>JAVBIV010000004.1:2400000-3000000 GCA_031142775.1 Microdochium paspali | reverse complement strand
TGCAGTTTTTGGCGGCGACGATCACCAGAATAGGGTGTTTGTTATTACGTCTTCTTCCTTGGGGAGGTGGCTTGTTCGATATGGTCTTGTTGGTCGATTATGCAGCGTCTTCCATGGAGATTGCCAAGCACAGAAGAGACAGACTCATGGGCAAGTGAGTGAGGATGGAAAAAACGACAATATCAGGGATCCGGCTCGTTCCGCCTTGGAACTCTAGGACAGCTCCCCCCCGGCAGGGCTCCCTGAAGCTTTCGGCCCGCTCGATTTAGGAAAGTGATTCTGATTTGGGAGCACGGAGAGGCTGGAAACGGTTGCTCGGATGGTTTACCCTAGGTAGGCACTGCTGCTGCTGCTGCTGCTGCTCTCGTAAGGCCGATGATTGATGAATGGCTAGCTGGGCAGCGAATAACGCGAATCTCGGAAATGCCCCCTTTGGTTTCGAGTACGTATTCTTCTTGGCTGTTTCTGGCTACTAGATTTGTTCGTCAAGCCTGCTTGCTGGACGGGGTTTGATCTGTCATGTTATGCGCCTCCGTTGTCTCTCTCGACTTGGCGGGAAGAGTATGGGACAAGGCTGTATGTACCTGGAAGATTCTCATTGACTCGTAGTTTTCAAGTTCTTCATCATTCTAATTGACTTGGCAATCTCGGCGTGACTCAGAAAGACCACGACTAATTTCCCAATCATCCCCCCCCTCTCCCCCAAAAGCGAGCATAGCGGTAGAAGCACCTGGAAAATGCCCTGGCAACATCAAAAGTCAGCCGCGGTCGTAGAAGGGGGGACCCGCTTTGCCGGTATCCGACACGGGCAAGTCACCGGGGGGAAGTGCGGAGGCAGGTGAGATTGACCCCGCAGGCCGGCGATCGGGGGTCCAGTAGTTAGTTCTTACATCGTTGCCAACTCGCTCCCCCCGAGTTGCCAGCTTTGGAACCTTGTTTTGGTGCTCGGGAACAGTTCAACTGGTCCGCTCCTTGTGTAGTGACGGGATATTTCAACGCGGTTCTTTCTTTGGACGCCGTGTTGTAAATCCAAGACTGCTTGGGTTTCTATATATGTATTCATATGTATATATATGTACACCTTTTCGGGCTGACTCACTAACACTCGTCTTTATCCAGCCACATCACGGCCCGGGAAGCAGTCTGCCTTGACTTGATATCCTCTTGGGCTCTCTTTGCATTATCGCGCAAAACTCTCTCTCTCCCCCTCTATCACATAACACGCAACGGCACAAAACAACATGGCCGACCCAGCAACATCACCACCGCTGACCCGGGCGGGCGTACAGTCTGCCCACGAGCGCATCCGGCCCTACGTCCACCACACGCCGACTCTGACCAACGCCACTCTCACAGCAATCGCCTCGTCCGCTACGTCCTCGCCCAGCAAGACCGCCGAGACAACAAAGTCAGCCGAGACCGAAGCCAGAGCGGAAGTCGGACAAACCGCCGCATCGTCCACAGACGGGACCGCCAAGCCTAAAACCCCAGTGATGAGACTCTATTTCAAATGCGAGAACCTGCAGCGCATAGGCGCCTTCAAGGCCCGCGGCGCCTTCCACGCGCTGGGCAGGCTAATAGACCAGCCGGGCTGGCTCGAGCAAGGCGGCGGCAGAGAGAGGGGTGTGGTGACGCACAGCTCGGGGAACCACGCGCAGGCGCTGTCGCTCGCGGCGCGCCAGTTCGGCCTGCCCGCGCACATCGTCATGCCGCGCATCTCGCCCGGGCCCAAGATCGCCGCGACGAAGGGATACGGCGCCAACGTGGTCTTCAGCGGCTCGACCAGCACCGAGCGCGAGGCCGAGGTCGCCCGCGTGGTGGGCGAGACCGGCGCTACCCTCGTCCCGCCGTACGATCACCCGGATATCATCCTCGGCCAGGGCACGCTGGGCTTGGAGCTGCAGGAAGATGCTGCTGCGCTGATTGCGGCGGAGGAAGAGGACGGGGAGGCGACGGGGGTCGTAGAAGGAACTGGGGAGGAGAAGAAGAAGAAGGGAAATGCGTTCTTTGACTACCGAGCGCCCGAGTCCAAGGCTCTAGAGCGAAACCTGCGGAACGGAACGACAAGTGATACCGAGAGGAGGCAGAGGAGAAGAAGAAAGGGTCTCGACGTGATCCTCGCGCCCTGCGGCGGCGGCGGGATGCTCTCGGGCGTGGCCCTGTCCTGCGAGGGCACGGGGATAAGAGTATTTGGGTGCGAGCCGTCGCACGAGGGCGCCGACGACGCTAAGCGCGGGTACGAGTCTGGCGTGCGGGTAGAGACGGTCAAGTCGCTCACCATCGCCGACGGCCTGCGGACGCCCCTGGGCAAGTACCCGTGGTCCGTCATCTACGAGCGGAGGCTGGTCAGCGGGTTCTTCAGCGTCGACGAGGACCAGATCAGGAGCGCCATGAGGCTCGTGTACGAGCGCATGAAGATGGTCATCGAGCCGAGTGGTGCTGTCCCGCTCGCTGTGGCGCTGTATGACGAGGATTTCAGGAGGATGGTGGCGGACGAGGCGGGCGAGGACGGGTGGGATGTTGGCATCGTCTTCAGCGGTGGTAATGTTGACCTTGAGATGCTGGGCAAATTGTTTGCTCCTGACCAGTGATATCCATGGCACGTGCAAACGGCGTATGCCCATAATGTCCTTTCCCGCTGTCGTTAGAACGTGACGAGCAACAACGGCCCGCACTGGTCACCCTAGAACTCATCGTAACAAATCGCAGTGTGTTCATGTCATCAAGACAATGTGTCTTTGGGCTTTGATATTAACTTTTCTTTTTCTTGTCCTTTCTGAAGAGACAGGAAGCGTCGCGAGACTCGCTAATTCTTAGTGTTTCTTTGACTTGTTTCCCTCCCCTTGTTCCTCTATCCACGAGACGCCTTTACTATATCGTTTTCGCTGTTTCCTTCCGAGCTGATGCTCATCTTTCGCGAGATGGGAAATTTCTCTCTCGGGTCCGCAATGCAAGACCACGAAGTATTGCTCACACGCACTGGTGGGAAAAAAACGCAAGTGATCGCAACCACAGTATCCTCCACCCCTCTATCCTAGTCCGACATCAACCTCCACGAAATACACGACCCAGAAACTCCAGGGCGTAGAACAAGGTCCAACGCCATTGTTCTAGTACAGACAACTGACAATAGAAAAGAGACCGCTGTCAAGCGTGAGTATTCAACAAAAGTGGAGCGGAGAAATCTGCAAGAAAGTGTCATAAAAGAACGACAAACAACTGCGGGATTTTGATGAGATATGTGTCCAGGTCACCAAGGGGAGACTCATGGATGGCAAGAAAGGTCAGAAAATGAATGTCGCAATGGCGACAAGATAGAATGAATTGCGCTGGGGTATCATCTGCTCGCTTACGAACTCGCTCGCCATAGATAGATCGATCCGTTGCAACGAAAGAAAGGGTATAATGTAGCGCAAAGACTTTCGAATGACAATGCAGTTTGAGTGTAGATTTTGATGATGGTATATCAATGAATGATTCGGTGCCTGACGATCGGACACTACTGTAAGCACTGCGGAGAGCGCTCCAGGGAATATATAAGTCCCTCCCTAAAAACCCCGGAAGGGATCGTTGCGGAAGTAGTCGTCGTCCGCGGTGGTTCGGCTGCCACCATAGACGGACTCGGTATTACGCGTGCCACGTGAAGTGTAGCTGTCACGCCTCGTCCTGCTGCGACTGCGGTTGCGACGAATCTCCTTGCTGCGTCGGCGCGCGCGATACCGCCACTCCTCATTCTCGGATGGGTGCTCTTCGAAGCGTGGGAATGCGAGCGGGCTGATGAAGGCCTCCATACGGACTGTGCCGAGCGCCTCGAAGAAGTTGTTGGTAGGTGGGCGCGATGAAGCCTCTGAAGTCCTCTGCGAGCCTACCTGGCTCATTCCCCATGTTGTGCCGCTCGAGGCATGGGATTGGTAGATGTCAGACGATCCGGCAGTGCCGATACTGTTGCCTGCTATGCTGCTGGTCGTCGTATGGTAGCTGCTAGCGCTGGGGCCAGAGAAGCCTCGGAACGAGATGGGTGGGGGGACATGACCACCAGTGTTGCTTCGCTTACGGCCATGGATCGCGGCCTGGTTGGAACGTTCGTGCACGCGTTCTTGTCCTCTTTCGTGAAAACGTGGGATAAACGGCGGCTCAGCTGCTTCTTTGGATAGTTCTCTTTGGTGGGGGATCTGAGGTACGTAGCCATTTCGAGAGAATGCGTAGTCCGTGTCCTGCTGGCTTTCCTTGATCTTGTCCTCTCCGCCACGAGCTGTCATTGTTGGATGCTTTCCCTTTGTCAGCCGGATTGAGTCACGGATACCACCGCGCTTGACCTTGGGCTTGTTCATCTCAAAGGCTGCACCGCCTCCCATTGGTGGTGGTGGTGCCGCTACATTTGTGGATGGGAGAATATCTGGCACAGCTTGCTGAGAGTGTGCCAGGAAGGACAAGGAGGTGAGCCACAGGTAGTGGCGCTCGGCAGAAGTCGCCGTGAATTTCAGCGCACGTTGCGGCGTTAAGATCAGAATGGAGCGATTGAAGATTTGCGTGAAGCCCTTCGGCGGCGGGTTTTCGTCCTTGACATCGAGGACGGATTGGATGACCACTAGGATACCGGTTAGCTTAATGCGACGGATATGTCTTGGGACGACGACTGCTTACACTTTCTACCAGGCTTGCCCATCAGCGCACTCCCAGAGACTGGCTGCTTGCTGCTCCAGAGAATTGACCGCTCATAGGGGGCAAGCCAGACCCAGCGTCGGTGCCGATCATTGCTGTTCTCCTCGACCGTCTTGACATCGCCCATGCCAAAAGACTTCCTCCGCCGAACATATTTGAACATCCACTCGCCAACCATGGTCTGAGCGATGGCGTCTACGACACTGGAACCCTGCTGCGAGCTACCCACAGATTGCGTATTAGTGTCCTCGGTAATGGTCGTGTTCGCAGTGTTAGTCGACGGGCGTGACCGATGTGACTTGTACCGGTTGTATGGGTCCCTCCTGCCCGAGGTGATATCGTTCGATGGGAGCGGTGGCAAGCCAGGGCTCTCGAGGGCGTCGTCCGAAGGCGACATAGGAGGTGGTGAGCGGCTTCCTTGTCGTCTACCACGACCATAGCGAGGCAGATGAGCGGCGGACCTCGATTTGCGCAGGCTACCACTTCTCGATGGGACACTCCTATGAGCCTTGCGGTTATAGAACTGGCCTGTTCGTGTCGGACTATGCTGGCCGTCAGCTGGTGCAATGAAGCTATTTGGTGGTCGCCTTGAGCTTGCCCTTGCCGGGATCGGGAATGGCGGGTCTCGGGTGTCCGTCAAACTTGGGCTGCGTGTCCGACCCTGATGCGTCGCAATGCCGTTCTGAATCATGGCAGCCTTGCGCATGACGCTCATGCGGGATCCGGCAAGGCCGATTGACGGTTTCTCGCCCGGCTTGGTGGACAGCCTTAGCGACGGCTTGACCTTTTTCATCTCACGGGTCTCCGCAGTCAGACTGTAGCTGCTGTATACCTCGGGTGAGGTAAGTGTGGCGATACTTGTTGCTGCACCACGCTTAATTATGGGCTGCTCAGGCGACGATGGAGGCGGCGGTGATCGTTGGCTTTGGCGGCTGTTGGTGTGTCTGGGTGCAGATAAGGCCGTCTGGAACTCAGAGTCACTCATGTCGCCATCCTTGAAGTCTTCCCCATCATCGGAGCTCGCTTCAAACCCTGCAAATAGACTACTGATCCGATGCGGGCGTCGCATAGGCGCGTTTTCAGACGACAGAGGCCCGTCGTCGTTATTACCAGGATACATATCATGGGTTTCCATGTCCATATATGGAGAATCTGGTGGCGATGATGGCATCTCCTGCCCGAAACTCCTCTTTGAGGTGAGTCGCCTTGGGTTGCGTGGTGGCAGCGGGTCTGGTGTAGGCGTAAAGGTCTCCCCTTCCTCGACCACGGCTGGGTTAGGAGGCGCTGCAGGCGAACTTGGCCGCGATGAGATCGTTGAAGGATGCAGGTGTATAGGCAGCCTGTCCAGACGCTGATCGACGCGAATCTCTTCTGTCTGCGTTCCAGCAGACTTGCAGTCGACTGACACAGAGATCGACACTTGGCAGCCAAAATCCTTGATGTACTGCGGCAACCGACGCTCATCTGGCGACGCAGCTCGGCTGGTTGGCGGAATGATACTGATGGTCGGCACGGACAATACGGCCTGGGCGGTCGACTCCTCGGCCTTGGTAAGCTCTTCAACTGGGACAGCATCCGTCTGCGTGGCAATCGACTGCACGAGCCGCGGCTTGGACAGCACTTTTTCAGGCATTGGTGGCGGCGGCGGCGCAGCTCGTATCGGCAATTGCGGCATCATTCGCGAGATCGTAGACTCGGGAAGAGTCTGCGTGCCCAAGGACATCATCTTCGGCTTTGGTGGCGATGGCGGCATAGCCCTGGCAGACACCGGCCTGCTCACATAAACGCGCTTCCGACTCTGGTTGGCCTCGACCTCAGCCTCACTGCGTGATGGCGACTCCATGTCGGCTAGCGCAGGCATCTGTGCCGGTTCTGGTGTTGCTGGCTTGACAGGCGGTAGTTCTGGTGATGGAGGAGGAGAGTATTGAATGCCCGTATCGGTATACTGGGCCTTGGGAACTGTCTCTGCTTGTTCTTCTTCACCAGCTTCGAGGATACCACCCTGAAGGCGTTCCAAGACAGTTTGGTTGATCAGCATCCTGCTGCGGCGCGCCACACTACCTGGGCGGACGGGGCTGTCATAGCTTCGGTTCCTTTGATGGGTCCGGGACATGATACTGTCTCGGCTGAATGCACGGTTGTGGCCAAAGTGAGACAAAACACTCTGGCGCCCGTCGACATCAGTCTGCCAGTCGTCGTCATCGTCGAAATTCAACTCGTCCGCAAGGGAGTGGCCGTTGATCTTGCCAGGTCCAGCCAAGACGGAGAATCGCGCACTGCTTGTTAAGCTGTTTGTCCTCACGCTTCCGGCGTCGTTGTCCTTCCCATCCGCTTCATCTGAAACGCGCTCGCCCGGGCCGCTTACTCCACCCTCGTCTCGAGCCGCCTGCATGAAGGCGACCTCTTCAAGGACCAGTTTGAGGCGGCTGTCCGCCACGTGCAGCTTTCGCTCATACTTGCGCCGCTCTTCCTCCCATTCGTCCTTTTCCTGCGACCACAGCTTGTGTACCCTCTCGGAGTCCTCCTCTTGGGAACGCACCTTCTTCTGCGCATTTTCCAGTCTTTTCCGAGTGTCTGCAATCGCATCCACGGCTTCCTCACGTTCCCGAGCCAACTCGCCAAGAGCCGATGAAGTCCCTCCTTCTAGCAGGGAAAGCTGCCGCTTAAGTGACCGGCTCTCCTTTGCAGCCTGAACTGCAGCATCTTGAAGCGCTTCCTGCTCATCACGCGACTCCTGCAGCGAAAGTTCAAGCGTCTCGATGATCTTAAGCTTCTCTTCCTGATCACGGCGCAGTGCAAGAATCTCAGACACCAGGCTAGCATGCAGAGTTGGCGTGAACCGACGCGGGTCCAGCGCGCTAATCGGCTCCTCAACCTTGCGCTTGTCTCTCATCGAGCCTCTGGCGCTTCGCTCCATCTTCGGCTCTGGCATCCGTGGCGGAGAGGACGAAGGCATTGGTGGTGGCGTGACGGACCGCTGAGATCGCCTGGACGCTTTGGATAGAGCCCGGCGAGGTGTTTCTGCAGGTGTTGGCAAAGAACGCGCTGTGTAGGCGTGCCTCTCGTCCTCAGTCTCCCAGGCCTCCTCCATATCTGCGCGGTGAGCAATTGGTGGCAGGCGTGCTTGACGTCGTTATCTAGGTGCCTCGAACCAACTTCTACCACGAACGCATGAAGTCGGCTTTGTCGAATGATCCACTTGAATTACGAACACGATGTCTGACTCGGCCAGGTGCGCGTCCGATGTCGCACAGGTAAGACAGCGGTTTCCGGGCCGTTAGGGGTCTGCGGCAGCAGCGACTTGGTGACGAGTCTGTGGTTTTAAGACGCGGTTCCGAATACAGCGTCAGAATCCGACGGCTGGGCGTTCAGTCTGGTGTGGTGAACTGAAATCATGGACCTCGACAGGTGAGGAACGTCGTCAAACTACAAATGTGATTCAATGTGTTAGCAGCCGCGTATGCCAGATCCAATTCTCGCGTCGGGCCGGGAAAACAGCTTAGAAATACAGGAGGCCGCTGTTACACGCAACTGCCGCAAGCATCAAGCATGGTGATGGTGCGACTAGCTCAGGAGTTCCCAAACAGAAGAGGTACTACTTACACTTAATACTCGTCATGCTATAAGCCGATCTCTTGGTGTGGAGGTCAGTGGCGAGGCCGGGAGCACACCGGATGGTCCTCGCTGTGCTTTGAGCGTGTCAGACTAATGATGGGCAGGCTGCCATAGGAAAAGCCGCTGGCTATGGTTGAAACGAGGAAGAAGGTGCCGGCCTGGCGCGCGTGGCTTGGACAAAGTGATGTGCAATAGTGAGTGAGCGTTACCTCCGTATGCACCTCAGCGACAGGGCTGCACGTCCCTGGCTCGGATCAGGAGAAAGGGGGCTCCTATCTGCTCCCGGCTTGCACAGATGATGCAACACAACCGGGCACAAAGTATGCACCACTTGCGCCTCTCGTTGTATCACGCCGGCTTGCTTCACGCTCAAGACCGTGTTCCTGAATGACGGGAAGAGGGGAGAAAAGGGAACAATGGCACGCCACCGATCTAGGTCAAAGGATAAACCGTGTGGAGCGGCCGCCAGAGGGCCGTTCTCGTATGTCAGGGCAGGCATGGGACCACTGACCCTAATGCAAGGCGCCGTCGAGCATCCGCGCTAGCTAAGCTTGTCGTCCACTTCCACAACTGGCCCAGACCACTGCACAAAGATGGGGTAGAGACAAATGGTTCATTTGGGGGTGATGTCGCCCTGGAGCCAGGGCAACACCCTCTCGAGCATTCGGTCCAAACGCCGGTATGGCTGGCTGCGTTGTGCCTGAGCCCACGGCAAGTGACTCCTGACGACCAAAGACATCTCTCGTGTCTTTTGATTGACGGGGCAGGAGCCGATACCTTCTGGATTGATCCAGATGAGACGTTGGCTCACGCGACGCCGATGGAGAGCGTAAGAGTCAGTTAGCGTTGATCAATGAGCTGGGTCCCTTGGCCATCTTGGGGAGAACCTGGCAAGGGTGGCTCCTAGAACCAACCATGGCATCAGACGGAGGAAAGGAGCCTCCACGGAATGCCAGATGAATTTTGAGCCGTGCAGCACAGGCCTACGGCAATGGAGCAATATTGGTTACACAGCAATCTCCAAAGCCTGTAAACCACCCGCGACGACTTCCCGTAGGCGCCGCGGTACGCTGGAGCCCGCAATGGGCTGCAGTGTCCACGAATGACAAGTAGGAAGATCTGGGGCAGAAGACGAAAGACTGCATCTTCTGCGAACAACATTGGTGTGCATCGAATTAAACGTGCATGACCAAGGGGGGCGGGATCGTTGAAGGATCACTGGCTTAGAGTTCTAGCGTCGTTGGTCCAATCCAGCAACAAGACGAGACAACACTTGTTGACTAGCGTGAGCACCGGCTACCGCCAGTACGGCACAGCGCCGCGCGTTTCAGCCATCCGGCTCGTCCATTTCCGCAAAGCCTGGGTTTCCCGTCGCTTCTCCTGCCCCTCAATTGGTGCGCCCGGAAGCTCCCGCGAGAGGTGGTCACACCAATCAAATACAGCTTGCTCCAAGGTGCCGAGGGTGCTAAAGACGGGACTCAAGCCAAGATACGCGGGAGCTGAGCCTGTGTGCCGCTGCCCACCCTTGACGGCAGACCCGCCGACATGTTGCCCAGGGTGTAGGTTGAGATAATTGCTTGTGCCCACAGCGTAGCTTCGAATCGCTCCCTGGACTGGTGGTTGGGCGTCATATCGACCCACGCCCTGTGGTGAGTAGTGAGCACATACATGTGGTAAGCAAGAGGTGCACCTGGGCAGGAGGCCAGAGAGAGTCTGGCTTACTCGAGAGCAAGGTAACTCCTCGAAACGTGCTTGGGCAATTTCAACCCCACGATCCGCCAGATGGACTGCTGTAATTTCCGCATGGGAATCAACGGGCAGGTTGTCTTGACATGTGCAACATGACGACGGCCGAGTCGTGATGAGCAATCCGGCAGGTCGGCCAGCCTAGGATAATCCGTGGGTATACCTGAAAACCGAATCATTGGGACAGCCACGCCGATTTTGAGTTTGCAGCTAAAGCACGAGATACTGACCACACAGATGATGATGGGCGGACCAACAAGCCCACTAACACCAGTCGCGGCGACTTCAGGGGTCCCATGCAGCGCGGTATGTATGGTGCAGGCAGCACGGCGCATGGGACCCGGCCGTTGGAAATTGGACGGCGGAATGTGGACTCGCTGGTAATTAGCACCTTGGACGAGAACGGGCTTTGTCGTCAATTGCTCAGTAATGATGTCGGTTGAGGTCGTATCAGGGCGTCTCGGCCGTCGTGGGATACCAGGGCAAAGGGACGGAGCCTGGCGCCCGCTGCTCCGCTATCTAGAAGCTCGAAGAAGGTGGGCATGGTGATGACGAGAGCTTGTCGAGCCCGTGCCGGGGCGGCGTCAAACCCGCGCCGGCCAAGTGGACTGCGAGTCTGTGACGTCGCTGGAGCTGGCGACGCCTGGGCGCAGGTACCTCCCTCTGTCCTCGCCAGGTCCTCCAAAATTGCTCCAAGGTTGTTGATCGGTGTGGCGGAACGGGGACGTTGGATCGGACCGGTCGGTCGCAATCCGGGGAGGTGGCAGCCGGACAATGGTTCCGATGAGGGGATTTGGAGTGCCTGCCCGTTTGAGTGAGGAAGCCGGCGCAGAAGCAGGGCTGGGATTTTCATCACACCAGTCGGCGAGGTCTGGCTGGGGTGACGGCCGCGGCTGATGCTGCTGATGCTGGGTAGGCGGTTTGATGGGCACAGGCGGGCCCCCGGGCGCCCCTCGGAGCGAGGCTGTCAGGGTCCTGAGGGTGGGGGGGTGAGTTCGCGAGTGCAGGGAAGATGCTGTCTGGCCAAGAGGAGGGTCACAGGGAGGAGTCGCAGATTGCGGACAGAAGAGAAGCCGTCGGGATGGGGTGGGAGAGCAGCCTCTTACTCTCGATTCAGCCTCTTCATTCAGCCTGCAAAGCGTGGCTTGACAAGAGGCGACGCGAGCGAGCGAGCGAGCTGCCAGGCCCCCAAGGCAGCAAGAGCAACTGAGTGCCTGGCGTGTGACGAGTTGGGAACAGGGAAGGCGCAGATGTCAGTGCATGTGCAAGTGCATGTGCATGTACATGTACATGTGTATATCCAATGTATGTATGTGCATGCCTGGTGCAGGTGCAGGTGCAGGTGCAGGTGCATGCACACAGCTGCCGGGCGGGGACGGGACCCTGCAGCAGCCAACCTTGAATGCACCGTCAAGTCAACTCTGCAGCACATCGGCTGCATCTACATCTACCTACCTGTCCACAACAGGGCACCTATTACCGCAGACAACAGACTCGCCACGCAACGACGACGCGGCCGGGCCCTCGACCATCACGTCCGCTCCAGAGGTCAACATGTCTGCCGGTCAACATCGCCCCCCTCCCTGCCTGTTGCACAGACGTGCGCGCCGTTGACTACTATAATGAGTCCTCGTCGCGCTAACGTCCACTATCGCGCTCAAACCCGCACATGAGGCTCAACACGTGGGCGCGATTGTTCCAGATGCTCGGACGGCGCTGAATCCTCTGTTCCTTCAGCCCGGTCATGGTCCTGAGCATCTTGCCATGCCGCGCTGGCCCCTCCTCATCCCGACTCTCGACCGTCCCGTCATGTCATTCCATCTCGGATCATGTCATGTCGTGTAATGTTATGACCCCGTGAGGTATCAATATTGCGTAGCACCCGGGCCCGCAGGTACGCCCCGCGGCCAGCGCGGCAATTTTGACTTGGCGCCATGGGCTTCTTCATTTAGCTGTTACTCTGACACCTAAAAACGACCACCACCTTGTCACGGATCAGCACCAGCCCAACTGAAACAGGATTCTTGGTCAAATCTGCCGTTTCTGCGCCGCGCCAACGATGCTACCTACCTACGCCACATCTCACCGTGCTAGCCTACGGCTCTCGTGCAAGCAAGGCGAACCGAGCACGAGGCTGGCCAGATGGAAGGAGGATTTCATGTTCGTCTATGCATGCCTAATCGGCCGAGCCTTCTGCCTATTCTGGTAGAATCAACATGGACCGGGGTACAAACCAGCTCTACCATAGTAGCCACAATTAGTTCTGCTCAAAAGAAACCCCAAAGTGGAAACCAAATCTAATATGCTCGGCAACGAATATGGATCTATTCGGACGTTTTGGACACTCCAAGGCTCCTTCGGCCCTTCCGTCACATCGACAGCCGCGCAAATAAACTAATATCGCAAGATGATATTGGTTATACACAGCCCGGCATATGCCACACAATCCCACACAATCCTACTTCAACCCACACGCTCATAGTCAAGCCTGCAGATCACACAGCCCCCTCTCCTTAGCAGCCTCTGAATGCCGTTCATGTACTTGTGCGCATGTGCCAGCAAATGAATAGCGCTGCTGTAGCTCATCGCTATGGTTCACACAGACGTGTAGTGCAGGTCAACTGATTAGTCGTTCCGGATAAACAAGCAGCTTACTCATCATCATCATCGTGAATATTCGTCGGCCCGTCCATTCAAGGCGGAGAGCACTGTCTATTCGCTATCAGTGTCCTCAAAATAAAAAAACCATGACATCTCAACTAAACAAGAGGCTTCGAATCTCTAATCACAGCAAAGTATTGTATATATACAGCGAAATCCTGGACAGGATACTACATGATAATAGCAAGTCTTTGATGCCATCACTGTATAACCATGGGGACTCCGGTCAATAGTCATTGATCTCTACGGTATCCGGCATACCCTTGGCTGGTAACGCAGTTGTTGTATAAGGGAGGCTCTTTCTGCGGAGACACACTGGCTGCTGCATTGGTAAGGTGAAAAACTTGTTACCCTAAGTCAGCAATTTCTCTTGTCCATGACAAGTGAATCCGCGACACGAGAATTTTCCCCAAGCATATTCAATACACGCATGCCTTCATAACGTAAAAACCTCCAATGTAGCCGAAGGGCAAATAAACAGGTGTACTGGCGACTTATTGAGTTTCAAAGAGCTTCATACCAGCCTGGCCACGATTGTTTCCGCGACTAGAAAGTTTACCCCCCCCCCCCCGGCGGCGAATATCGGACAACTAGAATGGTGTTGACATTCACAATCACTTCCCCTGGGGCACTTGATTTACAAGCAGAGGCGAGAGTCACGCAGAATCCAGCACACTGTCCTGGCACGCCTTTGATCTCGCTTATAAGATATCTGATATTCCATGATCACGCACTACCCTCGAGGGCACGTAGCAACATGATTAATCCCAGCACACTGGTCACTGGCAGTGTGACAACTAGTGACCAAGTAATTTATCGTCCATCAACTCGACAATATTCTGCGCAACACCAGCGTCCCCTCCCCCCTTTTCATTTCCATCAGGCGATACCAGAACATATCCCGGACCTGACATATGGTGAAGATATCGAACACATCTAATCCAACATCCATGATGGCGCAAAGGCACGATTCCTTATATAACAAAAACCCCGTAGCCTAAGAAACCACTGCATTGTCTGTCTGCCTGGCTAGTTGTGACATTTCCCGGTTTGCCCTGGGTAGTCCGGTAAGTAAGTGAAATGGAACGAGCAGAGCACACACACACACACGCGCACATCTGTCCCAATTCCGATTCTACACAGCTGAAATTTTCTTGGGAGAAAAGAAAGAAAAAAAGACACAGAGGCTTCATGGACGGATAAAGACTCTGGGGGTATATCGTGTGGCGTGAGAACGACGATGGCTTGGAAACTGGGGGGATGGCGGTGGGTTCGATGCGCAGAGAACAAAGTGCTGTTGTCTTATGGTACTGTGAGAAAAAAAAAAAGGAATTGTGCTCTCTCTCAGTTTGTTGTTGTTGTTGTTGGGGGGGGGGGGGGTTTACGATGGAAGAGAGCGGTTGCTATATACTGAGCCTCTGGGACAGAACTTGAGAACCCGTTGTTCTTGGATCCCAACTAGTTTGATGTTCTGGTTGCTCTGCTGGTCGAGGAGTTGACGAATGAGAAGTCCTGGCACTGCTCTTGCTGTTTTCACGCAGCAAGCTCCCATAACCTTTATAGCCCCCCCCTTTTTCCTTCCAGCATTGAGAGATGCGTATATATGCATTCACAGCAGAAACATGAAACAAGGAAACAAGAAGTCGAGTACCTATGATCTTTCTTGGTAGACTTCAGTGTTGCTTCTTCTGTGCTTCTTGCAAATACGCCTCTTATTAAAAGATGATTTACTCGCCAAAACTACCACATTGCAAGATTGCTAAACAGAGCGGTAGACAAAGAACGCCTGAGAATGGACTATCTATACAAATAAATTTTTTGTTTTAAAAAAGACACGCAATCAGAACATCCCATCCTAAAAAACATCGACGCTGGTTCACTACCACGTCAACTCCGGATCGATATGTCCTGCTCGTACCGTTGTTCCAAATCATAGCTTTCGTCATATGTGCTCCCGATCCCCAACTCACGGGGATTATATCATAGCCTGCATACACGCACTCCAAATAGCCACGGCATTACCTCCCAACACTAATGTTCCACAAAGGTGTATACTCGTCAAGGCCGTATGATTCGATCATTCACAACTAGTAGGACCCGACGCGAAATCACTAACCACTTCCATCCTACTTTCATCATGATAGTATATATATATATATACATGCCACACATACATCACGCAAAATGCATGTTATAAATCACGGGGTCCCGGTGTTTCCCCCAAACCATTTGAGCACTTATTCATCGTGTCATGATATGAAAACACGGACCCGTTTCAACCCCCCCCCCCCCGGAGAGGACTTTTTTAAACATTTCACCGTTGAGCTAAAAGACGACCGTTTCGTCTCTATTCATGGGCCCCGAATGAATCAAAGGACAGAGAGCCATCGGAGACTATTCCGCTTCTCGCTTTTGAAGGCGCATGGGCTACTCCTCTGTACATCCCAGTCCTCAGTCAGGGTTACCGGCTGCCTCGGAGGAACGACAGCTGTACTGTCGAGAGATATCCCCCGGCATATGCCGCAGACCGGGATTAGCAGAGTTTCGGGATTCGCGAGGACGAAAGGTTCAGGACGTTAAGCTGTTGAGTCTAGAAGGAAAGGGAAAAAAAAAGACAGCTCATGATGAAACATGGTGCAGACGTCATCACTGCTATTTCGGTCTAACCAACATACATACCGAATTGCTCATATAAGGGGATATATCAGCTCATCTTTGGGGTAAACCTTACCGCACCGCCATGCTGGGCACGCATGCGCACACATGTTGCGTTCCGGCGCTACGGGGTAGTCCTGATAAATCACCCGAGAGCCTTTAGCTGTGCGGGTGGTAATTCGGAGGCAGCGAACCAACCATGTATATCAATTCGACGGAAGCGGCGGCGCTGGGGATAGAACAAGAAGCACGAGATCCTCCCAAGTGTGCGAATCACTTGGGCAGAAGGACATTCCGCGGGAAGTTAGGGTAATATTGACCGGAAGAGACCCCGTCTACTTGGCACGCGGACAAAAACCCACCTCCGGCCTGGCCAGTTATGCCGTTCGGAGAATTAATAGGGGGAGGGAAGGGGGGCAGATGATGCTTCCGCAAAGTATGTTGGCGGGTCACCGCTGGACTGATGTTGGTCTACACCCTGGGACTATCCCTCGTATGTGTGGCCTATTTGACTTAAGCAAGCTCGATAGGGTCAGCGTCCCTGGCAGGCTTTGAGTGTAGGATATGCAGACTCAAACTTAGGTCTCCACCACGACGAGCCAGGTTGCGGCCGACCATTTTAAGCGCGAAAACGCATCAGGAAGCCGGCCTTGATCTCTTATCGCTACATAGCAGATGTCTAGTCGTTTCAGTCAACACACACGAATGTGACATCTCAAGCCACAACATGCAAGAGTCAGTCCTTTGCAGTAGGGGGGATGCTACTGTGAATAGATACTACGGAGTCTGGTCGACATGTAGCGAGCTTATACGAATATGCTGTTTTTCCCGTCAATAGAGGTACTGCTTGTCTCGTGTAAGGGCTGCTGCGATGTGGTTTCAAGACTGCCCCTGGTGTTCAAGTTCCTCGTTCGAACAAGCGTTGCGCCAGATCCTCACATGGGAGCACGTACAGGTTGTGACGATGAGGATGACGCCGGATAGCCTATACTGCCTGGAATTTGAGGTTTGCATTGTGCGAGATGTATATGATGCTGACTAACATGCTCAGCCCATTGTAATCGTACTGTCGTATTTGTACACAATGCCGCAGCCCAGCCGTGCAGGCTTTCGGGGTCACGTTGCAGCAAATACAACGTCCGTGATCTGGTGCATATCAACGACGGCTGTTGCCGAGACATGGGGATCTCGGTCCGTTCGCAAGTACACGCGTTACCTTCTTAGGTACAGCTCGGCGACTATCAAGTAGTGCCGTGATGGAGGATCCTCGCGTATAGAACAGCGAAGGGTACTGGGGCGAGTCGTCTAAAGAGGCGGTCCGTGCCTCCAAAGTTCGATCTCAAATCGACCTGCCCCATCGGTTGCTCGGAAGCCATGCAGAGGTGGTGTTCTGGCCGCCAGTGGTCGTTAGTCGTGACTCATGACATTTCCATGGGCAGTATTTAGGGGTTTTCGGCTTGGGGTTCCGAGTGGCTAGGATGGGAGCCTCAATCGGAGGAGGTATAATTGGCTGCTCCCAAGTAAGTTCGGACCTTCTCGAGCTCTCTCTTCGGAACAGTCCTTCAACAGCGCGGTTGGGAGACGGTCAATCACTCACTGCGAGCAAGAGGGGTCAGGCTCAGGCATCGGTAAAGGACATGGCGAGGCTGGCAGGAAGGAGGCTTGGAAGTTCGAGGGCAAGGAACTAGCGGGGTCAGCCAGCCCAGCCCAGTGCTGCGGATGCAAGTCCATGGGTGCGGGGTTGCACAGCTGGCCGCAGACCCAACAGCTTCCAAACCTTTACGCTCCGAAGCTGAGGGCGTTCCATTGCTTGAGCACCCTGCTGTCTTCTCTTGACCGGCGACATCAGACCGGCCGTGATCCGGCTGGCTCACAGGCAACACCATCGTCTCAACCTCCCGGCCAGCTCGGGCCATCGTATACACGCCAACCATACACCCGCCGCCGAAGCGACCATCGATCTAATACTCCAACACCAACTCAACCCGGCACGAATCGAAGCATACGGAACGCTGCCGCCCGCCCGCCTAGGTACTTTACGTACCCTGTTGTAGCTATGTCCCGACGGCGCGGCTGCACGGCGGCTGTCCCGCGACTGGTCCGGCGGCGGACGACAGGCAGAACAGGGCAGGCTAGGTAGGCCGTGCTGTGCTGTGCTGTGCTCGGTAAGGCGCAAGCACTCCGCCCAGGCAAGGATCACAAGCCTCGCTGACCGGTCTTCCATCCTCATCCTCACCCTAATCCTCACCTCATCCTCGGACCTCATCCAGGGAGCCAGCAGGGCCTCCGCCTGCCCCGGGGCGACGGGACTCGTCCTATCCCTGTCGAATCCTGGTGCCAGGCCACATGTCGGACAGGGAACAAGGAAACAGACTTTTCGCTAGTGTTCCATCCGCTCTCAAGGTAACCCAGCCGCCCGCTTGCCAGCGATAACGAAGTGACAGCATGCGCATCTTCGACAGTTCAGGTATGTTTGCTATGTTAGGCGTCGTGCTCATGCTGCTTGAGATTGGAAGAGCACAGGAGTAACGAGCTAACACAGATATGAGCTGGTATATCCACCCCTATCCAGCCTCGCAGGCTTTGCACCATGTCTATCGGCACCTAGAGCTTCGAGACCAAAGCTGTCCATGAGCATACGACATGCTTTCGCCAACAACCCCGCCGGGGGGTTCATAACCTTGTGCTAAGACAGACAGACCCCAAAAAGCCAGCCAGACCAGGGTTCCCGCTAACGTTTATATTACCATCCACTAAATGCGAGAGCGTGTCCACTGCGCCGTGCTATTTGTCATGGCTTATTGGTAACGAGCCGCTTTCTTGGGTCCGGCCCCATCGGCGGATAACCCGGAGGCTGGCGAGGTGGGTGTCAATTTAAATGCCTCGGCCAGGCTTGAGTTTGTACTTGGATCTGCACTGAACACTGCTTATACTGAGGCGTTTAAATTGGCACCCACCTCGCTGGGAGGTGAGCCCTCAGCAGCAAGAAAGTGGAGGCTAAAACGTGGGACGCCCTCACCTTGCGGCAAAAGCGCAAATCACTAGCGCTATGGTCAAAGAGGATGCTGCTCCGTATTGCCGGGACGGCGATCCCAGGCAAAAGTCGGCACAGAAATGATGGTTCCCGGCAAGAGGGACCGGGTGCAAGCGCCTGGACTACGTCAGCGCCCCTGACACGCTCCATGGCTTGCTCTCGGAAGTTCCGGCCTTGTATGCAATCCAGTTGGCGAACGCACAGCCGAACCTTGGTCTTATTGTCTGAACGTTGTTCCTCGTCGCCGAGGCAGCCAGTCCTTGAGGCCTAGCAATGAGCTGTTGTGTACAGAAGGGCTGCAAAACAATGCGACACCGAACCATACTGTTGCAAGGGACTATATACCATTTATCCCATGGCGAACTTGGCGGCACGATTTTGTTGTCGGCCCGACGACGTCTAATCCTGCGCCAATGTGCTTCGTTACACAACCAATACCGTCCTCTTTATTCCGAGGCACAGTTGGAGCCGCTTGTGAATCTTAGTCCAATGCGATCTTTTCAACATGCCGAGCCGCCTGAGACTACAGCACTGATCCAAGACAGCATGCCGATACGTCGGACGAGAAGCAGTGAGGCACTGCGCCGAAGAACAAGCCCATGTAGGTCGTCAGCACAGATTACGCGGGGATCGACATGTCCCGTGTTGTCTATACGAAGCGTAGCGCCTATTCGTAAAGAAGAGCAACCACCTTGTTGGCCTGTTCAGTATCACCGCACGCATGAGCGATGCCGGTTTAATCAACACACGTGATGATGGCGAGTGCAATCTTTCGAGCCAAGAGTCTTGACTGAGCCAGGTCAGTCATGTTACGTGCCATCAATGATTGATTGTTCAAGACTATGCACCAGCACATTCAACTTTTGTTTGCTGCGCCACGTTGCAGGGCAAACACCACGTAATTACGGGCCTGTCTCCATTGACACAGCAGTAAGTTGAGCGGCACCAAGGCGACGACACGATCGGGGTGAAGATCTTGATGCTTGGCAACGGCTGTCTTTATCGAAATCAAGTTCCCGGCACTCTGCTGGAGGTCGCCGGTCTTGGTCGGACCCGGGCATAAGTCATGACGCGCCGTCTCACAGCTGATGATGCTCCGCTGGTGTTGAGGCCGCAGCTTCTTACTAGAAACAAGTGCCTAGCAGTTGGCGTGCGCGTGCAAGCTCACACCAGCTACAACTCTAAAATCTAAAACACGCGTTCTAGCCACGTACAGGCCATTACGACGTGCGCATTGGGCGCCAGTTCAAGTCAGTACTCCGCCACAGCCCGGTGTGGTTGACTCTGGGTGGGTTTAGGTAGCTTACCGAATCTGGCACTTTGCCCTCTGTATGTCGTCCTCACTGGTCCGGGAGGGCTCGCTCAGGGGTGCACCACCAACACTCCAAGTTGCAGCTTTCCACTCGACACGGTGAGAATAGTGCGGACTGCAGCGACCAGGGAGCTGTAACGACTCGCATTACACGAGGGCCTGATGTGTGCCGCGGTGGATATTCGGTGCGGTCTCTCTCTCTCTCTCTCTCTCTCTCTCTCTCTCTCTCTCTCTCTCTCTCTCTCTCTCTCTCTCCCTATCTATGTATCTAGGTAGGCATGCCAGTGCTGAAGATGATGTTGCAACGACTGTGAGATGGGGACGGAATGCAACGATACAAGCCGATCCGGCACCTAGGGTCTCCATTGTGGTAAGCCTCACTCCAGAATACTCTGATTATTAATAAGCAATGTCCCTTTCTACTGATCTGGCGGGCAACTGGGAAGTGCGTGTTCATCATCATCATCAGCAGCAGCAGCAGCAGAGGTGAACCTGGCCTATGCAGGATGCTGTGGCCTGAGCCAGGTTCACACGTCTGCCGTGGCTTCACCGGTGGAGCGCATCTGTGCGGCACTGCAATGCAGCATGCACACACGACACGCACTTGGTTGGCCGCCGTTGCCGTTGCCGTGCCGTACGTCTGACTCGGGATCTGCTCCGTAATTGAACACGAGGCTTCAGATCCTTCAGGCATATCGCCGTACGACCTGAGTATGAGTAGCTATCGACACCATCGTCATCTCGCTAACCACCTCTGGTGAGGTAGGTGCTGTGAGGCTTTCGAGAGGCCGGATAATTTTCCTCCCGCGGCGGGAAGCAACCCACTTGTTTTCTAGTGCGCAATTGTCCGGACCGGGAGAATTGAGTGACGACAGCAAAGCATCGCAAGCAAATCGCCTTATTTTTCTTTCTCGGTGTCGCCATGACTTGTAGCTGATTGGTAGCTTGTTATACAGACATAACATCACCGAAGATCTCCAGGTCATACCCCGGACATTGGCACATGAGCTAACCCCCTAAGTTGTCTAGGAACATGACGGCGTGCATCTCCCGTGCACCTCAGCATGGTCCGCGGAAAGGGCGGCTTGGAATCTAGTCGTCTGATGTGTATCCAAGTTTCAGGGTATCTTTTGGTAGGTTGTATAAGCCAACCACAACCCCGGACCTCTCTGCCGATGATTGTCTAGCCGTCCAGGGCGGATGTTTTTTTTGAGGACTAAGTACCCCAAGTCACAGACCTAAGGGCCGGATGCTGTGACCGCTAAGAAGCAGTACAGAAGTCACCTTCTGCGACTCTCAAGGGGCGTGCACCGCTTTGCTTTGCGTTGGGGGAGGTTTTGGGCGTTCTCTAATTACTATGTTGGTAAATTATACTGAATCGTGCTTTGGCCACTTCACGTGAGGGACCGTCCATGCGGACCCATCGGACGAGTGGCTTGCTCGTGCAAGGTCACAGAGTTAGCTGGTCGCATCCTATGCAACATTGCAAGACTCTAAAAATCACTGTGTGCCGTAAATCGCTCCGTTGTGGAGCAAAAGGCAGCCAGGCCAGCCTTGACAGACAGGCATCGCTGGCCGGTCCACAGTGCAGCAGCAGCAACAGCAGCAGTATTTTTGGGATCTTTGGTCGCACCGACCTACGAGGGGCGGGAGGAGGAGGAGGAGGAAGGGCATGCTGCTTCCGATCAAAGCAACAAACCAGGGGGGGGGGGGCGCATGGCAGCACCAGAGACCGGCACCAGCACCGGCATTTGTCTGGCGAGCACGACCTGTCCAAGGTCCACCACATCCCCTCCTGCCAACATGTAACCTCCGCTCCAGCCACAGTGTGGCCATCGTCATCATCCACGAATCTACTTACATATCGAAAGGCGAGCGGTGTTATTGCACGACGCGTTTCTCTCTCTCTCTCTCTCTCTCTCTCTCTCTCTCGCGCGCGCGCGCGTATTGGTTGCACTATTCTCGACACACACACACACACACAAGTCGCGCGGGCTAAATAGAATTATTAAACACAAGCATGAGGACGGGGACGGGGCAATCCATCAAATCTCTACTTACTCTACTGCTCGCCTCCATTCTTTCGTGTGCAAACCGTATACACGCCCCGTATCACAAGCAACGAAATACCCCCCTCCCCCCCCGGGTGCCCGCGCGCCTCCTCCACCCAAAACAAGAGAATGGCACCAATGCCCCCCCCCCCCCCCCCCCCCGACTTCTCGGATGTCGAGCGACTATATCCAGGGTTGCAAGTAAACACACACAACAAAGTCACACACTCTAACTGCCAGGCCTGGGCCTCCCCTCCCCCCTTCCCCCCGGCGGCCGGAAGGGGATCCGCAAGGGGGCCGGCCGGCCAAAGTCGCAAGCCCCCATCCCAAACAACAGCAGCAGACGCACCGACACCAGCACCAGCGCCAGCAACAACAACGACGACGACGACGACGACGACGACGACGATGTGACAACGCATAATAGCCCGCAGTCCTAATGTATGCTTCATTATTACCCGCCCAAGAAAGGAAAAAGAATGCATATACATATACCAAGCTTACAAGTATGGATTACGCATGACATAGCTAAACCAACTACCTACCAACTGTGTATGCCCCTCCCTGGTGATCAATCGACCGAGACGGGAAAGGTCACCTACGCAAGGCAAGGTAAATAGTTACAACTGGTTTTATGCTGCGTCATTGCCGAAGAAAGCGCGCTGTAAAAGTACTTACGCGTACCCTTTGCAACCCCCCCCCCTGGAATTGTCAATGCTGTGTCGCGGCTTTCAGAAGAAAGGGTTGCCCTGCAGCCCATGAGACGAGGGTTCCCGGCGGCCCGAATCTTCATCTGTTTGCATTGCAGGTCGTGGAGCCAAGTAGGTACGGTATCGTGGGGCGAACTGCCAACGGCGTGGACTTGGCATGCCACACGGCGACGCATGTGGTGACAGTCACGTAATTACACGGCCGTTCTGCGTCACAGCATTGTGATTCATAGATACACGTGTGAAAGCTCACAACGACAAGCTTAGAAATGTTCATGAACGGCACGATCGTGAATAATTTGAACAATTGTCTAGAAACACCCCCAACGGAAGCTACATACCAGGATGCCCACGCTCGGGCCATACCGCCATGCTGCTGGGAACATTACTCTGCTGCCCGGGACACCCTGGCACACATGTCAACGACCCGATCCGTCATCACCAAGACCACACCTTCAAGCGGTACACTTGTGTATATCCTGCCACTCGGTAATCAATTGAGTATAAAAAAATATGTGACATTTCTTTCTCCTTGTAATGGGGGAAAATCCAGGACCCTGCGCCCAAATATGCCTCTCTTTTTTAGATCGTCGTACGCCGTTCGCCAAGTTGAAAAGCTGGTGTCACCGAATCAAGTACAGCTCAAGGTATCAATGCCAACGTGGAACACACAACTCGCTGGCGGACATGCACACGGCACTACACCAAAGAATCTTCGAACCACTAGAAACGTGAAAAAAGATGTGCAAACGGCTGGGCGGCGAGCGGGGGCTCAGCTCTGTCTGAGCTTGCGCGCACCCAGATTTGTTGTTGTGAAAGCCGCTCGGCGCGGCGCGCAAGAAGCGGAAGTGTTGAATGGTCGTCGTGAAGAGTCGTGTGCAGCGGCGAAGCGGTCTGACGTGATTTCGTCTGCGGGGAGGGCCAGCTGTGAGTGCTGCTGAGCCACGATCGGGAGGAGTTGATTATAATATGACGCAGCGGCTGCGCTGCCGCCGGTAACGGTTGGGGTCCTTGGAACCGTGGCCTCTATCGGCGTCGCCGTTGCCGCGCTGCTGGGGACGGCCTCCCGGAGGTAGTGGACGAGGATTCGATTGGCGTTGTCTCCGCAGTATCCGGACGACATCGTAGAACGCCTTCTCAACGTTTATGCAGGCCTTGGCTGACGCCTCGACAAATTCGCAACCCAACTCTCGCGCAAGAGCATGACCTTCTTGCGTCGATACTTCGCGCTCTGTAGATCTATCGCTCTTGTTTCCGACAAGCATGATGGGCACAGAGCTTGCTGGAGCAGCTGCTGTGATGGGAGAGCCAGGGTAAGAGGGTGAAGCCGAGCAGGACTCCTTGACACGCTGGATCTGATGGTGAAATCGCTTGATGCGGGAGAATGATGAGCGCGAGGATATGCTGTAGACGAGGACGAAACCCTCGCCATCCCTAATCCATTGGTCTCGTAGGGCTGTATATTCCTCTTGGCCTGCTGTGTCGAGGACCTCGAGCATACAAGCTTGGCCGTCTATGACGACTTGTTTCCGGTACGAATCCTCGATCGTCGGGTCATACTGAAGCAAAGCAAGCGAGGTTAGAACAGAGCTGAGCATTTCGCAGCCAGAGATGCCGTGCGACGTCATGGAGCGGTCGACAAGACGACCAAGGAGACGATGATTACTAGGTGGAGCGACTTACTGTTTCAACAAAGTGCTGCAAACACAGTTGGATGGTCAAGGCTGTCTTGCCGACACCTCCGTCGCCAAGGACCACCAACTTGTAGAGCACCATTTTTCCCGCCATGGCGAGATTTGGGGGTGGCCGTGGACGGGCCGGTCAATCAAAGGCCTGGTCGGATGGCGCTGTCGAATGTGCAGATTGGGCTGCGCGTGCGACGAGGAAGGATCGGGACGGTGGTGGCAACCAGTGACCCCTGATGCTGTTGAGAAGACACTCAGGAGGGGCAGCAGCGAACGTGATCGACGAGGTGGTGGGCGGCGTAGAGGACGTAGTGACAGGAGGCTTTTAGGGGGCTTGGCCCAGGCCCAGCAGCAGGGCGCGACACGGGACGAGGGGTGGGGTTTTTTGTTGCTGGCTGGGGATTGTCTGTCTCGAGAAGAGGGCGAAGGCGAGGGGCGACGGAGCTGGCTGGCGATGTTTGGAGGACAAGAGATGGCGGCGTTGGGGAGGATGGACAAGAAGCTGCGGGTATGGCAGGACCGGGCTGAGGCGCTGCGGAGGGAGGACGGTTACGGCAGCAGCGGTGGGAGGCGAAGGATTGTGTGTGTGTGGCTGTGGAGAAGCGAAGCTGGCTGGGAGGCAGTCTTGTGCTGCTGGTGCAGGTGTGGTATGGTATGGGTGGGAGGAAAGGAACGGGAGGCGGACCTCAACGGGGGGAGAGTGAAAGGTTGGCAATGGAACAAGGAGAGCAGGAGCAGGAGCAGGAGCAGGAGGCAGGGCAGGTGGTGCAGGGCCAGACAGGGCAGGGCAGGGCAGGCAGGGCAAGGACGAGGGGGCTTGGCCTGCGCGCCGGCCCAGCGGGGCCACCTATTATCAGCCCGAGCAGAGCAGCAGCAGCCAGCCAGCCAGCCAGCTGGCTGTTGCCCGCCCTTCCCAGTTGGGAGAGCACTCTTTGCCCTTGGAGCCCGCGCCGTTGGGGACAGGACAGGACAGGATGGGACAGGATAGGACAGGCAGGACATGGCATGGCATGGCATGGCATGACAGGATAGAGGGATGGATGGCCCAGCAGCGCACCCCCCGTCGCCCTGAGCGCTTTTCTACCAGGCCTGGGCTATCCAGCGGCGGAACCCTGGCCTGGCCTGGCCTGGCCTGGAGAGCAAAGCTTCAAGAGCTGCCCGGTGGTGGCAGCCCGGGGAGAGGGGCCGTCGAGCGTGGAGCTCCAGCAGCCAGGGACCATGGACAAGGACAGAAATGGGAGCGGACCGGGGACGCCCAGCGACAAGTACTCGCACTCCGTCCACACGAGCAGACGATGCGGATGCGCTTTGTGGCATTCTCCGCGCGCGTTACGGTTTACGGGGGCAATACGGTAATACCTGCCACAGCATCTCGCGGAGACTCCTGCCTGCACCTCCATCAGCTGCTGGCTGCTGGCTTCCGCGGCCCGCGGGTGCCCGCGGGGGGTGACACCGGCCGAGTCGGCTGGCCATGGGATCTGGCATGTCCTCAGGGCTGGCTGGTCCTGTTTGTCCCTGTTGCTGTTGTTGGTGCTGAAGCTGGTGCTGGTGCTGGTGCTGGTGGTGCTGTTGCTGTTGCTGCTGCCGTTGTTGCTGCGAGGGCGACTTGCTGCCGGCCCGTCCCCGTCCCCGTCCCCGTCCCCACGTCCCATCCCACATCCACAACACATCCACACACCATTCGCAGGACGGCTGCATCAAACATAGTCCGTAAAGGTACATATCACTTCCGAGCTTGCCCTTGACGTCGGTCACGACGTCCCTTTTGAGATCCAGCTTGCGCCAGTGGGCGGGGCCTATTGTGTCACGCCTGCTCTCCCATTGCTTCTGCCCAGCCGTGGCTGCCTCTGCCTCTGCCGACCTAGATCAACACCAACCAGTCTCTCTGTCCAGCAAGCATCAAGTCTCGGCAACCCTTCTGCTCCAAACCCCCCAAAAGCCACAATACTCCAGAGCCCCAACGCTCCTCGTCACTCCTCAGTCATCTTACTCAAACAGGCAGCCGCTTGCCCATCCCTCACGCAGCTAGGCCGTCCCTCGCCGACTCGGCCCGTCACCGTCACCGTCACCTTAAGCCGTCCCGGCCAACAATTGCTTTTCTCAACCGACACCACGACGCATACACACGCACACATACTGGAAGAAACCACAACTCTCACACAGCCCGCCGGATGGGCCTTTCCCTGCGGGTTCGGTGGGGGACTTCCCCGCCCGCCGGCAGCATGTCTCGACTCCCGCGAGCCACCGGTACAGTAGCTTCGTCCTGCCCGCGTTGGTGGGAAATCCCACAAGCCCTCGCCGCCCACGGCATGCAGATTTCGACGTCCTCAACACGCCCACTGGCCGATCTCGCGCAGCAATGATGCCGCCACCTCGTTTCCACTGGATGGCTAGACACAAATTGCATTTGCCTTGGGCGGGTCGCATCACGACAACTACAGTTTCGATTGGATTGGATTGTGCGTGCTTGCGGCGCCCTGGGTACCCCTGGACGCTTAGCCGCCGGTGGCCCCCACAGCTTCGTGCCGAGGAATACATACTTGAGCTATTCGTCAGCTCGCGTGAGCTATCCTTTGCTTGGGACTATTAGATGCCGCATCTGCATGCCGCTTCGCCTTCGTCACTTCTTAGCCGCCATTGTTTGTCTCAAGCTTGGTCAGATTGCCTGCTGATGAGACCCAGCATCGCCGGCCAGGGCTGGATCTACCTACATCCGCAGTCCATGATCAGCCTTGAGCAACGACAGCTTACTTGACGCGCATCACAGTCAGCGACCACTCGCGGCTTTCAACCCATTTCGCCAGCGGTCAAGACGGAAATAGATCTTGCACTCGCTCGCTGTGCGACAAAGCATGCACCCGAGGACGAACTCCGTAGGTAGGGCTGCTATAAATTAACAGTCTGCATGGGACAAGGACCTACCCGCCCTAAAAGCCAGCGGTTGCATGACAAGGTTTGTTTCTTTCGTCATTCAGCGCGGACGACCTCACACGAGGCGCAGAAACGCATGGCTTGGACCGCAACGCCAGTAGCCTCCCAAAGAGAGGGCTTGAGCGCTGCCATGCCGTGCGCCTCAATTTCCATCTCGCTTCGTCGCAGACCTCGCTTTTTTCGACTGAGCGATCTGCAATCTCAGCGTTGGCCGTAGCCTGCGATCGCCAATTTCGGGCTTCAGCTTCACCACCCACTGGAAGCCCAAACAAGGTTTGGCTGGGCGCTCGCGAGGCAGAGTTGCTCCGGTTAGTGGTTTCTACGCGATCTCTGAGCCTGCGGGCACCTGCCAGAGCCCACCTAGCTTCGGAGCTCTCCCGTCCCGCCGGCGACCTTCCGCACGTTCGGAATCTGCGTGTCCCGCGGTGATAGAGTTTCGGTACGAGCACGGCTATCCTTCGCCTCACATTCATAGCGCGCCGCCATGTCATCTCGGAGTCGATCGAGTCGATATTTGTTGCGAGCCACCCGTGTTGTGCATGGTACAAGCTGGAGCAAGCTGAAAGACGTGCCGCGAAGGACGTCGTCTGATCTTGGAAGAGTGGACCTAATTGCTGCAGTGACCTATGACTACCGGAAGCATACTCGATGCAACAGGCTGTCAATAGGCCAGATTACCTTAGAAGATGCAAGAGTGGTCATTCCCCAGTGACTTTAACAAGGAATTGATAGGGCGAAATTTTAGAGCTCTACATTAGCCACCAGTCGTGCATGGCAGCGGTCTGAATTGTGCTGGTCAAGTGCCCAACTCGGACAAATCGCACATCCCGCCCTTTGTGATGGTGGGTGGTGGCGCCCAGCCGTTGATGCAGCTAGCGAGAACCTTCATGAAAACACCCGTCAAAACAAGCTTTGCACTCCAAGACTCTGGCAAAACCACTTAACACGTCTCACGACAAGTTCTCCTGATTTGGATTTCGACCAGACACAGCAAGTCCTGGCATGGCTGACTGGCCTCCATATCCATGCGATAGACTGTCTACCTTAACCTTAACAAAGTCTGAAGACTATGAATGGGTCGGTGCCAGCCAGATCAATGCCCTTGGAGCTGCAGACGTCACTTTTAGGCTTAGTGGGGTTCATGCACATGGTAGTTCGTCCCATGATTGTTGGGCACTGTTCAAATCGTCCCTGTTGCCGACGTATGTCAGCGAGAGAAATGGTTAGTAACATGTCTGCTAGCTAGTTCTGATGAGCTGAGTCATCAATCGTGCTTGCTGTACGAATATCAATCTTGACCGGAGAATATAACAGCCAGATCTGGAGATGTTCTCCTTCACAACGATCGACTTATGACATCAGCACGCATGTCCATTTTCCGTTATCTCACACCAACACTAAGAGCCAGGGATCATATTTTGTTGAAGGCCTACCTCGATCAATATCGCCAGCTGGCTAGGCATCAATAGAAGTCGAGCAATCCGACCATGTCGACAAACTAGTTACCAATCTGTCTCGCAACCTCAAGGAACCCACCCTCATCCTGTCCGACCCAGAGGTCAACCCAACCCCGGGCATCTTCGTACCGCTTCTCATGCACATTCCACGCCTCCTCGCGTGGCCGCTCAACATAGATTGTGCGCAGACCCAGAGACCGAGCAGCCGCCAGATCGCCCAGATGCGCAGCGACCATGGCGACCTGGGCCGGGTCCCCTTTCGTTGCGTGGGGCCGCCGCTCACCACCGAAGTCGGACCTTGACCCCGACCCGGCACCGGACCCGGCACCGGACCCGGCACCGGAGCCAGACCCCAAGAGCTTGTCCACGGCGCCGAGATATGTCGACGGGTGGGGTTTGTACGCGCCAAAATCAGCCGTAGAGATGATCTCTCTGAACCCAAGCTTACCGTACGCATCAAGGTCCTGGAGCAGCTCGCGAGTGCCATTGGAAAGCGTGGCGGTCGTGTACCCGGCCTCGTTGAGAGCGCGGATGCCTGCGGCCGAGTCTGGCCAGGGAGACAGGCGGTGCCACACTCTGCTTAGATGGGTGAGTTCTGCGGGGGAGTATACTGTTTTTATTGTCGTGTTGCCTGATGCATCTCCGCCTACTGCGGTGGACGATGTTTCATGTTGTTCCTGGTGACCTAGACCCCACGCAATGAGCAGCTCGACCAGACTGTCGTAATGGTGAGCGTCGATATCTTTCCACGGGGTTGTTTTCGGGACGAAGGACCGCGTGAAGACGCCATAGCTGTCACGCCATTCTTGGGCAAAGTTTGCCCAGTCTTCCGGGGTCAGGGCCTCGAGACGGGCCTTGTACTGCTGGAGGGGGAGGAGGGCTGTGCTTCCGTGGTTGCCAGTCTCGGGCTGGGAGGCTGAGTCGTCGTGCAATGCATTGGTGGCTGTAGCGGCGCTCACGCTGGGATGAAGAGTGGCTAGCTTGACTCGTGCCGCGTCGATGAGCTCCCGGACCACGGAAGAGCGCCAGTCGACGACTGTACCAAAGACGTCGAACGTCAGGGCCTGTACCTGACGCAGAGAGGAGGGGGTTCCTGCAGAGAGTGACGGAGATAGCTCCGCCTCGGTCGTCGTTGCTGGTACGGGGACCTCGACAGCGGGCGCGTTCGCGTTCACGGAGGGCGCCATGACGAATCAATACCGAAGGGTTTCTAAAAAAGGTATACCTGATGTATACGTGGAGCCGGGACGGATGGACCCTAATTACATGGTAGGAATTTTTTCCCGACCGGCGTGGGACAATGGGGCCACAACGCAGCTTCGTTGTCGCAAGGCTGAGACGAGGTCCTCGTGTCGGGTCCGTAGCGGCGGGAGCCAGGATGTAATTATGACATGTACCTGAGATCCCGTGTGGTTAACCTTGGGTAATTATGGGACCGACAAAAATGGAGATGACGACACGTTTCTGCCGGCCCACGTGTCCTACCGGATTTCTCAGTCGGGCAGACCAAAGGAAACTGCTTGTTTGATATGCAATAGGGTTGGGGAGAGGGAGGGGAAAGGGGTGGCGGGGGCGGCAGTTCAGTTGGTGTGTGGGGGGAATATGGAATCAGTTGTGCTCGGCTAATTTCAGCATGCTCCCCGATCTGACCAGGTCGAGTCTGGCGTCCGGGTAGAGCCTAGTTTGAGCTGAGCTGGAACCGAGAGAGAGCTGCTGAGCTGCGGAGCCGAACCCTTTCGGGGAGGAGGGTTTGGCCCCGAACTGGTAATGACGGCCGTTTCTGACGTGGATCCCGGAATGAATTCCTCTCCCACTGTGGACACTGGTACCTACTCTTAGTTAACCTAGTGTGGCGCGAGGTACTATAGTAGAAGGAAAGGATGTGGAGATGGAGTTCCGGATTTCGCGCGCGTCTGGGGCTGGCTGCCAGTGCGTGTATGTGTGTGTGTGTGTGTGTGTGTGTGTGTGTGTGTGTGTGTGTGTGTGTGTGTGTGTGTGTGTGTGTGTGTGTGTGTGTGTGGCTCGCGTGCGGGAATGGCTTCGGGAGAAGGGGAAGAAGTTTTGACGCCATCATGCACAAATTTGTGGTCCACGCTGGAAAGATTCAAGTTTGTTTCTATTTTATTCTAACTTGTTGCTTTGTTGACGCGATTAGTTCCTGCGCGTGTGGTATTTTGGGCAGCCCAGGTTGTGGGCCAAGGCCGCCAGTACGTTGGCTCTCAAGTCTGTTTGTTGTATGGTGGTGGTGGTGGTGGTGACTCTGAGGCTACCCCGGATCGCTGGGCGGCCCGGGAGCGTGTCCCGGAATTCCCGAGAATCTGGGGTACAGCTGGTGAGCTAGTGCAGAAGATCAAAGTTGCCCTTTCTGGATCACACATTTGATGCACGTGGAGAGGCCGGAGCAGTGGGCGAGCAGGTAGGTAATCGGGCCGGGTTGGTGGTCGTGGTCGTGGCTGCTTTTACGACCTTGTGACGACTCTGTTGGTGGCGGGCATGTTCCAGGCGATGAATAGGGACTGCATGAATACCTGCCCTGCCGTGCTCCGAAATAGCACGGTATTGACCGGGCTGCTGTAATCCTCCACTTGTTGCCGCTGTTGGTTTCATGCTTCTCCTCGTTTAGCTACCTGGTTCATGCCATGCATGACAAAAGGACGGCATGAAACGCCACCAACCCAACATATAGATAGGTACTCGGCACAGAAAAAAAGTACATGCAACACACCCAAGTGACCACGGGGAGAAGGCCGACCTGAGGTGCTGTACGAATCGCGATGCACCTTGTCACATGTCGTTGGGCCCGGTCGGTTCAGGGTCCCCCATCCCCCAACATCCAACACACGCCACGACGGCACACCAGCACAAACGTCTCCAATCTTTCTTCCCACCATCAATCAACTTGGAAGTCAGCAAGGGGCGGGGGAGGGGGGCGGCCATCCATCCCTGTAGCCGTACCAGAGTAACGTTCCACCTCAAAGGGGGGGGCACTTCAGCCTGTTTTTCTATCCTTTGATTCCCACAACCGCTAGCATTACTTTGGGGGTGTTGAGGACCTGGGCTGACGTTGCTAGAAAGGCGAAAGTGATATTCGGTGCGTGTTCCTCGCTTCCAGTACCCGGTATACAAACTCGGCGAAATGATTCCCGGAAGGGGGGTGGAAGGGGGGGGGGGGCAGCCGGGCTTCGTCGTCCACTTTTGTCTCCCCCCTCCCCCCGACTCGTCCCGAGACCGAGATAACTGGAAACTTTCCAACCCCTGCAGTGCTCACCCGACCCGTACGTACGGAGTGATACATACATAGCACAAGTACTATGTATGTGATGTGATGTGCGTGTGTGGTTCAAAGCCGGATCTTGGCAAGGGTCCTCTCGGCATGGCCCTCGGTGTCCGGCCGCTGCCCGAGACTTAAGAGAGAGAAAGAGAGAGAGAGAGAGGGAGAGCGCGAATCAGCGACTTGGGAGAGAGCGGCGTGATTATGCCGTTAACAGGTGACAGCTCGCGCGCGCCAGGCGCGAAAGAATACTTCCTGTTTAGGCAACCTGCAAAAGAAAGGACGATTACTCGAAATGGACGGGGGCCGAAATGGGCCTATCTCTCTGTCTCTGTCTGTCTCTCTCACACTCTTCCGTGTGCCGCACAATAATCAGAGAGAAAACGGGCAGTTCCCACTCTTTGTACGTCTTCTCCGCGGATTGCACATCCTCCTCCACCAACCGCTTTGGATTCCATGTGCGTGCTGTCGTCATGTCAGCGTGGAATCTGACAGGCAATGACGAGATGAGCCAAGCCCAACATGATATCTTACGAACATGGCACCGCACCGCAACCGTACGAGGCAACCTTCCCCCCCCCTCCACCATGTCGATAATATCCTATTTGAAACTAAAATTATGATACCACCTACTTGCCCGCATCGATAAGTGCAACTTACCTCTTCCCTCCCTTCACACATGTAGTAGACATGACTAAAGTCAGAGATCACATACCCAGCTAGGTAATTCCAATGCTCACCTACCTTTTGTCTTGGCTCGTCAGCAAGCCCTGCCTTGCTTGTTTGGTTTCGGCTCTGGGCAGTCCTGCTGACCACGTCCCACGTCGGTTCCCCCCCCCCCATATCCCGACCCGTTTCTCGCGGGCGGGAAGTACGCGCATGCGGGCCGTTCCGCTTTTTTAAAAACGGGATACATGTCAGGCTTGCCGTCGCCGCGTGCCACCGCTGACGTTTGCCAGGGGGTAGGGGGGAGGGAGCCTGAGCCTGAGCCTGAACCTGAACCTGAGCCCTGAGCCGCGGCACGGGTACGAGCACGGGCACGGGCAACGCGCCCCGCCCCCCCCGGGGAACCCCCCGGGCTTACTTACGGGACATTTTCCGGCCCACATTCTCACTCACTCACTTCCTTCACTCTCTGTGTGTCCCTGTGTGTGTGTGTGTGTGTGTGTGTGTGTGTGTGTGTGTGTGTGTGTGTGTGTGTGTCTGACTGATTATCTTTCCCGCTCCGTCCAAGGTAGTTACGACTCTGTGCTTACGCCCGCGCCGATCCGCTCCCGCGCGGTTAGATCGCGGAAAGAAGGGGCGGCGGTTTTCCGTCGAGGACTAGTAGCAAAGCATTTGCCCTCTGGTGGCCTTTTATTGAACTCAAGCGGGATTTGTCAATCTGGATTAAAGGGGGGGGGAGGCCTTTGGGGTGGAAATAACAACAGACTTTGGACCGAAGCAGAAGAAGATGATGATGACGATGACGACGACGTTTAGTGTCAACGGTGTCGGCGGATTATCTTTCTTTTAGATATTGGGGGGGGGGGGGTAATTGACGTACCGGTGTATGCACACGCGTCTTTCTCCGTTTTTATTTTATATTGTTATTTACCTATCTGCACTGGTATTTCCGGCGAGGGTGCTATCTCGAGGGATCTTGTTCTCGCACAGGCCAGCTTCTGCTTCTGGAAGAATGGGTTTGTGTTCTGTGTCTGTGCTTTTGTCGTCTTTGGGCGGATCATAATTGTATGCGTGCCAGATTAGATTCAGGGTTGGATCGAATTCTGCACCGGAAAGAACAAATCACTGTGCTGTTCAGCGAGACTTACAACAACATAACGAGCGCGAAGAGGGAGAAAAAAAAAGTCTCTTGCTACTGCTCGAATCTGCGACATTCTATCTTTCTCTCATTTTGAGATGTGGGAAGCTCAGCAAACGGGGCGCGAATGTGGCAGTACTCCTTCACCTCAGCAGTGCGACAGAAATCATGACGGTAAAAACACGCAATACGAATTTGCTTTCGCATTGTTTCTGTTTCCACTGGCAAGAGTTGTCCCAAAGATACTCGCCATTAAAAATCTTCTGATGGACCGTTCTAGACCCTAGCGACTTTCCTTGCGAGTTTGCCTAGAGTTGAACTCAGCTCCCAAGGCCAACCGTCCTGAAGGCGTGATTCTAATCACCGGATGAGATACGTGATGATGGAAGCTCACCCGGCACTTGCTTCTGCACGATATCCATTCCCATCATCTCCCTCCGGGGGTGGAAGGGGGAGGGGCTTTTCCAAGAACCACATTCTAGCGAAAACTCCCTCGCGTGTTCCTGAGTTCATCACGGGGGGTTACGAAACCTGCGAGACGCACGTATGGTCGTGTGTTCTATCTACTCCTTGAGGGTTTCTCTTGGCGTGGGTGGTAGCTCTCAAGTAGTAGTAGTAGTAGTAGTGCTGGCTGATTTGGTGCTTTTTAAGGTCTTTGCTTTTCTGGTTGACGGTCTAGTGGTAGAGTCTTGTGTAAATACTTATTACATATATCAAGCGGTCAGACACAGATGTGGTTTCACCCCCAAATCTGGAAGCGAAGCAATGACGTCCAGGGGAGCCAAAGTATAAATCATATACACACGGGATTTATCTAAATATCCACCAATCCAGAGCGCCCCTTTCAAAGTATCCCCTTTCTAGATCTTCAGAGTGAACCCTTCACTAAGCGGCTTATCCACCACAACGACATACGTGGCCTTGCTCTCATCCCACGATCCCTGTGCAGAAGAACCACCCTCCGGCTTCTCCTCGACACCGAGGAACGTGACCTTTGTGATCTTGGACGCGGTCTGGTACCCAAACGTGCCGGAGACCACAAACTCGCGCGTCTGCGCGTCGTACGTGAAGACGATATCGCTGACCGCGGCCTGGGTCTCGCTCACGCCGTCGTCGAGGTAAAGCTTGCCGCGCGCCTTGCCGCCGTCCCCGGGCAAGGGCACGAGGACCTCAAAGTCCTGCTCGCGGAGCGCCTTGGTGGTCATGGCGGACTGGGCGCGCAGAGGCACGATGACACCGCCGCGCAGGTACAGCGGGATGTAGCCCCAGTCGTCGCCGGTCTGGAGGGTGACGGTCTGGCCCTGGGAGGAGGCCGGGACCTTCTCGAGGGTGTGCCAGTCGTAGAGGGTGTCCTTGGGGAAGTAGACGTCCACAGAGGTGGCGTTCTCCTCGAGCACGGGGGCGACCATGAGGCCGTCGCCGAGGAAGTACTGCATGTCGAGCGGGAAGGTGTTCTTGTCCTTGGGGTAGAGGTAGTAGAGCGGGTTGAGCAAGGGAGTGCCGTCGCGGTGCTGCTGCTCCATCGCCGTGTACATGTAGTCGAGAAGGCGGTAGCGTATGTCGATGGCGGCTTTGGCAGCCTTGGCCACGCTCTCCCAGATGTAGAACTCCTGGCTGATGGAGTCGAGCGAGTTGTGGTTGCGGTAGAAGGGCATGAAGGCGCCTAGGGTCGCCCAACGTGCGCACAGCTGCTCAGTCGTGTTGGAACCAAAGCCGCAGACGTCAGCGCCAACCATCGGAATCTGGTAGATCGCAGCAAAGGCTAGAGCGGACCGGATGTTGAGGCGGTAGTGGTCCCAATCGGACAGGTTGTCTCCGAGCCAGTGTCCAATCTTTGCACCAGCGCCAGCAAATGTCGATCGCGTGATGATCAGGGGGCGCAACTCTGGTTTGCGCTGCCGCATGGCCTCCGCGCTGACAGTCGACATCATTGTGCCATAGAGGTTGTGCGTGTCGTACATGGCAAGGCCATTCTGGTGGATCACGTCCGTGTTGACGGTCTTGTTGGAGATGCCACCCTCTGCAGCATTCCAAGAGTCCAGGTAGGCTGCCTTGTTGTGGATGGCGTACTTGGGGAAGAGCAGATCACGCCCAGGGAGACCTAGCTGTTGTCCCGCCTCCTGGTGTGGTGCGATGAAAAAGGGATTGTCGTGTCGCAAGGTGTTGGGGACTGAGTTCAAGTCTCTGGTCTCGATGGAGCGCGTGGACGATCCGTTAGAGCAGCCTTCAGGCTGGAAGTCGCACGGGAAACCTGGGAGTGGTCTCGGTGGCGAGCGCACAGCGGGCGGCTCTGGTGGGTATCCGATGGCAGACTTGTCTGGATCATCGCAAGGGAAAAAGCACGGGAAGTCGGATGGTTCGTTCATGTCAATCTTCTCGAGAGTTTCCTTGAGTCAGCGGCGAGTTCCAAAGTCCTTTTTCTGACACCAACGAAAGTGCTGGTCGTTGCCTAACATCTTTGTGTTGCCACTCCACTGTGCAGAGATCCAACTGAAACTTGTCTGAGAGAAGATGAAATCATGTACATACCCAGAGGCCGTCGATGTCCACACCACTCTTCGGGTCGAAGAATAGGTTGAACTCGTTGTTCCAGAAGTTCTGGATATTCTTGGAGAACCAATCGGGAAACACCGTCACACCAGGCCACACGACGCCACGCCATAACGAGCCGTTCTGGCGAAGCAAGAACACATCGTCGTCGATGCCGCGCTGGAGGGTGCTTGGGAAGTCAAAGTATCCTACTGCAGGATCTACCATGACAATATACTTCTGGTCATGGTTGTGAAGGTAGTCGACAAGCCCGTGCATCTTCTCGATGGGATACCGCTCAGGATCCAACGAAAAGACACGACGACGATACATGTAATCTGGACTTTGTTAGTGCTCATCATTAAGATATACAGCATGAATGAGACTTACCGATATCTGTCCATTGTACCTTTTTGTGAAAAGAAAAGGTTCCAGTTAGCACAAGTCGCATGGGGGTTATCGCTGGAGGGACCAAGGTACTTACTTCGAGTGGAATCCCCGCCTGGCTGTAGTTGTAGACGACCTCGGCAACATTGTACGCATCCTGGTATCCATAACGGCACTGGTGGAAGCCGAAACCCCAGTAGGGCATCATGGTAGACAAGCCGACAATGCCAGAGTACTGCTTGGCAACCTCGACCGGAGACGGGCCAGCGACAAAGTACAAGTCGATGACACCACCGAGGGTGTTGTACTCGAGATACTGACCGTCCTCGGCGGTGCGGTTGATCTTGACGTCCATGCCGTTGGAGTTGAGCAGGAAGACGCTGTGGGACCCCGAGTCGCGGTGCTCAAAGTAGACCGGGTGGTTGCCGTAGAGATTGGAGCCCGTGGGCACGCCGTAGGCGTCCTGGGACCAGAGGGTGCGGATGTAGTCGGTCGTGTTGAGGCGGTACGGGTCAGAGTGCTCGCCCAGGCCGTACAGGTTGGGGTCGTCGGGGAGGGCGGTGCGCAGGCGCAGGTACTGCGACTCGAAGACGAGGCTGGCGGCCGAGGTGTCGAAGAGGACGTCGCCCGTGTCAGAGCGCGAGACCTTGAAGGAGAAGGGGCTCTCTGTGTGCTCGAACTTGAGAGCCGACTTGCACGGCTTGACTCCGGGGGCTTCTGGGCGCGGGAAGACAGACTCGGGGACTTGGTAGACGCTGTTGGCAGCATCTTGGATCTTGACGTGCAGTCTCGTTTCTAAGTAGGGTGTCAGGGTCAGTCATAATCTCCACACAACGTCATGCTTGACGATGAAGGTTATTTGACGAACCAGTGTCGTAAGAAACCGAAAGAACGAGGTCTTCGAGATCAGCGCCGTAGGCATTACAAGCAGGACCGGCCAGTTTGAGGTCGGCAGTCAATCCTGTAGCCGTGGTCTTGACATTTGAGGCCTTGTAGCCAGGGCAGGCAGCAAGAGCATCATCTTGACCGTCTCGTACAGCCAGCGACGAAGCAGCCACTGCCGAGACAGCGACTGCAGCCGTGAAGAGGAACCTCGCCATGATGAGCAACAACCTCGAGTGGACAGACTGGCAGCACTTGTCCTTTCAAAGTTGCAGAATACCTCGTCGAGGACTGGTTGATGGGTAGTTTCACGAACGGTGAAGTACGGCGGATCACCCCCAGCTTATATACACGCACGGCACCTCGACAACATTTTGTTCCGCGACAGCAAAGTCAAATCTGGAGAAGCACCGTCTCGTCATCGGGGATCACATTGTGTGGAGAACTTGGGGCAGACCCCGCATTCCTGCTTGGTTTTCCCCAACTACAGGCACGGCAACAACAATAGCAAAAAGAAAAAAACAACACCATGTCGCCGACCCGAAATTGGCAAACCTATCCTCAGCCGATCTCAGATTATTCCGCAAGGGTAGTAGATCCTCTTTTCCCAGCCACCGTGCCAACTTTCGGCGCTCCCTCGGAGCAGAGAGACAGTAGGGCTGATTGCCCTCATGGACCGAGCTGCCTGCTTTGTCCAAGGCCGCTGTGCCGCCAGACGGACAGATACATCGTCATTGGTCCATAGTCGGGCCGTCTGCTGCAGGAAAGAAAATGCGGCGGTATTCCGGTGCTTCTGGGATGCGCTCGGCGGGCTCGGCAATGTCTACAGCGTAGCGAGTCCCAAGCTTGTTGCTACTGGGGCCGGGGAAGCTGGGGCCCGGGCAACCAAGGTGCGGGTGGTGCGCACAGAGGCGGAGTTGTCGTCAGATTATTGGTCCGGCCGATGCCGATTGTGTTAAAGCATCCCACCTTCTCTCCACTGCTGTGTGCGGGGGTTTTCTGGGGTTTAAACAACGACAAGGGAGGCGGCTCAAACCTTGTTTGGTTGTTTACCTCGATCTTGACCCCAACGATCTCGTTGACTAAGTGGTGTCCTCGCGGTCGTTGATATGGTGACAATATAGGGCACAACGGACGGCAGCTGCCAGGAATTCATTCAACACTGGTCCTCCTTTGATGGGTTTCGATTGTCGCTTCTTCAATCTCCATATGCTACATTGTGTGCCTCGCCCTTCATGGGATTGGACGTCACCGACGGCGGCTGTGCTACTCCGTGTACACTCTGAAAAAATCTGCCGCAGCACCCACGCATGGCCTCTAGTCTCCATGGTCAGCCAACGAATGACATGCTGCTCAATGACCACGAGCTACCTCGAGCCCGGCACCCTCGCTTATGCTCACCGGCTTGAAAGATATCTCGATACTGTCCGTCCTCATGATACCTCCTTGTTGGATCAAGAAGTCAAAATCCTTAATCTCTCTTTTGTGAGAGGTATTGTTCAGCTGTGACTGTTGTTCAAAGTTTCCAGCTCGGTCGGTGTCTTCCGTGTCTGCATCCTCACTGACAGTGCAGGTTCGTAATATTGAATCCTGACTAGACGAGGAACAGAATGCGACGGCATTATTCTTCTTCGATTCGTGCTGGTCTCGGTGAGTATTGGGACTCTCGTGCTGCCGGAAGCCGCGATTGGCCTTGAGGCGCGTCCCCAAAGGTCTAGCCGAGCCACCCACAATTATTCCGGTCCTTGTGCCCATGCAAAATAAGTCATGACCCTCGGTGTTGACGTGATTCCGCTGCGTCTGGCGATCCTTGTTGGAGTTCGATCCTGCTAGAGCAGAAGCGCGTCGGGGTCTCGAGGAGAAGCCACTGCGGGTCGATGCTGTGACCTGACTACAGCCAGCACGGCGGAGGTCGAGTAATGGTTTGAGAATCGGAATACACGCGGCAATGATGATGGTACTGCCTTCGATACTAAGACATAGTTCATGGTTAGTATTCAGTCGCATATGCGCACGGATGTTCAGCCACACTGCTAAAATGCACCCAAGGACAAGACCATACCAAGTCCAAACGACGAGCGTCGACGAGTCATCTGTAACCCAATGTTAGCTTATTGTGAACAACCAACAACGAATTCAAAAAACCACCTACATGAAAAGTCCGGGGATGCCAGTGACGGGATCATAGTACACTTATATATCGCAACAATCGTTGACCTGCGTTATATCAATATCTTATCCTACAATATCGAGTCATCGGAGCTTACACGAATCCAAAGCCGAGTGCGATACTTAGGCCGATCTTCTTGCCACGACTCATTCGCAATTTCCACAGAACGACCGAGGGATAGACGGCAAGGTACAGGTCAACAAATGCCGAAAAAGCTGCGAGAAATTGAAGGTCAATTAGAGGTAAATCCTTCCATAGGCGAGCCATTGGTACCCACCTCCCGTGTAGATATCGTAATTAATGTTTACCCAGGGGTCGACGCAATTTTCCTGACTTGAAGCAGACCGATTGTTCAAGACCGAAGCTGCCAGTGCTGAATGTGACCCGTCGCACTTAGCAAACAGGAAGACAACAGTGACCATGAGCTGTACCCAGCAGGTCCAGCCAAACACCCAAAGAAAAATGCGATGAGTACGCGATGGCAGCAATATGCGACAAAGAAGGTCGATGGTGGCCAGTTTCGGGGTTGCAAAAGACACGATGCCGGGTACAAAGCCGATGATGGTCCAGTGAGCAACGTCCCGTCGCTGCTCGGGCGTCAATGTGTACAAGTGTCTCCCATTACCCGCGCGCACCGCCAAAAATTGAAAGACGACCGTCAGCCACGTACATAGCTATTTAAATATTAGCAGCATGAACAAGAATATGACCATATTCTTGGGATTGTACGAACCACTGAGATCACGATAAGATAGTCGTCGAGAAGCAGCCTCCCTTTGAGCTTGCCTCGCACAAATAAGCGCCCCGCACTAAATACGGTGCTCAGAGCGGTCACTGCGCATATCGTCCCTAAAATCAGTGGCCCTCTGTCGTCTGTACTTTCCATGGCTGTGTGGTTTCCAAGATTGTTTTGTGTTTCGGGCTGTTGAGTGGAGCGTCTGGTATGGGCCTGCCACGAAGACTGTTTATTTGGTATGATGAATACTCTCGCTCTTTACTGGTCGGGGGAAATGTATCTTGAAGCTTTGGTAATGCTGGCAAGTCTCTTTGCAAAGCGATGTCCTCTTGTACGACAGGTCCCTGTCGCTTAGCTGACCTGGCTTTTAGACAGATCAGTGGTCGTGGAAAGGCGGGTTATTGCATGGAACTTGTGAATGCTACAGCCATCTGATGTGAAGATCGTAGAGAGCTGAAGGTTGCTTGACGTGAGGCTGTTTGCGAGGCTATCCATCCTTCGGAGTGGAAGATAGCCTGCTCTTCTTCTGAGAACGTAACCCCATACTTATCGTACCTGTTACTCTGCCACAATGATAAACCCTGACCAGCAAAATGAGTCGGCTGTCGACACAAGGCTGGTGGTATGCGACGGGACGTCGTGTAACAGGGCGCGGAAGTGCACAAGTGGTCTAGAGCCACATTGCGCTGCTCATCAGTAAGCAAACATAAAGCGCCGTTGCCCATTCAGCGCGTGGAGAACGATTTCGGTGTGAGTAGTTACGCACACAAAGTGCAAAAAGCTCTACCAGGGCTAGCTGCTGTCGCGTGCTACAGGAATGACAGGACATTTCTCGCGCATTTCATTGGCTGGGTCCCAAAGAAGTCGTTGAGGCAGAAGATAGCAATGGTTCCAGCTCGTGCGGGCAGCCTATGACCAATACTGGATTATTGAAAGCCTACTGCCCAAGGCGAGGGGGGGTGTTGGCTGGGAGAAGCCATGACGGTCAAGACCCAGCCTTAAATGTGGCAGTTGGACAAAGTCTGGACTACGTGAAGGCGCGCGCCGGGAGAACGTACGTCTGTATATCGGTGCGCTGTAGGCGACGGTGGTCTGGTTATTTCAAGATGTTATTTGGCCCAGTGTTGGGGAAGGGGGGGGCCTTGTTATGGGTATGAGCTCCACGTCCATGAAGATCTGAGATATCTTAGGGCAGCGATCAAGGTGGACAAGGACAAGGAAGTTGAGGTGCTCGAGTGGTGCAAGCACAATGCATGTTGCCCCCACATGAGAATGACTAGCTCGACTGGAAGGAGCTCGCATTGACTGCAGCTGCGTCCTTTGGAGACGATACATCCCCGATAGTAATCAGGCAGGGCGAGTGACTCTGGCCAGCTGCAGCAATCTCAGTTGCAAGAGGAGTAATCCTTGCCCCGCGGATGTTTCAAACCCAGGCACATACTTCGCTTAGGAGCTGGCAATTAAGTTTCCGGGCATCCTAGGTCTGGTACTGTATGTGAATCGTGAAGGATGTCCCGAGGCGGGGGGGCCCAGTGCTCCTCCGCGGTGCAAGTGCCGGGGTGGCTTGCCAACTAACTGGCTGGACCCTTTCTTGCCTGTCACGCCAATGACAGTAACGACAGCAGCGACAGAACCGGGCTCGAGGGACAACGGCGATGGCAACGCAGAAACGGGATCGACAGCACTGCGGAACTTGAAGAACTCCGGACGATGGCGACTGTGGCTGGCGACGGCGCCGGGGACTAGCACTAGGCAGGGACAGTCGAATGAGCGAGGGCGTCGTGAGGCGATCGTGTAGAAGAGGCACAGTAGGCAAGGTACTGGAGTACCTTGAGGTGAGCAAGTACCTTGAGGTATCCATCATTCCAGGTTGTGGCAGGCGAGTGCCTTACAGTGCGTGTACCTAGGTACTTTGTAAAGCACTTTACTCAAGTAAGCCAAGTAAGTACCTTGAGATACTTTGCCCTAGCTGGATGGCAGGCCGGGGGGCAAGGGGCGCACAGGGCCACCTGGAGGATTGATGTCATTGCGCGCTGGGGGCGCCGACGCGGGCCTCCTAGTGGCAGGATCGCCTCGTGTCCCGCCCAAAGCAGCAATGCGAGCAATGCTAGCCATGCTAGCCGTGCTAGCCAGAGGCCGCAGTCCATCCAGAGTTGTTGCCAGAGAAGCGAGTGTGTGCAGCGACTGGTTGATTGACAGCGTCACGGGCAGAGCGAGGCAAAGTAAACTACTTTGAAAAGTACATAGTACGTTTATGGCTTGGTACAAGCGGCGACCGCCCGTGCTTGTGCTTCCCCATCAGGCACTTGAGCATCTTGGCGTCACACACACCACGCCGGCTGTCCGCCTGCTCTACACCTCCCACCCACCCACTCCGCGTCGCACGACTCCCTGCTCCTCCCTGATCTGCATTTGCATCTGCGCCTTTCCTGCTTGCAATTTCTCTCTACCCTACTCCATATTTTGGTACTGCTCCCGGAGTCCCCTATCGTCCGCCGAAACGTGACTTTTCGACAGCCCTTGGAGCAGCCCCCAAAGTCGTGTCCATATCGGACCCCACGCCCGTCAAGCAACACCAGACACAAACGCTGGAGCCTCACCATGGAAGCCTCTTCGCGCAACCGTTACGGCCTCCTTCTCCGCCAGGCCAGCGATGGTGGCAATGGCCTTCTCAGCCCAAACATCTCTCTCGGTACCTGCTACTTTGGCCCCAACCAGCCCGCTGCCGCAAACTTCATCCCCTGCGGCAACTACGCCTACGACACCTACTCGTGCTGCCAGGCCGGCGACAACTGCCTCGCCAGCAATGCTTGCTACAACTACAGAGGCGACATCACCTACATAGCGGGCTGCACCGACTCGACATACTCGTCTGGCAAGTGTCCCAACAAGGGCAACTATACCTCCCAGCAGTGGGCTGGCCTAGTCCAGTGCGACGCTTCAGCCGGCACGTGGACTGATTGCAAGGAGACTGACGGTGCCACCGCCGTCCAGGGCGCAAACAAGCAGTGTAGTTGTGAGGGCAGGTCGCCTCTCTTCACCGACAGCGCCACCCTCGAGAACCTCGCTGCCCTCCCGCTCGCCGTGAGCGGAACCATTTCCTGGGTTTCCGGCAATACACCCACCGCCACGTCGCCAACTGTCACTCCCAGTGTATCATCATCTGCGACTACCATCTCTACGGCTTCATCTGCTACGTCTACCGATGCCTCAAGCTCCCCCGACTCCTCGAGTCTGCCTACTGCCACTCTAGGTTCGCAGACCTCTTCTGCGGTAAACAATGGAGGCAGCTCCGGTCTTTCCCAGGGCGCCGCAATCGGCATTGGTGTGGGCTGTGGAGTCGGAGTGCTCCTCATCATCGCTGTTGGAGTGCTGCTTTTTATGCTTCGGAGGAGGCGGAGGAACGACGAGCACCTCTCGGGCAAGTCCAGCCAACACTCCGGTGGCAGGGGAAGTGGCGAGATGGGTACCATCCGGGACAGACCACTCTCGACATCGCAGGGCAGCAATGCTGGCGCCGCGCACAATCCAGCCATGACTGGCTTCAAGTCAGAGTTGCCGGCCGATGATATCCCAAGACCACCGCCTGCCGAGCTCGATAGCTCCGCAGCACGGGATCCTTCAGTGTCGCCGAGCGCAAGGAACTCCACCGCAACCACACCCGGAACACCCATGACGGTATCCAGTATGAGCCATGATGATGACGACCGGGGTGCTATCGGCGACACAAGGACGAGGATGCAGCCGACGATAGCTGAGCTGGAGTAACGGGGATCCTACGCTGGAGCACCCAATCGTTTTTTCAGGACTAGCAAGCAGAAGAAAAGGCCAATGACGAATTCGATCAGAGTCGTTCTCCGTCACACAATTACGCTAAATTTGGGCATTCAGCCTCGACGCTCGCTCATACGACGCATCACACGCATACACATATACCATTTTATATTCGACCATGTAAATAAACCGTTTTTTTTGGAGTTCTAAGCATACAAAAGGCAGTATACCCGGCGAGAGGTGGGGGTTTTTAAAAGACAAAATGGAATCGATCAACTTTGAACATCGCTTGCATGAGAGCCGAAGCAAAATGTTGCCTGTCGCGTGTCACTTGTGCGATATCGACGTCCAGCTTAACTATCATACTCCGATTTCCATACCTAAGCTTGGAACGATATCATAAACGCTTCCTTCGTGCTCTATAGGTGACAAGCTCACGCAGTCGAATCCCCCAAAAAAGGCTACATGCACACTGTAGACCTGTTGCCCCCCCCCCCCCGAGATAAGGTCAAATCACAGAACTAGTATCCCCTTTGCAAACGCCGAGGAAATCTTCGTTTGTAGTGTGACTGGGCATTCACGCCGCCGCCCTGCCTTATCGTCGCGAGGCACGTTGATCTTTTTTTCACACAAGAGCGGCACCGGGGGCTCAGTGTCCGCAGTACACCAGAAACAACAAAAGACACGAAAACAAAGGAGAGGTTTGAAAAACGGAAACAAAGGAGGAAGGCGGCAAGAGAACAAGGTGTGATTACATCTGCAGCTTTTTATAAAAAAAAAAGTTCTTTTGACTATGAGAAAAAGTATATTGTGTCTGTTTCGGCGTGGTCAAGTCGCGAGCGGTTGTGTACGTCTCTCTGTCCCAATATAGCACGACCTGATGTTGTTGCTGATGGCGGAAATGCTTAGACTTACATGGGATACTGTCTAGACGCGAGAGTGTGTCTGGATATGCTGTTCGATGGCTCCGTCGATTTTTTGACATGGTAGCTATTTTTCATTTTTCTTCGAACCCCCCCCCCCCCCCCACCCCAAATAGGTAGTTTGGGCGTCTCCAGGACGATGAAAAGGGATCTGATATGTGGAAGCTGGGGCGGCATAGTTCTGTTGGTCCTCGTGGTATCGCTGATGCGAATAGCGCAGGCTCTCCTAAAAAGTTGTTTGTCGGATAGTGGGATAAGGCCTTTGTGAAGCGAGTTTGGTGGTACCCAGAGCAACGGAGAGCTGGTGAAGAGATGCTATGCTTTGCTCATGTCAGTTTGATTGTGCGTTTCCGCCACCAGGACCTACGCTGTCGCAACGATAACTGCTTGGACCGTGAGGGGAGACAAGTGAGTAAGAACGTCACCAGGGATACGAGATTGCATCTTGTTTCATTTTTTATTCTGCGTGGTTTTGCTGTAGCACTTCGATGCCCAAATCTTCCGCGGATCGGGGTGGGCATTTCAGCCCTGCGGGGCTTGCTCCGAGACATCAGGGTTCTTCTTCCCTGAAGGGGGCTTGGGAGAGCTTGCGATATGCTCGGCCGGTGTGAACTTGAGGGTTTTACCGTGGGCTGATTGTTGAAACCACTCCATCCCTTTCTTACGGGTTTTTCTTTTGCCTTTCGATGTTGCGAAAGCAGTGAGACCCTGTCTAGACTGCGGGTTTTTCCTTGAGGGAACGAGGCATTTTGGTGGGCTGTCATTCCAATGGATGAGTCGTGGTTGTAGTCTGTAAGTGGAACAGAGCTGTACAGCATGGTAAGAAAGCGCCCCAGTCTGCTGTATCGGCAGGTGCGTTAGGCTTTTGATTGTTATCTTGTTCGTATATCACATTCAAAGTTATGTTGGGTTTGGTTAATGGTTGCGAAATACACAAAAGGGTTGTTGTTGATTTCCCCCCGTTTTCGAGTATTTTTTAAGAAATCTTTTATCAACAATCAGTTTCGCCCATCATTACATCGTGTTTTCGCCTTGGCGGTTTGACTTCCAGGAAACAAAACCTATCTCGTTTTGCAGAAACACACGGAGAATCCCAGGGGATTCAATCTATAGACTTGACTCGGATCGCTCCGCGAGTTGTGTGGCTGGCTCGGATGGTTCCTAAAGCTGTGGACGACTCGGAAACCCCCGCCGGCCCAGGCTGGCTTCTAAAGCTGTTCAGGAATCGACCAGCCCCGTGACATTGTCGTGCCAAACTCGCATGCGACCGCCACTAGTAAACATGCTCCTGAAGAAATGGTCTTATTCTTGAGGAAAGTCGTCCGAGCATGGATCAGGTGAAGAGAACGACTGAAACATGTAGCCATAACCCCAGGATCGTGGGCTGGGCGGGTAGACAGTCCGGCGGAGAATTGAACGCAAGCCACAATCACAATCTCAACCTCAACCACCAACATGGAATTGCCAAAGCCACTCCACGACATCTAGGCGCATCCAAAATGAGATGCACACTACATTCTCTCCATCATCCCACCCTAGGCCACGACGACCTCAATCAAGCCAACCGCCGTTGCCGAGTCAAATCCCCTCCGGGCATTATGCCACGCATCAATACTCTCTCAGCCCCCCACGAAAACAAATGACGAGCAGAGACACTCTGAAACCTTGGATGCAAGTTAAGTACGCAGTGTCTGTGCAACATAATGCAAAACACCATCTTACACGCAACCTCTCCCTTCCAAATTGCCCGTCCCCCCTAAGTAGGTTTTCCTATCCCCCATGAACCACGCACGCCACGTGCCTGTCACATCATCACCGCGTGCCCGCGCGCCACAAAGCGAAAGAAATCGCGAAATTGAGAAAGACGCGGCAGCAGCACGTCCTCTCCCTCCCCTCCTTTCCACTCCACTCCGCCGCCGCCGCGCGCGCGCGCGCTCTGACAGCGCGGCGGCGCTGAGGTGCGCTCGGTTGCTCTACCGGCCAGCCCGCGCCTCCCGATCCGCAGGATGGATCTTGCGCCAAAACGTAATTAACAAGCCCCCATGCCCTGGTGAAAGTCAAGTCCAAGCCCCGAGTCAAGTGGATAGGTGGGCGGGAGAAATGTCGTGCATCTCATATTGTGGGTTGGGGGGCGAAGAGATCGGGTGCTTTCGCGCGAGGCGTAGGCAGGTGACCTGGCGCACTGACAGGACAGAGTGGAACCGCGTTTCTCCTGGGATACCGATACCCTCGAGTCAACTTGCAATCGCGCGCGAGATTGCCATGCTGCCATGTCTCGCGGAGCAGCAGATGCCAATTACCGATACACTTACTGATGTGATTTCTCCTCCCCATGTTGACTAGCCATCTGAGAAAGGGAGAGATGATAGGGCGTTGCCTGTCCGACGACGACGACGAGCTGGTTGTACGATGCCCCTTGACGACGACTTTTACTGTGCCTGGGCTGACGTTCTTACTGCATTCTCAAAATAGCTTCTTTTGGAGTAAAGATTGGAAGTACTGACCCCCCACCAGGCCTCCACGCCCCCGGCCACTGCCGCCGTCCCATCGTCGCGTCCAGACCCAGCACACAGCCGCCGACGCCACGTACGTCTGACCAGGAACGGCGGCCAGAACTTGCATTCACTGAAACTTGAGACCCATGCTACGATTGCGGCAAGCTCACTTGCCCAAGGTGCGGTACCTGCAGCACGCTAAACTTGTTCCTGGAATCGCACATATCGAAGTGGGGCGCTCGTGCTGATAGGCCAATTCTGGCAGCGCTGAATCCTTGGGGAAACCACCGCCACCGCCAACCACACAGAACGCGGCGAACTATACGCGTGGAGGTAGCATCTTCCGCGATTATTGCAAGCCCCTCCCCCCCTAGTGCCGTAATCACAGTCCCATAACCAAGCGCCGGGGAGACCGCCCTGGTCCATGAACGAGCGAAAGAGCCTTGTGAGGATACTCATTTGGTAGTACCCAAACCAGGACTACGTCGATAACGCCACCGAGGGGCCGAAGCACAAGCGCGCCATGCGTGATGCTAGGCGCAACTGCCGATGGCTGACGAGACTTGCCAATCATCCTCTGTGACGTTTGTGATGAGATGGAAACGCCCGTTGAGCGAATCCTGGAATCCTGCGATAGTTGTGTGTACAACAAGTGGCGGGAGAAAGAAGCGAAAACGACCCCACGGAATCCCGGCTTCTAGCGGCGGCTTTAGTGGCGTCGTACGCAAATCGACATGGCCTTCCGGCTGATCAGCCATCTTCCGCTACTCATGGTATACAAGGTGAGTCGTGACTGGTAGTTTCATCTGGTGCTTGTTGTAGTGGCTCCTCGGATTTGTCCCTTCAGCTCAGGACGAAATATTGTACAGCCGAGAACTGTCAGTGCAGTGGTGCCATCCAGCTCAACGTCTCGTCCCAAGATAAAATCATGTCGAGCATGTCTGTTCCTTCATCGGCGTCGCCGAATCACCAGGTCGAACCCGTCGAAACCGCGGGTTCATGCAGACTGATGGCGCTAGAACGCCGGCAGACGGACCTCCGCAGACGCCGAGCCTGGTCTTTCCTGCCAACGCGTGCCCCGCCGCCCACGTAGGCAATGGCTCTGACAGAAGACACCTTCCATCCACTTACTGTCAGCCCTGCTGCGCTCTGTCTGAGAAGTCCCCTCCACTTCAAACCCCTCCCTAGTCAATTGTGGTGGGACGATCGTGTACATCGAGATCTTCTCTGAGCCATACCAGTCTACCAGCTCCGAGGATGGACTTTTTAGCTCATCTAGACGCAAATCAAGGGTCACACACTTCAACCGAGCAATTGAAGTTGATGCCGTGTTGCCTCGACGACATTGCACTTCAACCCGGTAAACAAAACCGAAGAACGTACAAGTGCGGAACAAGGGCATGAATGCTTCTCGAGCTAGGGGAATGGCATTGCCAGAATTGTGGACATGGCATTTCTCGAGATTGCGATTGTTCCCGTTTCCCATTTACGTCTGCACGAGGCGAACTAGGCGGAGGGGGTGGGAAGCGAGGAAGTAAGGAGCATCGTGGAGGAGGGACGGGTTAGAGACCCTGAGTCCTGTTGATCGGGATGCACCGTCGTGTAGACCCTGCGGCCTTGCACGACGGTGCATCCCGTCATCTCGGTCACGGAGGGCTTGAAGACAAGGCGAGGTCTGAAGCGGTCTCATCCTGGAGCAAATCGACCGGTAGGCATGTTGTCGAGGAGAGAATGTCCGGAGAACCAACCCATTGACTCTCGATGATACTGGCTGGAAAAGGCGTGCCTTGCTTGTACTTGGCGTTCACCTTAACGGCTGTCGCTCCGGTCCTGAACCAGACAGGACCCCGCTGGAGATGGATTGACAGCGTGCAGGAATCCTCTATCGGAGATTTTGCCGCTGCTTGAGACATCACATGCCGTGGTGCTATGATTAGCGAGACACTTGAAAGCTCAGGGTCTCCGAATGCCTCTGGCTGGCGTTGATACTCTGCTGGCCAATAGTAGAAGTTGACCGAAGACCAGCTGCCAAGATCGGACATGTCGGAAGTGTCCAACCAGCCAACCAACCAATTAGCCTGCGCAACGCGATCTCAACGTCTGTTCATGCGAGCCATGTGCTAACACTCGTCGCGGGGAATGCAGACACACGGACCGTGCGAGGTCTGGCTTGACAGCACGTCAGCGCTCTCCACCATGCCAAGGTATATTAGCCTCTTTTCCGACGACGGCTATCCCCATTGAAAGCGATCGTGCGATGGCGGATGTCAATAGCATTGATCAGTTACAGACTGGAGAAATAACAAAGCGCCACATGTCTCGTGGGACAGGGTTGTTCTGGCTTTGAGGTCGAATCCACTGATCGCTACCCTTGGCGACCTCGGGAAGGTGTACGGAGTAAAAGCGGTGCATGATGAATGGCACGGTCGCGAGATTGGACATAACCCTTGAAGTGAAATGTGAAAGCAACCCAAGAAGAGACCCGAGTGGGCCTATCGGATTGTAGTAAACATGATTGTTTTGTTTACTGCCAGGCGCAACAGGCAGATTGATGATGGGCTGTTGGCAGGCATACGCATTCGATATTGTTGGAGCTTCGTAATGATCCTCCGCGGACCCTGTTTGGATGGTGGCGCCAGGCACCTGCATGAAGGGACCTCCGAAAGCAGTGCTGCCCGCAATATGGCTGAACTGGAACTACTACGTCGTCGATCACTTCAACAGACTCCAGCAAGGATCGCTGGCTGCCTTTGAGATCTCCATCTGATAGCTGACCATGGTAACAAAACAAGTTGTTTCATGTAAGCCCTGGCACGAGACAAGAGCAGGTCGAGTAGGACCTTGAAGGGGGGCCGGCGGGATTGTCTTGCCCGCAGGCTGCAGGCAAGGCCCTGGGGGCGGAAACGGCTCGTGCGTGGTCTCACGAGTTTTGACCATGACACGGCGGGCATGGCTGGGAACTCGCTCACGGGCGAGGTGACAGTCTGGCAGGCGGATCTGGAAGGCTGGCGGAACGCATGGCCCCGGACCTTGTCGTCGCGAATCATCAGCCCCCTCCAGCTTCCAAGGTCGGCCAGCTCTGCTTGGCGTGTCATTGCCGCAAGTGCTTCACGTTGCTTTTTGGCCTTGGGTGCTGAGGACGCAGACGAGCTTGAGCTTGTGTCCCGCAGTTGGCGCTGGTGGGTGCACTGCCATGTCAACGTCAGCGATGACGAGCTGTCCTGGCCTCTGACTCTGGATGCCCTTGAGCAACACGCAACGGATGACGGCTTGCGAGCCTGCGAGCCGCAGACTTTGGAGCGTGCCAGCTCTCGCTAGCTAGCCAGGTGGAGAGGGTCGTACCGTGCCAGCTTGCGCCCCAGGACGGACTGTGCTACCATTAGATGTACCTGAGCAGTTGGACTAGCAGGGGCCCCGGCGCGGGTAGGTGGAAGGCGTTAGCGCGGCCCCACATGGAGCTGCAAGTCCCCACAGCGTGTCTCTCTGACGCGTCGCCCGTTCTGGCATTGTTATGGTCTCCACTATTGCCTGTCTGCAAGTGACCTCTGCCCTGCCAGGACGATACCTGCTTTGGGTGCTTGCCTACAGGTACACTCAATTTTGGGTTGCCCGGTTCGGTGCGTCTACCTAGCTGGTGTGCATGAGGGCATTGTCGACAGTCTCCGCTTCGGGGCGGTCAGGCGAGTCGAAACCGGCCACGACGCTTGCAGAGAGCATCTCCTCAGCGGTTCTCGATGCGCTGCAGAAGACAAAGACACGGCGCTGCCAGCACATCTTGGAGCCAGTTTGGTCTTCCAGAATGGCAGGTTATGATGGTTCTCAGAGCCCACAGTCACACGAGCAGGGGGGCTGCAAAAAGAGATTGGGCTGATAATCTCACAGTACTGAACGTTATTACTACAGTCACCACCTACTCGCTCGTGTGGTGCCCTGGTCTGGCTCGTCCAGGCTGCTGCTGGCTCATCAATGGTCATGCCCTAGCACTCCTACTACTATGATGGCATGATGGAATGCAATTTGTCGGCTGTTCATGCCGAGATCATCATCCCCGGACGATGTTCTCCTCCAAAGCGAGTTGAGAGATGGAGCGATTGAGGGAGGTGGCACCATCCCGTATGAAGCGTGGCACCCGGGATGGATGGTGGCTGGCGAGGCGTTGAGTCACTTGCTGAAGTGCCCAAAGACAGAGACAGAAACAGAGACAGGACAGGACAAGACAGGCAGGCCATCGCAACCCATGGTCTCCATCATTGCAGAGCAGCTGCGCTGTGATGACGGTTTACTATGAATGGCGAGCGATGGGGTGTGAATGGGGGGTGAACTTTCAAGTGTCTAGCGAAGTGGAGGGGTGGACGGCTGTGCCCCACCTGAACAGCTGCGCCCGCTTTGGCTGGCTGCGATCGGAGGCGCGCCTTCCACGTGTGGATATAAACAAACCAGCCCCAGACGCGTCTTGCAGTCCAGTCATCCGGCCCAACCTGCAAGGCGGCGACAGCACGAGCTCCATCCATCATCACCTCCAGCACCACCCACGATCCATCCACTCGCAGGTCGTGCCAGCCCCGTCGACGGGGCCCCTTTTTCGACACCCTACCCCTGCCCGCCTCGCGCTTGTACGGAGTACATCCCTCGCCCTTGCGGAGGACGTCCCCCGTGCTCTCTGCCTTGCCCACGATCCGCGAGCCTGGCCTCTGACGAGACGAGTATCAGGAACCTTCACCACGCGCCCCCCCAGCTCCACTGCCTGCCCAGGAGCGCCTGTGCTCGACCGCCCTTTCCTGCCACACCAGGCCAGACGCTCCAGCTCCCGTTCCCAATACCCCGAAGTCCAAGGGCGACACCTGGACCTAATTGCCCTTCTGATCCTCATCGTCACCTTCGTCGTCACTCACACAAAGACTTTCGCCACAAACAAACCGTCGATCCCGAAGGGCCTTCGCTACCCTAGACGTCGTCAGCATCTTGTCCACTGTCAGCTTCACAACTGCCCCGCGAGCGACCTGTCCAGCACAACGACTATCAAGACTGGACCATCCCACCAAGGTCTATCGGACGAGCAGTACCTACCATCCGGCACAGCAGTCGACTTCGATCAGCTCAAGGCGCCAGCATCAGCAGCGTCTCCTCACAGGTCGCACTTCACCACACTCTTACCAGGACTACCGTGCCTCGCCGGGATTAAGCCACTGGATTGCGCCCACTTTGCTTCAGCCAACATCTAGCGGGAACCCCGGAAAGCCATGGTTTGAACGGACGACATTTCGACCAGATAGCGGCATCCGCCCACCTTCTACGCGGACACACCCGTTTCACTCAGGAAGCAGGTTCTGCCAAACGTGGCACCGCAGCACACTTGCGCTGGCATTCCTTGTGCTTGCCAACACCCCACTAACCCTCCGAGTCTGAACATTCCTGCCTCACACCAACAATCTCACCATTGTTCACCTCGTTTGTCCATGTCGGCGAGTGAGCTGCAATAGGGTCTGAGACTCGAGCGAAAGCATATCCACAGCTTTCTTCTCTCGGCACATCGTTCTTATAGTTAAGAGCAAACGTCTCCAGGTCTGCTGCACAAACACATCCCTGGACCTCCATATTGCTTGCACTTGATTGTCAACATGTCGAACGGCGGCACACTTACTCTCCCATCGCCCACGCATGGGCACCATCACCATGTCGATGTATCAGCTGGCCTGCGCTCTCTGAGACGTTCGCTATCACGATCCCCGTCCAAGTTCTCGCTTGTAAGGACGGCATCTCAGAGCAGTTCCGATGCTGGATCATCACCATCATCACCTTCATATCGTCGAGCGCAGTCGCAGTACTTCGCCCCATCTTCACAAAACGCCGCCCCACAATCCGTGCATGGCCAGTCGCCTTTGGCAACACCTTTCAGACCAAATGTCAAGCTTTCTCTACGATCAGCAAAGTCTGCTTCAAGGAGTCCTGTAGCAGCATCCGGCCCAAGGTCAAGGATAAGGAGTTCACCCAAGAGCCCCCCGCGACGTGCGCTACATACAGCCATGAACTCTGGCAACATGATCCCGCAGTCTACAACACCAGAATCATCGCCTCCAGGCCAGGAGAACAGAAATATCCTTGGCGCGCGAAGTCCCATACCTCGGAAGGCCGGCGATAAGTTCGCAAGCAGACATAGTGTTCATCTGGACGTTACCGGAACAGCACAACTTGCCAAATCTCGCTTCTCGGACAACGGTGCGACCAGCATCCCTAGCATATTGGCTAGCCCTCTGAAACGAAGCGACGCAACAATGTCGCTCGACCAAACAGCATCGGGCAGCCCAAAGGCGAAGCGACGGAGCTGCGGCCCGTCCAACTTCGCTGTTGATTTCAATGTGTTCGACCAAACACCCTCATCTCCGAAGCTGGAGTCCCCAGAAAGGCCGACGAATGAACAGGACTGGCCCATGACTGGGTTTTTCCCTACCATGAACTCAATGGAGTCTGTATTCCCACCAACGCCATCTGCTATTCCTCGACGAGCAGGATCCCTCAGGAAGTCGACTCTCCAGCAACGGCACAGTAGCGAGCGCACTTCTTGGGGTAAGAGACAAGCCGCGCAAGCTATGGCCCAAGCCATGGCACAGGCATCCAACGAGCCCACATCACCTGTGGCGAAGAACCGGCCTCGGCTTTCCCTAGACCACTTCATGCCTCCACCTCCCCGGGAGAGTCCGTTCACACAGATGCCTCTACCCAATCCCTCAGCTCACCCAATGAGGGAACAACACCAACCTCATCCTTTGTCGCGGACCATGACGACTTCATCGTCAAATTCAAGCATCGGAGATGACTCTCCCACCCACTTTCCCATTCAGATGGCTGAAAAGCCCAGGGCGCCGATGAACTGGTCGAAGAGTCTGCCCATCGGCGCTGTGCCGCCTCGAAGAGAGGGAAAGGCGACTACTAGCATGTCTACACCAGACTACAAGCATGCGAGACCTTTCGAGGGTGCATTTGCATCCACAGGCCTGATTTCGAAGATGAACAGGAATCCAGAACTGGGACCGTCTACGGGGCGCAACGGCTTTAACGCCGTTATGCCGGATACCCCGTGCAAGAAGCAAGTCAGCGGATTTGCGACTTATCCCCCCCCTCCCCCTCCAGGCAGTTCAAAAGGCAGGGGTCGTCACATCCGCTACAACTTCGGAGAACCTGCGACACCCTTCAACCCGCTCTCTGCCAGCAAGTCCCAGCACACATTCGGTGAGGGCCCGAGACCGAGCTTGTTCGGAGGGTTCGGAAGACAACACTCCCGCAAGGGTAGCCTCCTCAGTCTCTATAGTGACGACGGAGCGCTCGGCGGGCCAGGTGCCAGCCCACTGGGTAAGAGCACTGACAACCTTGCTACTCTTGATACCGATATTCCGCCGACACCGACCAAATCTCTGCTGGAGAAGGACAGCGTCGACAGCTTCACTGGACTGTCCAATGAGAGCCCCACAACCAACCGCCACCTACCCGCACCTGTCTCTGCCATTGGCTCTAGGAGGACATGGCAACATGATGCCAGCAATAACTGTAAGTCGATAAACAATACGTCGTCTAAAAGTAACGCTGTGGTCAACCGGTCCGAATACAGCTCGTGCGTAAGCGAGACCGGGCGGGACAATGGTACTCAAGGAACGACTTGTTTGATCACGGTTTCATCGTCGTTCAGCCAGGCTCGGTCCAGAAGAGCATTGTTCTCCGCGCCAGCGCCGCTCAATATGGCAAATTCAAAACTTTCCCCCCCGCTCAGTATTGCAGAACTACGTACTAAGACAAGCATTCTCGACATAGCAAGTCCTTTGGACCGCATCGACTTTGGTGATAGCGCTGCGCCTCACACTCCTCATGAGACTGTCGTGTCATTGGACGCCAGTCGTCTGTCTATCTCTAACCCTACAGAAGGCTTTTTCTTCCCTCCGAGTCGGGAGAAGAAGTCCATCTTCCCGCCAGCAACACCCACCACTCGCCATGGTACCCTCGGCATCAAACAGGAACGCCGAGCTATCACCCCTGTTAACGGAGTTGGCGTTGGAGATGTCGACGAGGCGCTTCTTTCTCGATTCGGTAAGGTAGAGTTCATCGGCAAGGGGGAGTTCTCTCAGGTCTGGAAGGTCGCCGAGGTTCCCCAAAATCTAGAGCCTGCCACTGTCCACCGCGGATTCTTCAGCACGCCAACCCACCGGTCCCCCCGCGGGCCTGCTCCGGACAAGGTCTTTGCCGTTAAGAAGTTGACTCTCCCCATCCAAGGCGAGAACGATCGCAGTATGCGTATGCGGGAGGTTTCGATCCTCAAGTCTCTTCAGGGTTGCGATCACGTCCTGCAGCTTATTGATAGCTGGGAGGAGAAGAGTTGTTTGTACATTCAGACTGAGTACTGCGAAGAGGGAACTCTAGATACTTTCCTTGCCGCCAACGGTCTGATGGGTCGGCTCGATGATTTCAGGATCTGGAAGATCATGCTTGAAATCAGCAAGGTAAGCATTCCAACAACGATCTCTATCCTCACGCATTAGTGCTTACTCATATTCTCAGGGTCTATCGCACATCCACGGACAAGGGTTCATGCACCTTGATCTAAAGCCAGCAAACATCCTCATCAACTTCGAAGGGGCGCTCAAGATTGGCGACTTCGGTCTCGCGACCTCTCTCCCGGCCTGCAAGGGCCCTGATACAGAAGGTGACCGGGAGTACCTAGCACCTGAGGCACTGCGTTCAGATATCGATAAGCCTGCAGATATCTTCTCATTCGGCTTGATTATGCTAGAGATTGCGGCCAATGTCAAGCTTCCCGACAATGGAGCTACGTGGACCGCCCTGCGCGAAGGCGATTTCTCGGAGGTTCCGACATTGACTCAAGATGCTAGCGCTATCATGCGCGACGCGACTGGCATGCCTGTAGACGAGGCAGAGACAAACAATTCCCTGGCAATTAGCAACAACAAACGTCACGGGTACAACTTCCGTCGCAACTCGCGCCATACCGGCGACATCTTCGGACTGGTCAAGAAGAACGAGTTGCAAGAGCCTCCAGCGTTCATGCAAGATCCAACGCACAGCAACTCCCTCGATGTGGTGGTCAAGTCCATGCTCGCCGCTGAGCCATCGCGCCGTCCGGTGGTATCTGACATCCTCGGACTCGATGCTCTACGCTGGATCGGTTCTCGACAACGTGCCTCGGCCACAGTCTTTGAAGGCAACTGGGGGCCCGCTGACGAGATCCTCGAACCTCAGTCCTTTGACACGGAGATGACTGATGTCTAAGGCACTCAGAACCATCGGCTGTGTTGAACCACAAGTCAACATTTCGACACAACGGAATGACAGCGATTGTCCGGCTTACACTCCGATAGAGAAGTGTAACAACATCCCGCCAACAAGAAAGGGATGGGACGTTATGTAAAACCAACGAACCGGTGCCCGAAAAGTTTAGACGGAGTCTATTGTAATTTTGTCAACCGGGTTTCTGCTTTTTCTTTTGTTGCTCTCCAAGGATCTTGTCTTTCAGTCAGCATGGCTTGCATTGTATGGACAACACACACTTGCTTCCTGCTTGCACTTTTCATGGCAAACGGAGTTCCTGGATTTTCATTTGTCTTTCGAGGGTTTTTTTTTTTTCATACGGATTGGGCATAGCAATGGGAAAGATACCACAGTCGCGACGCACCGCACATACACGAGCGAAGGAATTTTCCAGCAGATGGCAGAGGAGGAATCAAAGACAGGTGTTTGCCTGTTGTTGCATAGCACACGCGGTATTTCGCTGCCTTTTCGACGATCACGAACCAGCAGCAAGCGCAACACCAACACAACACACAAAGACGCAATGAATGACGGAATGAGAACCATGTATGACACTTTGATACCAGAAAATCAAACAATCAAATTACGTAGTACAGAACTCTGCCTTGTTTGTGACGTGATAATAATCGTGAGTGAGACATGCCTTGCTGGCCCTGGGGCGCCGTAGTCGCAACCGTCGCAGTCATAATAATGTACTGCGGACTCTGGTTTGATACACCCAAAGAACAGATCTCCATACTATCACCATGCACGTGCATAGAAGGACAGCAGATGACAAGAGAGCCTGCCCGGGCACGCCCAGGCTGACGTTCATTCAGTTACTCAAGTGCACATCATGACGCGCGCTACAGACGCCTCTTAAATATCAACATGGTCCTCCGTCCGGGAAGGCTTGCGTTACACAGTCACTAATCGCTAATCGCTAATTACCCTTTCACCTAATACCAATCCAACAAGACCACCTCATAATGTCAGGTCCAAACCAGTCAAGTCTATCATCAAGCCGCGGCACTGGCAGAAGGCCCCGCGTTCGAAGTACTCGCGTTAAGCGCACCGCCGCCGGCACCACCAGCTGGTGCACCAGCAGACGGGTTGCTCTTAGCCTTGATCTTAACGGGCTGATATACGTCGTTGAAGTTCATGCTGACGCCGAGGAAGCGCAGATCCTGATCTGGCTGCTGGAGTAGATCTCCCAGGAGGATCTGGAGCTTAGTTCGGAAGCGATCACCGAGATGTTTGAGGCGGTCTTTGAGGGCTGGGAACTCGCTGTCTGGACCGCCGGGGATTTCCTCGTCGTCCTCATCTTCGCCGTTGTTCTGGGCTGAACGTGGAGGTTGTTGTCCCGGACGTTGGCGAGCGCTGGCTGCTGATATAGATTGGTTGCGCCTTCTCGTGGGTCCACCAGTGGTTAAAAGCTCTGCTTCCTGGCGGCGGGTGAAGTCTGACACGGACCACGAATACAAGCCGTCCACACAGTCGCGGTATGCGAGCATGATGCGCAACATGTCCCCAAGCTGGATCATATAGCTATTCTCGTCCTCCTTGGCGGTCGCTGCTCCTGCGGCTGTATTGGTCGCGTTCTGGTTGGCAAAGCGTTGTCGACGCACGCCCAGGAGACCTTTATGTGTGATCGAGTTGAGATATTTGGCATGTGCCTTGATAATGTCGTCAAGCGTCACGTCATCGCTCCGGATCTTGTTCTGTAGCTCGGTCCATGAGCTTTCGATCACCTCAAACAGGATATAGTATTGTAGTTGTCCCACAAAATGAACCATCTCTGCGAGTATACCTCGAGATGTTTTCCACGTGGTCTGCACAAGATGGTGGCGAGCCTGTAAAACACCTCGAGACCCTGTCGTGACCTTGCGCCAGGTAGACGCAAGTGCGAACTCGACACGCTTGACGCGCCACAGAAAGTTGAAGACCTTCAGATACTGTCGGGTTCCCCAGGATGAGATGACAACGTCCACAGGCGCATCGATTTTGTACTCGAGGGTGAAACAGTCCCACCCTATGTCGCCGTGAGAAAGCTGAAGCATACGAGCGTCAAGACGCCGCAAGACCTCTGGCGAGTCGTACTGCGCGTTTGAGCCGCGAATGGCGTGCTCAAGCTGGGCTGTCAGAGTGTGTCTGTATTGTGCTCCAGCTGGCCGGTCGAGGTTTGTGGCTAGCGACTCCATGAGTAACGCAATAAAATCGCCTTGCCCAAGGAGGATGTAGCTCTTGAGAGCCTGAAGGTGCTCAAAGAGGTGGAACTTGTCGGTCATAAGATGCAACAACCGGCGCATCGTTGTTTTGTACGCCTCATCAATCCACGCCTCTAAGGTAGCTGTATCTCCATACTTAAGCTCTTTGGATGACTGCTTCGAATTCGACTCGACCCATTGAGCATCGCCGCAGCTATGCCGGATGAAGTTCAGGGACTTTCCGATCAGAAACACCTTTTCAGCAAAATCCGTCGTAATAATGGAAGGGATCATCTTCTCCTCAAGATGATACTTGTCCTCCCAGACATTGGCTCCTGCTTGAGCCTTTTGTTCTGGAAGCCGATCGCGTTCCTGCACAAAAAACTCGAGGTAGGGATCCGTGAGTTCGCCATCGTAGATCCAATGCCGAAGAATGTTGTAGAAAGGGTGCGTTACTGGTGTGAGCAACCGTTCCGCAAACGCAGCCACTATGGGATCTCCATGGGATGCAGAAAACTTGTGGATTAACGATATGACCTGGCCACCTTTCTGCTTCGTGGACTCCTCGGCTATTAAGCTCATGAGCCTTAGACCCATCGTCGCCTCGCGCGTCCAGACGACACACCGTTTCAAGGTGACACCCGCCTGGCCAATGCCGCTCCTGGGGGCGTCCTCGTTGAGCGTCGATAGTGAGCGACGAACTTGTCCTTCTATCGTGGCGATCAGGGTCAGGTAAGACCGCAGCTCGTTGCCAATCGCGGCTCTTAGGCTCTGAGCAAGCAATCCCTCGGTCGCGTTGTTGACAAAGTCCTCCAGCGTGCGATACAGCAAGGACGGCTCTGCAAGAGTATGAAGAATGCCAACCAAAGGCGGTGGCAATGTCGGAGGTATCTTAAGAGAGTAGCCTGTCCCGAAGGGCAAAGTGCTGGAGGAAAGCCCCTGGAGGGTGAAAGGCAAGTCGCGCAGCAGTACGGGCTCCGCTGGATCCATCTCGACATAGTTGTCTGCCAGCATCTTGGAATGGATGGCAACAGGTCTTCTCGCAGGCTCGCTACTCTCTGCGGCTGCCGGTGTGGCTACGGGTGCGGCTACGGGTGCGGCTGGGACGGGGTCTGGTGTAGGCACATTACTCCTGGCAGTGCTCCGCGATGGAATGGCATCCATCACATTTCGCTCTCGTGGGTTTCTTAGCACGTCTCTGAGCTCCGTCGGGCGGTACTCCTCTGCTGGAGGTGCATTTTCACGAGCCGCCGCGCCCCTTGATTCACGGGGGCTCTGTGTATTGAGATGAGCGAGTTGTCGGCGCCGTTCTTGCGCGACTTCTTGCTGGTACTCAGCATATGCGGCTGGGTCAGGGTCGTTTGGGTCTGGCGAGTCGGCCAGCTGGTTCAGGAGCGACAGGATTGCCCATTTTTGATTGAGCACTGGCAGGCTGAGTAACCGTGAATAGAGGTTCGAGTAGCGCAGTGCTTGGCTGGGGTTGTTCTGCACGAGGCGACGCTTGATGAGGTCAGAGGCGTGGTTGTGATCAGACAGAGGAACTGACGAGGGTCTGTGGTGGAAGGAGCGAGGTTAGCATTTCTGGGTTGATGGGTCCCCAAGAGACAGATCAGAACTCCCACTGACCTCGCAAGCTCTTGGCGAATGCGCTCATAGTAGTCCTCATGACGCTGCTGGGCAGCTTCGTCACTAGTAGAGCTGTCGCGCGGATTGAACTGAGCTATGAGGCGGTTGATGCTGATGTCGACGCGCTTTGCCCGCGCCCCTGCGCGTTCAGAGTCATGCCTCTCGGCCATGGCTGCATCTTGTGGTGCTTAGCCAAAACGAAGCTGAGGTGCTAATTGTGTCGTGGCCTGCTCGTTGTTTGGTTGTGATGCGGTCGCTGCACCAGACACCAGTGTTTGCACAGCTGTTGAAGCTGGTGGTAATATCTGGGTGACGCGCCAGCACGCGGTCTGGTTTCCCGTGCTGCAAGGCACAGCCAGCCCTGGCAGGAGGCATGACGCGGGGTCTTCCCCACCAATGAAGGGTGCTGCCAGAACTGCGGTAGTCTCAAGAGTATCAACACAACCATGACATTTCTATTTTCACACATCTTGACATTGCAGTCAAGCCTTGTTCTCTGCTTCTGCACTATATCTATCTTTGGCCTAGAGTTATGACAGAACCCTTGTGCTCAACAACGGCAATCGAGAAACTCTGCAGGTTCCTTCATGGTGTGCTATGCCAGTATGTTCTCCCTGTGTAAATGGGACGCTAACCGCCAAGTCGAAGACTTTGGCAACCGTCATGGACCGACCCTGGAACCAGCGGCCGAACAAGCGTTTCGCCATTTCCAACGCCAGCTTAGTGCGCCACATAGCTTGATTGTTCAATGTGTATAGCTGCTCGTGTGCAAGCGCAAGAGTGTACCAGCACTGTCTTTCATGACTGCAGATCAAAAGACATGGAGCGCTCAAGGTAGATTATACATTATGTCCGCGGGTCAACACGACCCATCTCTTGCTATGACGTTGCATCGCGGTATTTACAAAGATCTCAAGCCAACTGTGCCAGATTCCAAACGATCCGATCGAGCGTATAGATTATAGCCTCGAATGGGCCGGGAACCCACTTCATAGTCCCAGCTGTGTTGACCATGCGCTGCCTTTGCGCTATATATATCCCCTAGATAAAAGTATGCTGGCCTTGATACATAGATACAGCCATACTGGGATCCATTGTGTACACTTCAGCCGGGTCTACGTAGCCATCTTGAATATGCGCTGCAGGAGCGACGCCATGTGCTCCCGGCTGGCTGACGTGGGAGGAAAACGTCTTGCCGCCCAAGAAGTTCATCGGCATTTGACTGGCTTGATGATGTGCAGGCTGTGGGAATGACGGGAGTGTGACGTGCTGGTCAACAAATTCGTCCGAGCCATTATCCGTGCCGTAAAAGGAGTCGAAGTTGTGGACTAGCTGTGGTAGATCGGGCGCAAAATCGGTCGCCCATGCGCCGCCACCAAGATTGTTCTGCCCCAGGACAGGTCCTGCTGGCGGCTCGATTGTGGAAGCTGTCGAGATCTGTACGGGGATCGGAGCTCTAATCGGGTAGCGCAGTGTCTTGCCATTGTCCTTATCTTTCACGCGGAGCCATGGTCGTCCGTCGGTGTATTGCAGGAAACTCGGGTTGACATGGTAGCGATGTTCCAAGGTGTCCCTAAACCCGGGATCAACCATATTGGCGGCCCCAAGCTGAAGAGAGCCGTATGATGTACTGGCGCCGCCATGACCAGGTGGCACAGTTTCGCCTCGATACGAATTGCTTTCAGCATTATCAGCTCCTGGGAATCCAGATAATGACGTATCGAAGCCCGTCATTTCCTCGGAACATTTGATGAGGCTCTCACAAGAACGACCGTCATTCGACATTCCAATCCCTGAATCTGTCGTCATATGTGTGGGTTGCTGGTAAGCACCAGCGAGTGTCGCTGATGGTGAGTCTTTAAGATCAGGCGAAGGAGTGCGCTCCCTTGGTGTGCCTTTCCCAGCGAGTGGTGCTATGGCCGATACCTCAAATGGCACACCCCTGGTACAACTCTCGAAAAGTCCTTCATCGTGGTCTTGTAGGAGCTGACTCAAGGTCTCCATGCCATGAGGGCCAAGTTGCAGCAGCGTCTGAAACTTAGACAGAAGCTTTGGCCGGTGCTCATCATGGAGTGCATGCAATTCAAAGTGTTCACGAACGGGTTTATGTCCTGTTGTATTGTGAGCTGCCGTCCGTTGCAAATAGTGTGGGGTAGAACTAGTGACTTACCATGGGGAAGCTCTTCTGTGTCGTCACCGAAGATGATCTGGCATAAGCCATGATATTGCTTGAGGGGAGGTTGACCTTGACGCCCCTTCTTAGAGACTAGCCGGTCTCTGGTTGCAATATCAATACCTTCAAGTGGGTCACGACTGGTGGGATGCTCGCGATATTCGCATCTCCCAGTCTTGACGTGTCCTTCCTTATCCGACTGTGTCTTGAAGAAGGTTTTACACCGATCGCATTGATTTCTGGGATCTCGCTCGAGCCCCTCCAGCAAGTGCTCATCTTTGATATGACGTCTGTGTCATTGTTAATTTGTGAACAAAACAATTCCAATGGGGGCTGAGTTATACCTGAGCTCGTTGATGCCAATCTCTTTCCGCGCCATGTTGCACCGGAATACCTTCAGTGCACAAATCTTGTGGTCACGGACATTAAATCTCTTGGGGTCTTTGAGCCGAAAGGGGCACATGAAGTCGTATGTATCTGCTGGTTCGGTGCGTGCATTCTTGGTGCGGCGCTTTTGTGGCCCGGGTCCATCGTCGTCTCCATCGTTGCCACCAAGGTTGTCGTCTAGGTCATCTTCATCCTCGTCGTCTTGGTTCTTCCGCTTTCCACGACGCTGGCTAGAACTGCTCTCTCTTCGTCCTTGGTTGTTCGGTGTACTCGGTTTCTGTTCCGCGCCATCGCATGGCTCCGTGACAGTAGAGTCAGACTCCTGCATGACTATATCCGGAATCGTCTCGGCGATCTGGTTGACGAAGTGCCTAACGTATGACCGCCGCCTCAGGATAGGCAAAGAGTTAGCCAGCTCAAGGCCAGGGAACTGCTCGATAGCAAAGTCCCAGAGCTTATCGAGCTTTTGCTCCTCGCGATAGTCCGCGTCCTGTGAGATATCTTCCCAGCTGGCAATGCCCTCGTCGCAAGAGCTTTCGGTCTTGACCTCGGCTGCAGATTGACTACCAAAGCCTCGGGCATCATTCGTGATAGCCATTGGCTCTTGTGGCCTATTATTGGTTAGTATCAGCATATGCACCTCAGGTAATGTGAGACGTACAAGAATCCGTCACATTCTCGTGCATGCGGTACTCGTTCCGAAGTAAAAGGCTCGATAGGTTCATTCTGTCGGCTCTGCTGAAAGTAGTCGGTGTTGTCACTGATCATAGATACAGGTCTGCTCATGTCAGGAGAGTTCCTGGGTTGCCCTGTCAGTTGTCGAGATATCACAAGTATTGATATTGAATGTAGCACTTACAGTTTCGCCATGTTTGTGCCCGTGATGTGCTCAAGAAGGGTTTCACCAAACGAGGGACTAAGAGGCGGCGACATGGTCCACGACGTCCGTGACGTGGAAGCGAAGCTGGCGCGAGAGGATGCCGTAGTGACCGTGTCGGTGTCGTTCACCCGGCTGAGAGGGTCAAAGTACGATTTTGGCCGCAACACCAGAGTCTGTGATTGAGTGAAACCGTGTAGACTGATCTCTCCCGCGCCCATATCCGCCACCGCGTTTGACTTGGGCACTGCAGAGACCACAGGTTTATCCATGGCGGAATAGCCGCTGAATCCGGATCGACAGGAATCCTCAGAAGCTGAGCGTACATGGAAATAAGGCGACTCGACACCAGGATCCCTGTGGCCTGAATCAAGACCTCGCCGTCGAGCACTTGGTGTCTGCACGCTGGCATCTGAGTTGCCGGACGAGCTCACGGTGTCTGACGTCGTTGACTTGAGGCTTGGAACGTGACTTGGATCTGGTACCTCGAACACGCGGCAGTAAGGCGAGCTGTGGGAAGCTGGGGCGAGCTCGACAAGTGGTGCTGAGCCATGCTGTATTTTGAGAGCAAGGTCAGAGAGCCTCAGGCGCTTTGTTTGACGCAGTCTTTGCCAGCTGCTCCGCTTTGGGGAGATATCTTCGGGCGAGTGGACAGTGCTGGAAGCCGAAGTTGTGTTCCAGCAGTCGGGAGATCGTGCCTTGGCCCTGACGGGCACGACATGGTTGGCGGCTGTATCGGTCATGTTGGGAGCGGTGAAGGAAAGAAGGAGCACCTCATGGTCTAGATCAGACTGTTTGGTCGCGAGTCGAATGAGGCTCAGTTTGGTCGGCTGGGATCCCTTGAGTGGCCAGGCACCACTTTGAGCATTTGAGCAGGCAGCACTAACAACTGGGGTCGCTGAGTCGCTTTGTAAAAGTGGGAGAACAAGTGGAAATGGTTCGTCAAGAGTAATTGGACAAGCCCGTTAAGAAAACTGTCTTGATGAGGAGAGAACGGACACCAGTGGCCGCTGAAGTCTCGGCCGGTCCGCGTCCCAGAAATTGCCTGGCCATGTGTGAGTTGGCGGCCTCGAACCACAGAGATAGATAGAGCAACGAACCTAGAGACACAGGTGTCGTGGAGTGCCCTGGCGGACAATAGGCCCTGGTCAGCAATGGGGAACAAGCCCAGGCCTACCTGCTATGGTGGAGGCGCTGCGGCAACCCCTGCAGGGACCACTGCAGAAGCCGCAGGTGCTGATTGGGCTGCTGCGGTCAGCTCATGATGGATTCCATGAGCCGTGGCTGCCACAGCCCCCGTGGGCACTGCCATTTTTGGGATGGATGACGGGAGGGCTGCAGCTGGGAAGTCGCAAGGCGTTCTCCGATTGCGGGTCCTGCCCAGCTCAGAGGCTCATGAGAACCTGAGGAATCGCAGCCTCGATGTAGGGCCCAGCGGTGCATGGTCTGCAGATGGTTGAATGCAGATATAAGCAACGAGGCAGCTCACTCTTGGGTTGCGCTCATCCTGCCTGCACAATGAGAGCGATGACAGATGAGCGACAAATTCGTCGAGTTGTGCTGTATGTTGTTGTGCCCGGAAGGGCCGAGGAAGCTCTGACGGATCTACTTTGTGACTATTGCAAGTCAGCCCTGTGGATACTGCGGGGCCCTTTGAGTTGGTAATTAGGTGGGCCCTGCCCTGGGACGGACGGTTGCGCCTTCCCAGGTTGATGGTGGTTGTCAAACTCGAGACAAGCACCTCGAGTATGCGACAAACAAGGACACCCGATGATTACGTGCAGCTCCTCGGCTCCTTCAATTCTACCACGCCGTTCAACTGGGCCACTCTGGCAGTGATTTAGGTAGGCGATCTGCAACCAAGAACATACATTTGAAACCAGCCAATCTCCTGTCAAGCCCGCCACTATGCCTGTTCCCCACGAAACAGCGACGCACGGAACACGAGGCCTTCACGGGTACGGCTTCCGGCAAGCTCAGACGTGTCCCCCAAGACTCTCAATAATACCTCGCAATCACCAGTTGTCATTGACAGGCCAGACCTTTCCTTACCATGGGTCTTCGGGAACAGCGAGGCCCGCTTTCGACGACTGAGACGGGAAATAGGATACACCTACGTCACGCGGCGTCTCAGGTGCTTCAGCAGCTGGTTGCCTTACCGTCCATTTCAGAGTTTGGCGCGTGACAATTCACCAACTCCAAATTCGCGGAATAACCTGCATGCTGGGCCTGCTATTTCGACATTTTTGGAGACCCTTAGGGGCCTAGACTCCGTTGCCCCCACCAACCCTAGCTCAACTGCTGCCTCCAAGCTGGCAGACGATTAAACATGCAGGTTGCGAATTGCCACATCGCAATTTCCATGCTACTACGTCATATTCCCTCGGCTTCCTCATCGCCAGGTTTCGAAGTCCATTTCTAAGATTACAGTAGCGAAACCTCAGCCGTCTTTCCATTTTCGGTCGTGCGAAATCTCACCACGGAGACACAGCAGCCCTCCATCACTTCCCCATTCAAACAACACTCATTTCGCTCCATAGTTGTAGATCTGTCAAAGACTAGGTCATGTTGGCTGAATGATCGTCCAGCCCCTCTCGCGAGCAACCAGTGACAGCATGCCTGCTCATAGAGCCTTCATACGCATAGTCGTCAGGAACGCCAGCGCCACCATAACAGGTCACTAGGTCGGTGTCGCTCAATCATTTGCTATTACCGTTGAGTTTCAAACTCCCACGGAGTGACTTTCTAAATATTCAACGTCATGATCGTTGCCTGGCTGCATATTCGGTCACAAGGTGGAGGACAGGCGAAGCGACCAGGAACAACCTGCACAATGCCGTACAGCGTCTTGACTTGTGCAGTTGTGTTTTCTCGCGAAACTCAACTGTAGGCCATGACGGTTCAGGTCGCCTTCGACAGGACGTGGCCAAAGAAGAGAACCTGTCGACGAAGATCCACTTCACCTCGCAGACAGCTTTCGTTCCTCATTTTGGATCCTGACTTGTGCCATTGACCTCAGGACGTCGAACGTAATGGTGCTGGCCAGACTGCGATTCGCGACTTGAACGCTGTGATGAAGAGACGAAAGTAAGTAATTGAGCCCGAAAGATTCACCTGGGCCCATTCACACCACTTCGATGATACAGGGCAGGTGATTGGAGCACTTCCGTGACCGGTGCCATGAATTCTGAAGAAAGCACTTACAGCACTGCGCCGTGCCTCTTTGATAGACGACCTGGTGTATCTACCATCAAACATACCCATCAGCACAGCACCGAGAAACCGGAAGCTGAATACAACACTAGCCGTGACGAGCATGGTAGCCTAGGGACAGCCACTGCCACAAACACGGAATACATGGAACGACCTACGCAAAGAGCACACAAGCCATTGTAAATGCAGCTGCGGGCGCCATGATCGTCTGCAATCGCCAGCAAGAAGCACAAGATTCCAGTCAGTTTTTATGTTCTTTCACTATGAGGGTCGGTTAAGGGTACCAGTAGCGGAAACTTCGGCACGAGCGTCTGATTGCACGTACTCGGCGTGCTAGATACGTACCTTTGGCGTCAAGTTCCCCTTGGGAAACATCCTCCGAGGAGAGCGCACCGAAGCGCTCACCAATGTAATAGTATCCAAGTGGAAATCAAGGTCCCGGCCTATCGCCTGATATGCTCTCTTGTAGCTGAAAATGATCTAGGCGACAGTAAATCTCGGAGTTGCGATCGTCTTCTATTGCGGAAGAAATCGTACGATGTGGTGGTGAGGAAGGGACGCGCAGCAAATTGGGTTCGAAGTATTGGTACTGGGCCACGCTGGACCCCTGCCACGCTAAAAGCTGCTGCTGGAGTAGCTAGAAGCCAATTCTGCTTCGGCATCCTTCCTCACACAAAGCATGTGCTTCTCCTTGTATACTTTGAGCATTTGCCTTACGGGATCCCATATAACCCAACTTGATACTTGTCACACCGCAATTCGAGCATGAAATCTGTATTCAATTTGGCATGAGCCGCCGATCACTTCGTCAGATCGCTTCTGATACTCAACATATGCAGCCACAAGGATTGCCTTTATGAGCTCATTCTTGTGAGAAACAATCAAGTGGAATCCGGACAATCCTTTTAAGTTGCATGCATACTGCTTGTTGTGTATGTGCGGGTGGATTCTGTGTGTGCTGGCCAGATGTTCTATACCTACACGAAAGGGTATCTTCCTCCATCTTTTTGTGCCCAAGCCAAATAACTTCCCTTCCTACTCTTCCTGCCGTGCCTCTTCGTGCTTGTGGACTATGAACATGATTGAGCCGCGCTATGCTCCGGTCTAGCATTGGAGCGGCGGGCTTCATACCAAAGGGCGGTCGTCGCCGAATGGTCAAGAACCATCTCATCTGTCTAGTGTGCCTTTTTCGCAGCATTGCCATGTGTCTGTGCGTAAGGTCTATACAGCCAGGTCCGGCGTTTGTATATATAACTAGGCCTGGTGCTGGCAGCGCCTCTGTGGGCGGACGCGAGACGAGCATTGAGTCGCGTGCAGAATATGTTCCAGGAGGCAGCAGATCAATGAACTCGTGTGTGAGACTTAAGGATCTCGCGGTTCGTTGTCTCCCAGTAGTCCTTTTATCCTTCGTCCTTCTGCCTTGGCTGCATGCAGGTGTTGCATCACGAACTCATATGTCATCATGGTGACTGTTGCGGCAGGGACCGCCCTCATCATGTTGACTCCCATGCCTGCGTAGAATGCTCTCCAGCCTTCTTCCAGAAGTATGGTGCGGAAAGTCATCAGCACACCGCGATACTTCGGCGCAGCGGGCACTGCCTTTGCATTGGTGTTTCCTTTCGGATCAACACCAGGAAAATATTCCATGCCAGCTACTGGTCGACGTTGTGTCTGCAGGCGTGTCCGGATCACTTCGTGGGGATAGGTAGCAGAGCTTGCCAGGATCTTGGATAAAACAGAAGCTGAAAGGAGCCCCATCCAGTGGCTCTTCTCGCTTCCGTCACTCCCCATCTCGCCCATGCCTTGTCCAGTGAACCTGGTCCGTAGATATTCATACACTGGAAATTGTACTGCCACGTGTGTGAGGCCGAGAAGTGCTGGTGAGAGTCCAGAGTAGAAGGACAGGATACCCTCGGACGAGTACATTTTGCGTGCGGCATCAAGCGTGGAGTTGTAGTGCCAGGGAGAGTTGTTCGATGGCCGGGATGTTGGCGTCGACCCTGGCCGTGGGAATGCCGAGACAGGAGCTCCATGGCCGGTAGACGACTGCGACATGAGTCTTGTCTTGATCACCCATATGGGATTTGTAACGATAGTGCTGCTTCCGCCAGCTACTATAGACGACCAAAAGTTGATGAGGTTCTGGTTTTGCACAACTATATCACGGGATAGTCAGCGTCCGTTTCCGGGCTTCCAGATAATGCGAGAGAACGACGTAAGAGACTCCCAGCTGTGATAGCAGTACTTACATTCTTTCTCAGCAAAAAAAACCTTGCTCTTGTTGTACACGGTAAACCATACCGCCCAAGTCGGTAGGTATCCGAGTATGATAGGGCCGAGGCCTCTATATAGTCCTCTGACGCCTTCGTCCTTCCATATTACTCTGGCCGTGCCTGTGAGCCCCTCGTATACCTTGTGGTGACTGACATGCCTGCCTTTAGCTATGGTCATGAAACCACCCTGGGCTTGCAGTTTGGTTTTGATGACATCAAGTGGACATGTCACAATGCCAGACGTGAATCCTCCGAAAGCTCCTGCTAGAGCGTTGAACTGAGACTCGGATGCGCCAGTCGCCCATCTCTGGAGCACCGTTATGCTGGGAGAGTTGTGGAGGTCCATGGCTGCTACTACTGAAGAGAAAGAGTCGCCAGTGGGAATGTGTGTCGAGGTCGAGGTAGAAGAGCTGGAACCATGATCCGCCGTAGTCGGAGATGTGCTCTCCGGTGTGCGAGCGAGGACCGGATCTGGAGACATGACAGTATCGCCAAAGGTGCGGCCGTGCGGAAAGGAAGGCGCGGGCGCTGGAGCAGGCGGGGCCTCTGACCTGGTTCAGAGACCCCCCAGTGAGGAGGAGCTGGCAGTTGAAGCTGTGATTGAGGGAGCTTGGGCACACGGGCGGTCGTGCTTGGATGTTGACTCGAGGATGCTGATTGCCAGGAACAGAGAGGGTGCGTTGGTGTGCGGCGTGCGGGGAATGCTCCCACGCAGAGGCGCCGTCGACACTGGAACTACCTGCGGAGACGGGCCATTGGCGTGTGCAGGGCTTGACGTCAGGCGAGAATGATTGCGCAGGCTGTTGTTGGCAGAGGTCGAGGTTTACAAGTCACAGGCGCTGGTGGCCGGGCGCTGCGCAGTTTTGGCCGTGGGCTGCGGAAGAGGCGGAGGCTCAACTCGGGTGCTGGTGAGAATGGTGGAAGTCTGGTGGGCGGCAGGTAGGCCTGCGCGACGATGTTGCGGGCAGCAGCAAGCATGGAGGTGGAGTGTAGTGGAGTGAAGTGGGCACTGAACAGCCCTCTACTAATTACATAGTAGTCTACTTGAGCTGACCAGTGGCGCTAGCGATGGCCTACAGCTGTCGCTTGTGCCTGTAAATCACTTGGCACACCAGCAACCCTACACTCACTACCTTAAGGTAGAACAGAGGTTCGTCGACATGCTAGAGCTCCAGCTTGTACCGCGTCTACCCGATAATACTTCTTCTCAAGGCGCCAGTGCAGGATATCGTGAGAACTTCTGGACCGCTCACGAGTCGGCATCAAGCGGGTGGCACTCAAGAGAAGAACAAAACGGCCACATCCGGACGGCTTGGGGACAGGATGCAGCCTGTGCCATGCAGGCTTCTGACGGAGCGCAAGGATGCAAGATGACGGCACACCCGAGCCTACAGCAGGCATCCCACATGTCCCCGATAACGGTCGCTGGCCAGTGCACGTGCTCGTGCTCGTGCGGCACTGGCGCAATCGCATCAGAATTGGGGGTCACATCCGGATCGATTTGTTACATCAAAACACCCGAACCGAGGGCCAAGCGCGGATGCTCTTAGCTGGCCAAATACACTCACAACGAGGACCCCTATGCTTGCAGATGCGCACTTGGGTTCGATCTACTATGTAGGCCAATCACCAACGAGCTCGAGGTGGTGTTCGAAACAATCCGGGCATCTATCCAGCATAGAGACAGCTGAATCGCTTGAGGCCGGCTCGAGTCGCATAAGTGTGGATGAAGGGTCAAACTGCACGTGATCGTGTGCCAAAGGCGAGGTAACGTACTGGCAAAGGATAGCCCCAGCTCGAAAGGAGCACATGCATCCATTCCGAGATTCCAAGGCTATGTACCATGTAGGTGCCAGGCTGGGTCGAGACCACAAAGTACCATACAGAGAAGACTTGTATGATGGATGTGCTGACATAAGCAGAGCAGAAAGCGAGCAGAGTGCTGACTTCATGAAGCCGCCCACCTGCCGGGTAGGTACCGCAACGCTGTGCGGCGACAAAGAGCAGATGGCCACTGGCAGCAGGCCTGCACTCGCAGAAACGGGGCCCCTGTCCACTCAGCGTTGCGACATTTCCAAGTGGCTCCAGTCCCTCACGCCCGTCCAGCCGAATCTTCACCACAGCTCTGTGCTTGTACGGCCCAGCCCAGTCAAGTCCACACTCCTCCACCACCACCCGCAAGCAATCGATCGCATCGCGAACCCGGCCGCCGCTCGCTCGACGACACGCCCGACACCCACCGCCCACCATGTCTGCCTACCCCTCCCTCGCCGGCTTCGTCATGAAGAAGCCATGGCTCTACAACATGCTCAAGCCCGTCGCCAACTGGTACACCAATGCCGCCGGCTACCGCCAGCTCGGCCTCAGGTACACACAGCCCGTCTTTTCCCGCACCCAGCACAGCATCAACCTACGCTGCCTGCCACCACGCCTCACCCTCCATTACGGTGCATGGCCTCGACTCGATCCCGTTTCGTTGCGCCTGTTGTTATCTGCCCACGCCAGGCTCTCAACAAACCATGAATCATGAATCATGAATCACCGACGAGGAGATATCGCAAAATCGCCACAAAACCAGATATGCTAACATCCGGACCGTTGTGCACAGGGCCGATGACCTGATTGTTGAGGAGAACGAGGAGGTCATCCTTGCGCTGAAGCGCCTTCCGCCCAAGGAGTCGTATGACCGTGTCTACCGCCTTCGCCGCGCGTTCCAATGCTCCATCACACACAAGCTCCTACCCAAGGACCAGTGGACCAAGCCCGAGGAGGTCAGTCAACTATTTCAGCTTAGTGCTCGACGAGACATTTCGAAACGCACTAGATATGTAGCGTGGCAACCTAGACGACGGAAGGAGTTGGGACGTTCAGGCATATGACAACGCCGGGGCGATGCTACATCGAAGAAACAGCACTGAACAAATTTTCTGACATCTCGATATCACAGGACCAACCGTACTTGGTGCCCATCATTGAGCAGATCAAGGCCGAGAACAAGGAGAGGGAGGCTCTCGACTCCATGACCATCGTCAAGAACCACTAAATCTGCCAACGCGGCAAATAATTCTGATGAGGCCAAAGAGAAGCGAAAGCGGCAACCGAACGACATTCACTTGGAGTGGCAGTGTGAACAATAGCGCAACTCACGCAGCATATACTGTTTTTATGTACAGCACGATGAGGAGGAAGAGCCGTCAGGGAGGAAGAAGCCGAGCCTGCGGATGCCAGCCCACCCAAGCTCTGCGCAGGCTACAAACCCTGACAAGGTCTTAGCAGATGGCGTACGAGTTCTTTATGAGAGGAAAAAGGAGGGACAGCTACTCAGAACCTTGTACAATTATAGCTACACTTTAGAAGCGAGGCAATAGACGATCATGGGTGGACGGGCCAACCACAAGACGTGCACTCTCAGAGCCAGACATGTTAACATCCAAGCCGGCATGGAAGACCTGGCACCAGCATTACAGCAACCAACATATTATCTCATGGTGTATAAGACCCCCCCTTGCCCATCACCTTGCTCCACGGTTCCCATGTCCGTGCTACCCGAAGTCGACACATCTCCAGGCCAATCGCGCATGAGCACAACGTCTTTCCTTCAAACCACCCTTCTCAGCATTGTACTCCGGCATATCCTCCTGTCCTCTCATCACGCCTTCAGGTAGAAATCCTTATCGCATCATGATGTCCGTTTCATGAGCCGCTTCTCCCCCCCCCCCCTCTTCGTGCTCTCAAGCTACTGCGGTAGTACTATGTCAGCAAACACATGAAATGTTTCTATATAGAAATGACGATGTAATTATGCTTTATTACTAGCACGGCGACCGGTGAATACTGAAGTACTCTCTCACACACTCTCTCTTTCTCGGGTACATCTACCGGTTCCCGTCAGCCAGCCACACGGTTCGGCTAGCTCCTTCGCATACACCAATTTCGCCCGAAAGGGCGCAGGCACAGACAGGCATATCCCGCTCTTTGTGCCCTGCCGTCCTCACGCTGGACCAGGCGGGGGGCAGCCGTGCTACGTTGTAGTCTCAGACATGCTTACCCCTCCTCACATTGCATGCACACGTGGAATATTATAAGAGGATTTAGAAGAAAAAGAAAAGGACCTTATATACAGTTCTATAGGGACTGTCAACAAAGCAAGGGCTGACCATATACTAGCAGTAGTGGCAATTAGTTAGTCGCGTGGTTGGACCCGTCTCCCATAAATTAGGTATGAGTGAAAGAAGCTGCTTGTAAACAGCTTCCGCTCCATTTTGGTTTCCTTGTGCCCACCCTGGTCATCCTACCCATCTCACCACTTTGTTTTCCCCCTCCCTAACGCCGCAAGCGCATGCAAACATAATATCATGATGACAGCTACGGTCTGATGCCTTCCTAAAGCTGATTGTTGCTCCCTCGTCCGAATTAATATACCACAATAGAAGGGCGACTAACGCCACGACACAGGGAGAGATCGTGTATACTCGGCCGCCCCATCGCATGCCGGAACGGGCGCATGGTGTCGCTCCTGTAGGCTGATGATCGAGGTGAGTGAGATGCGAGGTGGGCTATACAACAAATGCTTATGCGTGATGAACTTGACACCTGAGTAAACGCCGCCCCTTCCCTGCTCCATTTATGATGATCTATGTCGTGAACTGTTAGAGCCTTGCAGAATATAGACCGCAAGAGCATTATTCGTGCTGTAGCAGTCTGTCCAGCGGCGATCGTGAAATTGGATGTGCCCGGTCATGGGGTCCAAATTGAAATGCTCAAGCAGGCTTAGGCATTGCCACCCTTCTCGTCAGTATCAATGTGCCATACGACGTAGTTCGGCAGACCGATTACTTCATAGCCAGCTCTCTTTGCCATCTTGGCAAAACCCTCGGTCTCAGCCTGGTTCTCGAAAGCGTAGCTGGGGAAGTTGATGCCTAGGTAAACAATTGTAAGTGCGTGCAGTCAACGTAGTGATATAAAGGGAAACTGTAGCTTACCTGCGCGGTGAACATCTGCCTTGACCATGATACTGACACCACCGATACCATCAAGCTCCATTTCCTCCCGAGGATCGTTACGCCAATCGCCCATTCTACACATGTACTCTCTTCCAGTATCGTATTGAGAGTAGCCTAGGAAAGGTGCTATCAGTATATTGTAGCCATCGGGGGTGACTGTCGAAGCTCAGTCTTACCTTCGGCGAGCACCACGTCCTTATCCAAGCTTGCGGTGAGTTTCCGTCCCTTGTCAGACTCCACCCAAGAGTTGTAGTCGACTGTATAGATGAGCATGTCAATAGGTTATCCTTGATGTTCGCTTTCGGAAATACTCACATCTGCCTTCGATATCAACTCCGTCCTTGTACCGGTGGAACCAGATGTCTGTCGTAAAGGTTAGTACATATCACTGATTCGACGGCTAGACAAACAAACTCACTTGGCACGATAATGTCTCTGTCATGCGCCGTGAGATCCTCGAGGATCCTGGCGGGGCTGTCAACAATGTCTACATCACGCCAGTAAACCCAGGAGTGCTCTGGCTTCAGTGCTGCCGAGAGGAGGAAGTTCCTGGCCTTGCCCATTGCCTTGCGGCGGGGACCCTGGGCTTCGAAGCCGTGGCGATCTTCAACGTTCTGAGATAGCGTGAAGCCGAAGTCCCTTTCGACGACCATCGCAGAGTTGAACGGAACCTTATCCGGACGCTTTTGGATACGGTCAAGCTCCATGGCCAACACACCAAGCGTGTCGTCTTTCGAGTCGCCAACCAGGAAAGCGAGGTCAATCAGGTGGTGAGGGTAGGTAAGCTCGGCCACAAGCTCAAAGTACTTGGACAGGTAAGGGGCAGCGTCCTTCAATGGTGTCAAGATGAGGATGCGCTCCTCGTTCTGGATGGCCTGGGGGGTTGAGGTGACCTTGTTGAGATTCACGTGTTCAATGGTAGACGAGTTGACCTTTATCGGAGCATGGTGGTTGAAAATGACGGGTGTCTGTAGGTGCGCCTGCCAAGCATGGTGTTCGTTCAGTGACATCTCCATCGGCGGTTTTGATGGGCCCCAGCAGTAAAAACTAAAAGAGGGAGAGGTAATATTAGACATTAACAGTCCTCAATGTCCAGCTGCGAGCCACGGAAGCGTACCTCTGTAAGTCATTGGCCGATGTCGTTATGCCGCGCCAGAGTAGCGTTATCGTGCCCACAAGGGCGACCAAGACAAGGAATCGTGTCCTCGTGACGAACAGCCATATCGCTCTTGTGGGAGGAAGTGACGATTTGGCCGATTTCCACGAGACACCACCTTTGGGGAGAAGCATTGTGGACAACGAAGCAGTTGGGGTGGTCCTCGAACCACCCTAAGAAAGCGTGATAGCGAGCGGATAGGTTGCGAACAACGCCGGATCGAGCGTGCGGAGGATGCTCAAGCTCGAGAGGTTGTGGTCGAGAATTCGCTTGGATCGTTACACCAGCGGTCCTCGAGGTGAACAAGCGTTGTCGTTCAGGGGTCCGTCTGCCGGTACAACGATGTCAGGGAGGAGAGGACGGGCACAGAGCCTCAGAGAGGTTGCTATCTGCTCGGCGAGCTGTGGATGTTGTCGGTCGAGGATCGTGGCCGCGGCTGGCGAGGTGGGGAGAGCAGGAGCAGTGTCGTGCGCAGACTGGGGGCTGGCAGCAGCGAAGAGGAAGCGAAGCCGTCGTGTCGTCTGGGGAGATTGAGCTTTGAGATGCGCCGTGCCTGGGAGAATAGTGGGTGGATGGATGATGGCACTGCTGGCTGGGCTGGGCGGGCAGGCAGGACAGGGTAAGCTGGGCTTGGAGGGATGGCCGAGCACATGAGATTGAGCCAGAAATTCGGGCTGATCTGGCACAATCAATGCAAGCAGCAACGAGCAAGTCGAACAAGCCAATGGATATCTGTCACTGTCAGCCCAGACCCATGGGTGAGCCACCTTGCAGTGTCGACACGAGCCGGGCCAGGCAGGGGACCGCCTGAGCAGTCGCTGCGGCTGTCCCGCGAGGGGGACTGTACAGTGGGCCGCACTGCCAGCACCAACGGTCAGCACCTGCAGCAGGGACTCGAGATAATTGGCTGCCCTGCCCAAGTGGCCTGGCCAGAGGTCAATCTGCTGGACCCTCGACTGCGCTGTTGCTTGCATCTCTGCGGAAAGGGGGTAACGTCCTGTGCCAAGCGCAAGGAACGCGCGGTCCGTCGCTTGCCACACCAAAACCAGGCCTCCTCGGGCCATACAAAGTACGCCGCTTACGTGCGGGCGGCACACGACATACTGTCCCGTCCCAGCTGAATATCCGCTAGAATGCCACCAGCAAGGCTGAAATAGCCTTGAGCGTCAACTCATCTGCTCCCAGGGCTTTACAGCGTGTGCTATCCCAATCGATGCATGTGCTCAAGGCTGACGAGCTTGGAACAAGGCTGCATCGCAGCTGATATCTCGCACTGAAGCCTGAGCCCTCACTACATCCGTCTTGCGCCTCCAAATCACTGTTCCACGTCGTTCCCCAACAGTCAAAGCCTCAAATTGCCCGAGCCAGCCTCTGTGCAATGTAGCACGAGCCAAAGATGGAAGCGGGCGTCCCACGTAGCCTCAGACTGCATGACCTATCTGTTGATGGTTGTAGCTTCACATCATGGACACGACACGCAGCTGTCAGCAGTGCCTGGCTTTGGCGTGGTCATTACGACCCTCAATCATTGCAGCATATCATGTCCGCATTTGTAAGAAAGAATGTGCCGCCTTCTGAGCGGCAAGGCAACCCTCGTCAGGGAGTGGCGCTACTCCCGCAAGATGACAAAGCAAGGGCGTGTCTGACAAGCTAAAGCTCAGGACGACGTCGGTTTAACAGCTCCAGAAAAGTGATACCGGCACAGCTCCTGTTGAACAAATCTTAGAATCATCTAATCCGACTTACATCTTGACTGAGTTGACCTGGTCGACACTGACTTTGACGCAGTACTGAAGCGACAGTACAGCTCTTCTCGGCACTCAGCTTGTAAACATCTATCAGATCTTCACAGACACAGCTTGTATTTTGCTTCCGCGAGGCATTACTAGCACCATTGCATTTCTTTTGGGACTCCACGGACACGCAAACAAAGATTGCAGCATTTTAATCCGGTTCGCCAACCTGGCTACCCTAAAGCTCGTGCGCAGCATGTCGTCACGACGCTCGGCGCGCCTCATCACGGCTTCTGAGGTGAAAGCCTCTCCAGCAGCAATGGCACGACTGGCTGCTGCGATGCCACCGCCAGCAATAGCAGGAGTTCCCAGGACACGCAAGAGGAAGGCAAGCACCAGCGATGATATCGCCATGGACACAACACAGAGCTCATTGTCGGGTGCAGTGATGTCACAGCCTCCCAGGACACCTAAGAGACGACGAGTAACAACAAAGATACCACCGCCAGCAACTCCCCCTCCATCAGCAACACCAACGCCTGACGCCGCGAAGCTGCTTGGTCAGCCGCGAGCCAACAGTACGACACCAGCAGCAGCCCGATCCAAAGTCGTCTATCGTCTCGCCAACCCGCGAGGGACCAACGCACAACTTCTTTCGCCGGAGACATCTAGGCTCGTGGCACCGAGCTCAGCAGGTCATCTTGGATCGCCGTCAAAGCTATCTCGCGAGGTTTCCCGCACTAGCAATGGGTTTGTTGGCGGTCTACAAGCGACCACATCGACGACAACCACTGCCAATATCCTCGAGGAAGCATGCGCCCATCTGATCAAGGTAGACGCGCGGATGAGGCCATTGATCGAGAAACACTACTGCCGAGTATTCTCTCCCGAAGGACTAGCCGAGAAAATCGACCCGTTCGAGTCTCTGTGCAGCGGCATCATATCACAGCAAGTCTCTGGCGCGGCCGCGAAGGCCATCAAGAAGCGCTTCGTGGAGCTCTTCTATCCCCCACAAGGTGAGAGCGAGGGCAATGACCAGCGAGTATTCCCTCATCCGTCAGAAGTCACAGCCGCAAGTATAGAGCGCCTCCGCTCCGCAGGCTTGTCCCAACGAAAAGCAGAATACATCCAGGGCATTGCGGAGAAGTTCGCCAGCGGCGAGCTCAGCGCGCAGATGCTCGTCGACGCGCCCTATGACGAGATGTTCGAGAAGCTCATCGCGGTCCGCGGGCTGGGGAAGTGGTCGGTCGAGATGTTTGCGTGCTTCGCTCTGAAACGCATGGACGTCTTCTCACTGGGTGATCTGGGGGTCCAGCGTGGCATGGCGGCGTTCGTGGGGCGGGATGTGGCCAAGTTGAAGGCCAAGGGTGGTGGCAAGTGGAAGTACATGTCTGAGCAAGACATGGTGGAAATAAGTGATCTGTTCAAGCCGTACCGGAGCGTATTCATGTGGTATATGTGGAGGGTTGAGGAGACGGATATCAGTACAATGGAGTGATCAAGACTTCTGTAGTATATATCCGAGCTGCTTTGTGTAGTGTGAGGCTAGTCTCATGGTGCAGACTCTAGCTATCAGGGGAGACTCGGACCGTGGGAGCCATACGAATATGCAGGCATGGCTTCAAGATGTGCGAGGACTGCGAAAGGTGGTGTGCTGTTTGGCTGTTGATGGTCACGCATTCATTCTATCTCCATGAGCACCCAGGCTCTTCAGATAGTCTCAACCTTATGAAGTATGTGCTCGCAGTCAAAACTTGTACTGCAGCAAGTACGATGCCCACTGTCGAGAGACCACATCATGGCTGGCCTCTCTTTGGAGGAATACCCAAAGAACCGAAGCTTCGAACCGGCGCCCAGAGCGATACGGGCAAAATCAGTAATTACATCAAAGCGATCTCAGAGTACCTACGCTGCACCGCATTGCCATGCACCACATCTCAATCACATGAAGTTGTGAACGCCCGCCTGTGATATCTCGGAGCGGCACTCCGAAAACACCCCAACGATCGCTCAGGGGTGTTTGCATGACAGTCAGGGTCGAGGGAGCATAAGGTCGATCGTAGTTTCGTGGTCAAGATAAGGACCGCTGGGGACGAGACCGAGCCAGAGCACGTATTGATCATGACGACAGAGTTGGTATGCGACTCTCTCTTATGCTCGACGAGAATTATGATTGTATCCAGCGGGAACGAGGGCGAGTCGACGATGGCATATCACGAAGCCTGTCCATGTTGATAGATCTCGTTGCATTGTTGTGCGGAGTACCGAGGTGGCAGTGAGCAGATAACAAGCTTTGGAGGAGCTTGCCTTGATTGCAGTGAGATTGGCTTAGTTCGTGGCATATTGTCTAGAACCACTCTGAGCTTGGCGCAATACAAGGACAGTTGAGTGGAACATGGATGCGCCTGCCGGGCAGTGCCTAGACTGGCGAGGTTAATCTGCACCCATGCCATGGTACAAAAGCAGGTGGCCGAGACGGCTCTCTGCAATTTGGAGGGAGCCCACACAAGCTGGGCAGTCTCAGTCCAGGCAGACACTGTGCGTCTCCACCCGCTACTTACTCCGTGCTGTACTTCCAAGTTCACCTTAAGGTACTTTGCATATGCCCCTGCCACAACATCTTTCCCCCTTCCAAGTCGAACCAAGACCAATCAGCCAAGCCGAGGGCGAACACCAGCCACACACGCAAGACAGACCAATGCATCGCCAAGCGGACCATGTTTCCTGGCCCGGGGATCTTTGGGCCCATCCGCCTATCCATGCAATGCATCCTGCAGCATGGCTTTTCACTTTCACACATGCAACCACGCACTCCGTCCAAAGTCGGGCTCCACACCAGAAAGGGGGTGCGGATCGACCGTCGGTGCGTCGTCCAACTCCTTCCTGCCGAGCTGCGTTCCCGCAGAAAAAGCACGAGCAAGACAAGGCAGGGAGCTCGAACCAGCCGGGCTGGTTCCGCCCACTTGACGCTGCCTCCCGCCTGTGTACCAACAGAATAATAACACGGTGCACTGTCATTGACTCCCGCCTGCCGTCTCCGCAGTTGTCGTCATCGGTCGATGCTCTGCGTCGTCTGTTCTGTGCTCCCTGCTGCAAATCAGACACTTGCTGTAGCGTGTCTGTAGCAGATCAGCCACAGCAACTGTATCAGAATGGGACATAGACTGCCTCACTGCGAGTCAGAGCATCACAATGCAATGGCAACGGCAATAGACAACAGCAATGCCAGATTGTCACGACACAGCCGCAACGTTCAGGGCTCCCGCATGCCACCGGCGCACAACAACCAAACTCTTGGGCTTAGGGCGGTGCGATGTATGGCCCTGCTTGTTCGTGATGCTTGGAATCCACGAGGTCCTGTCAGTGACAGGCTTGCTGATTGTGCAGTCGTGCTGGGCGGTTAACACCTTGCCCGTGAACAAATCGCTTGCCCAGCATGCACCGTCATCGTTTCGACAATTACCTTTCAGCCGGGAAACTGCACTTGGTGAAGCAACATGCAGACATTCGGCTTGCAGAATGTTTGGCACACCCAGCACAATTGCATGGTTTGTCACGGTGGGGATTCCAGTTCTCCACGGCAACACAATAGCACATTAAGCATATAGGCTACGTTTGGTCCTGGTTAGGTCCCAATACCATATCCACAAAACAGCTTCCCGCGGTTGACAGTCCGTCAGCTAGTCCCGGAGGTATGGTTGTTTCGACTCGGCAGCGCCAACGCCAAGAGCCCAAGATCCTGCGAGAACTACCAGATTAGACTTTTTCATGGAACAATCCGCAGCCATGGAAAGGTAAGAACGCCATCTTCCAGCGATGGAGGCCAGGACAATATCGCGGGTTCAAAGTATGGAACTGGTTATTCGCCGTGGTGCATCTTTGCATCTAGAGAGGGCGTGTGCTTAAAATCTTATCGATCACGTACTCGCACATTTTATGGATTCTAACCCTTGCCCACGATTACGTAGTCATGCCGCGCGTTACACTTCTGGGGTTGCTGCATAAACCATCTTTTCATCCTGGCTAGGCAGCCTCTTCGACAGGCAGACATCTTCGACAGGCAGACATCTTCGATCAAGAGCGACATAAGATGATTATGACTTGGAACGCGATTCCAGAAGGAAACATCTGATGATAATGTATCAAGGCAAAGATCAGAGATATCGGCAAGCGGAACGTGTTACGAGCATTTCATGCCCCAACCTCGGTAGCTTACGCCACGCAGCCACAAGCGTGTCTCGGCCCTGCTTCAGAGATCAGGCCAACAGCAATCCGTTCTAGAGGCATTGTACACCAGCCCACGAAGAAAGCGTAATCCGGTACAAGAGGAACGCCAATGGCTGCAGAAGCCCATCTTGAATGGCGGCCTTCCAGCAACACGGTGGAGAGACCGACACTGCCAGGATCCTGCTATGAATGTGCGAACGGCGGGCAAGCAAAAGGTTTGCAGCACACCAATCGTAGAGCAGAATCGCATTAAGCCTTCCCAAGTTTGCTCCGATCGCCAGGCCAATCGGGCCAGCATTGTATGATTACGGTTCCCACCACGGTCTGGCGCGCGAGCCTCAAACCAGGGGTGCTTCACTTCCAAGTTTTTGGTTGGCTGCACGGCCAGTGGTTCGCCTTTCACCTCTGTATACGGAGTACTGAAGACGTTTGCTCGAAGCCCGTCAATTCACCGGCCGTGAAAAGCGCTACGGAGTAGTAATTACTCATGGGGATCTGCAGATTGTAAAACCGGTTGTTATTGACAGCTACGGGGCCTTCCACGCAGCGGCACGGAGAGAAAAGGCCTGCCACTAACCAGTAGATAGTTGACGGCGATACTCGGTACAGCCAGCGACGTCCGAGCTGCCTCCCGTACTTGGTCGATAGTCTGGCGGTAATTAGAGCAGTGGCAACTCTTTAACCCAGGCAACGGTGAGGACGATATCACCGGTGATACTGTGTGCGAACCACGCAAGACACACAGATGGGAGGGCTGGTGTACCATAGCTTTGCCGTAGTAAACACTGCCGGCGACCAGATCTCACAGCATCACACACAGCGCTTGAGCCGAGACAACAACGCCGGCTGTGGCCCCCCCCCCCTTTCCGGGGCCTGCTTGCCCTGGCGTGGTGGAGGCCCCAAGCTCTGCAGTCGCCCACTCACGTAGCTTGAGGGGGGAGGCCCGACATGATGCCACAGTGTGCCTGGCGATTGACATGGGCGGCAGACCTGGGCAGGACGCCAAGGCGGTGGTGTGGGATGCGGGCCCTGCTTTGGACCCATCCATGCCATGCCACACAGACAGACGACGCACACCACCTGCCGCGCCCCTGGCTGCCGCGAGGTCCCGGCTTCCATTGTAGCGTCGTCGCTGTATGCAGCAGGCAGGTCCAATTTCGCGGCCATGACTTGACCCGGCGGCGCCCCGTGCCTCGTGTTTCTTGTTGTCCTGCTCAAAGTCCTGCCTCCTCCCTCTCCTCTTCTTCCTCGGCCACTACTGCTGCTGCTAATCTATTGCTGCTGCCATCCTGCCTGTCCCTCTTCTTCTCCCTTCGGATTCATTCGTTTGTCCATATTCCACTGTATCAGGGGAACTCCATCAGCCTTCCTCGCTTTAATATCATCCGTCCGCCAACGCGTCGTCGCCTGTCCTCGATCTCCCGACCGACCACTCGACTTTGCAGCATCAAGACGCAGTCCACTCCAACATCCGTAAAACAGAAGAAAAGAGGTATGTATAGGAGCGTGTCTTTCTATTATGCTGTTTCTTCCCTAGTCGCGCCCAAGCGCTGTAGCTTCATTGCCGCCACTTCCCCTTGGACTTTTCTCCCACCACCGAGCACCTGGGCACAATTGCATTGTCCGGCCTGAGCACATCATCAGTATCCACGGTCTCAATCATCAGGCCCTACTTGGAGCCTACAAAGAACACATCACGGTAGAGCATGCCTCAGCTCAAGACGACGACTGCGACGAGCAAGACCAGCCAGCCAGCCACAGCCAAAAACATCTCTCCCTTTGTCGGATAGCTGTGGTGGAGACTGTTGTTTGGAGGATGCGCAGCACGCGGTCTCCGATTGGCTTGTGCCAAGACCAACTAGTCTCGACACGCCGCGCGTCGGACTGCATGGCCCACCACCAGCACGATGCATCTATCTCTAGCAAGGGTGCTCGGCATGCGGCGCCGTCCGCACCACCGCAGACAACGTCGTCCTTGTTGTGGTTCACTGCTGGCTAGGCATCATTCAGCAATCCTCGTATCGGCTCCAGCTTCTCGTGCCGGCAGTCTGTAGTGGCGGGCCTTCGGCTGCATGCTCGCATTCATCTTGCTGAGGCATTGGCCCATGAAAGTGGAAGCTACCAAGCTCTTTGCGATTGGCCAACGGTTCTTGCGTACCTGGGCATTACACTAGTAGCAACGGGCATGTAATTGCTTGGGCCTAAAGCTGCGGCAGGTGCATAGCATCAGCGCTGTCTTGCCGTACTTGCCTGGCTCACAAGCTGTGTCCCTCGCACCTGCCTGCGCCTTGAAGTTGGCAGTCACTCGGATGGACATCTGGTTGCTGGGGTACCCACGCCCTGCTGCAGTTGACAACTTGCTCACAAGCTGGACTCACTCTTCTCCCACCTCGCGCTCCATTTTTGTTACACATTATTCTTGGGCTTTCCATTCACCGCAGTGCTCTTCCACCATTGTCTGGAGTTGTTGACTGACTTGATATCCCCATAGCGTCCAAAATGTTCGCCAAGCAAATCGTCTCCGCCGCTGCGGCGCTGAGCTTCGTCTCTGGTCAGTATTGCTCTCCCCGTAGCATGCTACTTGAACTTGTGGTTGAGCACGACGAGAACCTTGCAGCTAACCGTATCACTTTCAGGCGCCGTTGCTGTCGGCTGCAGTGACCCTACTGCCACCATCGCTAGTGCTGCCGATGCCACCGCTATCGCCAAGTGCGGTGAGATCGATGGCAGCATCCTCATCAGCAAGAGCTACTCTGGTCCCGTCGACTTCGGTGGTCTCCAGAGCATCGGTGGTGACCTGACTGCTCAGGACAACGGCAACCTCACCTCGTTGACTGCCAACTTCCTCCAGACGATTGGTGGTGCTCTTAGCCTCAAGAACCTCATCAACCTGAGCGCCCTCAACCTCCAGACCCTGTCCAGTGTCGACACCATCGAGTGGGTGACTCTCACCCTCCTGACTGGCGCCACTCTCGGCACGCCCGGTATCACCAAGGCCTCCAGCGTTCTCGTTGCCGACACCAGAATCAAGAGCCTCAGCGGCATCAACGTTGAGAACCTGTCTTTCCTCAACCTGAACAACAACAAGGAAATCGTCACCTTCACGTCCAACATCCAGACCATCAGCGACCAGGTCATCATTGACGCCAACGGTCTCAAGATGCAGATGTCCATGCCTAACCTGATCTGGGCTGCCAACATGACCATCTCCAACGTCACCACCTTCAGCGCCCCTTCTCTCGCCACGATCAACGGCTCCCTGAGCTTCGGCTCCAACTACTTCACCTCGCTTACCTTCCCCAACCTCACCTCGCTTGAGGAGGGTACCTTGTCCATCATCAGCAACCCTCAACTGACCAACCTCACCTTCCCCGCTCTGACCAACATTGGTGGTGGTTTCATCGTCGCCAACAACACTGGGCTCGCCAACATCACCGGCTTCAACGAGCTTGAGAACATTGGTGGTGCTATCGCTCTCCGTGGCTCCTTTGAGAGCTTCAGCTTCCCTGCTCTGGACAACGTCCGTGGTGCTGCTGACATCACCTCCACTGAGGACATCAAGCCTTCTTGCGACTCCTTCCAGAGCTCCAAGGGCAACGACGTCCAGGGTGGTATCACCTGCACACCCGAGAACGCTTCTGCCAACAACGACACCAGCGACGGCAGCAGCGGCGGCAGCAGCAGCGGCAGTGGTTCCGGCTCCGGCACCAACAACGGTAACTCCATGGGCGTCAACATGGCCACTCTCCTTGGCCTTGGTGCCATTGGTGCCTTCTACACTGCCTTCTTGTAAGGTGATGTGGTATGATTTCTTTACAGGGGGTGCGGGGGTGGGAGTTGAGCCAGCAGGGCGCATTTGGGCGTCATCGCATCAGGTTTCTTAGTGTTGATCGTTATGTGTAAAAAACTCGCATGTCATTGTTCAGCCGCATGGAGCGAGTAGGATTGAGTACAAGGACTCGCTAGACTTAATACTGACGTATGTTATTTCTTTGCACTGAACTCTGGCCTGCCTCACGTGAATGTACGTGATCTCTGTGGATTGCATCAGCTGCTCGTCACCCGTAGAGTCTTTCTCGATGTTCACGTGATAATGAAGACATATCTACGGCTGTTTTTTGTTCTGAGAGCCTTTCTGTTCTGTGGTACTACTTGTTGCGCAACAGATGCTGTGTCATGCGGCTGTGGTGCGGCATTCTCTCAACACGATATCAACGCGCAGTGTACTATTAATTGACGCTCAGAAACCACGTCGCCAGGGTCGCACAGCATCCCATGATGTCTTGTCAGCGCCATCCTTCCTTCCTACACGATGCATTTTTGTCCGCTTCCCGCTTCCTGCTGGCAGATAGTTCTAGCTCTACACACTATTGCTCTTGATACCTGTTTTTCGGTGCACGAGATTCATTCTCTGGTTATGTTTATTTACTTATCATACCGTTTTTTTTGTCGCGAATTTCTGCTTTATATCAATCGAGGAACTGAAATGGTCACCACTCGCAGATCCCATTGCGAAGGACAATATTGAGCAGTGGTCTCTTAATGCATGTCTGTCTCATAGCGTATACATGTACGTGTATGTGGTTTACAAAGTATGGCTCTTGAGATGTCACATCAGAGGCCTGGACTAGTACTTTATATGTGGCACATGATGGGGCAATTATCCCGTCCGTAGGGTTTGCCTTTCCTCATATGAGTCTGAGGGTGATGTTTGCTGGTCTTTATATCTACGACGGCATTCACATATGCTTTATTCGTAAATGCGTTGTTCAAACTTGTCTGGGTCGTAGAACTGCGGGACTATAGTATTGCCGGCGAATATCCGTCCGTCAAGAGCGTTTACAGCCTGTGTGATGTGGTGTTTTCCAATGTCAGTAACTCTGTGTTGTAGATTCCTTGGCCGTGCCTTTGTGTGCTTGAACACAGAGACATGTACCAGTAGATGATTGGCGGGAAAGGGTTCAAGCTTACACGTAGAGCGGACACCCCGTCAGTGAATTTGATGTACACTCTCTTCCCCTCGATGTCAATGTACAGCCTCTCCACGCGACCGTACTTGTCACCGCACTCCTCGCCAATCTCCTGGCCCAGACCATTCTCCATTTCTGACTGTAGGTCTTCCATACCTTCGAGCATGGAGCGCAGGACGACCACGTTGCTCGTCTTGCCGAATTTGCTCTCAGTGGTGGAAGAGGATGATGAGGAGCCGGCATTATTTGGATTGGCGGCATGCTTTGGCGCGACAATCTTGCCCCGGCCGCCAGGCTGGTCGTACCCGCCGTTCTCGTTCTTCTTTCGCTTTTCTACTTGGACTTTCAAGGGTTGGAGAATACCGCTTGCCTCGGCGCCTAGACCTTGGCCTTTGGACCAGCCGTACTTGGCCATGAGGCGTGCTGCGAAGCCCTTCTGTCCAGGTCGGTTGCTGCGTGGTTCCTCGGCTGCTTCGTTGTTTTGTGGGGGGTCTTCGTCCATGGCATCTGGGTTTTTCTCGGTTTCTGGTTGAGCCGGCGTATAACGGACGGGGGCTCGTGAGATGGTCGAGCTTTCTGCTGGTGGCTCTGGAGTAGGAAGAAGGGTTGTTTCGATGGTAGGAGGAGGTGGCGGCGGCGGCGGTACTTGTGGTATCGTTGTTGCTGTGGGCGCATTGGCTGTGCCTTGGGACATTGCTAAGCGGCGCATGTAGGCGTCGTCACCAGTGTTGTCGTTTGGTATTGATGCTCGTGGAGGTGACATCGGAGGGGGCGCGAAGTTGTAAGCTCCAGCAGGAGGGTATTGATCTAAAGCCGAGTACCCAATTAGTGAAGTCTGCCAACACAAAAACACCTCGGAAAAGCCTACTTTGTAGTCCTGGCCTCGAGTCTATGTCCTCATCACTGCTCCAACTCTTGCTCCTCCGCCGCTCAGCCTGCCGCCGGTGTCTGTACAGAAGCGCTTTCCACTCCTGGACCTCGCGCACCCGCTCGTCGCTGCGTAGGTACTCTTCAACATTGGTCGGTCGTGAGGGATCATATATTTCATTCCAGTCTGTCTCAACGGGTGCATCGTCCCCTCGCCTGCCGCCTTTCCTCTTCCGCCGCCCGCCGCGCGGTCTCTTCTCGCCGGTGCCGTAGACCCATTCGTCTTCCTCTTGTGTCGCCTGCCAGTCCGCGAGGGTGGGCTTCTGGGGATTAGCCGCGGGCGCCGCTGAAGGCGTGCTGGCGCCGATAGTCGCAGTTTCCGCGGCCGCAGGGGCTGCGATAGTGCTGGCCACCGCTGAGGGCGCTGCCGCCTTGGGGAACGCCTTTGGCTTCTGGTTCTTCTGCTGCGGACGGCGGATCTGGTGGAGAGGCTGGAAGCGGAGAGCGGCGTCGATGGGTCGCTTGGCGGCAGAAGCTGCGTCTTGCTCTTTGATGACGTCTAGAGCCTCCCGGGACACGACAGGTGCTCTGGTTATCGAGGCTTGGTCGCTGGATGCGCCTGGGTCGAGGAGGTTCGCGTACAGAGACAGGCCGGGACGAGCCGGTGGCGGCGGTGGAGCCTGCTCTGGCATTGTTGCTAACGCATTGGCTTCCCTGGGGACGTATGTTGTACAGGCGAGGCAACAGGGGAGGGACCAAGCCGAGTGGTCAAGCCTTGAGAGCAGGCAGTAGATCTGGAGAGCGACGGCATTGTCGTTGTGTGATGCTGCACGCGCGCAACGGCGCCGGAGCGTGTTTGCGGCGGCAGGTGGGGCTCGGCGGACGGACATGGGTCCCCGCGCAACTTGCAAGTCTCAAGTACCTTACCTACCTCCAGGGCTACTGTAGCGTCCCTTCAGCCAGCTTTTCTTTCTTGCCTGTGATTACCCTCCAAGCCACGTGCGGACCCGCGCGACAAAGACTGCCCAGCTATCCAAAGCTAGACAAGCCACCTGGCCGCATGTGCTCGCGGGAAATGTGCCCCTGTGCCGTCACCTGCCAGAGCCCTCCGACCTCCTCCAAGCTCTCTCTCTCTCTTTCTCTCTGCCCTTCTCTGCCCTGCCCTGCCCTGCCCTGCCCTGCCCAGTCCTGCGCCTGGCACACCCTGGCCTCAGCCCAAAATCACGAATCCCTCCCGATCCAGACCTCGTCCTGCAAATCCCACTCGACCACCAACACCTTCCACCCGCGCATCACTCTTCTGCGCTGCATCAGGACCCTTTGTCCAGCACTTGTCCTTCTGTGCGCGATCCCCCGGCCGTCCTCCTCAGCTCGACCTTGTCCAGCGCCAGATGCTGCTCACTGCACCACCAGCTCCACCTCGAAACACGACGAACCTGCACAACCGCAGCCCCTCCACCGCGACGCCCTGTGCGCACATGACAGCATCGCCGTCCACCTCCTTCACCCGCCCTTGACATCCAACATCTTGCGCGGCCCTTTGCGTCTCCGGACAGGGCCCCTTTGCGCACCACTAAGCCGCAAGCTTGAACCTGGCCAATAGCCAATTCTGGGCAGGCGCCTCGCTTTCTCGGCGCGGCAGCTGCCACCAAAACCGCGCCGATGTGGTGGTTCTTCCGCATAGTCTCGAGTGCCGTCTACCTCCTCACCATCATCCTCTCCATACCGATCTGCTTTGATGTTGGCGGGCGCGACAGCGGTCTGGCGTACAGCCTTGCCCTCTTCTCATTCTACTTGCTATACAGCACCGCGCGCCTCATCACTCCGGAAAAGTCATGCGTCAGGTGGTCAGTCACCAAGACGCTTCAGGCCTCGCAGTGGATCGTGATCCCTACGCTGCTCATCTGGTCCCTCCACAGCTTCGCTGTTGACGCTAGTAGCACGGACTGGGTCTCAAAGACAGTTGGCGGCCTCGGCAGACGCGCAGATACTTCGACATGGACTAACTGGTTCTTTGGCACGGGCGGCATTCTCGAGTCAGCCACGCTCGGCGTGTGGGACAAGAGTCTGAGATATTCGACTCCCGTCTTCCAGCTGCTCGAGGGTTTCTGTACCCTCTTGGTAATCCAAGCTGCGGGCAAATTGTCAAGATATCTAGTGAACCGAGGCCGTAGCGACACTTGGGTGGTGAGTGGCTGATTTCATGTTCGCCGGGTACCAGAAAAGCACTAACATCAATAATAGCTCATCCTTCTCATGTTCTCGGCCTCCGTCATCGCGACTGCTGTCTACTTTTTGTGGCGCGTTGCCCGGTTTCCGACTCTGAACAACGCGGATGCTACGTTGATCGGTGTCACAGTCACGTCTGCTTTCTTCCTTGGCGCAATGGGCATCGGCAGTGGGCGCGGGAACCCGGTCGAGTCGTCCCTACTGTTCGCCTACGTTGTTCTCTGTGTCTACCAGATCTTTACGGACTATGTGCAGTCACCTGAAGCTCAGGCTGCCGCTGCGGAAGAGATGGCTGGTCAGCCCGAGTTCCCACCATTGCCGCCCGTCATTATGGCGAGCTATTCGACGTTCCTGCACCTGCTTGGGTCATTACCCTCCGCGGTCTATTCGTCTCTCACGTTCCTGCACGCCGCCTTCCAGACGATCGCGCCCTCAGTCATGATCTCGCTCATCTATCGCATCATTGTCTTCTACTGTGCCACTCGCATAATACCTGCCGTCCGCGAATCTGGCGCCGGAGCAGTCATGCTGGAGCCATCGTTGGACGACTCAGACAGCGCCAATCAGCTCCTTGGCTTCTTGTCCTACTTTTCGCCCTCGATACTCATTGCGGTCTACACAAGCCTGTTGAACCAACACTTCTCGACTGGCACGGGTGATGAGGGCTGGACATTACATCACGGTGACGCTGGGGGCAACATCTGGCGATGGGCCAACGTGGGCGTCACGATGTTCTTGTACGGCATCGAGCTGTATCTAGGAAGTGACGATGTCGATGGCAGCATGAGCGGTCATTGGAAGGTCGACTAAATCATGATCGAAATCTATCAAATTGCCCCTACTGGCACACAAGAGGGCTGCAGACAGGCCTCCCGATCCTCTGGATGTGGTCTCTCCAGGCTGCTTATACATTAGAAAATACGCAGAAGGGTCCTGGCCAAGAGATGACAGCTGTAGTCTGCGGAAAGGAGGAGGTGACAACACCGTCTGGCGAAGGAGGTGGAAGTAATAGGCCTTCAGCGGACTAATGTTCCCAGGCAGGGAACCACGCATTATCTGGCGTTTGGGGAATGAACGGGACCGTATACCATTGACGTACATGATGTTGTATTTATTTTTGAGATTCGTCCTTGTTTTCAAGGAACTTTTTATTGTTCAATATCCCGCCATGGGATGGTTTCGTGCTGCATTCTTAGTTCCAATACAATGAGATCCAGCAGTCTTGCTCTTTAACATGTACGGGCCAATCAAGGCCACTATTAAGGTGAACTGAAGGATAGGTGGTTGGTGCCTCTTACATGTAGAGCAGCAAAGTGCCAACGTAGATTGGCTTAAGCAGCGAATAGCGCTCGGGTGGTTGTGCAAAAACAAGCTTTCTATCCGCACGCAACGGGCCGTTGCCGCTACCCGCGCCCGCTGGCCCAGAAAGCAGCAAAAACATTGCTCGAGCCTTCTCTCCCCGCTGCTTCGTCAGCTTCCCAAGCTTTGAACAAAAAACGGTGCAGACGGGCGTGGTGCTCCATAAATTTCCTGCCGTACGGCAATGCTCAACACGGCCAGCCACCGGCATTATCAGACATCTATGCAGCGCCAGGGTATGTAGACATGCGTTTCTCAGGGGGCGGGAGGACAGGCAGACAAGGCGCGGGAAAGGCAAGCCGCACGCTTATGCATGCAGAGGGCGGGCAGTGCAGCCCGAACAACAAAGAAAAAGTCCTTACCTTCATTGGTAGGTACAAGTATGGCAGACGGACGGCCCGGAGAAGGAAAGGCATTGTTTGCCTGAGCGAGCCTGCTCTCATTGCTTAAAGTAGGTTTCCCCTCATGGCTGAGCCGCGTGTCAATCACTTACTGCCCCAAACTAGCCTTGGGCCTAGGCAGGGGTCCTGCTTTGGGGGGGGGACCCGGTCTCCTGCGCGGCTATGGGTTTTTTGGGGCGGGAAACTGACGAGGCTCTCTTCCTCGTCCTCCTCGGGGAACGTGTTCTTGCCCTTTTACACTTTCCACGCACGTCTGTCTGCTTCTGTTTTCAAAGGTTCGCGGGCGAGGGGCTGTTATGTTTCTTTGCTTTCCGAGTTGCACGAAGCGTTTCGAAGCCATGAATTGATGATCTCGCACGAGCTGCCGCGTCGTTCGAATATCCAGCCAGCCAGCCACCTTTCCAGCCTTGCGAGAGAGTCAGGTAGTCCCAGTGGGGATCTTGGGCAACCTCCATCGCCAAGCCAAGACGACTTCCTACATCCTTCCGGCCCTTGTCGTGATGCACGATTAAGCACAGGGAGTGCATGGTTCTCCGTCTTTCCACGACCAAGTGCCTCTGAGCCTCGATCATGACGTTCAAAGACACGCCCACGTGGGCGCTGAACCGCATCTTCACCACCGGCGGGCAGAAGAAGAAGGGAGGACGAAAGATTCAGCGACCTCCTGCCGAGACCGAGGAGGTTCAGGATGGTAACCTGCTGCTACCGGATAGAGGCTTCGGCAATCCGTTGTACATAGGGGATATTTATGCGAAGACGCCTACCAAAGCGGAGGAAGAGTGGTCTGCTGGACTGCCGAAGTATGTTTACGATTTTTTCTGTCTATTCTTGTTGCCTTGCTTTGTCAATTGGGCGGCAGATCTGTCTAGGACTTCTGAATTCGTTGTAAAGCACGCAGATAACTGCGTATCATGGGCGACTTGGGTTCGAAATCTTGCGTTTCGACCGTACTGGAGAAGACAGAGGCTGACCGTTTCCAACGCAGACCACCGGGACCGTATCTGAGCCACATCAAAGCGATCCAGTCCTCCTTCCCACACCTCCGCTACCTGTCAAACTGGATGGAAGTTACCACCGCACCAGCGAAATGGGATCTTATCAAGGACCGCCCTGATCTCGAGGAAATCCGGCACGAGCGGGCGAATCGGGTCTGTGCTGCAACCGTCGATTTTACTTGTGGACTAGGCAGCCCGGCTGAGCCAAAGATCCGCCGTATCAAGGACCTTGCTAGTCTTGATAAGGCGCTCAATGATCAGCAGGGACCAGACACCCATCGAATGTATGTCGTTGAGGACTTGTCACGTGAGGTCATCGAGAGGATGGGGATGAAGCTTGACATCGACCCGTTGTTTTGGAGGGAGCAAATAAGTGACTACCTGTACGTTTATCTACTATCCCAACATCTGCTCTGGCTATGGCTGTCCTCGGCCCCGAGAGTATGCCTCGGACGCTCTTGCCTACTCGTCTTTCCTGCAGTCTTCAGCCGAAAGCAACTAACAACCCTTCCAACCCTCAAGCTGGTCCAACGTGCGAGACCCTTGGGTTGAACTCCCAGACCTCGACATCGTCTCCCGTAACAGGCCGTTCTTCCACCTGACGTACGTGCAGCCGCGCTTCTTCAGCAACCACGCCGAATTCATGCTCGCGCAGCGCCACGCAGGGAAATTCAACGTTCTTCGCCGCACCGACGACGATAGTGCGCATAAGGCCATCTTTGACGCGGAGGGCAGTGTTGTGGCGCTTGTTAGAAGCAAGTTCTCACTCTGGACACGGCCTGCGCAGGACGGGAAGGGTGCCATCGGTAAGTCATACCGGATCATCACGTCCCGACGAATATTTCGACAGTCTGGCCGCGGGACTGACATGAAAAATCTCACACCACAACAGCGGTCCTCCTTGTAGACCCGACGATACAAGCCGGCTTCCCTCTCTGGAAAGGCTACAGACCTTTCAACGACTCCCCAACGCCCTCACAATCCCACCGTCCCAAGCCAGCACCAACGACATCCTCCTTGCTGGAGAACATCCTACACTGGACATCTCTCCCCACCACCTCCACGATGAATATCTTCCAAGAGATCCCCCACGACCCCCGCGTCATGGCGTACAGGATGTTCCAAATCTACTGCGCAGAGTGGCTTTCCGTGTCGCGCTATATCCAGGCCCGGCTGGGCCAGATAGAGTGGGAAATCGAGCGCGAGGATTTCCGGCACGCCTCGCAAAAGGCCACGCTAGGGGCATCGCTCGCGAAGCTACACACCTGGCGCAGGCGCATCCCTCTTTACAAGGGCATGGTGACACAGGCTCATCGGCTGCTTTTTCGCACCGAGCTGGACCTCTTCCCTTTCCCGCAGATGGACGCCATTCCCGTTGCCCCCGCCCCCCCGTTGAGCACAACAACAGCAGCACCAGGTGGACGACAAAATAGCACAGCAATCATGGACCTCAGGACAGACTTCACCCTCCTCTTGAACTCGATAACCGAGCTCCTCTCCCGCACGGAGCGCATAGCAGCAGTCACCACGGCGGTGACGGCCATCGAGGAGACCCAGCGCGCAGCAGAGCACAACCTGCAGCTCGGCCGCCTCACCTACATGGCCGTCATATTTGCGCCGCTGAGCTTCGTGTCCAGCTTCTTCAGCATGTCGGGCGACCTGACGAGCCTGGGGACTACGTTCTGGGTGTACTTTGTCGTCGCGGTGCCGATGAGCCTGGTGGTTTACCTGCTTGTTGAGAAGGAGTGGAAGCAAGCGCTCCGGGCGTGGTGGGCCCGTGTCAAGGCGCGACTATTTGGCGGCGGTGGTGGTGATGGGGCAGCAGCGGGAAGGGGAGGAGATGAGCAGTTCAATGGTGTTGATAATGGTGGAATACATTATAGCCAGACGATTGGGAATAAATTTGGCAAGTGAGGTGGAAGTAAGTCGCCAGGTAACATACATTTAGGAACGGCTGATTACAACATTCATGAATGAATGTGGACGAGTCATGATTCATGAAAGCATTTTTAATTTACAGTACTTGAGAGAGTCCCGAACAAAAAGAAACATGATTCGCATAATTAAGAAATGTAGCGATTGTAAAGTTTCGGGAGCCCTATACCTTGATGAAGTGTCGTTACTCGAAGGAGTCACTAACGATAGTCCTAGGAAGTTGATCTTCGTCACCAAACTCCGACCAGGCCTCTGAAGATGGTGCTCAAGCTAAATCATTGTTTGTCAACTTGACGCGAGGTAAATACCTAGAGATGAACAAGCTAAATAGATGGTTCACAAATCAGAGACGGTAGTGAATAGGTGGAGTTGTTGCAATTTGGGCAACCGTTTGTTTTGTTATTGTTGCGAAGATACAAATAGCAGGCTAAGATAAAGTCCCGCTCACGAGATGCCTCCCGGTTGTCTCAACCTCATGCCGGGGAGATCAGACCGATGCTAGCCTCATCGGCTCAGCAATACCAAAAAAGTACGCCATTGGGAAAAAAAGAATGCTCCAACAAAAGCCGTAAGGGCTTAGGACTCGAGTCTTTCTTCACTCAAGAACCTCATGCTCATTCCCATCCCGAGGTTTTCCGACCTAGTACATGGGCAAACGGAACGTTGGAAAGAAATAACATCAACGCTTGTGACAACTCAAACAACCGCTGGCCCGACACTTGCCCGAAACTCGTTCCGAGGTCCAATCACGTGCTCAAGCCGAGAAGAAAGTAAGCTTGCCGAGCTCGGCAGAACCCGACCGGGGCTCAGCATCATGCACAAATTTGAGCTCGACACCGTCATGGTGCATGCCCTCAACCTCCGTGAGGGCGGCGGCCTGCACCAGCTCAGGGTTGGCAGCGACAATGCTGATCTGGGGCGTGGGGAGGGGCCCATCAGCAACCTCGGGGGCGTGAGAGCCGAGGTGGTTGTCGGGGAGGAGCGGAACACGGATGCTGGCATAGGGATCGTGGGATTTGACAGCATCAAAAGCCACAGCTCCGGGAAACACGACATGGTCGAGGCCAATGACAGTGGCAGCTGCCGGCGCCGATGTGGAGAAGGTCTGCATGACGCGGAGCGTCTGTGGAGGAGGGTGTGGCCGGTTGGAGGACCGCGTGGTCATGGAGCGGGGATGGGCCGACTGTACAAAAGTGGTGTTAGTGAGTGCATGGCTTACAGGGGAGGGGGGTGGGTGTGTTTGGTGAGTCGCTGAGCTTGTAGGACTAGGGAAAGCATGAAGCGATCCGTATTGCCTGTCCCTGAGAAACACACAATCATAGAGAGGAAAATGTTACTTACATCCCACTCGATATTCCTCTCGCGGAGGAGGTCTGCATATTTGCGGGAAAGAGGGGCGGCAGCTTTTGAGCTGGTGATGATGGTGCCAGAGTGGGCAGTCTTGGACACGGCCGTAGCCGGCGAGGTGCTGATGGAGCGAACAAGCCGGGTAACGCGGACAGTAACGCGGGGGCCGACCATAGCTATAGGATTGGTGGTGGTTTGAATAGTTTTGTGTGGTTGTTGTTGTTGTTGATTGTTGATGGCGAGGTGGTAATGTGAGGAAGAGGCAGAAGAAGTGTCGGATCAGAGAGGCGGGCGAGGACGAGTAACAGATGGCGGGAGGGACGGGGCTTTTGTACGACCAGAGAGGTGATGAGAAGGGTGGTGGTGGTGGTGGTGTGTGTCTCTCAGGACCGGCTGGGCGAGTCAAGTGAGGAGGAGTAGGAGGGTGGTCTTGATTATCAAGGTTGGCTGGGAGCTCAAGCTTTGGGTGAGCTTAGCCTGGCAGGAACTGGCAGGAACGGGGACGGGGGGCAGGGACGGAGACGGACTGGAGTGGGTTGCTCCTGCCAGGCTGCATTCACCGCTGCCTTCTTGGTGCATTACGAAGCACGAAGCACATAGGGTAGACACTTGGATTGAGTCAACCATAGTCAGTAGCACAGTCGCTAGCACTGTGGCGACCGGTCGCCGAATGGAGCGCCCGTGTCCGTCGAGTTGTCTTGGGCTTGGTGCAACCGACCAGGCACAGGGGTCGGCGATGGGCGGCGACGGTTTGTCGAGGCGCCTGTCAGCCAGTTTGTTGTCCACGTTGCTGTTGCGGGTTGAATCTGTTGAAATGGCCCCGCGCAGCTTTGACGGTCTTGTGCTGTGGCTTCCAGGCTTGGCGTGACTTGCAAGACCTACTTTAATTAGAGCTCTACCATGGTAGGTAGTAGTACCTAAGCCGGCCGGGGCCCGCGAACCCCGGCCCGCCCAGCGCCGTATTTGGTGCTTGCCGTGGGGCGCTCCCAGGCACAGCACCCCAGGGCAGGCACTAGGCGAGCTTCTAGAGCCCCAATCCCTGAGGTGCCAGGTGCCAGGTGCCAGGTGCCAGGTGCCAGGTGCCAGGTGCCAGGTGCCAGGTGCCCTATGGCTATGGTGTAGTCAAGCACTTTACTCGATAGGCTGGTACAGGCCGATCCCACAGCGCACATCGTGGACACCGCCGCGGCTGGGGCGGTCAGTTCAGTGCTCCTCCAAGGTCCCTGGACAGACTGCAGCTGCAGAGTCAACAACTTGCATCCCTCTGCGCCGGCGACGCGTCAGCCATTCCACTCGACGAGCAGACGACGCCATCGTCGCGCAGCTGCAGCTGTCGTCACTCTTGTCGGGGCCAAGTCTTGCGTGTCGAGTCCCTCTCCTGTCTGCAGGTGACACCCCCCACCACGCCGGCTGGCATTTCCCACCCGTTGAGGAGGAGCTTGGATCATCCGCTCAGTCTCCTCCCAGCCCGCCGGCCCCCCCAATAGTTACCAGCACCAGTTGCACTCTGACAGGGCCATCAACTTCGTTCCGCCTTCCCCGGCGCCTGGCCATCGCCAGACTCCTTGACAACCTGGCTGTTCCCAGCTTCCACGCCCCATAGCAGGCGGTCAGCTGGTCTTCTGGATAATTCGACAATCTCCTTAGCACAGGGCTTGCCGCCTTGGCTGCCAGTGACAGAAGCACTGCGGAATCCAGTGTCCAGAGGCCAGCCGGGTCATCTCATCTTACTGTACGCCGGACATCGGAGGCCACCTCACCCGCCAACAATCAGACCCAGCCAGCACACGGACACGGCGGCTCCTTTGCTACGGCTTATGCAAAGCGGCTTGCTTGCAGTGGCCGTGTCATGCCATGCAGCCTGTCGTCTCTCGACTCTCGTCTCTCGTCTCTCGGCAGATTTGGGTTCTGAGTGGCAGACACAAAGTTACTTAGCCAGCACTTGACACCCCACGTTCTCGTCTAGACTTGAATGATTCGCCAGGTGTCTCTACTCCTTCTCGAGACACATTCCCACCCCTGTCGGAACCCTCTGTCTTATCTTCACCGGTTTGAAACTAGCCTGTTCCCTTCCCTCAGTGGTCTTGCCTAGTGCTGCGACGCCAGTCTTCCTGCTCGGGAGCACTTGGCTTGGTCGCCTGAACCAGCAAAGCCAAGCTTACTCAAGCACGTAGCTGCGCCGGCACTTGTTAATCCCGGTCCAGTCTCGACGACCAGCGATCCACTTGCGTCGCGACCTGGATGTGGGGTGCGTCTCCCAGTCCTTGCTGTTCACTATCATGTACCTATATGCAGCCAGCCTCGTCAGCCTGATCTCGATACGTCTGTTAGGCTTTGCACCTCGTGCAGCAAGGTTCTCGGTTGGGACCACTGCTGCATTATCACCTGCAGGCGTACTGGGCCCAGTGGCTCCGCGCTTTTCGTTCAACGACATGCTCCTGTGCGAGCTTCGTGGCTACAAACTACCTAATAGATTCGAATCGCTGTGCGTTCTGGGCGATGATCTACAAAGCATTGCGATATTTACAACAGACAACTCCTCTGAACCGAATGCCGTCCCTGACTCGGGACTTTGGTAATAAAAGGACGACCGGCCGCTTTGACACGGGTCGCAGTGTGACAATTCTGCGAGCTAACTCTATTATGCCGTTTAACCTTTTCCCAGTGCACGAGGTTTTCTGAGACGATCCGCAAGGTTGAAGTCTGCTCTTCTCACACCCAGCATAACGAATGCTATTGAGGAGACAAAGAACGCTTTGTCATCACCAACGACACCCAATCCACGCTCCCACACCTATGCCGTCCCTCCCCGAATCAAAAGCCCATAATCGAGCGTGTCCACAGCATGCCCAGGCGTCGGCCCATCGACAGAACATCCTCCAAGATACAAGCCCGACCTCGCATCCTCATCTTTGCCCCCATTTTGCTCCTTCACAAGAATCAAGCGGCTCCTGCACCGTTGCGCTGTAGAAGTAGGTGTGCAGCTTAGGGTCTGTATCCATCACATATACACTTTCCTCCGGAGAGCAGTACTACTGGAGGTTGGGGGGCTATTATATAAAAAAAAATTATAAACAAAAAAGCCCAATAGCCGCACTAAAGCCGTAGAATTTCTGCGACGAGTACAGACATGGGATGTGCGATGTTATGTACATACTCGCGACTTGTTTATCGGCCGTCTGCCATATTGCAGTGTACGAGAATTTAGTATCAGCACACGCTATTATATAGTTTGTCAAAAAAAAAAAACGGCCTTTCGTGAAGTTGAGGGGAGGGGGAGGGGAAAACCACTCAAAAGCTCCCCATGGTGTATGTTGAACACCCTCCCTCCGTCTCGAGTTGTCGATCCTCCAGATCTAGTAGGGAAAGCACTCGTAATCCGCAGATGTACCCTTCACCACTCGCGAATTAGGGGGGGGGCCAACTCTGGCGTGGCGCTGTCCAGCAGCGCGTCGCTTGAGCACCTCAAGACAGCAGCAGCAGGTGGAGGAGGTGAGAGAGGTGGGTTCTGTCTGCAGCTGTAGCTGCAGCTCGGACCCCGTCGTCCTCCCCCTTTTTTCCTTTTTTTATTTATATTTTTTAGTGACCCTCTGGCATTGCCGTTGGGGGGGGGGGGGGGGGCCTTGCGCGTCACTGAGACGGCGTGTTGATCGGGATATTTAGACCTGGCTTGTTGTCGTCGTCGCAGGCGTGTGCCCGGAGCCGGTGCTGGTGCCCTTGGAGCTGAGTAGGGCAGAAGTGGTCGTGGTATTGCGACTAGGCAGCTGGGAAAAGGGGGAGAAGGGGGGGGGTTTAAAGCGAGCGGAGGGTTTTCTGCCATGTCTGCCCGTTGTATCTGTTTGGAGGTCTTGTGGAAATGTTGTTGTTGTGCGTGGTCATGATTGGGAATTATTGATTATTATTTTTTTTTTTGGGGGGGGGGGGGAGCGGAACGTCAGTGTGAATAATTAACCGACGAGCTGGAGAGGTAGGTTCCGGAGGATCTTCGAAGAAGCAGACCTGACCTGGCGTACGGTTCTTACAAACGAACCCAACACGCACACTATGCCTCCTGCGGTAAGGACGATGTATTACGACGTCAGACCATCTATCCTCGGACGTGTGTGGTCCTAGTCGTGGGTATTTTCCTTTTGGCTCCCAGGATCCATTTTGGCCAATCATCTTACACGGCGGCGATAGGGCTGCTCCGTAGCATTGGCGCGGGCTGCACGTTGCGTCGGATGGCGGCACGCAAGGGACACTGGGTTTCGACTCGGTCTTGTGTGGTTGGTTTCCACGGTAGATGTATTCAAGGAGAAGCTCAAAGCTTATGGCCCCATAGAGATGATGCAGTGACCTCTGGTCATGAAATCACTGTTTGGGTTTTTGGAAAAGAGGGGGGGAGGAGGGTGAGAGGTCTGCGACCGACTCTACGTTGGTTTAAGATGGTTGCGAGAATTTAACTTGCAGTGCTCTCTCATGCCTTGGGATAAGGGCAACCCTCTGCGAGTTGATGCTCTGCAATTCAATGTTTCGAGACATCCGGCTTGACACAAGGCGACTTCTTCTACGAGCGGTTGTGTCAGTTCCTAAAGTATCAGCACACAGCACCACACTACATTGTCGCAGGATACAAGCCGTGGATGATTGACTCCACACCTCAACCACAGTGATGCTACCTCCGCACGGGACAATCTGCAGCTGAGTTGAGCAACAACGAATGTCATCTCGTGTGAGGACGAGTGAGCGACCTGTACCATTCCAGTCAGCCTGCCGACTCTCGCTGTGGCTCCTTATAATCTGGCACTGATCTGACATTATGATCACCTGTCTGGAGTAAGACCTTCCGCCATAGGTAGAGCCAGGCCAGAGTCTTGTTTGGGGTGCCTGCATCTCAAATGGTACTATCCGCATCAGGCCATTACTGGCTCATCTCAAGTCGGTACGCCAGTCGTTCGTCCATCGTTCGATCATTATCCGTTTCCATGGAAAATACTGAAGCGCGCCACGTTGACATGCCCAATGTGAGTTAGTTCGAGGCAGGGTCTGCAGCGTAGGTATCCATCCTACAGGCTGCCTCAACAAAACGTCGTTGACGCGCTGGACAGCCTCCTCTGCTTGACAGGAGGCGGAGGTGAAGCCTGCAATCTTGAGTGAAGTGCGCAACACCAGTTCTTTCATTGCAGAAATGGTGTAGGGCTTGTTGTTTGTTGACTACTTCATTAGTGTAGTGTACTCAAAGCACTTGATGGGTTCATGGCAAGCCAGCCAGTTCAGCTGGAGCCGTTCCGCTGAAAAGGCGGGCGGGCAGATAAGATTGCGGCAGCCAGCAGCAGGACCCCTGCTGGGGGACCCTCGATGTTTTTTTCAGTCAGGGAGGGCTCTCTCTGTCTCTCCCCTTTCCTTTTGCAGCGCTCGAGGAGAGATCCAAGCCCCAGGGGTCCCGCTGCGGGGAGCCAGAGGAGCCCCCACAACCCCTTTCTGCTCGCTCGCCTTCCTGTGCCTGTGCCTGCCTGTGCCTGGCCAGATGCGCCGCTAACTTGATTAGAGACTGCCCACAATGCGTTCTCCGCCACCACGCACGCACTCCTGCCGCCGACTTGGCATGTGGCATTTCCCTTTTTTCCCACCAGCAGTCCGCTTCCTTGTGCGTCCTCCTACATCCTCTGCTCGACCTTCTCCTCTTCAGCTCGACTAACTTCGAGCCCTGCTCAATACCAGCTCTTCTCCGGATCACGTCTTTCGCTTCAAACCACAAGCATTGGCTTAATCGGAAGCCTCACCTCCCTTTGCAACCATGGCGCCCTCCGCCTCGACCGCCACGGCGACCCAGAACACCGCCTCCAAAGACAAGCCCGTCCGCCTCAATGGCCGCGGCTCAACACCCGACGCTACTGCTCAAGAGCAGCAGAGAGATCCCCTCGAGAGCGAGACAAAGTACCGCGACTTCTTCTGGACCTACACCGAAGAGCCTCACCGGACAAGGCGATTGGCCATTATCAAGGCTCACCCAGAGGTAATTGCACCCATGCACAACCAACCTAAATCCTTCCGCCAGTAAGACACACCGCGACTGACAATGAGACTTCTCTCGACAGGTCACTAAGCTGTGCGGCCCCGAGCCATTAACAAAATACGTGGTCCTCGGTGTTGTCTCGCTCCAGATTGCCTGCGCCTACGTCCTCCGCGACTACTCCTTCTTCTCCTGGCAATTCTGGGCGCTTGCCTACGTCGTCGGCGCCACCGCCAACCAGAACCTCTTCCTCGCCATCCACGAAATCAGCCACAACCTGGCCTTCCGCTCGCCCACCGCAAACCGCCTCTTCGCCATCATTGCGAACCTGCCTATCGGCATCCCTTACAGCGCGTCCTTCCGCCCGTACCACCTGACTCACCACAAGTCTCTTGGTGTCGACGGTCTCGACACCGACCTGCCCACCGCCCTCGAGGCCGTCTTCCTCGACTCCATCTTCGGCAAGGCCTTCTTCTGCACGTTCCAGATCCTCTTCTACGCCATCCGCCCCATGACCGTCTTCCCTGTCCCTTTCACCTGGGTCTCGGCGACCAACTTGGCCGTGCAGTTCTTGTTCGACTACGCCATCATCACGACCATGGGCAAGCAGTCCCTGCTATACTTCTTGCTGTCCTCGTTCCTCGCTGGATCGCTCCACCCTCTTGCCGGTCACTTCATCGCCGAGCACTACGTCTACGAGACCATCACACCCACCCAGAAGGACCCCAACAACCGTCTCCCTCTGCCAGAGACTGCCAGCTACTATGGCCCCCTCAACTTTCTCACCTACAACGTCGGTTACCACAACGAGCACCACGACTTCCCGGCCGTGCCCTGGACCAGGCTGCCCAAGCTCTACGAGATTGCGCGCGAGTTCTACGACGAGCTGCCCCGCCACGAGTCCTGGGTGTATGTCCTGTGGCGCTTCATTTTCGACGAGAACGTCGGCATCCGCTGCCGCGTCAAGCGCAAGGAGGGCGGTCGTCTTGTTGGCCAGGGTCAGACCAAGGCGGCAGCTCAGCCGGCCGCCCAGGTCGCCGACTGGAAGGAGGATGAGCTGGAGGCGTAGATTTTCTTATGATTTGAGACGACTAAGCGCTTCACGAGGTTGTGTTCCTGGGATGGTGTTTCAGTACTGGTGCAAATAGAGATGGAAAATGGCTGTCCACGACACGATAGATATTGGTTTCAAGATCACTATACGCATATTAATGTTAGAAGTGGCTGGGTCACACAGATTTGTAATGAAAACCTCGTACTGTTTTTGTTTATTAAGAAAAGACCGTTGCTGTAACATGTATTCCAAAGTTTCGCTGCGGCAAATTTCCGACTGGGGACGATCGCCGCCTTCGAGTTACATTATCTGGTAGTATGTATATATTTAGGGTATGCATTGTGGTTCTCTTTGTAACTGCTTCGAGTCAGGGGTTGAGCCAGAGAACAGTAAATATGGGAGCTCTACATGCTAGCAGTATAGATGCGCAGAGGTCTTTTCAGAACCCATAACCTTTGACGCCGACAACGCTCAGACTTGAGCGAGGGCTTACGACTCCGCCGACATTAGAACACTTGCTTTCTCTCTCATCTGTCGTGGGGCACCCAAGCATAGTTCGCACAGAGGCATGGTTTCGCCATCTTTTCAGAAAAAACCTATGCAAACAACCTCCTGTAGAGGATCCTCTTCAAGCATTTTGTCTTCCACTACAACGTCAGGGATATCGTAGATCATCACTCTTCACCGCTATCCTTGGCTCCAGATAGAGCCCTTGTATGAAGCGCCCCGCCTGCCCCTTCTGCCGTCCGTCGCAACTAATCAGCCAGGCAAGCCCAGTCACTAAAAGAAGAAGTATGCCAGCAGGAAGCTCAACAAGCACAGAGCAGCGGTGATCTGGATGGGAACGCCCTCAGTGCCCCGAACCTGTTGCGCCAGCTCAGCAGGCTTGGGCACAGACTTTTCGTCAGCGCCGGTCTTGCGCTGCCTCAGGCCGCCCTGATCAGCCTTGAGCCTTGATACCTGCTGTTCAGCTTGGTCAAGTTGCTTCCTAAGCTCAGCATAGCTGGGCTCGCCAGAACCAGCAGCAACTGAAGCGCCCAGTGATGGTGAGTGGGCCTCGTTCTCGGATTTGTAGTCAGCATGAGTGGTTTGGTCGTTGGGAGATTCGTAGGCCGGCGGTGGAGCATTAGCTGGCGTCTCATCGGCCTATCGTAGGACGGGTCAGTATTGAGCCTCAGACATAGCACGACTGTCCGGGAGAGGAAAAGTACGTACACCGCTCGAGGTAGTGGGCTTGCTTGGTGTCGCAAGGTGACCTGAGTTGCTGGCAGCGTTGACGAAAGAAACACGAATCTTGCGCTCGACAACGGCGGACTTGGGAACAGAGTCCCACTGCAATCGGCTCAGTACATGGTCCAAGAGATGTTGTCCAGGTCGTTACTCACGATCGCGGACAGGTTGGCGAACTCTTTATCGCCAGTTATCTCTACAGATTGAACAAGGAACTTGTCACGGCACTTGGTGTCCGGAGGAGGCTCGTGCTTCATAGCCTGGAGGATGACTGTGCGAGGCTGGTCAGTTTCACTTTCGCAAGCGCAGGTCCTGGCTCACCCACCTGCAACTTCAACCTCCTTGCCGGGCTCGACTCGGCCTGAGTTGGGGCGAACACAGTATCTGTAGGGAAAAGTCAGCCTATGCTGGCAAGAAGCCTATAATAAGGTCCTAGGTGTGATATGGCATCGGTTCGGCATACTGCTTGGGGGCGGTAGTTTTGACCTGCGATTTGTTAGCCGACACGGAACTCCAAGCTTGGCGCAGCACTGCTAGTACTTTGCTCGACATACCTTGAAGGCAATAGGGTGCGAGTTGGGATTCTTGATACGGAGTCCCTCCTTGACCTCGACCGTGAAAGGGCCTACGACACCGCCGGGAGTCAATCTCTGTCAACTGCCTACAGCACCTGCCTCAAGTCGCAGGGAGGGAGTCGGTATGATGACATACGTTGGAAGCCGAGTTCCTGGGGATCAATTTCGACCGACATGTTGATTGTGTAAGAGCCGAGTTCGACTTCAGGTAGGTGATGTCGCAGGATTGGCGCAAGATATCGCGAGGAGACGTTTGCGGCGGAAAGCGCACACGAGCAACTACTTATGTCGGTCAGCAGAGTCCAGGTCGCATAGTGTGGTTGAGGCCTGTGGCCTGTCCCGCTTGAAAGCGAGAGCGAAGCCCAGCTTGCCGAGGACGGATGCGACTCTGAGAAGCGACTTCGCGTTAGGAGTCGCAGCAAAGCCCGCGTGTGTTGTCGAGAGCGGTGGGTTATGTGCTGAGGGGAAGCGGCTGCCGAGGTCGAGCAACTGTGGGCGGCTGAAGGTCCGGATGGCCAGGTGTTCAAGGGGATGATGGCGGGCGGAGTGAGAAGGGCGCAGAGGAGAGCGGCATCGTACCTTTGTGTGTTGAGGCAGCGGTTGTTGCGGTGGTGTTGAGTTTTCGGGAGAGAGGGCGAGAGGGAGAGAGCCGTGGGTTCAGGGGGCCGGGACAAAGAGGCAGATGATGCGATCGCGAAGAGGAGCAGCAGGTGGGCACGAGTGGTTGACGTGGAGTCTGGGTCGGCCGCTGGGAAGGAGCCGGCGGTGGACCACCTGCAGCTCGTCGACTGGAGGCGCACTTGCACTTGCACTGACTTGCACTCACACTTGCACTGACTTGCATGTGGGGGCGCAGGCCCTGTCTGTTCAGTGGTCGTTCAGTGGCCCTTCAGTGGTCCGGCCCTCCCAGGCCGGCCAGGTCAAGTTGCTGAGGCGTCCGTGCAGACAGTGACGACGTAATAAGGTCGGCACCAGCCAAGCCAGGGCCCAGCGATGACATCGGCACTCACGGACTCATCAGCTTCTTCGGCCAAACCGTCGCCCGTCACTCAACAGTGCTCACATTGGAACCGGGGCGTCTGTGACTGCGGTGGTGCCGCGACAGAACATGGCTCAGATGTTTGGCAACAACTCCCTCTCCAATATGTGTTGCTCAGAGCTGTTTCACCTGTGCCGCTGCTCCCGAGCATTCGACAGTCGCCCAGTGGTACGAGAACCCATCGCAAGCCGGAATGTCGATATGACTACCCTTTTAGGCTTCTGCGACGCCATTGAGCTCTACTGGAGTACGGGAGCCGGCCTGGATATACGAATGATGCTGACATGGCTGGGCACAAACCCACCACCCAGTTGACATGTTGACTCCATGCCATATCGTATATACATTTGCCTGACCATGCAAAGCAATGCGAAGACAAAATGTTTGGACAGGTGCCTGATCGTCACTGACAAGCCCAGAATCATACACCTAGTGTACATAATAGTACATTAGGGTAATCAATTAAACCGGAGCCCCGACAACTCCGGCCCGGCCAGGGCCACAGATGGGTTGCAAGTGACAAGCGACAAGCGACCTACAGCGTAGGTTCACGGGTACCCAGGTACTCTAGAAGCACAGACCGCTGGTCCCTGAATTGCAGGCTCCCGCACCTTGACGCACCACCGTCACTGCCCGTGGAGAGGGGCAGCTGTGGCAGCTCCACGTGCATGACGTCCCACTGAGCTACCAACACCTCGCATCACATCACACCTACCTTACCTAGTGTAGGTACCGCATTTGCAACAACTACACGTGAATCGTCATCCCAAATTACACCGTCAGGAACTACGACAGCAGACACCGTCAACCTTCTGCTCTCTTTTTGTCTGAGCCGGCTAGCACCAGCACAAAGTCGTGGAAACCCCTCCTCTTCTCCCACCGTCCCAATAACCGACTTCGGCAAAGGACAATATCACAATGGCCTCGGACCTCGAAACATTGCTCGAGATGGGCTTTGACAAGGCCCGCGCAGAGCTGGCCATCAAGCAAAGCGGCGGACGTGAGTACCACCACCTATAATCCGTCATCTCACTTCACTAGCCAATTGATACTGATTGTTTCCTGCTCCACTGGCGAAAAAGTGCAAGGCGCGATGGACTGGCTTGAGAAGACCCAGGATACACCCCTTGACGAGTTGCAAGCTGAGGCCGAGGAGGACAGGCTCAACGCGAAGCCCCTGGCCGAGGGCGACGTCGCCCTGTCCCTCGTCTGCAACGAGTGCGGCAAGAAGTTCCGAACCCAGGCTTCCGCTGAGTTTCACGCCTCAAAGACGTCAGTTATTTCCACTTCGATCCTGTTGTTTTTTCGTTACTGTCACTTTAGACCAGTCGACTGATGTGAAGCTCAGAGAACACACTGACTTCTCAGAGTCCACCGAGGAGATCGCCCCGTTGACCGAGGAGGAGAAGAAGGCCCGCTTAGAAGAGCTCCGGCAGAAGGTCAAGGCAAAAAAGGCCGCCCAGTCTGAGATCGACAAGGAGGAACAGAAGAAGAACGAGGTATGCCCGTGACCTTTCACCTTGACCACGATGCCTTGCATTCGACTTTGGCTCAAGCTAGACATCTCACTAACTGACCCTCCAAGAAAATCCGCCAAAAAGCCACCCGCGAAACCCAAGACATGAAGGAAGAACTCGCACGCAAAGAGCAAATTAAAGAAGCCGCAAAAAAACGCCAAGAAAAAGCCGACGACATCGAAGCCAAGCGCCGCATCAAGGCCAAGATCGAAGCAGACAAGGAAGACCGCCGGCGCAAAGCCGAAGAAGCGAAAGCTGCGCGCGAGGGCAAACCTTTACCCTCATCCTCCTCCACTTCGACATCGACACCTGCCGCACCCGTCGCGGCCGCCGCGCCGCGTGCAGCAGCGAACCACAGCGAAGCTCGTCTCCGCCTGCAGACTTCTGGAGGAAACGTGATGAAGACTCTTCCCGCAGAGACGACGCTGTTCGAGGTCGCGCAGATGCTGCAGGATGAGAATGGGATTACCGTCACCAAGTTCATCATGAACTTTCCCAAGAAGGTGTACGAGGGCCATCTGGATTTCGGCAAGACGCTCAAAGAGGCTGGGCTTACGCCGAATGCGGCGTTGATAGTGCAGTAGATTATGACATCTGAGGGAGGGAACGGTTTGCGGAGACATGGCGTCTGGGGAAGTTGACATTCAGGGACTGTGGATAGCGGCATTTGAGAGCAAGCACGTGCAGCGGACCGAGAGCATGATAAATTTGTGTGGGTGCTCAACAATTGATAGTCCAAGTACTGCAGTTTGCAGGAAGCCGACAAGAGAGAGCAAGACTGGGTGACTCATAGAGGGTTCTCTTTATCCGAGCAATTGCGTATAGTCCTGTATGCCCAAAGTTACGGCGGATCTATAGCCACATCACTTTACGGTCACATGCAACAGATCGGACACCATCAGTCTTCTTTATCGAAACGCATCGCCTTTGTATTTAGACTACGCGAAAACGAAGTATCTGCCAGACAAGGCAAAACCCTGATTTGCCCTCCTTCACGCCGCACCTCGTAAGGTGAAAGATGTTGCAAAAGTGCGATAGTAACCCCAGAGACCATGCATAAGTTTTTTGTGTTGTTGCTCCGGAAAGATTCCCTCTCTCTTCGCTCCGTGGTATGTGAGAGTCGTAGCCGTCGTTGGATAAAAAAGGGAACTTGGTATTTCTTTTTGATTTGATTTGTTGTTTTGCACAAATTTAGTCGAAAAGACCGAATCCCATGTCGTCGTCGGACTCCTCGGCAGCTGTAGCGCGGGCGAATTAGTCAGTATGTGTCGTTCAAGTGTAGGCTCTGGGACAAGGGCACGACCAAGTGCCGTCTGAGCGGAGTGCTCGACGGTCCCCAATCGTGCCACCAGTCCCACCAAACAGGTGTATGACATACCCTCGGGCTCCTTCTCCTCCTCGGGAGCGGCAGCGGCATCACCACCAGCGGCGGCACCACCGGCAGCACCACCGGCAGCGGCGGCACCGCCACCAGAGCCGACGTTGGAGAGCAGGTCCTTCACGTCCTTGCCCTCGAGGGCCTTGGCGAACAGTTGTGTCCAGATGGGCTCAATGTCAGCAACCTTGGCGGCCTTGATGAGAGTGTCGAGCTTGTCGGCCTGGATAGCAGGTGGGAAAACGTTAGTCTCTTGGCTGATAATCGGTATCGCGATACACCACCCGGAGCACCACTAGACTGCTACCCTTTCTCACGCGGCGTGGAGTGACGAATGGCGAACCGCTCATCAAACGTCCAAGTCCCCCTTCGCATTCTTGGGCCGGCGACATGTCTCTTTTTGGTCATGTGGACGTGCGCCTTCTCGTCAAGGCCCAGCGGAAAGACATGCGATTGGGGACGTGGCGTCGAGGATTGCATTCGCCAGTCGTTTTCCTCCTCGCGGACAGTCGAAAGTCGGGGTCGCAAAATTTCGTGGTGGGCGGGCTACGCGGGGTTGCGACAGTGGGATCTCACAGTGATCTCAACAGCCTCATCCGCGAGGATGAGGGCGGCGTAGGAAGCGGCGAGCTCGGCAGTCGACATTTTTGCAGATGTGGTTTGCAAGGGGGTTGACTGGGTGTGGTTGTTGATCTCGAAGTGGTCGGGCGTGGAATTGAAGTGAGTCGCTCGAGATAGCACGAAAGTCCACACTGCACGCACGCTCCTGGCTCAGGAAATGAAAAGGTTGTGCCTGATCAAATTAAGCGAAGCGGGTCTGATTGGCCAAAAGCCCGCCTCTTCGTTCTTCATGCGAGTCGGGTGTGATTCTGTGGTCCGAGCTCCTTGCTTAGTCATGAGATCTTTCGATAAGACTGGATAAGACCTCAACCCACTGATTGGGATGTCGTGCAGGGCTGTGTCCGCAGAACGTATCAATTTGGCCGACAGGGACCTGTGATGTCATGTGCATGGTTGAGCAGGGATTCCTGGACACAGCAACATGCATCTGCATCTTCAATGGCTCGTTGGTCCGCCCGTCAGGTTTGTCGGTGTGCTGATGGAACCCTTATTGGGAGATATGCAGGATGATGGATTGCACATGTCGTTATCATTGATTTCTGGTGTCGTTGTCGGCGAAAGTGCGCAGGGGCTATAGCCATTGTGTTCTAGTTCGTGAGTTGTCGGAAGGCGATATGTCACTGAGCCCATCATGCTTGGAGTTTGAGTCTGTCAAAGCGAGGAAGGTGTGGCCTAATGCGTATCCGGCAATCACGATTGATAGTCATTGCCACATTTCTGGCAGGGCGACTCAGGTCCGTCATGGCAGTCATTCGCAGTTTTATTCAACTTGAAATTTGCAAAGTCAATCTTGAGTCCAATCATTTTCTATGGGCGATGGTTCATGTAGATAGGTGTAAGTGTTGTAGAATCAAGCTCTAAGTATTTAAGTATATACCCGATCTGAACCTAGCTTGGAGGCTGCAAGTGTTTGGCATAGCTCTCTACCGCACGTAGGCGGGCAAAGCAGGCTCAGTCGTGACGCGCTTAGGGTAAAGGAACATGGCAGAGAAAGCAACAGGCACAGCGACTGTAAGTAATTAAGCATCGTCAGTAACTGCGAAGAAATAGGATAGCATGGGAATGTGCGGTCAAACCGCAATGAATCGACTTACACGTGGTGCCAATGACATCCTCGACATTCAACCCATCGGCTGCGATCTTGGAGCACTCGCCATTCCAATTGGGGATGCGCGAGATATCGGCTGGCCCGTCGTGGGTGAGGGCATCCTTGATCAGAGCCTGGAGCGGTGCACCCCAGAGAGGGCTCTCGTGCGTGCCAACAAGCGCAGGAGAATCCAGCGGGCAGACCTTCTGGAGCTCAATATTGAGCACGCCAACATTCCGCTCGTCCTGTAGATAAGCGGACGCACCTACGCCAGACTGCGGCTGCACGACGTCATCTGTGGCAGAGAAGATTGTCGTGGTTGGCACGTAGGCTGAAGCACCGCCGACGCGGCGGAAGGCCTCGATAAATTTGGATGTATATAGCTGTTGAGATACAGCTGGCGGGCAGGATAGGAGACCTAGCGAGGGGCAGAGTGCTTCGAGCAGTACGCTGCCGTGGTAGTCGGGTGAGACGGCGATGTAGTCGTTGACTACGCTGCGGGTAGACGGCCAGTATGTGAATGCCCACTGCGTGTTGAGGTTGCCCTGTGACAGAGAAATGACGGAGACATTCTGTGCAGTGATACCGGCAATATAGTTTATGGCATAGGCCACGAACTCCTGTCACAATTAATTAGCATTACCATGTAATCGGACAAGAAGGTGTTCGGTTTTCGACTTACCGAGTTCCACGGAATCTCCTCAAGAAGCCAGCCGGGGATGTTCAGCCAGACAGGATCAGCATAGTCTTGTTGTGGGAGAAGCTTGGCAAGGTTTGCTTCGTAGCAAAGTCCGCCCTTGGTAGCAGTGCCTGGAACCAGAATCACTGGGGGCTTTTTGCCGTAGGTGAAAGTGTCGGGAATATAGATGGCAGCACGAAGCTTCTCCTCGGTCACTGAATAAGCCACATCGCCCTCGCCGGTGGAGGGAAATACCGCCTTGGCAGGTTCCCGGGTGTTGACGTTGTTCTCGCTGTTGGACCCGGCCGAGTACTGCTGCATCACGCCCTCGAGACTGGTAGGTCCAAGACCGTTGAGGACAAGCTCGACGGCACTCTCGAGCAGAGCTGTAGGCTTGGCACCGCCAATCTTCTGGACAATAGAGGCTACCTCCTCGATAGAAGAAGGGGTGGCAGTCGGCTTGATCTCCCCCAGCTCAGCCAAGAGGGCGGAACCTGAGACGCCGACATCGTTGAGTTGGCCATCAATTCTGCCGAGCGTGTCTTGAAGGGCGCCAGTGACACCGCCAACGATGTCAGCGACGCCGCCAAGCAAGCCTGGGGCCGCAGAGGCAGCGCCAGCTAACACGGCTGACAGAAGGACGGAACGCATCTTGGAAGGCTTGATCTGTGCAATGAATATGGGCCTTGGAAGATAAGCGGCAAGAAGCAAAGAGACAAAAGACTGCTGTGCTTCTCTTGCACTTGAGATGTCAAGATATCGACCGGCACGTCTTGCAAGAATATAGCGTATCCGCCCAGCTCGCCTCCGCGCGTCGACAACTCTGGCAGTATATCGTGACCCTGTTGGTGATGCCTGGCTCTTATGGGGAAGAACGGTCCTTGCACTCAGCTATAGCCTCGTCTCTCTGCATGAAAAAGGAGGCCATGGCGATTGTTTCCACAGGCCCTGACAATCATTGCCAGAGTGACGAAAAACTGCTCCAGTCCACCCATGGCATGACATGGTGTGCCCGGGCTGAATCGCCAAGTTCGTTGACCTGCAGCCAGATTGTCATCCCAATTGCTGCTGCTGACTCTGGCGTCAGCCGATGTAGTCCCGGCTCATATTGCTTGCAAGTGCCGACAAGTACCAGGCCACCTCATGTCAATCTATAAAACATTTGCGGTGATCCCCTGCAGAACGCATGCCGTGTGTGGATCAAATGAGGAAGAGGGCGTCTTCCTTGCAGGCTCAGTGGCGTCGAAACTGGCTATTGCCCCTTGCAGTCCGAGCGGCCATGTTGGTTGCATTTGTGCGCTAACGAGTAATTAAGCACTGCTAAGCCATAGACACCTGACTCTGGAGGCGTTGCATACTTACACAAGGCGAGGGGACGGCCAATGTTGACAAGTCGGCACCTGGTGATTTGTAGGGGCCACTGACTCAAGGCCGCCTGAGTGCTAAGCCCTTGACGCTGTCGACTCCTAGTGCTGATGTGCACTCCCTAGCGCCAACGTCTAACAACCACGGACTGGCAGCCTCTGTGGCGTCCGCGGCGCTGATCTTTGATTGTCTGGAGCTGGCCGGTTCAGGAGTCGTGTCTGCGGCTCCAGGAACACGGGCATCATGGGCGTATTGGCCGTTGTGATGGATGTGTGGATTTGTGGACTAGAAGAGGAACCCGCGAATTGTCCGAAGGCAGGATCGTCGCTCGTGCGGCTTGGTAACAGGCAACCTGCAGACGAGAAGTTTTGGCAGATCGAGGCTGAGAAGGGCAAGGGGAAGGATTTGCGACCAGCTCTGCTGAGCTTGCGTGGCAAACGGGGACGCCTGATGTCGTCAATGATGGTGAGCTGTCAGACATCACTTGAGGAAACGTCGAACATCAGTCCCACCCCACCGTGGAGAAAACCTCCGAGATGAATTAGTCCGTAGATAGCCTTAGTGACTGCTATTGAGTATCTTACCCTTTATATTAGGCCTCGCCCCACCTCGGTGAAAGCAAGCTTGTCGGGTATTTATGGCCAGTGATATTGGAGGTCAGTTGCTGTTGCGCCCACGTGTTCCTGGGGAGATTGAAGCATCCGATCGTCCTGTGTGGCGTCATGTTGATCTTTGTTTGCCGTCTTATTCGGCAGTCGAGGGCTCCAAAGGTAAGTAAGATTGCTAGTCTAGCGCACCAGCGGCATGAACCCCATGATTGCGCAACCAGACCAGCCCTGCCTGCTGGAGCTCGCCTACATAGCAGTATGTAGGTACCAGATTGGACAGCCAGCCCTTGCTCGATGTCCATGCCCGGGCCCTGATCTGCAATCGGGTTCCCAGTATTAAAGCAGCCTCAACTCGTGACAAGCGGCAGGCCCCCACACGGCACGAGGAACAGTCTCCCCGAGCCCTCATCGTCTTGACTAAGGAGTTCCACCATGTCAACTAACGTGGGAGGGCGTCTGTGCTAGAAGTACCAGTATGGAGACTGTCTGTTCTCCAGCCTTCTCGTTGGCGCACAAGCCCGACGGTTCAAACTTGGTGTTCTGGGGTTTGTGTGTTATAGAGGTCCATGAATCCACCTTGAAACCCGGTGAACTCGCGTCCAAGAGTGCGAGCTTGCAAGTTGACTTGTCTGAGGTCGTCTGTTACTCGTTCATTATCTCAGTAGATGAGCTTTGCGTATTTGACTATCTTTCCCTGATTTCAAGTGTCTCACACACTTCTTCGATTCGCCATGCGTCTTGTGTCACTGATACTGACCTTGTGCCTGTGCTTCACAAGCATTTGCGCGGCAAACCTGACTCCTCCGCCACCATGTGGTGTAAGTCTATGCGATCCTAGAAAGCACACTACTTTCTCAACAACAGTCACACCAGACTAATGATGCCCTCTTCCATCTCAGGCACTCTGTCTCAAGGAAGCCATCTCGGCCTCTCCCTGCGGAGCGAACCAAACATGCATCTGCACCGACACCCAACTCACAGCCACCGCCCAGCTCTGCGTCCTGGCGAATTGCACCATTAAGGAGTCCCTGAGCATGATGAACTACTCGATGTCTTCATGCGGTGCTCCCATCCGAGACGAGAGCTTGGAGACCATGTGGCTCGGCATGTCCTTCTTCATCCTCTCCGTCGTCTTCTTCGTCCTACGTATCGTCTCGCATGTTGTGGGCAAGGCCGGCTTCCACTGGGATGACTACAGCATGATTGGTGCCATTGTTGCTGGTGCTGGGTTTGCTGCTACGAGCGTGCTGCTGTACTGGCATGGCCTGGGTAGGGACATTTGGACTGTACCTTTTGGCGAGATCACCGAGATGCTGATTGTGAGTTTACCTTCCGTGCCCTGAAGATCTCTTACTGCCACAGTCATCCCAACCGACCGTCGTTAACTCTTTCCAACGACTTGACACAGGCCTACTACCACGGAGAATGGGTCTACGCAGTCGCCATCTTCTTTACCAAAATGTCTCTCCTCCTCTTCTACCTCCGGGTTTTCCCGGCCTGCAACTTCCGCATGCAGGTCTACACCATCATGGCACTTCTCGTCGCATACACCATACTAGCCATCGTCGTGTCGTGTAACCAGTGCCGCCCTGTCTGGGGTGCGTGGGAGTATTGGCACGGTGAGGCGGGCATCGTATGTCTCGACCGCAATGCGCTTGGCTGGGCATCCGCCGTGATCAACATGTCGCTCGACATTGCAATCATCGTCGTCCCTCTGCGACCCCTTTCAAAGCTTGTCATGAGTAAGAGAAAGAAGATGCAGGTTATCCTCATGTTTCTTGTTGGCACGTTGTTAGTCCCCCTTCTTGATCCCCGGTCAGTGTGAACTCTGGGTTTTTTTTTGACTAACATGTCTACTACGGTCAGTGTTACGATCGTCAGCATAGTCCGCCTGCAATCACTCATCAGCTTCTCCTCAAGCACCAATCCGACCTGGGACTACCGCCAAATGGGTTCCTGGAGCCAGATTGAGATCCATGTCGGCAACGTCTGCGCCTGCATGCCTGCGACGTACTCGCTGCTCAAAAAGGTGCTGCCGTCTGTCATGGGTAGCTCCGGTGCCGCCTCCAGGGATGCTTTACAAAGTGGTGCCTCAAAAGGGAGCTATAACACCTCTCGTCTCTCATCCAAGGCGCCTAGGGTCAAAGAGGATCATGAGCATACTTTTGTGAGGTTGCAGGACCTTGAATCGGGTAAGAATAGGTTTGTTTTGAAGACAGAGCCTGCGGTTTGATGAGGAGTATCCACCTTCCCTGTGCTGTTATGTATGCCAATACCAGTCTCTGACTAGCCTTGGTCAAGATTATTACACTTCATATGATTACTGTGAGAGCCATGAGATATGCATCCTGTCCGCTTCGCGTCGCTTCGCGTAACGTGGTTAACTCGTATTTTGCAGTCGCTGCAAGCATGCCCTGCATGCGTGACGCGACCCTCTCATGCAAATGCCACGTCTGGGGTATACTGTCATAGACAAGCCAAGACCAGCCAGCTAGGTTCCACGCCAGGCCCCAAGGTCTGTAGAGAGAATGCATACGCGCATGTGTTTTGCTGGGGGCGAATGAGGCTATCCAGGATAGAGTTTGCTATCAGCTTGGAGCCCTAGGTTAGTGCAAGACGCAGGAACTCAAAAATGCTGAGCCAGCCCCGTCCACTTCTCCACCACGGGCGCCGGGCCTCCAGCGAACCCCGCACCGGCAGCCATGGAGGTCGTCGACACAGCTCCAGTGTGCTTCCCCCTCACAGACGCAGCATTACCAACGCCCTCTTGGCTCGCTGCTGTGCTGTGCTGCGCTGCGCTGGTTGCATGCTGCACCCCGGATCGGGATCCTACTGGTGCTGTCATTGGTCGTGTAACTAGTCGAGCTATTCACCTCGTCGGTTCATCACTTCGGTCTCTTTCTCGTCGCTTCTCTCTCAACAACGACTGTGCTCTGTTCCTTGCTATCCTCTACAACTGCTCTTGTGATCCACCTCACCTCACCATCACATCCCCACTGCCTCCAGGCCTGCTCTTTCCTAAGCGGAGCCCACGCCCTCACAGTCCCACGACGTCACAGCTGCGCTATCGGCAAGTCGCGCACGAGCAGACCTCCTTTCTCTCCACAACAACAACAACAACAACCGAAATCTTCCTCTCTCTCTCGCTCCCAAAGGAGATATCTGTACTAGTTCGCCAAACATAGCAAACAATCATAGAGCCGGACTTATCGGAAGCACCATCACGAGCTGCAAGCTCTGCGACACAGCAGTCATGGACACGCCAAAGGTGCCCGCGCCCAAGGACCAGGGCGAGAAGAACATCCTGAGCGACCTTGTCGCCATTCGCGACGAACTTTTGCTGCGCAAAATGGACCGCACGACGTATGTCCGGTCGCAAGATGTTCTTGGTCTCTACGATAGGACTGTAGCAGAAGTCAAGAAGCTTAACGAGATTCGCAAGGAGAAGCCCCCTGCCGAGGAGAACCAAGGTAACATCCACTCTGTAGTGCGCGCAATGCTTCGCGGCAACTAATATGCAGTGTCTAGTGGATAGAGTCGTAGACAGCTGCTTCCAGCTATTCTCACTGTTCTTCATGACCATCGGTCGCAACACCGAAGTGCCCGTCGCATACGCTCTCACATCGACCATTATCCGCCTGCTCGACCATCTGACCGAAGCCGAGCTCTTTACGAGCAAGGATGTTGAGGGCCTATCACAAACCCTCGATCGGGTGACCGATATTGTGCGGCAGGGCTCGACTGAGCCATTTTTGGAGGACATGATCATGAGCCGCATCCAGAGATGCCGCGCGTCGCTGGGCAACCTGCAGAGCAAGATTGACGGGCTTGACCCCAAATTGCGCCCCATCGCCGATGAGGTTGTACAACATCTTCGGCAGATGGCAGTGGTTGCGACGAGGAAGGTGAGCAGGATTGCGCAATAAAGCCCGACACAGCTGCTGACTGATATACTTGCATGACAGCAATTTTCTCCAAAAGAACTTCGCAAGATCAGAGCACAGGTGCAAGAAATCGGCTCTAAGCGTGTGGACGGTCAATTCTTGAGGGATGATGGGCAGCCAGCCGCAGGAAGCCACAAAATCTCCGAATTTGTGGAGCGCATTGTCACATACATTGACAAAGCTCTAGAGATGTATGTGGTACAATGTTCAATCTTGACATCTAGGTAACTGACAGCCAGCAGGGAAGGCGTTTTCCCGGAAAAATGGCGCCCAGTATACGACATCCTGATCAACATCCGAAACGAGCTAGATAAGTTGTCCCTCACACAAGCATGGTCGCTTCGTGAGACAGACCTCTACGATTACCAACGACAGCTCGATAAGATTGACGAGGCCAGGGTCGACGGCAACTGGCTGGACGACCAAGGACGGCCAGCAGAGGAACATATCCGCAAGGTAGGTATTCAGACGCTGCTTAATAATGCAAGATGACTAATTTATTATCAGACGCTCCTGTATCTGATTCGGAGATCGTATGGCTACATCTACCACCTCATGATTTCGTCCGAGCCGGTATCGGAGGCACTTTTGCCGGTCTACAACCAGCTTCAAACATTGAAGCGCTGTTTGATCGAGGTTAAGAATAGCGGAGGAGTCGCGTCGGTGCGAGAGCTGTATCCTTACAGCATGAAGGTTCGTCTGGATCATTTGGCGCAACTTATATTCCAACCACTAATGACAACGACAGCTCAATTCGATCGACAACATGAGAGTAGACGGCAAGTTCATGGTCGGCGACGATATTCCGGAAGGCCAGGGCGCCGTAACGGAGCTTTTGTCAGAGTGTTTTGAGCTCAACTATGAGCTGCGGGTGGCTGTTGACTCGAAGCAGGATGGTGAGGAGGACGCATAGTCCTGTCGTGGTTCGAAGTGGAGGTTATGAGCATTAATTGGGCATTCCTCATGATAGCTACTTTATTTACGCGCCGGCGCGAGAGAAGGGTAATGCAAGAGTCATACATAACCATGAGCCGCCCTTTCACGGAAGACTGTAGTCGTCCGACGATATCATGAATACGCCGATGAGGAAGTGGCAATTATTTCACCCTACACGTTAACCCCCCACCTGCTAACAGTACACGCTACGGACTGCGAGAAAAAATGCCACTACGTCTGAGATGTGCCAGATCATTTGGGGCTCGCAGAACTACATTTCGTTCGAGTCTAAATATTGACCCTGGCCGCACGATTGCTTTCCGCTATGCCTACAGTCATATTATAGCCGCCTGAACGCAAACTTGGCCTGAGACATAAGAGTTGATCGCACGTTAGCTTTCCGTGGCCGGAAATCATCGACCCAGCACAGACGGACACTAGAAATGACAAGATACCATGGTCCAAGACGGCCTGTAAAGCTCGGCAAAAGAAACTGTGCGAGACCTTACACAAAGAGCCCCAACATTACAACGAGGCTCACAACTCCTAGCGAAGAAGTAGAATAAAAAGAAGAGAGGATATATGAAAGAAAAGAAAAAAAAAATACATACCGGCAGAATCTGCGCGTTCTCAACGTCCCAAACCCCGCTCTTGGCATAGACGTCCGCGTTCAGCTTCTTGACAATCTCCTCCTTGGACGCGGCCTCGACGACGAGCGTGCTGCCCGCAAAGTCAAACGTCGAAGGGTCGTCGCCTTGCGGGACCGAGTTGAAGTATGCCCCGCCAGTCTTGATGAAGCCCGAGTCCTTGCTGGCTGCTAGGTCGGCGAAATGTTTCCTGGGGGTTGGGCGGGGTCAGTGATCCTGGTCGGGAGGAGCACGAGAAAGGTGGAATGGTGTATGTATTTCGGAAATGATCTGTTAGGCAGATGCCACCCCAGGGGCCATGCTCACAAAGAGGGAAAGAGAGGAAAACTCACGGTCTGACTTCAAGCCTCTTGGCCTTCATGCCGGGCTTGTCCGGCACGACTACAAGCCACTCGTACTTACCGGGAGCCGGGGTCGGAACGTCAGAGGCCATGTTGCGTAGTGTCGAGGGGAGTGCTCGTGATGTTGTCGAGATAAGGGACGTTGCAGGACGCTGTAGAGCTGTTGCAATGTGACGAAGGCGGTATGCCATTGGGCGCAGTATGGGGATGAAGATGCTAACGTCCTTGTCGAGAAGTGGCCACTGGGGTTAAATGAACCAGCGTTTCGCACGCCCTTAACTCGACGTCGGAATTACCGGTGCTTAACGACCTTCAACGTGGGGTAGAACGGTGTGGGGAAACGGGGGTCTCGCCAGCACAAAAGGCGTGCTCAAGTCGCTGGGCATTATGCTGATGGCCCATATTGTGACCTTTCGTTTTTGGGAGTACTGTACCGTCATCACAGCATGTATCGTATCATAGTATGAACTCTTTCTCCGTCACACTCCTGCAAGGTCGCGCTATCAGTGGCCAGAAGCAATAACACTGCCCGCCTCAGTCTCTAACCCAGCACAACCCCCAAGAATAACAGCAAGGATTGGCGAGTGCATGAGCTACTGGGCTATCTTAAATCACGATAGCACACCCACAGCTGACTCTCTACTCTAGGTACAAGTGCTTTTGCCAGTCAAGGTTCCCCGCACAGCAGTGTCGTGGTGAGTAGCACCGGCAGGCTCGTGCAAGGATCCGGCAGTATTGGTACACGTCCTTACAGCCCATTGGGCATGTGGCTGCCAGGGGCAGATCGGAGGTTCATGCGCAAGTGCGGGTGAGGCACAAGAGCCAAGTTTATGGTAAGAAGATTGAGTTCATGCCACGCGTCAGATGGGACACGATCCGGACCGAGTAGTGCAATTGCTTGCCAATCCAGAAATGACGCTTCTGACAGAGGAGCCTCGAATTCTTGATGCAAATTCTCATTTGGGCCGCTGGTCGTTAGTGCTCCGGTCCTCGCGCTGGACCCCCTGACGTGGTGCTCGGCTTAGAGTGCTTAGCTGCGCTCACAGGCGGGATTATCCTGTCGACCACCGATGATAGGAGACCATCTCGCGACAGCGACAATAAACGCGACGGCGTGCATTGCAGCACTCTATTTGACTCATCCACGGTCTTGCCGAGGACCGAAGTCTCCTTTGATCCGGCGGCGCAGTTTCTGGAGTTGTCTTGGGCGAGGTCCGGCATTGTCACACTGGAGACTACTGAGAGCAGACCGAGGCGTGGTGTGGACAGAGGACAGAGGATCTTCCCAATGCTAGACGAAAGCAGGGGGCTTTTGGGGCGCAGGTCTTGCCTGCAGATTGGCCAGTTGTTTGTCCACATTTCACACGGCGAAGGAGTGTGCTTCCGCAGCTGTCGTACATATGCTGTGTCGCGAGGAGAACCTCTGGATTGGCAGGAATTGTGTTGACGCCGTACCTTGGCCGGACACAACAATATCAATGAGGAATGCCATGCAGCGGAGTTAAGAGCGGCGGTACTCGCAGACAAGCTCGGCGAACGAGCTGTGGCTTTACAAGTGAGCACGGTTCGAGGTTTAAAATGTGCGACATGGGGATGGCTCGCGGCTGGTTGGATGCAGCAGAGCTGGGGGACGTTCAGATCAGCCCGTGCCGTGTGGTCTCAGATGAAGGTATTCCACACGGGACTGGGAAACTGACAATGTCCTGGGTACCTTCCAGAATCGAACCCCAAAGTTAAATTCGGCGCAGACGCGGCTTGTTGACCAGGCAATTCAGCGCCAATATACAGAGTGGTGGTGCACCTGGTGTGGTTGTGGAATACGGTATCCGTGGTGTTGCCAGTGCGAGTCCGTCCCAGCTGCCAAGCACTCACTCATTAATGGAACAAGAGATCGTCAACCATTGGTCTTGGCTGGCCTGAAGGGGTGGTCGAGCCATGCTGGGCACGTTGCTGGTTGGGTATTCTGACAGTAATAGCTCCTTGTCACGGCATAGCATACCGTTGGTAGATGATATGATGGTGGTTCATGCCAGAGAGGTTGTTGACCTTGGATGGCAGGTGGCTCCTCCATGACACAATGCACTGGAGCCGCCGCCGTCGAGACAGCGAGACAGGCAGCTCGGTTGGCACTGGATCCGGCTTGCCAGACCTGGCTGGGACCCTGGTGGCGGGCAGTGACAGAGGCGCGTGACACAGCTTGGGAGCTTGCTGAGCCTCGAGCAGGGTCGTGAGAGTGACGTGGGGGTGGACGGGGGACGGGGGACGGGGGACGGGGGAAGGGGAGGGTGAGTCTGCCATTCCATGTTTCCGGCTGCGGGCCTGGCGACCTGGCTGGCTGGTAGGGGGCGCGAGGGAGAGCAGCGCAGGGTGTCTCGAGAGGTGCCTCGAGAGGTGCCTCTAGAGTTGGGCCTCGCTGCCCCGGGCGTCGCGCGGCACGAGCGGGGAAGCCGCAAACCACCACCAGCGCACGATGGCTAGCATGTGCCGCGCGAGGTGCACCTTGACGCACTGGCAGCCATGTCATTGCTTGGCATACAGTAACCCCCAAACCACCGCAACTCCACGTCTGTTCTACTTACCTGAAGTCCTTACCTACTTAAGTACCTTGTATATACATATATATATATAACAATCCCTCCTCCTCAGTTCCGAGTCCTTGCCCTCACCTCCCAGCCATCCTGCACCAAACGACTACTCTTCTTCGCCTTATACACGCCTCCTTTGCAAGATCAATCACCCCGTGCCGTGCTCAGTCCATCTCGGCCACCCCACATAACGTCACTCTCTGGCCTTGCTCACTTACACGGAAGCTTGCCAAGGACAGGAAACCACAACAACAACACAATCAACACCAACTCAAAGGGCACAAGAAGCCAAAAGGCCTACTTGCACAGCCTAGAGAACACCGGGTCTAATTGGCTCGCCTACACACCTGCAATCGCAATGGGAACTCTCGCTCTGCACCAATACCTCCAGGCCGAGTCCCAGCGATGGGAGGCCCAACAGCGTCTTAAGAACCCATACTACAAAAATGCAGATGACAGCTCCTCGACCACGTCGATCTCAATGGCAGACATGGATGATTCCCGCTCACTCTTTTCACGGCCAGCACTCTCCCGCTGCTCCTCGGTCACGAGTGTAGACAGTGAAGACCTCGACGACGGCATCCACATTCTTCCTCAGCCCATGCTCGCAGCCGCTGGCCTACAGGGCATTACAATCTACGCATCTCTCGAGGATGCTGTCGCACAGAGCAATGCCACCCTCGCCCTGCAACGGAATGCTGAACAGCAGGGAGGAGATATAGTGGTCCGTCGCCTTGTCACTCCCGGCAAGCTCTACGAGAACGAGGAAGACGACGACGAAATCGTTGAGTATGAAGACGAACAAGAAGTCGCTCTTGCCGGTGGTTTCGCAAGTGGCTGAGCTGCATGCGACAACTTAGCATTCACAAACTTTCACCATGCACGGCTCGAGCACGACCAAGTTGCCGGCCAAGCCGACGTCAGTCAGGCTGACGGCGATGATGCAACTGGGTGGTGGCGCCTCGAGCAGGGTCCTGCGATGGCTCCATTCAGTGGAGCTTAGACTGCCAGCGCTTGCGATTACTGCACCCTCAGGACGATCTCTGCAGCCCACATTACACTTGCCGGGCTTCAGCAGCCCCTCCCGATAGATATCCTTCTCCACCTACGAGCTTTCTATCCTTTACTCCGACGAATAAGCCTTTCATGCGAAAGCGGCACCGCACCAAAACGATTCCGGTATGGGTGGGGGCGGCCTCGGTCCATGAGCTGCGCGACAGGCCAAGAGCAGAAAATAGGAGACTCAGACCGCTGGGGCGCGAGACGGCCCTGCTTCAAGACAAACCAGACATACCTCCAGAAGGATGAGGGCCACGGTGATATGGCTAGAACACAGTGCACTGGGCAGTGTTACCATGAATGGTCTGCCAGGTTTGACATTCATGTATTTTTGGGCAATCCTTTTTTTTGAGAGCTGTGCCAGAATCATGTTTTGGCGTTGTTTGTTTCAGCGAGAGCGAAGGGTATATTCTATTTTAGTAGCGATCTACACGAATTATGATACACAAATGAACCATGGAACTTTTTCCCCACTGGTCGTTCACAAACCATGAGAAACTGCCAAGGCAGAAACTACCACGCGTTTGGTTTCAACGGAACCGGGCCGACGAGCTATTCTCGTCTTTCTTCCTTTTTGGGGGAAACAAATCCTCTGTGCACTTTGCTTAACGTGAACAACCTTGTGTAGTGGGTGCTGAAACATGATGCACCACGGGACACTAGCGACTGACACAAGCGCCAAGCTCGACTATCTCGCAAGCGCGACCCTGCAAGCATTCGAAACGAACCACAAAACCCACGCCCGCACAGAGAGATTATTTATAGCAAATGCTACTCTCGAGAACAGTATATTCCAATCTCACGAGTCTATTCTAGCCTGTATGTGTGTGATCTACATCTAATCGCACGCCCTTCTCTTGCCTCTACTTTACGCTTGAGATTCTAGTAAATCGCCAGATCTTGATATATCAACGTGACAAGGGAAAAAAAAAAGAAAAAAGACACAACATATGCCAGCCACTCCGCAGGCAGCAACGACTTACCATTTATAGCTTCGCCTTGACCTGCTCCTGAGCCTGCTTGATCATAGTCTCAGCCACAATCCTCCTCTGGATCTTGCCCGTGGCAGTCTTTGGCATGACCTCAGTGAAGTAAACCTCCTTGGGCACCTTGAACTTGGCGAGCTTGTCCGCCGTCCAGGCCTTGAGCTCGTCGGCCGAAAGCTTGGCGCCCGACTTGAGCACGATCGCGACGGCGACCTCCTGGCCGAACAGCTCGTCGGGCACGGCGAAGCTGACAGCCTCGGAGACGGCTTCGTGCCGCACGAGGACATTGTCCAGCTCGATCGGGCTGATCTTCTCACCGCCTTTGTTGATGAGCTCCTTGATTCTGCCCGTGATGACGACGTATCCATCCTCGTCGAGCTTGCCTTGATCTCCAGTGCGGAAGAACCCCGAGGAGGTGAAAGCTTCTGCATTGGCCTTGTCGTTGTTCATGTATCCTTTTGTCACGTTCTCGCCCTGGATGCAAATCTCTCCTTCTGTTCCCTGGGCGACTTCGTCCCCAGCGTCGTTGAGGATCTTGACGAGCACCCCCTGGCCCAGGCCGACGGTGCCGGGCTTCCGCTTTGCTGGAGGCAAAGGGTTGGAAGTCATCTGATGCGCGGCCTCGGTCATCGCGTAGGCTTCGAGGACGGGGGCTTTGAACTTTTCCTCGAGTTGGTGGAATACTGTTGGTGATAGGGGGGATGAGCATGAGCGGATGAACCGGATCTCCGGCAGGGGTGCGGGCGCTGGGTGCTTGAGGAGGATCTGGTGGATGGTTGGTACCGCGGTGTACCAGTTTGCCTTGTGCGTCACAAAGTCCGCCCAGAAGTCGGTCGCGGAGAACTTTGTCGGTACGACCATTGAGCCGCCGGTTGAGAGTGGTGCCAGGAGCCCGCAGAGCAGGCCGTGGACATGGAAGAGCGGCATGACGAGCATTGTGCGGTCCTTGGCGGACAGCTGGTATGTGCCTTGGATGTTCTTCATGGTACGTGTGAGATTGCGGTGTGTCAGAGGCACGACCTTGGGCCGCGAGGTGGTGCCGCTCGTGTGCAGGACCAGAGCGATGTCGTCTGGCTGTGGTCTCAGGACGGGCTGCGCGCCCTTGCCCTTGAGCTGGCCGAGGTCTTTGACGTCCAGAGCGACCTCCTTATTGACATCGTCCCAGTAGCACTCAGCGATGGCGGCGTTGAATTTCTTGGCAGCTTTGACTGAGGCTGCATTTGCGGCATAGGCGCCTCGGGGAACGAGGACGATGGCAGATTTGATGTCGTCAATGTAGAATTCGAACTCGTCCTGCTTGTATGCTGAGTTCAACGGAGCGGCAATACCGCGCTGCCAGGATGCGGCCAGGAAGGAGACGATGAACTCGTAGGAATTGACAGTGGCGATAGAGACGGGAGAGGCATGCGTGATACCAATTGCGGCGAGCTTGCGTTGGAAGGACAAGCATTCTGCCATGAGGGCGTGATATGTTATCGTGAGTGCTTTGGGCCTCGAGGGGATGATGACGGCCGTTGAGGTCGGGACGCCATTGATGGCGCTTTGCAATGTCGCCATGGTTGAGTTTGGTGATGCTGATAATGAAGAATGAATAGATGAGGTGAAAGGTCGTAGATGGCAACAGTTGGGTATTGGGACGCGTAGAATTCGTATCTGACCACCTGCGGGAAATGAACGCAATAGGGAAGTTGGGCGGATGACGTGCTCGCAGATGACCGGCACACAGCTGAGCTCTCGTTAATCGTGGCGGTATGGCAAATGGTGTTTGTGTTGTTTTCGGTGTCGTGTAAGGACGAGGAAGGACCGATGCTCGCAGATCTAGTCGCGTGGTTCGATGGCAAGAAAAGGAGTGTCGAAATGTCGCAAGTTGTCCGATACCGTGTTGCAGAGGCCGGCAAGTCCATCCGAGCCCGGCAGGGTCCACACCTTAACCGCAACTTGGGTTGCTACCCTATCGCGACTGTTGATTGGCGTGCCTTGCATGAGGTGACAGTTGGAGACAAGCAAATACGGCATATGAGGTCATTCGCAAAACCCGGCGGCCTGGTTTTCGAAATATTGAGAAATGCTGGCCTCCTTGGTGAAGTTGACGGCAAGTTGATTGTTCTAAGGTTGGTTGCGGTAAGAAGCAAGGCGATCAGGTCTACCAATAGCACCAGTCTGACTGCAGCAGGATGCAAGTCGTCAGTTGTGTAGATGAGGTACATGCTGTAGGCTAGATCAGCGCAGAATATGAAGGCACGATGCATTCAGATTAAGCAGACTTGTTAAGGCTCCTGACTAGGTCAAGTGGGAGGAGGCGAGCGCTTGACCTATCGCAGAGTTCTAGAATCGGCTGTAAATTGCCTCCGCGATGCTCAATACCATTACTTCATTTTACCACCTATGACAGCAATCTTGCAGTATCCTCTGTCGGAAAAGCCAAAATTTTCGTTCTTGAGTACATTCACGACGTGTATACTTAGCCGGCTGTTCCATGATGCTCGTTCAGTTCCTTTATTCATTGCCCTTAGCCGAAGCTAGAGCTCAGCTTGACCTTTCGAGGATGCTACCAGGCAGGCAGCCTAAGGCAGCAAGTGTGCTACCTAGGTGGGGCGGAACAGCAACGACTTCGAGGAGCTGTTCTCCACAATTCCCCAGCGCGCGCAGGTGCGGGTGGCCCCAGCTCCTGCTGCCTGGCAGAACCAGCCCACACAATCACTCACACCGCCCTGCACCCACCGTTGGTCATATATAAACCTCCAGACCTTCGCCCCAAAATTGGTTTCGAGTTCTTCAGCTCTCTGTAAGTTACCAATCCTACCCCCATACTTGGAAGGCACCGCAGCCTCCGTTGTCATTGCGCACTTGCTAATGACTTTCCCTCTCGCTACAGTTGCCTTTTGGCTTAGATCAAGTGTAGTATCTGTTCTTTTCAGTTTAATATCTGAAAGTTCTCTAAGGAGAACAATCAATATTAATCTAATTTTTATCACCCGGGTGCGGTCCTCTGTGCTTGCGCATGATCGCTGCCCACCGTGTCCCTGGTATTACACTGCCTCCAGGCGACGCGAAACCCTCTTTTCATTGCTATCTTGAGCTGGTCTCGAGAGGTGAAGAAGACGAGTCGTAGATGATTGAGATTGAAAGCTGTGGCATGGAGCAGAGGAATATCGTCGTTTCAGAGTGCCCATGTGCTGTACGAAATGTGTAGCAGTCTATGGTTCTGTACATTGTACCTTGCTCTTGTTCAGAAATAACCCGTCCGTGTATCCTGTGCTGATGCCTATCTATTTGATGTCAGCCTACAAACTGCTGCCACAGCGATATTTGGTCGAAAACGTAGCTGGACAGTCATAAATACAGCCCTGTAAACATCAACTACCTGAAGTTCTGGACACTAAGCTCGAGACTGGCCTACATCGCTCATTTCACAATCCAGACTCCTGTGAAGAACTCTGCTCCAAACACCATCACAAGATCTTCACGCCACTCTCACAATGGCCAGTCAGGACACCCCGATGACGACGCAGCAGGCTGCTTCCGCCATGATCGACCCATCCATCTTCGAGTACCTCAAGGTCCACGGCGAGCAGGAGCTCGAAGTCAGCGAGAACCTCTCCAGGATTGTAAGCTCGCTGAACAGGCACATCGCGATCGCGCAGGGCCACCTCAGCAGAATTCATGCAACGCCGAACGCCAATCGTGAGTAGCTGCACGGCTCAGCTTGCCTTGCAGTGTTTCCAACTAATCGTGGACCAGGTCCGGCGCTCCTCGCTCAGATCGAGAAGGACGGCATTCAGCCAGAGATTGCCACAGTCGCTGAGCTCGCGCAATTTTCGTCGAAGTTTCCATACTACAAGTGTGTCCCCATTTCGCCCAACTCGGACTGTTTCCAAGGGGCTGACAGTCGTGACCAGATACAACGGGCGATGGTCTCGAGCTATGCAGAATGTCGTGAGCACCATCCTGCTTACCGCCTGGCTGGGCGGCCTAGGCACTGAGACACGACCTGGCGAGCTCGGGCGACTGCTCTCCATCGAAGAGGTTGGAGAGCTGCTTCAAGGTATGAATTCTTTAGTTGAATGCCAAGAGCTTTCACCTTGTCAAGGTCATCTTATCTGACACGTGCGAATAGTGCCCGTCAACCTCAAGGACCGCGACGCCTTCCATCTCACCATCGAGGAATATCTCCTCGCACTGACCGAAATCTGCGATGAGCTGAGCCGTCTGGCTATGAACTCGGTCACCCTCGGCGACCCCGAGCTCACTGTCCGAATCAGCAGCTTCATCAAGGATCTATTCGCGGGTTTCCAGCTGCTGAACCTCAAGAACGACATACTCAGGAAGCGGGTGGACAGCGTCAAGTACTCGGTCAAGAAGGTCGAGGACGTCATCTACGACTTGACACTGCGGAATCTGATTCCTAAGCCGGAGACTTCAATTTGACCTACTATGAGTTCGACACGGAAGAAACAGGTGCTCCAAATAGGTCACGTTTCACAGAATCACGTTTAATTTCGTGCCTGCAAGTTTCAAGGCGAGAAGGTCTGTATCAAAACTGGAGGCATGAATTCGTGCCTTGGGAGCCGAAGGTTGATCAACGGCATAATCGCACGAAATCTGGGTTCATTTGTTCTACAACGAGTTCGAGGAATTACAACCAGACCCAGAAAAATTGTACAATGAAACAAATTCCGCTGCCAAATGCACGTCGTTGCGCTTTCTTCGTCACCCTCTGCGTTCCCAAGCATCTTCTTCGCGTCTGCCCCTCCAGCTCAAGGTGGGCTGCGGCGCTATCGATACCTGCTGTCTGTCCCCGTGGACCCTTGAGCCCTGTCCTACTGGAGCTCGCAGCGGCGGCCACGCTTTCACTTTCGCGCATCCCTGGCGCTGCCATTGAACTGGATTCATGCAACCGTCTTTGCCCACCTTGTAATTATTAAATCGAACCTTCGCAACCCATTCTTTGCTCGCGACACGACCACTCCTTTCGACCGGGCCACATTCTCCCATACAGCGTGTCGTATAGCCGCCTCTCTAATGCCCCTAGTCGACCCGATCACCATGTCGACTCCAACACCAGCGGCGCCCACGAGCGGCAGCAACGCCACAACAAAATCCAAAGACACCTCGAGCGAATTGGCCCCGAGCCAACCGATCCGCGCCCTCTCCCACAACCCGCAAGCCGCGATGGCGAGCCAGGCCCATCCCGCAGTGCTCCTGGGCTTGTTCGCGCTGCGGTTCCGCGCGCTTGTCGCGGATCCGGTATCCGCCATGTCTGGCGCCCTGCCCGTGGTCGCCGCGGTCCAGATTGCCTACGCGGTGGTGTGCCTGCCCGCGGCGGGATCCTCGGCTGCGGCGAAGAGCCACTCGCGGAAGCCCAGGCCGGGAGAAGGCGCGAAGAAAAAGGTCTCATCTGCGGCGGAAGGGCCGGAACCTAATGTTGTGGTGGTAAGTTCTTCTCCTTATTGCTTTTTCACCCAGATGTGCTCGCTCTACGATGGAAGCTCCGGCACTGCAGGAAAGACCCTGTCTAGTTCCCCCAAATCCCAACCGTAGGGCGGATATCAGATCACACGGTTCAAGACGCTGCGGACACTAACTCTTACCCTCTCTCTCTCACATAGACTGTAATAGTAGCCCTAGTAATGACAACCCTCGCAACCCTCGCCCTGCACGTCCTCCTGATCCTGTTCGGCGCGCCGCTTTTCCAATACGTCCTGCAAACACTCCTCTGCTCTGCACACATCTCGCTGCTAGGCTTCTTCCCGCTGCTCTACACCCGCGGCCTATCTAGTCCGCAGTGGCTCGAGATCCTGAGTGCGCGCGCGCCCCTGGACGAGGTATTTGGCGGCCTCGTGGGTGTCACTGCTGGAGCGTGGCTCGGTGCCGTCCCGATCCCGCTGGATTGGGATCGGGAGTGGCAGAAGTGGCCTGTCACGATTCTTGCGGGTGTGTATATGGGATACGTGCTCGGGAAAGTGGTTGGAGGGACTGTGGCGTTTGGACGGAGGTTTGCGTAAAGAGGAGGAAGCGATAATGGCACGACAATGCCAAGATGGGAAGGATGTGGAAGGTTGCTTGGCCGGGTACTGTTGTGCGTGACTGCTTCGACTTGTCCTCGCGCATGTCCTCTAGACCATTTGTTCTGAAAAGACCACTCGACCAGCACTAGCGTGCCTCATGCTGTTGTACCGACGATCACATGCTCGAGATATTTGTTGCATTAAATTACTTGTCGCAAGAACCATCCTTGCGTCGTTGGCTTTACAACTCACCGTCAAGTCGAGAAGTATTCGTGTCGCGTAACAAAGCACATACAAATAAGTAGAGACATGCCCATGAGTCTATACAGAACTGCTTACCATCCACGTGTTTAGGATGAGTTTGGTGTATTAATGTGTTCATTACTTGTCATTACTATGTGAAAAAATTGCAGAAATCCTGCCAGCGCCAACTGACCTGTCGAGCCGGCGCCAAAGTGAGGACCTCCAAAACTCCACCGCTAGTGTATGATTGTGACGCCCACATTCAAGCAGGCGGTGACGAGATGATTGTAGTTATCTGGAGTAGGTCGAATCATCAATCTCCTGCCAACCGGGGTGACAGAAAGAGACGGGGTATCATGGATTTGTGTTCGTGAGTGGTATTTGTCCGTGCGAGATGCTGCAGGGGGCTGGGCCGTAGGCTGCGCAGCGCGGATTCGCTGGCGCGTGTACAGGTTGAATGCTCGCTACTGGTTGGTCTGCTGCCCCGGTCCCACACTAATGACGCATGCGCTCCCTGGGGGAGAGGGGAGGTTTTGCTTTGGGACATGGGTCCCGGAAGCGGTGCGCATGCTCATTGCGCCTCCTCAAGCTTAATACTTAAGAATGATGTACCTGTTTGGGTGTGAAGAAAGGCTGGTTAGTCATGTGCGCGCTTATTTTGATCCCTAATTTCGCAAAAGTGAGGCGGTCTTACAGAGCGTGGACGATACCAGGGATGTAACCCAGGATGGTGAGGAGGATGTTGATGCAGAAGTCGGCACCACAACCGCGCTCGAGGAAAACACCGACGGGCGGGAGGATGACGGCAAGGATGATCTTGCAGATGTCGCTGCGAAGAAAAGGCACGTTAGCAGTCGCTCGAGTGGTTGTGAACAGCGGTCGGCTATGAGCAGCGTCCGGGCGCGTACCTGGCAGTGAAAGGCATTTTGGTAGGTGTGGTGTCGGCGGGACTGAGAGTGTTTTTTGGTGGATTGGTGTTGAGTTTTGTCTTGGCAGAAGAAGCTGTAGGATATGCTGACGACGAGTGGAGGGGAATGTCGAGACAGTTGAAGCGGTGGTAGGGGACGGAAGGGTTATATACAGGACGGACAGCATCGGAGAAGGCACAATGCCCAACCCCAGACCAGACCAGACCTGACCTGACCGTCATTCCACAAACGCTAGACTCGAGCTTGCTGGCGGAAGCGGATGGGCGGCCAGGCCTGGAAGCAACTGCCCAAGGTACCTTAGCCAAGCAGCAGGTTGTGGCTGGCTCGGCTTAGCTGTGCCGGCCGCAGCGAGGCAACCTGGAACATCCCCTGCTGGGCGCCAAAGCAGCTCCCAAGCATCACCTGGCCATCATCGCTCGCTCGCCGAGCTCGCTAGTCGCCCAGCACAAATTGCAGCAAGACGTCATACACCCATCCTCTGCCACACCACTGCGTATCATGGTGGTTCTCGTCCCTGTTCCCTGTTTGTCCGTGTACCTACTATGTACGGCATGCCTGCTGTGACCAGCGTGTGCCGCCGAGACGCGCAACGACGGCCCTGCTCAGCAACTCTCGGACCGTAGTTTCCCCAGCCATTCAGCTTTGGTACCGACGGAGCTGGTTCTCGCATGGCTCGCAACTATTCGACAAGTGAAAGCAGCCTTCATAGCCTATACAGCGCCAAGCCGCAGTCACGTAAAGCAAAGTAGGCTGAGCATATAACTGTCCGAGGGCCAAGACATCGAGGGAAGCTACCAGCTGCAATCGAGCTTTGCAGTGGTACCCTACTGAGCTGAACTTGCCTGCCAGACTCGTGGATCCATGCACGCGAAACGTCCCAAGTGCCGAAATATCCAGACAACCCTGGACTGTCACAACGGGGAGCTCCACGCTCTGGGCGGCGCCAATACAGCGTCATGGCAGGGCAGCCCGCACCACGTCATCTCGTGGCTGGGCAGCGCTTTGACGTCACAATCCTGTGGCGCAAACCACGTATCCGTGTGGCGCGCGCAAGTCATGGATCTGCAGCGCTGCTATTGCTCCTTTGCCATCTGCTGCTTTGCGCAATGATGCATCATCAAAAATAAAAAGAATGCTGTGCAAGGCTGGTGACTTCAGGCTCGGGCACATGCGAACCGCTGCGAGTCAGGACGTCCCCAATAAGCTTGATGATGATGGTGCATGCTAAATGCGCATTAGCTTCAAGGTTGCCTCAAACAACCCCCCCCCCCCCCCCCCGGGCAAAAAAACCATGGCCCAGCAACAGCGTGCAGGAGTCCATCCAACCAACGCTAATCCTGCAGCCTTCGCGCCAGTATCTCACGGGCGGCTCATGACTAATAGTTCGATAACGTGCTCAACAACAGGAACTGAATGATGTTCGTCCAACCAGGCCGAGCATCATTTCCAAAGGTGAGAGGCCTTTGGATACGCAGAATCTGGTAGGGTTCCAATATTCGTGGAAAAACAAGCCTGAATCATCATCATGCTCGACTCTCGGCACACGTTCGGCAATGTACAACGGTCGCTGGCCGAGACTCCATCAGTGCAGGTGGTCTTCTCTAGACTGCTATACGCCACGCTCCTACAGACGTGCAGAAAGATCGCACGGCAACTGCTAATCGACGTCGCACCAAGACCCCACAGAGCGGTCTAGGTTGTCCGCAAGTTACTATCCTTCAATTGGACTGGGGGCGAGCCCTTGATCAATCCAGCATACCTTTTTGAGATCTGGAAAAATTGAGGGATACTGCAGGCGCGCGGTGCCGATGCCGAGACGCCGGCTTGGCGGAGCGCCGTCCCGTCCCGCACGCAGTGCCGCCGATCTGGACCCCGAGGACCTTGTCAACAGTCTCCGGAAAGCGGCAACCATACAACGTTGCCCGCCCTGATCTACGGCAAGAGCGTGCAAGCCAAGCGACATGACGATGTGTGCCCGCGGGCTTGTAGACGCCCTGTGAAATGCCCCCGAGAGGAATTTCAGGGCTCTACTCAGGGGCTGATGACGCTTTCTCGAGCTCGAGACCAGGCCAATGAGACCTCGCCAAGTCGGTGTGGCCAGGTACGGCTGTTTACTGCTGTCGTCAGCCCGTGACTCCATCTCGAACGTGCTTGATTGGCTTTTCGGGACACTTGAGCCCCTGAACTAGAAAGCATTGCACGTGTGTCGAACAGGCCTGCCACGGGATACTTGTCGCTCTTTGTTTTCGATGACTACGGACTAGAATTCTCATGCAATGATACTATACATTTTTTGTGTCCGTGAAGCACTTTTTACATAATTGTACAAGCCGTGCTGGCCACTTTCTGAGAGGCATCTGCACAAGGCCTTGTCTAATCGACATCACAATCCTCAAGTATCTATACTGCTCGGCTCCCGCTTAGTATCGCGGAACCGGTCTCCTCCCAGCACCGCCACCCCGCCCTGCGTACGCCGGCAGCGCGGCCATCTGCTCCTGCTTCTCCTTGGCCAGCTTCTTCTCACGCTCGACGAAGTACTCGTCAATGAGCTTCTTGCCGTCAATCATGGTGCCCTCTTGAGTCTTGGCCTCGTCGAGGAGCAGCGACTTCTCGCGGGTCTCATCGATGAACTTGCGTCGCTCCTCAGACATGCGCCACTCGGTGGGAAACTTGATCTTGGGTTTGAATTTGTGATGCCGTGTGTCGAGCGGGATATCTTCGAATGTGTCGGTTTTATCCTGTGTTGGGGTACGGTTTGTTAGTGTGCGTGCTCACAAACGTGATCAGATCTCACCAAAACATGAAGCGGAGATTGTCACGAGAAGCAGGTGGTGCAACATACCTTGGCCTGGACAATTAGCTTGTCCACGAGATCACCCAAGTAGCGCTTGTTCTGCGCTTGGTGCTCGAACTGCTCGCAACTGATTTTGGCAATCTCCGTCTCCGGATTGTACCGGGCACCCAGTAGCTTTTTGAGCTTGAGCTGCTGCGGCTCGGTGAGGGGTAGGTCACGAGGAGCGAATTCGACGACCACCTTGTTCTCGGCCGGATGCGTCTCGCCCATATATGTTGTATACCGGAAGCGCAGGGGCTCTTCTGCGGTTGGGGGCTCGAAGGGTTTCGCTAGCTCTGCAGGTGAGGTAGTCGTTAGCAAGAACCCTTTATGATGTCCAGAAATATTGTTTGTATAGACAGTGAGTAATAGGGCCAGACTTACTGGACAGTAGAGGCAGTTGCCATGCTGCAAGACGGGCGTACTCTCTATACTCACGGAACTGCTCATATTTGGAATGTGCAGGAGTCGAAATGTCCTGGACGTCATTGTCGTCGGGCTCGTGCGAGTCGTCAAGAAGCATATCGCTCTCCGTGCCGGGCACATCGTACCAGAACTCATTGGGCCTCCGGACCATACTCTGTCGTGTCGCCTCGTTGCGCGCACGCATAACATCGAGTGCCATCCGTTCCAGCTCATTGTCCTCCAGGGTGCCCATTTTTGCTAGTCGGGAGGCGATGTATTCATCCTGGGCGTCTGTGGCGGTGGAAGTAGCGGCATCCTCAAACTCGTCGTCTAGCTCTTCTAACTCGTCCTCTTCGGCTGCGGTATCTTCTTCGGCGTTTTTCTTGTCTTTCTGCAACGCGGACGTGGTTGAGAGTGGTCGCCGGCTGTGTGGTGCTGTCACTGCAGCTCTGCGGGCAGCCAGTCGTGCAGTGTTGCTGCACGGGCCGAATGAATGCGGTGCGGGCGCTGCTGTCCTGCTGGCGCAGATGCGTAGGCCTAGCCGGAGAGACCTCGAGCAGGATGCCATCTTGGTGGCTGTGGTCGTGTGGCGGGTGGCTGTTGTTGAGCCCGCCTTTGACTCTGGAGGGACAGAGCGATGTCGCGGATCTCGATAAAAATCGGCGGATTGAGGTACAAACGGAACCCGCGCCCGCAATTGGAGGCCAGCAGCACTGAGGTTGGCGGGCCCGCTATGCACTTTCGGCAGGAGCAGGGGTGCAGTTGTACAAAGAAGTTCGAGTCTTAGCCAGTAATTATGAGCCACAGCGACCTCGTTGCGTTGTGCACCCTTGGGGAAGTCTTCAGCCAATCGTTGTGGCTGTGCCGCTCGGTCAACTTGACCCAACTTACATCAACACCTGACGTCTCGAAGGTTTCGACGTGTCCTTGCAACGCGAGGACTACCATGCTAAGAGACTCACTCTGGACTCACGTCAAATACTGGCCGCTTTTTGCGGAACAACCGATCTGGCGGGCATTTCGCACAGACTGTGACAAAAACTCCCGAGTTCAGGCATCACCCGCGGATTCGACCCTGTGGGTCCATGGCCGACGACTCTCGACAAATATATGCCAATACCACCTTTGTGCTCTGCTTGAATAGTCTGGACACTTTCTTCTCACAGGAATCCATTGTATCCATCGACTATCCAGCCTTTTCGTCGTTGGGCTCTCGCGTTGATCGGATCACAAACACTATCGCCGAAATGACTGCCCACGCTCGAGATTTAAAGGACCCCCGCCTCGCAGCTATGCTACAGCCTATCGAGCAAGCCAACCAGCCCGACCTCAGCTTACCACGGACATGTTTTGTGACGATAGGGGCAACAGCCGGCTTTCGACCTTTGCTGGAGGAAGTTGCGTCCAAACAATTCCGGGACAAGCTGCAGGACTTGGGCTACACTAAACTCATGGTTCAGTGTGGGCCAGATGTCGAGTACTTCAGAACGGCTATCACCCAAGCCACGCCCAGCGGCACTTCCAGCACAACTTGCAGTAAACTAGCCATCGAAAGCTTTGCATACACAGACGAGATTGGCAGCATGATGGCGCTTGCTGGCCCCTCATCTGGTGATGGCCAAAGCGTCCGAAGGGGGTATGGCGTGATCATATCACATGCTGGTAAGTGTCCTTAAGCCCGGGCAATCTGCGAGCACTTGTTATTGAGCACTTGATCGGCTGGGGTGACTCTTGCTGAACCAGCACGTTTTGTAGGTTCTGGAAGCATCATGGATGCACTACGGTACAATGCAAAGCTCATTGCCGTACCTAATGAGAGTCTTATGGACAATCACCAGGCGGAGCTAGCGGACGAAATGCAGAACCAAGGCTTCTTGGTGTCGGGCAGGGTAGGGTAAGTTACTATTCTTCATATCCCGACTGATATGCAAGCTCTACCTCAGCTGACAGGTTGAGAACAGTCACCTTGCAGAAGCTGTCGGATTTATCAGCACCCATACACCGAAGCAATGGCCACCGCAGAATCCCCATGGCGGGCGGCACCACCCCAAGGGTCTGTACGACGCGATCAATCTTGGCATGCCGCCAGGGCCAGACCAGACGGATCCACAGCGTCTGCATATCGAGTAGAGTGACAGATCCTTAGACCATAAATTGACATTTTTTCAGTGCCAGGAGAACGGTGTCGAGAATATTTGTTGCTCATGTCCAGATTACCAAGCCACTGACCTCAGTGGAGGCACTGCCTTATATCTGCCGGCCCCCGCGCCAAGCAACGTGCACCAACGAGCCGCCGGACCAGACGTCCCGTGTCGAGCTCAATGTGATTATGGAGGTGGCAGCGGGTGCGCTATTGCTTACCAGCGTTTTTGTGCTCCATACATGTAACCATATCCATCGGTCCATGCGCCTGCTTACAAAGACCTGGAATGGCGAGGCTGGTTATCTCGTGTCAAGCATGCCCTGCCAGCTCTCTCTTTTATCAATCCTTCGAGGTCCCCTGTTCCGCAGCACACCCCACATCAGCAGCCATCGTACAATTCTCGTGGGGCGGCGCTATCCGTCCTCTCCAGCACTTGCGGGCCGGCCGATTTCGCCCATGGCAGTCTCGGCCCCTCCGTCCAGGATCTGAACTTTATGCTTACGATTGATCCTCTGAATCCCAATTCTTCTCCGAGGCAGCCCGTTTCCCCTCACGTTTGCCTCTTTACATTTGGCACCTCTTGCAACCCTTCTCGTTGCCGGCACATCGACTTTGCCCTTTCGCGCAACACATCTCACCTGCTTTGAGCTCCGCAGCAAGAGTCGGCACCTATCCAGCTCCGTCCGGCATCGTCCTCCGAGCCTTCTTCTGAGTCCCTTTCGACATTGCCGTGCCGCCACCATGACGAGGATTGTCCTGTCTACCGGGTATGCGCCAAGCTTTACCAGACCTTCTTATAGCCATCCACTTGAAACAGCTTTTGCTTTTGGGCAGGCCCTATGGCTCGTTTGCAGATCGTGCTAACTCATCCACCGGCGCAACGTGTAGGAACATCATCTCGGGCGGTCCATCCATAATACGCAAGCAGGGCATCAAGCAGTCCAATCTCGAGCTTGTCAATTCACTACGCAGCAGCTTCACTGCGGCCCAGGAGGACTACGGGACGGAAGGAGTACCGCAGACCAATGGCGCGAAGAATGGCGTAGCACAGAGTAACGGCTGTGCTGCTGCGGCCACCGCTGCCTGGACGGCACGGGAAGGCGACACGCTCTACATACCACGGATCGACTGGACCAATGCCACGTTGGAAGAAGATCGCGCCCAGTACGAAATCACTCTCAAGATGTTCTTCCTACCCACAGCTCCCGTGGGCCAGAGGCAAGCATACATAAAGCATGCGCTAGAGCTGGTGGCTAAGGAGCTCGGCTGCAGCAAAGATGACTTCACAGTAGACCTGCTGATCGCGTCGTTCCCGGGAATATCGTTCGAGGGCGACTGCGAATGGGAGGCGGACAAGAAGAACGCTCGCATGGGTAACGACGCCGACGAGCTGGCGACATGGGCAACACTCGAGTCTCTGCACAGCCAGGGACGCATCGGTCGCTTGGGGATTGCTGAGTTCGGCAGCGACAAGCTCCAGCGATTCCTTGATCAAGTGCAGATCCGCCCAGCCGTGAACCAGATCAATGTGAAGACTTGCTGTAGTGTGCCGCCGCCACTCGTCCAGCTTGCGAAGAAGGAAGGCATCGAGCTCTTGACGCACAGCGACTGCACGGATATCCTGCCCAGCGGGACGCTGCGGGAGTTGCTGGGACCCAAGGAGAGTGGCGGGGCCGACGTGCTCGCTGGCAGCACGGATGATACGGCGGATGTAGATGATCATCACGGCCTCCTGCGGGGAGATTTGCTGCCGGAGTGGGTGGTCAAGTACACGGCGTTTGTCAAGGACCGGGGCGTAATTGAAAACAAGGGCTACTTCGCAGGTGCGGAGCTGGCCGAGGAGGACGACGGCACAGCGGCGCAACGAGATCCCAAGAGGATCAAGGTTTAGTGGTTGGCTGCCTCTTATTTGATTAGTTATTCAACATACTTTTTTTTTTTTGGATTATAGCATAGCTTAGGAACATGAGTTGATTTCGTCATTATAGACAGTTTACTTTCGCGCCATGTCGCGACCGCCTCATGTCTCGACGGATAGTACGGAATAGAGGAGCGCATCATCATGCACCATGCTTGTACGAAGTTACCCAGGTATCCCTTGAAGCTGCCTCCCAGATCTGAGACAGTCTCAGTCTCTCATGCGCATTTATCAGAAGCTCAGCATCGCTAGTCTGACTGCTCTACAAAAAGAAGCAAAGATGAAATCCTTCCCCCAAACCACAAAATCACGACCCCACGGATCAACTTTATCCAATCATACTCCTCTTCCGCCCCCTCATCCTGACATCCTCGAGCCGCTTAAGCACTACGCCCGCGCCCTTGAACTGCTTCCCGTACTCTTCCAGGACGACCCGGAAGAGCCCCTCGGCGCGCGGGTGCGTGCTCGCGAAAGCCCGCTCGAGGACATACAGGTCTACGGCGCGGTCTTCGTCCGCGGAGCCCTGGGCGGCTAGGCCAAAGTCTATTATCACGATCTCGCCTTCTAGTATCGATGTGGTGGGTGTGGCGTCGGGGGTGGTGGTAGTAGTGACGGTGCTGCTGTCTTCGTGCTTCCGCTTGTTGCTCCCTGGTGGCGGAGAGCTAGCCGCTGTGGACGAGTCCCCTCTGGAGTGCCGCAGCATCATGTTGCTCGTGGTCAAGTCGCCGTGGATCACGCCGACCTTGTGCAAGCGGCCCACCGCGGCTCCGATCCGGCGCATCACGTCCACCAGGTCCGCGTCCTCGGGTAAGTCGCCCGTCACGGGCGCGTCGCCGGCCCTCCCCGCTCTGCGCTCGCTATCGCGCCGGCGCTTGAGGTACTCATTTATCGGCTTGCGTACGGGCTCGCCCTGGATCCATTCTAGCGTCAGACAGCCGCCGCCTGTGGCGTGTGGCGGGTCTGCTGGTTGCTCTTGTGAGGATGCCGAGGTGGGCGGTTCCGCGGGAGAGGCTGTGGTTGACAGAGTGATGGCATTGTTTGCCTTTGCGCCTGCGGCGACAGCAGAGGCGGAGAGCTCATCGGACAAGTCGACGGCGTATACGGCGGGCACTGGGACGCCCTCGCGGCGACACTTGATCAGGATGCGGGCCTCGGAGAGGATTCGATGGCGGGTGAGCCGGGCGTCGAGGACGGGGTGTCGCCATGGCTTGGAGGGGCGGTGCTTGAGGGCGCAGGGGATCGTTGGGAGGAGGTATGTCGATTTGTACAGGCGGCCTTCGGCGCCTTGCGTGATGAGTTTGGGTGCTGACGAGGAGGGCAGAGTGAGGATTCGCGGGAGCGGGAAGGCGGATTCTGTCGGCGGCTCGGGATTCGAGGGAGCCACTGGCGGTACGGAGTCTGATACAGTGGCCATGGCTTGCGATTTGGTGTGAGGCCAGGGCTGGTGATGGGTATTCTTGTCAACAGCACAGATGCGCACTTGACATCACCGTCGTCACTGCGAAGTCGTCCCAGAGCTTCATGGCTGGGAAATTGTGGAAGTGCCCCGCGCTAATAGCGGCTTATCGAGGAACGATTAAGGGAGGGGTCGAGCCGGCTCGGCCTAGCCGGATCCAGGATAGCGCCGCGGTGCCAATTTGGTTGACATGATCCACTTTGTGATCAGCGCTGTCGCTCAGTGCAGGTGATGCGCGTGGAAGTGGGCGCTGCCGGAACCGACCAGGATCAGAATGCCTTGCAGGTGGGTGCTGCGGACTTGTGGGCTGCTGCAGAGCACTGGTGATTTCCTACCTGCCTGTCTTCGATTGTCGCTGAAGAGAAACGACGTTGTTTTCAGACGAGGCCAGATCACCGGAGACAGAACCCACCGCCACAGGTGTGCCAACGACGTGCAGAGAGCGAAGACGGCTGTCTTGAATCAGTTACGAGACGAACGGACTGGGATCGCAGCGCCATGTGACAGAATTGCTGCGGGCAGGCCGCCAGGGGCCCTAGCGGTTGCGGCACCGGGACGAGCCCGTATAGCCGGACGGAGACAATTGATTGTTGGTTGCCCGCATCCCTCGGGGAACATCCATGGATGGCTGGGAGAGCTGAAGGCGGCAGGATCAGGTAAGCACCGCCCGTGCGAACAAGACAAGCTCAACGTGTCCATATCGTGATTCGTAATGTTAAAGTCTCAGCTGCAAGTCGTCAGTCAGACAGCCCATCGTGGTGTGGTGCGCGCCGAGGGGGAGCTAAGTTGACAGCCGTGCCTCCAGACTGACAGGCGTCTTGGATGGGTACTTACGTACTTGAGTACTTAATAGTTGATTATTGTTGAGGCTGCCCCGGCCGTGACGCCTGGCTGCTGGTCTGTATTACTGTGTGCAGTCTGTCTGCAAGGTCCCCCCTCTCCCCCCTCTCCCCCGTCATCGACGCGGCTCATGACAACTGCGCGGGCTGCGCACTGGATGCACGCCGATGACCTCACGGCTGCATGTCTGGTGCATACCGAGCACACTAGGGTGCATGTGTGCATCCTGCTAGCCTTCTAGACTCTCGAGCTCCCCGGGCTCTGGAGTATTAGACGGCGCCTGCTCGACTCGTCGTTGGCTGCGCTGAGCGCCGTTGCAACCCCTCTCCGACGCCCCAGGGCTCATCTCATCCCAGCCGCGCCTCGTCCCCCTCCCTCCCTCGTGGACTCCCGTCCCATCCGCCCACCTGGGCGCACCTGCAATCTTGGAACTTTGCCTCAGTGTCTCCGGCTCTCCAGCTATCTAGTTAGCGCCGGTCCTGCTCACTCACTCACTCACTCAGTCACTCACCACTTGCACCCACTGTCGTCGCACACAACTCAAAACCACCCCACTGCCCAAATTCGCCCGCTCCCCCTCCTCCTCGTCATTCTCTTGGTGATTTCATCCCCTCCGTCCTTGGCCTGCGCAGTTCTCCTCGCTTACATCAGCTTCTTCGCATCCGTGGCGAGTCTGTCCCCTTCGAATTCGAGAGAACACTGCACCGCAGGCAGCCTCTTGATGCCATAGCTCCTCATCCCATCTGCTCGACCCATCTTATAAGGTCGCCTCGCCTTGCTGCACTTACACGCACGCGCACGACCTGCCGCCCACCGCACTCTGCAGCACCACCTGGGCAGCCAATAGTACCACCACCTCTCAGAGCCACCAACCACAGCTCGTGACCATCCTCGCCCTCTCCTGGTTGGACCTACTCCCTACCACCCTCCTTGTCCTCCAGAGTAACGCTCTCTGTACCACACCATAACCACATTACGCCGCCATCCCGTAGAACCGGTAGACGCACAGCAGCCCAGCCTGGTTTGCAGTTTCTGCATCGGGCCCCGGTTCTATCCGTCTTTGCACCGGTCGGCGGGCTGTGGCAGTTCGTTTTCACAATATTACCCGCGTAGAGGAGGCGCAACGTCATTTTGATCCTTGCTCGCCTCCTGTCTCCTCCCATCGTCATCCTCATTGTTATCCTCATCGTCTGCGCAAATGCTGGCCTCGTCGCCCTCGCAGCCCTTTGCCTGCGCCGCCATCCCTATGAGCTATGAACACGTCTCCGTCTCGCAAATACACACATCGCACGGTGCCACATTCGATTTCGATACCGCAGTCCGCACCGACCGCAAGCCGGCAGCGTCGCATCAAGCTGGGAGTTTGCTACCAAACTTTGTCGTTCAGCGTCTGCCACCCGAGCCCACGATATCAGCGCCCGCTATGGCTGAACCCGGCATCATGGCGCAAATCCCGTCGTCATTTTTGTGGACTGTGATATTCATTGTTGCCGCTGTGCTACTTTCTCTCATCGTTTGCGCTCAAATTATCGCGACATACACAAATGCATACATGGCAGCCCCGCACGAAGTGACCGCATTCTTAGATGCCGTCGACTTCTCCATACAGGAGAACGAGAGCTACGACCGGGATATTGCTCGCGTTCCGCGCTTAGAGGACAAGATGCGCCTTGGTCAGCTCCTGCGAGAAATCCAAAAATGCGGCGATGACCTTCGCGAGGACCTAAACCAAATCGTCATTGGGGAGAGTGGGACAACACTTCGCGCAAGCGCACGAGTGCTGTGGGCAGGACATCGCCGGAATCTCGAGGAGCGCATGCGACGACTCGACATGTTGCGCATGCGCTTTTTGGTCGTCTATATGGGAATCATCACTACTGCTGCTGGGGAGCGTGAGAAGCAGGTCCTGATCAAGGAGAAGCAAATGTCACCCAACACTCCTCCCTCCTCCGGTGGCTATTACGAACATCACGACTGCGCACGCAATGTCCCACACATGCCTGAAACACCGACACGGCCGCCACATCTACAAGCGCTACATGACTCAATCAGCGAGGCAGTAACCACCAAAAGACCGCAGCTGACGCGAATCAAGACGCAGTCTCAGAGTATGGGCCACAGCGACAAGCGTAGTCAGCCACAACGACTTGGATGGCTCGGGGTAGTCGAAGAACTACGGAAGAGTCCAATACTCAAACAGAGGCATGCCTCTATAGAAGAGGCCATGCGCTCACCCCCTATGTCGCCATTGGGCAGTCCACTTCTTCAGAAGAAGCCGTCCACTACAGTGCCTATCACGAGTATGCTAGAAAAGATTGCCGCCGACCTGACGCCAGAAAAGGACAACATGACAACATGAAAAAACATATGCGACTGCAAATTTCGGGTTATACACACTACGAATTAACGATTTTACGACTGAGAGATCTTGATGACTCTGACGACATGACGAGCGTGCTGGCTAGAGCAATCTAGAGGCTTGTTCCTTATACAATATCTCACACGACTATGCACGGCATTTTACTTCAGTCTCCTTGAATACTGAGATACCCCATGACACAACTTACACTTTAATGACAGCTTGCTTCGCAAATCTGCATATTTTATTTTCTCAATACAACGTATAGGGCACGGTAGGCTTGTGGCGAACGGCGCGTGATTGGATCGATTGGGCGAGCTTTGCAAAGAGAGGCTGCGTGTGTGCCGGCTTGGATTCTACTTGGAAGGATGCTATAAGAGCACGTACCATCAACATGCGCAGTCATGTATTGATGGATTTGGAGGCGACTATTGTAGAACTCGAAGGCCAGGTCCCAAAGGCGGTATTTGCTCTTTTGGTATTGCCAATGTATGAAGATATTATAATTCATTTAATCGAACATCTTTTACAAAACAGACCTCAACATGGCTGGTATCTGTGGATTCTACAGTGCCTTCCCCAAATACACAAAGAAACGACAGGCCTGAGTCTCGATTCTCTAGAGGCCCGCGACACCAACTCTCACATTCTAGACCTCTGTACTCCTGGCCGCTGCTTTCGTGGTCAATACTTTCTTTGGTCGCCAAGGAGTTGTACCAAAAGCGATCCTGTCAGCAATTGGAAAAGAAAAGTCCGCGAGACGAGGTGCACCCAGGCCAGGCTAAACAAACACCCGACGCTTCCCGCCCACAAAAACCGAGTCCCGACACCGGTGGGCGACTCTCCCGTTTCCCCGCGCGGGGGGGGAGTGTGGAGCGTGCTCTCGGAATCATGCCGAGTCTCTTGCTCTCCCGCCGGACACGGCGCCGTGGGACGGACGCATTCAAACGAGACGTGATTTATTATATCAATTCTCGTCCCTTAGGTCAAGCAAGGGCGTTAGTGCTAGTGCTGGGTTTTACATGTAGTTGCCTGTTCTCCCCCACCTCCCTCTTGTCAAACTGCCGCAGTTTGTACCGCTGCTTGCTTGCTTGCACCTTTCATGTTCCATGTTGTCAGTGCCCACCTCGAGAACACCACTTCTTCTCCGCACCGTTCTCCAACGACCACGACCACGAGTCGTCTCCATCGCCAGCACAACCACAACCACAACCACATCCACAACCACATCCACAACCACCAGACCATCGAGCTCTCAACCTCAACGACCTCAACCTAGCCCAGCAGCAGCAACAACAAAAACAACACAACAACTATCCAGCCGCCCATACCACCCATCCCCCACCTCCAAAATGCGCATCCCCTACATCCCAGACCCCCCGCCGACTTCCACCCCGGAAGAAGCAGAGATAGTCGACCGCGTGCGCGCCCGTCGGCACCCGCGCCCTTTACAGCCCCTGGACCTCGCGCTCCTGCACTCCCCTCCCGTGGCGGACGGGTGGAACTCGTTCCTCGGCGCGGTCCGCACAAAGACCACGTCCCTGCCGGGTGCGCTCCGGGAGATCGCCATCTGCCGCGTCGCCGTGTGCAACCGGGCCTGGTACGAGTGGGCGCACCACGCCCCGCTGGCGGTCCAGCACGGCGTCAGCGAAAAGTTCATGCACGACTGGGTCAGGGGCTGCCTCGACCTCGAGGGCGCCGTCACCGAGGCCGTCAGGCGCGACGCCAAGGAGGAGCTGGGCGTCGGCGAGGAGGAGTGGGCTGTGCTCCGGTACACCGACGAGATGACCCGGAACGTCCACGTTCCTGATGCCGTGTTTGACAGGGTCAAGGCGTTGTTTGATGAGAGGTGTGTCGTGGAGTTGACTGCCACGGTAAGTTTTTTCTCGGGTTTCCTTCATTCCTTCCTTCCCTCTCCCATTTTGGAGATGTCTCGAGGTCTTTTCCAGGTGGTGGTGACGGTAGCAGTAGGCATGCTAGGCCCCCGGAGGCATAATGATATGCCTCCGCCCAAGTCCAACCACAAAGTTTTACCAGTGGTCGTTTCTCAGGGCATTGTCGCAAACCGGAGAAGAGAAGTCAAGAAAGCTAACAACAAGCCCCGCACTATAGGTCGCCGCGTACAACTGTGTCAGCCGCTTCCTCGTCGCCCTCGACGGTAAGTCCTCATTCATCGTCCTCCTGCTTTGCCTCTTTGCCAGAAGAAAAAAAAACATCGACTACTATATCTACCATGCAATGTGAATTCACGACTAACACGAACCGTCCATAGTCGGCGAGAGAAACTCTACCGGCCCGGACACTGTGGCTCACCACTAAAAGAACCAATGCACATGGCGCGGGGATGAACGAGGTACATACGAGTCTCCGTTGTTGGCAGAAGCTGTCCAATACTTTGGCGCGTGCAGAAGTCCTCGGCCACTCGTTGAGCTATGGTAATGAATGGGCTGGGAGTGTAGAGCCATAAGAAGTTCCAGAGGTCAAGATGTTCAGATGCCCAGAGTTATCGCTTTTTTCGTCTAGTGCATCTCGAGGATGTCTTGGACAACTACCACAGGGGTTTTGTCAACCCTGGAGCCCCTATTGTATAAGCTGTGGCGGAGCGAGTTGACAAGTCCGCAGCTCGTCACGCCAGAGCCCCGTTCACAGAGTCTATCTTAGTTCTCCCAAGCAACACCATAAGTCACACAAGCAAAAAGAGAAATTCGTGTAAAGTGAAGTCGCTAGGGACAGAGGCCCTTCCATATGATATTCTGCAAAAAGCTTTTCCCCGACTGTCGCTCGCTATACTGGGGTGTGATATCATGCGCAAAATCAACAAAAGTAAAAGGAAAGGCTCTCTATCTCATGCTGGACCTGCGCCAGATATGCGCCGTGACTCCAGATTCCAGAAAGAATAATAAACACCGAACAGTACCGAGGTCGGCACGAAGGTATATATACCGTGCAACAGTGGTTGTACGTAGTCACCTCGTTCGCAGGGATCTAGTCCTGCGTGCATTAAAAAGAAATAACAAAAAGAATAGGTTATGGTAATTCAAGGAGATGGCTGACAAGACTTGGTCACTCGAGATGGTGAACCAACTTGCTCATTATGGTGAAGTGGCCGGCGCTGCAGACACTGATATCGTCGTTTTCGCGTTGCCATTCAAGTGTGGTTTTGTCGCATCCCCATTCTCGTGCGGCTCCCTCAATGGTGCCCTCTCATCGGTAGTGGTGGCGCCGCCACCGTTGGCGGACGACACGCTTTTCTCGGAGTTCGTTCTCTTCGTCAACGAAGCCGTCTCTGGTTCTTCCGGAATTGTAGCAAACTTCTTGAGTACTTGCTTGAGAGCCGGCCGCCGGATGGGCTTCGCGAGAAACTCATCCATTCCAGACTCAATACATTCCCTCTTGTTGCTCTCCTCCGAGAACGCCGTGAGGGCAACGATCGGTGCGTTGTAGCCCATCTTACGGATCAGTCGCGTGCTTTGCAGACCATCAAGATTCGGCATTTGGATATCCATCAAGATCAGGTCGAAATTACGGTTCTTCTCCATGTTGGCCTTGACCAAATCATATGCCTCTTGTCCGTCCGTGGCAATAGTCACATCGTAGTTGTCCTCGAGCTTGAGCATACGCGTGACGACCTCGACATTGGTCTTGTTGTCATCAGCGACCAGGACACGCAGCTTGCCGTTGCCCTTTTGTGCCGCTGCCTGCTCCACAACCTTCATCTGCTCGTCGGCAGATGGCCCAGAATTCGTACTTGGATTGGCGGCAAAGAAAGGCTGACGAAGACCGACCAAACGAGGTTGCTGCTCGAGCATACTAGCTTTGACCTCGGAATTCGCTTGAGCGATCGATGCCTTGCGGCTCTCGCCCTCTAAGGAGGTGACGCTGGAGTGGCGAGATCGCATGCTACTTGATGCGGTGCTCGATGGCCTGTGGTCCGTTGTCAGCAAGAGTTCGAAAAATCACTATCTACGAGAGAGCACCCACCTTTCGCTTGTATACTTGAGCGGTATCTGCATCGTGAAAGTTGTGCCGACGCCGACCGTACTCCGTAGCGAGATATTGCCACCCATCAGATGCGCCAGCTGCTGGCAGATACTCAACCCCAACCCGGTACCGCCATACTTCTTACTCAGTCCGAGGTCGGCCTGCACGAAAGGTTCGAACACCCGGTCCTGCATATGTTCCGCTATACCCGGGCCACTGTCCTCGACCTCAAATTCGTACATGAATGACTTGGCGTTCGGAGGTGGTGGGGTTTGTGAGCGTTCCCGAATATGTACTTGGGGCATGATTTTGGGCTCCATAGGATTGATGGAGAGTGCAGTGCCGCCCTTGTACTGCGATTGCGGTGTGGTCTGGCCTCTTGAGCTGGTGGAGTGATTGGACCCAGAGCCAACCCGGCGCCTAGCGCGGCCTCTACTCGAGCCATTTCGCGAGGTGGACGAGGACCGACTCTCATCCTGCAAATGCTCGATCTCGTGAAGGCACCGGATCCTGACCGCCACCTTACCGCCAGCGGGGGTGAATTTAAGACTATTGCTGACAAGGTTGATCAGCACCTGCAGAATGCGATGTTGGTCGCCCCACAAGCACATATCCTTAATACGTCCAGTTCCGGTAGGACCCAAAGCAGGCAGGCGTCTGTTCGACTCTGGCGAGTCGGGACTGCTGTCGTTAAGGTCGGTGCCGACGAAAGTGACTGAGAAGTCGATGGCGCCTTCCCGGACCTGCTTATCGAAGATGGTCAGAATCTGCGAGCGAATCTCGCCAAGACGGAACTCGCGCTCCTCCAGGGCGAGCTGTTGTCCGATTTGGTTCTTGGAGAAGCTTAAAAGATCCTCCAATAGATGCAGAAGCAGATCTCCAGATTTGTATAAAGTTTTCAGAGACTGCTTGATGCGCAATAAGTCGTCCTCCTCCATGCAAATCGCGCACATGCCAAGAATGCCGTTGAGAGGCGTCTTGAGCTCGTGTGAGATGTTGGCGATGAACAGGGTTTTGCTTTCGTTGGCAGCCTCGGCGGCCTTTTTACTGATCTCGAGCTCCTGCGTCCTCATTACCACCTTCTCCTCCAACAAAGTGTACTGCGCCTCAAGCTCGCGGCTCATCTCGTTGAATGTGGTTGTGAGTTCGGTAAGCTCGTCCGTAACGATGTGCTTGCGGTCCTTGACCTGGCTTGGAATCTTAAAGTTGCGTGAGCCTTGCCGCCCGCGCTCATCAGACGTGCGCTGCGGGGGAGGGGTGTTGATGCCCATGAATCTCTTGATCTGTATCATCATGCCCTTCTCGGATTTGTTGCTAACAATCCCAGATGAGGACCTCGCACCATCGCCATAGTCTAGATCGTCATCATAGCCTTCGTCCGAACCTGGTGGAGCGACGCTCTTCTCCGTGGCTGCCTTCAGTTCTCGAATAGGCTTGACGCTGAAGTGAGCGCATGGGAATACGAGCAGACAGATCAAGCCAGCTGTGCCGAAAACACAACCCAATAGGATCTGTCTCAGGATGCGAATCGGTGTTTCGGCCTCGGACGTGTCTTGCTCAACAATGACGGTCCAGTTGACAAGTGCGGTCGGCGGGCGAGCATATCCTACAGCGACGGGCACGCCCTGTTCGTTCTGGGTGTAAAGCATGCTACTGGCGTTGTTGAGGGCGGTGTTACGGTCTGTGAATGACTTGTATACCGCATTGTAATCCACGACCTTCCACGGATCGTCAAATGTGCCGTCTGCATAGCTGTGCTGTGAGTGTCGATCAGGTTGCCCAGGCTGTGGAACAGGAGGCAGCACAAAACGAACATCTACGTCGCTGAAATTACCCGCGGCGCCGTGTGTCGAGTTGGCAGGCAAGTTGTACTTGCTGAAGCGATTCCAGCCGGTCGCAGGTCCCACTATCAACAAGCTACCAGTCGAGCCCAGACCCTCCTGAGATTGTGCAATATTGATGATGGACGACGCATCGGCCACCACCGTCATATAGCCCAGGATCACAGCGAGGTTGGTATTTTCGCGGATCGGTGTCGTGAACGAGACGAGAGCGTCCTCCTCGGACAGCATCAAAGGACCTAGAATCAGGCCGCTGGCGGTCGAGTCAATCCGTATGTCAGGAAAAGGACGGGCGACCATGGCTGTGTGGCCAGGGTTAAATGGATCAGGATCACTTGAGTTGTAGTAGGTGATATTTGGGTACAGCGAAGGCGGAAAGCCATTACCATCATCACCCAGGGTAACGGTACCACCGTCGTTTCCGATGTATGGCAACGTGACGGACTCGCCGTTGCCAGTCACACTGAGAAGGCCATCCTGCTGCGCACCTGTTGTGTTGCGAGAATAGACGCGAGCCTGCAGGAGGCGGGCGCGAGTACCTACAGCCAGTCCGGAATCGAGGGCGCTCATGAGATCTTCGCCGGCCGTTGTCCAGCCCGCTTGGGTATCATTGCCATGGTAGAAGTCGGCGAGAACGTTCTGCAGCAGCAGACGAGATGTGATGGTGTTGCATGTCGTCTGGATAAGCGAGAGCTCTGATGCAATCTGGGCTGCCCTCAAGGACGCTGTGAGGGAGAGCCCGCCGGTGGTGACGCCAACGACGAACTGGTTGACATAGATCCAGACAGGTATCGAAACGATGGCGAGGGCAACAAGGACGGCGAGCAGGACAAGAACGGCCAATTGCTCACGAATCGCGACCCTCATGGCGCCGGTGGGAGCAAGCGAGTGTTGCAGGAGGGCTAGCTTGTCGCATGCATCGTCCCTCGAGCTGACGACCTGACGTGAGTAGCGTCGGTGGCAGCAGGGCACGAGGTGATGATGATGATGACGATGTCGTCGACCGGAGTTGGCGATATCGAGGCCGAGGATGTAGATGGAATGTGCCTAATTAGAGGTGCATCTGGGCGGGTTGAAGAGATCGGCGCTCGACACTTGCAGGCGCGCATCCGCGAGCAGCAGTGCCGTCTGTGGTGGTGTCGGGGGAGGCTGAGCTTGGAGCACCGGAGCGGCAGGGAGGACCCAGAGTCCCAGACAGGCGTGCAGCGTGGCGTGCTCGGGGGGAGGAAGCCGTGGTGGTGGTACTCCACTCGTACTCAGCCGCGCGCGGTGTCGCAGTCAGTATGTAATTCCGGAGGAAGAGGTACTGTTGTGCCTGGCTGGCTGTCGAAGGACGTGTCCGGGCGCAGAGACACGGGAATGGTGAAGCAGGAAGGTTTGGGGAGCAGCTGGGATCGCCAGGCGAGAAGGATCGGCAGCGCCAATCGCGAGATAAGATCTAGAGCTGTGGGAGGTGGATAGAAAATCAATCAATCAGTCAATCAATTTACTTGGTCTGTCAGCGGGCGAATGCATCAGATCAGTCAGTCAACGGACGGGGCAGTCGCGCCGGAACATGGAGAAGCACTCGGAGGTGGAACCTGGCGAGCAGGCAGGCGAGCAGGCAGGCAGGCAGACAGGGAAGCCAGCCCCCCTGTACATACATAGTATTAGTGTACTTAGCGTAGTACAGCAGCAGAGGATCCCTTGTACAGTGCTGAGGACTGTAATTACGCAGGCACTTGTGGCTGCAAGCACGGCCTGCGGTGTGACGGGCTGGGCTGAGCCGTGCTGATTCACACGGTCCTGCCAACCATCCGTCAGGTTCTGCAGCTTGACGGAACTCGACGGACTCGACTGGCTGTCTCACGCAACCCTCAACCCTCGTTGCCCCAACCATGCATGCAGCATTACCGGCGAACAGCATGTCTGTCGATGGATCCGGGCATACTGACTACGCGTCCCTGTAGAGCAACAGCGTGGCAAGCTTGCTTGCCCTGTCCTGCCCTGTCCTGTCCTGCCCTACCCTGCCCTACCCTGCCCAGCCCTGGCCCTGTTCAGTCCTGTCCCCATCAACCAACCCATCAGGTCGGCAGGCAGGCCAGCCAGCCAGGTATGTCACATCGTTCGTCCCCAAAAACAACCTTGAGGCTCTTGTTCAAGTCACACTATTGGGCGTTTCTGTGCGTCCTGCTGTGCGTGCTGGCTGCTGGCAGCACGCCCCGGACAGACCGGGGCATCCATGGGTCGTGCAGGGCGTCTAGACCCTCTGGACCTCCAGACCTTTACGGCAGCAGCAAATGAACCCCGTCCACCACTCTGCCAAGGCCCACCTACGGATGCCTACTACGGAGAATGTACCTACCTCCTCGGCTACACTGCTCCCTCAGCACCGCCGATCTCGATGATGGCCCGTCCGGCCTCTCCAGCCATCCACTCTCGCGTTCTTGCAGCCTGTTCGGCGCAGTTTGAGCACTCACTGCAACCTCAATGCCCACCTCAACGCCGGATGGCCAAGTATCATGCCTGCGACACCCGGCGGGGGCCGACACCACCGCAGCAACGTCTCTTCCCAGCCCATTTTCTCACATCCAATCTCCAACGCTCCCAAACAACAAGTTTCCCGGCCTCTCCGTTCGATTCCGTACCGAATACTGTAGTTGCCAAAATTGGGCAGCTTCGGCACTAAAGATTCAGCTGCGAAATAAGCTTTGCTGCTCATGTCGATGATTGCTCTATTGGTACTCGTCATCCCGAGTCTGACATTTTGCACCTCCACGCCTGCTGCCAGGGATGCCACGGCTGACTGTCGGCTGAGACGCTTGCTGCTACGATCCGCGGCGATCTCATTCCTAAGGCGGAATGCCAACGGAGGCACCTCCGCGGCATCCAGTCACGGTCGGAGCCCTAATTATGCCACGCCTTGGATCGATCGGTGGCATCCACCGTGTCTTCGAGCACGTTACCTACGGTGGTGGTGGAATGAGGATTGCGTGGTCTATTGCCCTCAAGCCGCCAAGCATTTGATAACTCAGCTGCAGACCAAGTGGACGGCAGGGGATTGGAGTCTGCCATGTGGTTCCCAGCAAGCCTCTTATTCCAAACCCTATTTTTCATGTTCTTGGCGCTCCTCAATTTCCTGGAGCACCCCATCACTCAGTGGACCAACAGCTTTGAACACGAGACTGTCTGAAGCTTGCCATCCTACCTCAACCGGAGGCAGGAATTGGCGGCGTCCGCCGCCCGGTGGAAATGTCTCCGACGCGCTGGGCCAAACCCTACAGACAGCCAAGGGCTGATGTCCTGCACGCTAAGCAGCCGCTAAGCAGCAGCACACAGACGGTCCCCAACGGCGCCTCCAAATCCTCGAAATACTTTACCCCCTACGGAAAGCCGGGATGGGCGCTGACGCAGACAAGTAGCTAGCCGAACTTGTTCGCGGTTCGCGAATGCTCCTGATAGCGCAGGATCTATTCTTAAATGGTTCTATTGTGGCGAGCTTCAGTAAAGGGGACTCGGGGGACTCGGTCGTTGAGAATAGATAATTAACCTCGATCGGCAAGCGATGCCCGATCCCCAGGCCACGTTTCAAGCACGCTAAGCTGGCAAGGTCAACCTCAAGGACCAGGTCCGACGCAACTTCGGGAGTTGCATTGACAACAAGAGCTTCGCCCCTGTGTGCTCCATCTACTGCTACCACAGTGGTACTGCCCTGGCATGAAATGAGGAGCCCGCTGAACAAAGTCCTGGGGCCGGAGCGTTCCAGCCGCCTGACCTTGACCATGCCGATGCTCACCCAAGTTGCAAGATCCAGCCAGCGTGCCGAATCCAAGCTCAATCGGCTGGCACTGACACATACGCACGCGACCACACGAGCTCCAGCGCCATGGGTTCGGGAATGCAAACGCATGAAGGTGCACTGACTTGACCAGTTATGTTGATGTCCGGTTCTTCTGTAGACTTTCCTTGGTACGATTCGCATGGGTCAATTGTAAGGCGGCTTGTTATGCGCGGCCACGAATGCACGACCACAAGAATGAAGCGGCAGAAATCCCGACGACGAGCTTGAGACGTCACAGCTGCAGCTAGCCTTGTGATTGTCTGCACGGACTATGATGCTATATCATGCGCACACAGATATCGGACGCTCCAACACGTACTGTAGGTACTGCACGTATACGTATCCCCCATGGTTTCTCTGGTTGCGTCACAAGGTCACGAATCGACATCTTCTTCTCAGAGAACCTACCGCAGCCGCTTACGTAGCATGGAACTCAAGAATTCAAGAGCTAACCATGACACACACTTATCCAGAACCTAGATACAGGTTGCAAAAAGTGACAGCACGTTATTCAAGATCCATCATACCTATACACATCTCGCCCACAAGTGTAGTCTTGGATTCGGGGAGTTGTGTCCTAGGACTCGTATACGCAGTTATCAGGTAATTCCCACTAGTACTGTAGATAGACATCATAGTCGAATGTACCGCAACAAGTCCACGCTCACAGCGACAGACCATTCGATGACCTCCACCAGGCACCTCCACAGCTCACCACAGAGGAAGAGAACGTATCTCTGAAGTTAACAATCATATCCATCCAAGACGTTCTACTCGGTACGTAAGACTGCATGTTCAACTACGTCCCACTGCACGGCGGAAAAAAGCAAGTTTTCTTTAGAAAAAAAAAATAGCAAGACATCGGCATCACGAAACGATCGTATTGTGATTATACAGTTATATTGACCCCTACGTTGCGTCGTTGGCGGCTATATACGCCTCGCACGACAAGCCGATTTGAGATTCTGCGGGGGACGGGACTCAAGAGCTATCTCTCGCGTGCTCGCGGGCCGGTCCACTGGGTCTCACAGGGTTTTTGGACTTGTTTCCTTCTTTTAACTGTGGCTGCAGAAAACATGGTTATTGCTCGGGCAAGCTGCCTCTGTGTGTATGTGTATGTGTCTCCCTATTTCGGTGCCGCTAAGCGTGAGTCAGGCCTAGCTATGCGGCAAGGTTGCTACGGTCCGTTGCACATTTTACCCGGGTCCCCGAGACACAGAAGCCAAGGTCATTGTATCAGAATTGTGACACAGCAAAAGTCCCCGGACATATGAAGGTGTCTCTAATGCAGATTGCCCGTTGCTGCCGCTCGGATGTGGAGGCCTGTCTCTCGTCGACGTGTGTTAGCTCCACAGATCATCAACGGTGGCAAACGTCTTTAGAGACAAAAAAAAGTCTTGGGTGGTGTAGACAAGTGTTTCAGACAAGTTGAGAAGATATTGTATGCGGTTTTTGTCGGCAGAGGTGTGATGTTGTTTTTAGTTTGGGTCCCTTCAGTTTGGATCTGATGGGTCTAATATCACGTACGATGGCCCCGCACATGTCATCATGTCAAGTCAGGTGTTTTGGAAGAGGAGTGAACGCTGGTTCGTTGTAACTTACCCAAAGATCTGTACTGGGCCGCTATGAGCAACGAGACGCACTCATAGCATGCCTTCCTTCTAACAACGTGCCCGTGCGGACAGGCGAGCCAGCATGTCGCGGAAGCGAGCCAAAGCCGCAAGCGCAAGGCAGATATTAGTCTAGAATCACGTCTCGGGCTTGAACTTGCCCCTCTTCTCCCGCATGGCCTCGACTTTTCGCTTATCGTCTGCGAACCGTCTGAGCAAGTCCGCCTGCTCAGCCTTTCGTCTCTCGCGCATCTGGAACCGGTAGAAGTCCTGCGTTTCGTCCTTCTTCTTGGCCGCGCGCTCGAGCATCCTCTTCTTCGCCTCCTCTGCCTCGTCCATGCGCGCGGGCGCGTTGCGGCCGCCCCTGGTGACGGTCACGAAGCCGTCCTCGTCGGGCTCATTGCGCAAACGCTTGGCGAGCTGCTCAGCCTCGGCCTCCCGGCGGTTGAATAATGTGAAGTATGCGTCCACTGCGGCTTGGATGGTTTCCGCACCAGGGTAGGAGAGCTTGTTGTGTGCTTTGATCCACTGTGATCCTAGAGCTGGCGAGGCGAGCTTCTCAGGCTTGACACCCTCGCCCCAGACGGGGTACTTTCTCGTCGACGCCGCCTTGCTGAGTTTTCGCACGGCCTTGAGCACAGCCTCGACGCTCTTTTCATCCGCGAGTAGCGCAACCGCTGTGCTACCGCTCCGATGTAACAGCCGGGGCCACGTCTCGGGCATTTCTGCGGCCGCGGCATCGCGAGCGTTCTGTCGCTCCTCGTCCTCCCTCTTGCGCTTCTTGTGGTGCGCCGCGATGCGCGCAGCTTGTCCCGGCTCGTGAGATGTCGTGCTGTTTTGTGAAGTGCGGTCGCGCTCGAATATTAAGCTCTCAAAACGGCCCGCACCGATTAGGCTGGCGAATATGGCGCGGAAGTGTGCTTCTGTGCTATCGACAGGGACGTTTGCGAGGAAGAGGGACCGTGGGTCGTCCGGCGTGGGTATCTTGGGGGTGTTGCGGCGGAGGTAGATGTGGTGGATTGCCTGGACAGGATATGACGGAAGAGGAGGCATAGATATGGGCAGCACGGAGAAGCCGCCATCTTCTGAGGTTTTCGAGGCCATCTTTCGATGGTCGGATGCGCTTGAGCGCAAGGCCTCGAGCGTCTGCTGGCGGTGACCGAGGAAAGCAATTGCAAAGACGCAAATAATGCGGGGGACCCAGCCGAATTGACCTTTTGTTGACCTTGATAGTATCGAGCGAGGTCGAGTCGGGTCGTGGGATGTGGTGATTCGCGATTGCTGGCAGAGAGCATTGGTGCTCGATGGGTTGGAGTCGAGGTCGAGAGTTGCAGATTGGCGATGGAAAATTAAAGTGGAGCACACGGCAGAGCAGTCTTATCAGCCCAGCTTATCGCTCACTGCAGTGCCGTTGGGGTATTCTGGGGATAACCACAAGCGCTAGGCTCGCAACACGACAGAATCATGGATTCTGAAGATGTGGAAGAGGAGAAGTATTCATGTGAGTCATGAAGGAATCATATGGAACTAGAGACTGTGTGACTGTGCATGTGAGAAGTCTCATCACGCGCCAGCATGCCTGAGGCTACCACTGATGATCTTGGGTTTTGAGCATGCTAGATTAAGATGAAATGAGAGAGCGTCCTCAGTGATTTTTGGGGGCCATGTCCGTGAGATGGCCCGAGCAGAATTGTGCCCGGCTCAACCCATAACTTATATTAGCCTTTAATCTTGACCGGTGCTTGCCGCAGTATGTAGTTTGTAGGTGTGACAAGGTGCACTTGCCAGTCAGAAGCAACAATCTCCTGCAACGTGAGATAAGAAAAGGCAACAACATAAAAAATTTACCCTGTCAGCTCAGTGCAACTCATACCTCTACAAATCGAGGATGCTATCTACAAGCTACGGCATGACCAACCCTCTGGCTGTCATGGATTTCGTGAATACCAGCCTCTATTGCCCACGGACCCTGGCCCCACACAACCGGCGACTCACGACGATGACGGCAATTAACAGGGATGTCTCGATCGGAGCTCCTGTGATCCTCGTGAGAACCAACTTCTAGACTATGCCAGGCCGTCTCGAAAGCAAAGTAAATCATCGTTGTCACCTTTTCCGTTTGTTGCATGCTCTCCACCGAGTCCAGTCAACGGGCTGCAAGCCCAGTCGACCCCAAAAAGTCCTGCCAGAATAGCCAACATTAGGGGGCTCTTCAAGCCAGGCCGAGCAGCTACGGAAACTTTGGACGCTCGACGGTGTGTGTCAAGGCTAACCTCCTGATCTCCTGGCTTCTCAACCTTTCGACCACCTCGCAACTGTCCTGACCTTAATCTGCGTGGTTCTCTCTAAGCAAATACCAGTGACCACCATCATGACGCTCTGGGCCAGCATCCGTCAGTTCTCTGCAGGCACTCCAGCTTCTGTCACATCGAAGCCTCCCATCGGACTTGCATGGAGATCGTCAACCTTTCTCATCGTCCTCACTGGTGAGACCCCCATCGTCTCTGGCTGTCTCATAGTTCTCGTCAGTCGCTGGAAAGTTGTACTAACCATCTCACAGTAAACCTTGCCATCTTCACCGACATTTTCTTCTATGCACTAATAGTACCCGTCATCCCGTTCGCGCTGAGCTCCCGAGCTGGTGTCGCCGAGGAACAAGTCCAGCAGTGGGTTGCCATTCTCCTCGCCTGCTACAGTCTCGCCCTCTTCGTCGGCGCCCCGCTCGCCGGTATCTACGCAGACCATTCGTCGTCCAGGCGATGGCCCCTGCTCATCGGGCTCGTCAGCCTCGCGGCGTCGACCCTCATGCTGGCATTTGGCAACAGCATTGCACTCTTCGTCGTCGGCAGACTCCTGCAGGGCTTTAGTGCGGCCATTGTTTGGAGTGTCGGGTGTGCTTTGCTCGTGGACACCATGGAGTCTGCTGTAGGCGTGGCTATGGGCTACGTCAGCATATCCATGAGTGTCGCTTTGCTCATTGCTCCCGTTATCGGCGGTGCGGTATATGGTGCCGTCGGATACTACCCTGTGTACTACATCTCCTTTGGGGTGATCGGTCTCGATATCCTGCTGCGGTTGATCATGATCGAGAAGAAGGTCGCGAAGCAGTGGCTTGTAGCAGAGCCGTCCAATGGACAGTCCACCACAACAGACCACGCGCATGACAGAGATAAACCTGTGCCCATGTCTAATAGGCAACAGGCTGAGGATGATAGCCGCTCGAACAACGTCTTGCCAACCGCAGATCAGGTCCAGACGTCGGACGTCGACCTTGCGTCTCCTAGAAAGAAGCCAAGAAGTGCCCTGGCGATTCTTGTCCGGTCTCACAGACTCCGTGCAGCTCTTTATGGTATCACAGTCCAAGGAAGTATCACGTAGGTTCTATCGCAATTTCTGTTTACGTCTCTCGCTGCACATTCTCCAGGCTCTCGGGATCTTCAGACCACATGAACCCTCTGGACCTCTGCTCGTGCTACAATTGCTAACGACTTTCTTCCACAGGATGGGCTTCGATGCCGTCCTCGCCCTTTTCGTTCAAGACACATTTGACTGGAACTCCACCGCCGCGGGAATCATCTTCCTAGCCATATTCCTGCCAGGTTTCGTCTCGCCCTTCGTAGGCTGGCTCTCCGACCGCTACGGCGCCAAGTGGCCTTCCGTAGCAGGCTTCCTCACGACAGTTCCCGTGCTAGTCTGCCTGCGCTTCGTGACCGAGAACACACTCGAGCAAAAGGCCCTGCTAGCTGTCCTGCTCGCTCTCCTGGGCACGGCACTCGCCTTCTCAAACACCCCGCTCATGGCGGAGATCTCGTACGCCATTGAGGCCGAGGAAGCCTCCAATCCCGGCTGCTTTGGCGACAAAGGTGCCTTTGGCGTCGGATATGGCCTCTTCACTATGGCGTTTGCGCTGGGTGGCGTCGTCGGCCCGCTCATGGCTGGCTATGTTGTTGCTTCTGCGGGATGGGGGACTATGACTTGGAGTTTCGCTGTGCTTGCGGCCTCGGCTGCTGGCGTTGGCGTCATGTGGCTTGGTGGTCCCGTGAAGACAACCAAGAAGCCGGAGGAGACGGTGGACACAGCTGTTGCAGAAAGGCCGTGAAGGTACCTTAGGACATCTGAAGCTCTAGATCTCTGGTTATCAAGCCTCTGTACCTCTGAGCCCAACTAGGACCACACAGATAGTTGCTATTGTGCACCTACTGAAATGCCTCCACCACGTTCAGACTCGACATGCAGAACTTGTTTTCGTTGACTTGGCATTTGAAAGCGAAAGTGCGGGACAATTCTCGGCAATGCCCGAGCGATCATCCGCATAATATGCCACACATAGAAACAACAACCACTGTGCATACATGATTGCCCCTTGATTGTGTACAAGTATCGCACAGCCGGCGGCAGATCGTGGCGGGGGTTTCGTGGGGAGCCACAAAAGATCCGCACCGTCGACGGGCGCTAAGCAGGGTACGGGACGCGGGAAGGATCAGTTGAACCGGGGTGCCTTGTATGGTGGCCTAGATTTCCAGCGCACGGGCATGGAAAACAAAAGTCATGACCTCATGATGTGGAAATCCCATGTGCCAGGTTATGGCAAAGTTGAAAATATTTATTATCATTCAATACTGCGAGCCCGTGACGTTGGGCAAAATCATATGGTAATCGTATATATCACGTGCTCAGTAAAAATCATATTGCTTTATCGTTCTTAGTCGCTTGTTGCTGTAGTCATTCCGACGACGACTCCCACCAGGGCATCGTCCGCCATGTACCCTTGAACTTGTGCTTGATGAGAGTGTCTGGATGAGGAAAGTATTTCCAACTGCCGGAATGCGGCTGGCCTGATCCAAATGAATTGATTGGCAGCACGAGTATGTCGCCAAAGAGAGTCGGATGTTGTAGACCAGAGAGGGCTTCGATGCTCTTCATGTTTCTGAAGTAATGCATGCAATTAGTATCGTGTCAAACACCCAACAAGAAGGGAATTGCTTACGGTGCCGCTTCCTGAATAGCCTCCCAGACGGCCCTGGTCCACGCAGCCGGACCGGTCGTGTTGACGATCTCGCTATCCGAAAAATGGAGGGCATTGCCAGCACTCTTACTCTCGCCAGCTTTCTTCTGGCTGAGGCGGACACAGTTGTCCACCATCTTCTGGAGGATTGGGTGGCCTGGACTCGAAGCAATGGTCCACTGTCCCAGCTGCAGTGGATAGGTGAAGTAGGAAGAGGGCGCGCCGCCCTGCTGGTCCCACTCTATGCCGGCGATGATCTTGGCCCGAGAACGATACTTTTCTGGTATCCAGTGTTCTATGGGGCGGACTGCCTCTGTGTCAATATCGCTGTAGACGCCCCCTTCCTTGAGAAGAATGAGATAACGGAGGAAATCGGACCGCATGGCGGGGTTCTCGAGCGCATTGAATGTCTCGAGGACTTCGGGACGGTCCGAGTAGTGAAGCTTGATGAACGACTCTGCGCCCTCGGCGCCGAGGAGCGTGTAGGTGTAGCCGGGGTTCTTGTTGAGCCAGGTCTCTGAGTCGGAAAGAGAGATGCCTTTGGCGTCAACGGACGCGGGCATGGGCAGGAGGATCTGCCATATTTTGCGTGGAACCAGCGGTGGATGGGCGATGTCTGCATGTGAGAGACGAGCGGTGGTGGTCTGGGAGCCGACACTGAGGCAGAGACTGGCCGTGATGAGGAAGACGAGGAAGGCAGGGACGAGAAACCTGAGGAGGCGCGGCGACTTGCCGGAGTGCGACTTCGGGGCAGCAGAGGCAAAGACCTCCCAGGCGGTCCGGACCATGTGCGCCCTCATGATGCCATAGTCGGCCGGGGAGGGGCGTATCGTGGTGAATAAGCTGAAGAGCAAGAGCAGCTGCTGAGCGTGTGAAGAAGAAGTAAAGTACTTGAGAAGGGGAGACCGCGGGGGGGGGGCGGCAGAGAGGATAGCAAGAGAGACAGCTATGAGATAAGATGAGAACGGAGCGCGAGCCTGCCTTGGAAGCGACATGCCGGCAGGGCGGCGCCTCGACGGGCAGAGCTTGATTGAGACGAGTGACTCGGATGCGAGGGAACCTTGGAAGGCGCGAGACAGACCTCCGGGAGCTGCTGTGCAATGCTGCGCGCTAGAGCGAGTTGGCACTGGCGCCTGCCTGACACGACGCCAGCGCCGCGTGCCTCAGGCCTCAATGGGCTATCTCGGCAGTCTTGATGCAAACCAGAACCTTCGCCCAGGCCAGGCTAGTGACGCCCGCCAGCCTCTCGCACACATGCAGCTCTGCCTACACTCCTTTCGGTAGGGCTAGAGGTCATGGCAGGCAAGCGTGCTGCTCGTGGATGACGTGGTGCTGTTGATAGTTGTGAGCCGCGCTGCCGACCGGGCCCCCCCATGCCGTCCACTCGGCCAATCAGTGCCGGCTAAGCACATCTACATGGGTCGGAAGGGGGAAGTCGTCCGCCCCCCCCTGCACACCACCGACCCAACCCCATGGCCACTCGGCTCCCCAGCCAGCAAGCTCTCTGTTCGTGTCGCCGTCGCTTCCGAGCATTTCCAGGCCTGGACACCACAGTGAGCGACAGCGCTGGATGTCAGAACCTCTGCAAGTCGGGATGGACGAGCATACTTCTAATCGCCATTGTGGAGGCCGATATGCGTAAATGGTCGAGGTCTTGCACGTGAAGGTAAAGGGCGTATTGTGCTGATCATGGGGGTTTTAAACATTATTGCATGTCTCAAGGACCGTCAAGGTAGAAGAAGTACCCAGTTGCAGCTACTGTAAATCATGAGCTGTCGTGATTACCACGCGTTGTAGTTGTTGCCATTCATACTAGCCTCAGCCTAGGATCCCTTCCCCCCCCCCCCAACCCCGGCGGGTTATAGTTTCATTATCTTGCATTGTACTTTCCGACCATACTTCCACTACTTGTGTCTGACACCTGCACTATTGCCTTGCTGTCTCACGGCCATGGCCCTTTCATATTGTGTCGCTTCATACTGTTCTGCTCCTGCTTTGACTTCGTAGGGCGATGCTTTATGCTTGCGCAGATTCTCCGTGTGCAACAGACGAGCAAGTCCTATTCCATGCTTGCCAAAGTCATGGCAGGCGCCGCCAGCTTCAAGCGGCCGGCACGTGTCGGGTCCTCAAGGGCTGAAAGCAAGCGGGTGCTAGTAGACGGGCCACAAGCTCCTTCCCTTGTGGTGCTCTACTCCTTTTACAATGCTTTTCACCAGAAATCAAAATACTGCCGCTATCTCCGATAATCCCCACGTGTTATATACGTTTCTAATGACCACTAAGAACGACAGTTTCCTGCTACACTTCGCTTTAATCCGGCTCTCCATACTCAACTCGACATGCTTCCAAGCGCCTAACAGCGGTGGTGGCGCCTTAGCGTCAGCTGACCAACTCTAGTAAAGCTGCTTCTTTGCTGACCACCAAGGCCGGCGACGAATTCCGCACATGACAGCAAAATCATCGAGAGACGAAGCCTGCCGCGCAGCTTCAGTGTCGGGAATGGGGCAATCAGTCGCCTGTTGCCGCCCTGGAAGCCTGGACGCAGCTGGTCGCATATTCTGGTCAGACTCTGAGAGAACAATCTCTGTGCTTTTACATTCTTGCGGAGCATACATCTGCGGCGATCTGCGTTTTCACTAAGCGTGGACGGCGAGAGTGACATCGCATGGTGAGTTCATGCTCAGTGTATCAGGACTTGGAGCGCACAGATGCCGTGGCTGGCGAATTTTTCAAATTCTGGCCTTTTTGACAACCATATCATTGTTTGCCTCCATGCAGATGCTGGCGTGCGGCGGGACTACTATTGATGGTACAACCACGATGCCGGGAAAGGCGAGCAACCATGCACACTGGGTCTGCAGCGACTGTGGAGTGGAACGTGGCATTCGACTTGGTCGCGGCACTGGATATGTCGAGGTTGAAGGACGCCGACAGAGCGGGCTCGACTAAAATCTGGAGAGTAGAGGCAAGGATATATTAGAACCTCGGTGCCTGTCGAACTATGGACAACGGCAAGTGGTTGGCGGATTTCTATACAGTTGACTTGCATCATCGAGCTCCTCCCGGGACTGCGCGGGCTCTATGAGAGAGTCCACCATCATATCTGAACTACGGTTCTTAACCTGTATATGTTAGTATAGGAAGATTGCAATGCTGAAGGTGTACCCAATCTGGGCTGGCTGGCAATAGACTTTAGATCGATGCAGATAGTTACAATGGTTATGTCTGTCGCGCAAGATGAGGAGACATTTGTACGGGCCAAGTCCTTCCCAGCCTCTGCACCTCTAGTCGCCTCAGAGTGAAAGTCTCTGAGACTCTGGACATCTGGATGTCTTGGCTCTGAATAATGCCTCGGGTCTCATATCTCGACAGCAATCCTGCCAACCCCTCGACTTACACAGCTCAACAAAGCCGTTGCCTTTTCTTCGTCCAGCAGCGCGGTGCCACGGTGATCTACAATGCCATCCCTCAGCGTGATTTTGCACGTTCCACAATTGCCAACCTCGCAACTACTCTCAATTGCGGCAGGTCCAAGATCCCTTTTCAGGACCTCCAGCAGCGTCTCGTCAGCACCAACCGGGAGAACCCTCCCACCCCTGTTCACAACCTCAACCACGAAGGGATCCCCCGAAGTGTCAGCGGCGAACGCCTCAAAATGCACATCTTCCTCCTTCAAACCGGCAGCGACAGCCACGCGCTTCGCCTCGTCCATCATCCGTCGCGGTCCACACACGTACAAGTGCGAGTTCCACGACAAACCCCCCACAATCTTGCCGATGTCCATCCGCTCCCCCTTCGAGGCATCATACACAGTGAGCGTCCCCTCGGGCAGCGCATCAAGACGTTCGCGAAAGGGCAGCTCGACCTCCTCGCTGCGCACGCCGTAGTGTACGACCGTGTTCCAGTGTATGCCCGTGTAGCCCTCGATGAGCTTGAGGAACGCTGTGATGCCGATTCCACCGACGATGAAGACGTGGTTGCTCTTTGTGCCCTGGGGCTTGCAGTCTGTTTTCGGGCTGTCGGCCTCTACCACGTCTCCGATTTGGAGGGTGTGGTGCAGGTATGCGGAGCCTCCGCGGCTGGGAGACTCGAGGGCCACGCCGAGCTCGAAGCGGTTCGCGTTGCCGTCGACGATGGAGTATGATCGCAGCAAGGGACTGTCGCTGCGCCCGGCAGGCAGGCGGAGCCTGATGTACGAGCCGTACGCGGCCGCTTTGTTGTCTGGGTCCTCTGGCTCGAGTGCTTCAAAGACAAACGACGTGATCCGTGGTGTCTGTGTCTTCTTCTCGACGAGCTTGTACTTGTGCCACTTCTCAGCTGGTTTTTCTTGCTGTTCTGCTCCTGCGCCTTGGGCCTCACGCTTCTTCTTGGCTTCGAGCTTCGCCACGCGCGTCCGAAACGCCCCGCGGCTCTCTTCGCCCATGTCCTCAATCTGCGCGAGAGCGGCATTCATCTCGGCGTCATCCTGGTTGCGGTGGAGGTACTCCTGCACTCTCTCGATCGTCCAGTCCGGCCACTTTCGCTCCTTCAGGCTGATCTCGTCACCGGCCTGCACGGAGCCGGGCTGTAGCACGCGGTAGTACCAACCTGTCCGGCTGAGCTTGTACGTGTTGGGCGCGAAGTTCTTGAGCTGGAACCTGTGGTTGAGTTTGAAGCAAGGCTGCCTAGGGAGGCTGACTTGCAGCACCAGGCCCTCGGTGCCGACGGAGATAATGTCACCTATGCACACATTGCGCTCGTTCATGTGTGCTGTGACGAGGTTCTCGCCGAACGCCCCCGGCTGGAAGCGCGCTGCCGCTGACGGGAATTCCTTTCGCCAGCTGGGGTAGTGTGAAGAACAATCTGATGGAGGGAGGGAGTCAGCGAGAGGGGCCGGCACGGGGCGCCACGGCGGAATTGCAACTTGTGATTGTGTCCTCGGCCCAGTGTAAAGAGGAAGGACCTACAGCCGTGGACCGCCTTGTCCGGTCCGCCGTGGAAGATGAGGTCGTGCTCGTCGTCCTCGAGCCCGACCTTAGAGACGGGCACTCTCCCCGTGCGGATCTGCTTGTCGATGCCCGTCTGGATACTGAGCCCCGGCATCGTTTTCATCTTGCTGCTGCGCACCTCGAGGATAATGTCTCGCTCGAACGGGGCCGAGAGGTCTACCTCATCCTCCTGAGCTACCGCTTCGCCCATGCTGACTGGCGCTTTGTTGTTGAGTTCAAGTTACGCTTGCTGTCTGACCCGCTTACCAGAACTCTGAAGAGGAAAGAGGTAAAGAAGGAAAGAGGAGGAAGAAGAAGGCAAAGCCCACAGGACTACCTAAGAATCACGAAAAAGAACTAAAGGATATCCATTACCAAACATGGTCAGAGACCCTGCATGTCAGACTGAACGGGGACCTTGGGACCCAGCCCAGCGAATCGGAAACTCGGCAAATTTGGAGAAGCGGCGGAGTCTGCCCGCCTCTGATGTAACTCCGCACTTCCCACCTTCTCGTGCGGAGCAGAGGGGAGTCCCTATCAGATTGAGGTGGGGTGGGTTGACAGATTCTCGCCTTCCTCAATCAAGTGAGATTTGGTCAGAATGCAGTTTCCTTTAGTCAGATAGATATTGTTTGAGGTCTTCCGTGTGTGTGTGTGTGTGTGTGTGTGTGTGTGTGTGTGAAATATCACGCTCTGATGTGCAAAGACGTTCTTCAATTAGGCTTTCACAAAGGTTGACCTCCGGCTCCTCTACAACGCCTCTGGTTGACTCCCCCTCTGAACCAGTTTCTTAGCTTCACCTCATCCGACAGATGGCCAACTTCAGCGAAACACACCGACTCGCTCTGAACATGCCTGTCGGCAAGCTAATGTCCAGAGCAGAGGCCAGTGTGATTTGCCGCGAATGCGGGTGTCTGTCACGGTATTCCCCATGATGAAGAGCCAGCAGCACCTCGCAAACCACAGCTCTAAAACCTTGGTGAGCATGTAATTTTTTTGTGAACAAAGCGAGCACAGGTGGTAGACCAGCCTATTTGCTGCTTCTTGAAATGCAGGTAAGGACCCTCGAAGAAAGTCCACTCATATTTTATAACTATCTAATAGATTACTCGTCCCGTAGGAACCGACTTACCAACTATAGTTTCGCTATATAGGTTGTGCTTGGATTTTACTGGAACCACAGCTTACGAAACCGCAAATATTGCTATGTTTAGAATTATAAACATGTAGAAATCGAGCGTTCCTAGAGAACAAAGAAAAAAACAAACTCGACATCGCTTTGACAAGGTGCGGCAACCTGGACCGAGCCAAGCATGCAGGGGCGGCGTTTTGCGCAGCAGATGAGAAGCAGTCATCATCGTCATTATCTATTATGGAATCGCGTGATCATCCAATCGTGAGAAACATTACCGTCTATCGTTCGAGAATCTATATCATCATCCATGCCTTCCCCGGCATAAATCCGTGTCAAGCACCATCTCTTCCGTGATCTGTGTCATGATTGAAAACGTTAATGTGCACAATAATATCAATAAGTCTCCGCAGAGCTGTACGCTCGTCCTCCGTTGCTTGTCTTCTGCGTTCTTCACGAGAAAAGCTTCTTGAACACACCCTTGATACGACCTCCCTTCTTCTTGTCATCATCGCGCTCCCGCGCGCGACGACGTTCCTCCCGGCGACGGTGGTCGCCAGAAGCGGATGCCTCAGCAGTGTCGCGATGGGATATTATTGGCTTGCTGGGTGAGGGTGCCTCGTCAGGCGGAGCATCGCTCGCACCACCGGTGGTGTCGGATCTCGTTTTTCGGTGGCGTCTAGCGGGAGGCGAACCCGAGTCCTCGTCACGGCTGGAATGATAGTGCTTAGACGATGTGCGCGTTCCTTCCTCCGAGCGGCGGTGCGAAGGCCGATGATGCGAAGTTACCGGCGGACGCGATGGTTCACTGTCTGAACGGCTGGTGTACGAGGGTGCCTTGGCCACAGGTACCTGTGATAACTGAGGCGGAGGCGGAGGTGGAGCGCCCTCTCCTGAAGATGGTTCGCGTCTGGAGGATTCCCTCCTCGAGCGGTGGAGTCTCGAGGAGTCGTGGGGTGAAGTTCTCGGCGGGTCCTTGAATGAGAATCTCAAAGACTCCTTTGGCGTCGAAGGACGCCCATCGCGGGAACGCGGCGCAGCTGGCGCTGGCGGGCGCACTGGGCTCTGTTCCGAGTAGTCATGAGCAAGTAGACTTTCAGCACCTTTAACGTCAAAATACTTCTTGTTCGCAGCCGCTTCCTCCCGAAGTGACACTCGCTCCGATCGCGACTGGCTATTTCTCCGACTACTGTCCCGACGAAGGCGTGGTATCTCACGGTCGCTAATCGTGGCAGGGGGCGAATCGGGAATCTTGGCACTGAACGCATATTCTGCATCTCGAGCAGCGCGACGTTCGGCCTTGCGTTTGTCGTGAGCAGCCTGCTCCTCAGGAGTTCGGATCTTGTGCCTCCTACTCGTAGAACCCCCATCGCCGCTTTCGTAACGTGAAGAAGATGGGCGATCCGCAGCCGCTGCTCTATATGATGCATCGCTCTCTGCGCGACTTCGCTGACGACTGCTGAAGCTGGTGCTGAAAGGTGGCTCGCGAGATGATACTCGGGGCACTTCTCGTGGCGCTTCTCGTTGCGTTTCTCGCGGCGTCTCTCGCGGCGCCTCTCGCAGCACCTCTCGGAGCGCATCGCGTAGCGTCCGGTGGCGCTCTCTCGACTCGGGGTCAGCCTTCCCCTTGTCCTCGAACGGACGAGAGGCAGAGGATGAACGGTGCGAGGACGAGTGCCTTCGACGGCGATGGTTGTGTTGGCTATGCCGTGCTGCTCTATCTTCATCGTCTGTCGAGATGTCAGCAACAGGAACAAAAGAGTCATTCTCTCGAACGAAATGATCCTCTGCAACTCCCGACGACGAGAAATTATCTGGCACAGGAAGCAGCTTATCCAACTTTCCCTCCCCACTCTTGGTCTCCGTAACCAAGACCCCCGCGATGTTCTCCTGCTTCAGCTTGCCTAGTGGTCTGCGAGAGAGTGGTTCTGGACTGAACTCTCGAGCGACCGCGTAAATGACGACGGCAGCGGCGACAGTATCCTCAGCGTCTCGAACAGCTCTGCGGCGGCGCTTCGCTTGCTTTCGTTGGCTCTTCGCACGGCCCAGCGCTAGAGAATCTGGATCCGTCAGATCTGGAAGCTCGATGCTGGGCGTACTTGGCCTTTGCTCCATGGAATTCATCATAGACGGGCTGGGCACCTCCGGGTCGGGAAACTGGCTGTATGACGGCACATGAACGAGTAACTTCTCGGTCCATCGCTCTAGGCTCTGTTCAGTTCGCCGCGGAGGCATTTGCTCGGATTGCCGCGAATTGACTGCTTCAAGCCCTCGAGTTGTTTCTGCCAACGATGTCCTTTGCAGCGGCACATAGAGGCCATTCTCGTGCTTGTTCTTGTCACCACCGGGTATAGATGTGTGCTGGACACTGGATTTCCGAAGCTGGGGGAACTGAACTTGCTGATCCAAGGGTACGGTGCTGGGTGCTAGCACTTGTTCCACCCTTTCGCGTTTCCTGTCGCGTTGACTCATCGGACTTGATGGGATCTCAGCTTGCGTCCTATCGAACTGCACTTGCTTCTCCGATCTCAGCGATAAAGCCGGAGCCCTAACTGCGATATCTTCGTGAAGTGGGCGACCTTGAGAGCTTCCGTAGTCCAAGCCGCCAAAGTGCGCATCTCCAGTCTTTGCTGCTACCATAAAGTCCTCCTTCGCGTCTCCATGTGCCAAGATGGGGTCATGCAAATCATCGCCATTGTTCTCACCTTTCCTGTATCTGTCATCGATGGCTCTGCCCCTCGCCTCTTCCCTCTCTCTCGCCCGCGCCCTCGCCACAGTGGCCCTATCGAATGTGACCTCTTTCTTTTCTTCAGTGACCGTCCTGGAGCGCTCGCGCCGGCCTCGTGACGGCTCGACAATCATAGGCTTGGGCTCAGGAGCGGTTTCGGTAGCCACCTTGCTCGATGGCTCGCCAGATGGCGTAGCTGACCTTGGTGATGACTCGATGGGCTTGCTGGCGGAGACCACTTTTGTAGGCTTGAAGGTAGGGATATCCTGGACTTTTTCGAGTAAGGTTTGACTGGGCTGCTCGGCTGCTGCCTCATGTTGACCGTCCGCTGAGCAAGCAGTATCAGTTGTTAAAGCAGCGTCATCGGCCTGAGTCTCAGCCATGCGTGCGATGGCCGCCGGTTCAGGTGCTGGCGGATTGTCAGTCCCAAGGTCTTCATTTCCTGAAACTCTGTCAGTGATTGCGTCGCTGATTTTCTGAGTAGTATAGATACCTCTCTCTTCCGTACCTGAGGCCTGAGGCTCATTGGCAAGCGCGACTTCTTCAGCCGCAGCAAGTGGCTCCTCGTCGTCGTGAAAAGGCTCAACAACAGGGCTCTGAGGCGGAGCAACTGTCTCATCGACGATAGGTGTTTCGAGGGCGAGTGATTCGGGAGTGGGCGCTTCTGCAACAGGCTTGTCATCAATCTGTTCCAGAACGACTTGCTGGACACCAGGCTCTTCCTTAGCAGCCTCTACGACGGGTTCATCGATGACGGGCTCTTCGACAGCGGGCTCTTCGACGACGGGCTCTTCGACGACAGATTCCTCGACGACAGATTCCTCGACGACGGGCTCTTCGACGACGGGCTCTTCGACGACGGGCTCTTCGACGGCGGGCTCTTCGTCGACGGGTTCTTCGACGATAGGTTCTTCAACGATAGGTTCTTCGAAGATAGGTTCTTCGACAACGGGTTCTTCGATAACGGGCTCCTCGACGATAGGTTCCTCGACGATAGGTTCCTCGACGACGAGCTCTTCGACGACGGGCTCGCTTGCAGCAGCCTCCGCTACAGGGACACCAGTTGTGGGGTCCTTGACAAAAGGATCTCTTTGGGCAGCATCTTCAATGATAGGTCCTTCAGTGACAGACTCTTCATCCGTAATCTCAGAATCCTCGACAAAAGCCATGGGTGCTTCGACGGCAGCCGCAGCTTCCTCAGTAGCAGGCTCTGTAGACTCTTCGTCGACAGATCCCTCGGCAACAGGGTCCTCGACAGCTCGCGTTTCATCGGCCGGGGGCTCGAAAGAAGCTCTGTGGACCAAGGGTTTGGTGATAGGCTCATCTTTGGCATCTCCTTCGGTGGTAGGCATATGCTTCGCAGCCTTTGTAGGAGCCTCATAGGCCAAAGCAACTTCGACGGAGGCATCTTTGATTGAAGCGTCATCAATAGAAGCATCGTCAATAGTAACGTCGTCGACAGAAGTGTCATCAACAGACGCGTCGTCCACGGAAGTGTCTTCAACAGCGGGTGCTCGGACAGCAGGCTCTTCAACGGTAGGCTCTTCGCCAGCTAGTATCCCGACGGTGGGGGTTTCAAAATGAGCTTCTTCGACGACGTGCTTAGTAGTAGGTTCGTCGTTGGTAGCACTTCCGACGTGCGACCTCTCCTCAGCAGCCGCGACAACAGCTTCATCGGTAGTCCCCTCTTTCCCTATAGACTCCATGACGGGAGGCACATCCCTGGCAGCCTTGATGGGAACCACTTCAATGGAAGCGTCGTCCACAGGAATGTCTTTGATGGCAGGCGCTACGATGGTATCCATTTCGACGGCAACCTCTTCGACAGCAGGCTCTTCGACCGCAGGCTCTGTGGCCCCAGACCTTTTCGGTATAGAATCGTCGATGGTAAGCAGCTCATTAACCGCCTTGATAGGAGCCTCCCTAAAAGGAGCCTCTTCCACAGAAGCTTCATCGTCAGAGGCTTCATCGTCAGAGGCTTCATCTTCAGAGGCTTCATCTTCAGAGGCTTCCTCGTCAGAAGTGACTTCCACGGCAGGCGCCACGACTGCGGGCTCTTCCACAGCAAGCACCTCTTTTACAGTCTCTACTGGAGTATCTTCGACAGAAGTCTCTTCGACCGCAGGCTCTTCGACCGTAGGCTCTGTGGCCCCAGACCTTTTCGGTGTAAAATTGTCGATAGTAAGCAGCTCTTTAGCCGCCTCGATAGGAGCGTTATTAAAAGGAGCCTCTTCTATAAAAGCTTCATCGTCAGAGGCTTCATCTTCAGAGGCTTCATCTTCAGAGGCTTCATCTTCAGAGGCTTCATCTTCAGAGGCTTCTTCGTCAGAGGCCTCATTATCAGAGGCCTCATCGTCAGAGGCCTCATCGTCAGAAGTGACCTCCACGGCAGGCGCCACGACTGCGGGCTCTTCCACAGCAAGCACCTCCTTCATAGTCTCCACTGGAGTATCTTCGACAGAAGCCTCTTTGGCAACAGGCTCCTCGGCAGCTGACTGTCCGACTGCATCCTCTTCATGTGCGGGCTCTGCGACAGAGTCTTCCACGGCCAGTGCAGAATTGTCTACTTCTTCGACAGTAGCCACAGCGTCCTCAGCAATGGCCACAGGTTCCGCAACAGCGATCTCCAAGTCATGATTAGCAGGCGCTTCGGTGGCGTTCTCCCTAGGAGTAGCCTCCTTGACGTCTGAATATCTGGCTGCGGCCTCTTCAACTGCAGGGGCCTTGATGGGCTCCTCCGCATCAGTTGCTGTGTTCACTATCACTTTGGCGGTGGGCTCTTCCTCGATGGCTTGTAGTTCCTTCACAGCGGTCTCCGTGTTATGAGTGGCTGGCTCCTCGACGGCTGGCTCCTCGATGGCTAGTTCCTCAACGGCTGGTTCCTCAACGGCTGGTCCCTCGACGGCGCTCTCCGCTTCTTCAACAGCGGGTGCGGAGGATTCTATGGCAGGCTCTTCAGACGGACCAGGTGCCTCGGTGAGATGTGCTTGGAGGGTAAACTCCTTTACTGTGGTTTCCTTAATACTTGGCGCGAGACCAGGTGCTTCTCTGGCCTCCGACTCTTCAACATCAGAATCTTCAACATCAGAATCTTCAATATCCGATTCTTCAATATCCGATTCTTCAATATCCGATTCTTCAATATCCGACTCTTCGATATCTGATTCCACAGGATCAGCATCAATGGCAGCAGCACCAGGTGCTTCGGTGGCGATCTTATCGCTGCCAGCGGCTTCCTCCACAAGAGCTTCTTCGACATCTGACTCTTTGACATCCGAAGCCATTGTACCGTCATCACTGCAAGCAGATGCCTTGACGATCACTTTCTCGCTGCTAACGGCTTCCACCACGAGAGCCTCGTCGATCGCAGGAGTCTCCTCAGTGGCATCTTCGATGTCAGCCATAGTTCCTTCAGCAGGCGGAATAACAGAGGAATCATCCGTAGCAGACTTCTCATGTGCAAATTCCTCAGTAGCCGCTCCAGCAACATCGACTACAGGAGCTGGTGGTTCGATAGCAGGCTCTCCTACTGAAGTTGCCTCGCTGGCTGATTCATTGTCAGGGGACTCCTCTTCCGGGTTCTCCTCAGTGGCGTCCTTAGCCTCCACGAGCGCCTTCGTGACAGTCTCAAGTTCCGGCTCACTATCGACCTCAGAATCTGATTCAGAATCTGATTCAGTATCGGACTCAGTATCGGACTCAGCAGCAGACTCGGTAACAGGCTCGGTAGTTGTAGCAAGTTCTTGGGCAGATAATCCCTTGGCGGGAGGGTCAGCACCAGGCTCCTCGGCCGCCGCCTTATCAAGTGAAGGCTCGGCGACATCTGCTTCAGCGAGGATATCCTCAGCAGCGGCTTCTGCAGCCGACGCTTCAGAGGCGGACTCGTCTCCCGACTCAGATATAGAACTTTCGACTGGCGCCTCAGCAGCAGCTTCGATATTGACAGCCTCTGCATTGGCAGGCTCAGTTGTCTCGCCATCAATGAATTGAGCTACGGGCTCGTCTGTAGCGTGCTCAGGAGCAGGCTCGTGTGCAGCGACAGGCACTTCAATCGAAGGCTCAGCGATGGCTGCCTCTCCAGGAGACTCTGGTGTCGCAGGTTTTGGCGTTGTGGACTCCTCGAGAGCTGGCGCTTCACCAGCGACCTTCTCAATGAGAGGTTCGGCAACAGCAGACCCAGTACCCGCAGGCTCAGTGACAGCAGGCTCAGCGACAGCAGGCTCAGCGACAGCAGGCTTCTCTTCAGCAGTGTGCTCAGTCAAGGTGGACTCTTCAGCAGCAGGTTCAACAGCAGGCTCTCCGGCAGTAGTAGACTCAACTGTAGCTCCAGCTACAGCAGTCTGGGAGATCGTCGGCTCCCCAGCTGTCGCTGCTTCGACCGGAGCATCCTCAGCAGAGTCCTCACTAGCAAGAATCTCAACGGCAGACGACTCACGAGTAGTCTCATCGGCTGGCACAGAACTTTCCACAGTTGGGATCTCTTTGTGATCCGAGGCGGTTACAGGAGTTTCGGTAGAAGGTTCGTCCACGGCAACAGGTTGAGACTCAATAGCTGCTGCTTCCTGTGAGGCTTGAACAACGGGAGCTGCCGCTGGCTCGACCACAGGCGTATCGACTGGACCTGGCGTATCCTCCTCTGGGGTCGTGGAAGGCCTCGTCTTTTTGCTCTTCTTCTTCTTCTTCAACTTCGTTGACTTAGTCGAAGGCGCGCTCTCGATCTCCTCTGCAGCATCCTGTGCCTTCACGTCGTCCTCAGCCGGTGGTTGAGGAGAAGAGGCTTTCTCGATAGCGGGTGTTGCCTCTCCAGCGCTTAGAGTAGCTGCTACTGCGTTGATTTCTGGCTCCTCTTCAGCAGTAGGTACGTTCTCGACAGGCGATTCCTCGGGGACAGGTGCCTCTTCAGTTGCCAGTCCCTTCTCGGTTGCGGGTGAAGCCTCCGCAGTAGGCTCAGACGCAGCCGTTTCTTCAACAGCAAGTAACTGCTTAACAGTGGGATTCGCCTCTTCGGCATCGGCCTCGGCGGCAGGCTCGGCAGCGGGCTCAACTACAGATGTTTCCTCGACAGAGAGCGTATCTTCAACATCAGTTGTCTCGTCTACAGTAGACTTCTCTTCAGCAGCGGTCGTCGCTTCGATAGCAAGTTCCTCATGGCCCGCGGCTAGAGCTCCGGCGATAGGAGCCTCTTCGGTGGCGAGCTCGGCAATGGGCTCGGCAGCAGGCATCTCTTCGATGGCATCCTCGACGACTGGCTCAACGGCTGGTGCCTCCTTGGCAGCAGGTGTTCCTTCCACTGCAGGTATCTCCTCAACAGCAGCATCACCCTCGGCTGCCGCCACAGCTTCAACGACAGGGACGTCCTCAGTGGCAGGCTTAGTAACAAGTATCTCTTCAACAGCGGCCGCCTCTTCGGAGAGTGTCTCACCCTCAGCGATAGGTGCCTCCTCAGCGATAAGTGCCTCCTCAGTCGCAGGCGTCTCCTCAGTCGCAGGTACATCCTCAGCGATAGGCGTCTCCTCAGTCGCAGGCGTCTCCTCAGTCGCAGGCGTCTCCTTAGTCGCAGGTGCCTCCTCAGCGATAGGTGCCTCCTTAGTCGCAGGCGTCTCCTCAGCGACAGGCGTCTCCTCAGTTGCAGATACATCCTCAGTCGCAGGTGCCTCCTCAGCGATAGGTGCCTCCTCAGTCGCAGGCGTCTCCTCAGCGATAGGTGCCTCCTTAGTCGCAGGCGTCTCCTCAGCGACAGGCGTCTCCTCAGTTGCAGATACATCCTCAGTCGCAGGTGCCTCCTCAGTCGTAGGTGCCTCCTCAGCGATAGGTGCCTCCTCAGTCGCAGGTGCCTCCTCAGCGATAGGTGCCTCCTCAGTCGCAGGCGTCTCCTCAGCGATAGGCGTCTCCTCAGTTGCAGATACATCCTCAGTCGCAGGTGCCTCCTCAGCGATAGGTGCCTCCTCAGTCGCAGGCGTCTCCTCAGCGACAGGTATCTCTTGAGCGACAGGCGTCTCCTCCTCTGCAGAAATTAAAGTCTTGGTGATGGGTTCTAGCATGGGGGTTCCCTCCTCAGTCTCCGGGGCTACCACCAGTTCGTCTTTCGTGGTTTTCGCGATTACAGCGGTGTCTTCGGCAGGGTCATTGTCCGCAGTAGTGGTGGCAGCTTCGGGGACTGCCTTCTCTTCTTGCACAGTGCCGTCTCCGGACTCAGAAGGCTCGTCTGCTGTGGCAGTCTGAGGCTCCTCCTCCGGCTCCGAAGCCGGGGCCTTCGTATCTGCCTCATGTTTTTGCTGACTCTTTGCCTCCGCAATCGCCTCCGCAATGGCTTCATCTCGCTTGATTTCTTCAACTGACTTGTCGGCAGGTCCTCCGGCGTCTGCTTCAGGGGCGGCGGTGCCTTCGGCAGTTACGTCGTCATCAAGGAGAACAGTAGCCTGCTCTACTGGCGCAGGGTCTGTTGAAGCTTCCTCGGTTGCTTCCGCAGCTGGTTCTATCTCACTTTCTGGCGTCTCCTCGGTCGCGGCGTCTGCAGTCGTGGCGTCAGTCGATTCGGTCGCCGCTTCAGTCGCTGCGGTGGCCTCAGGAGTATCTTTGATCTCGGCCTCGGAGACAACATCTGTGATATCTTGTTGTTCGATATTTCTCGAACCAGGAGCCGGTGCCTCTTCTGAAACCGCAGTCTCAGTGTCGGGAGCCTCGACAGGCGCTGAGTCCTCATCAGATGGCGCCGAAGTCTCTTTGGTGGAGGATGCAGATTCCTCGACAGGAGCAGCAGTTTCCTCCGAATGAGCAGTAGTTTTTTCTGTAAGAGCTGGAGTTTCGTCTGGGAAAGCCGGATTTTCCTCAACAGGAGCAGAAGTTGGGGGCTCATCAGCCGGCGCGGGTGACTCTTCGACAGGAGCAGGAGTTTCTTCATCGAGAACGGCAACTTCAGCAGGAGGGGGAGGTGGCGGCGGAGGCGGAGGCGGAGGCGGAGGCGGAGGCGGCACGTCTTCTGATGGTGATGACTTCTTTCTTTTCGAATCCTTGTCTTTCGACTTAGACTTTGCGGCCTTCTCTTTCTTCTCTTGCTCTTTCCGCTCCTTCTTCTCCTTCTTCTCCTTCTCCTTTCTCTCTTTTTCCTTCTTCTTAGCCTTCTTAGCCGCCTTCCTTTCGGCTTGAGAAAGCTCCTTATCGACGCTTTCAGGCTCTTCGGCTGCGGGATCCTCCTCTGCCACGATATCGTCTACCTCAGGAGGTAATTGTGTTGCTTCAGGTTCCTCTTCCGATGTCGTGGCAGGAAGCTCTTCTGTGGACTTCCCTGCGGCAGCTGGATCCTCTGCGGGCGCCTCGTCGGAAGGTTCCTCGCCCGCACGTTCTGGTACGGCTTCCGCTGAAGGTGCAGGCGCATTTTCCATCGCATCGGCCTGCGATAGTGGTTCTTCTGGTATATCTGGCGCGGCCGGCTCTTTGTGGACTGGTGAATCTACCACCGGCGCGATCGGCACCTCTATAGGCGGTAGCTCGGCGGCCTCTGCAGCAGGCGCTTTGGCAATCTTGGAAGCCTTCTTCTTCTTGCTCTTCTTGCTTGACTTTGACGTGGAGGGCTCCTCTTGTGGGGCGAAGTCGAGCTCACCGCCGCCTCCGTTTTGCGCCAGTGCCTGCTCATACTCTATGCTCTCTATTGTTCACTGTCAGTATTCGTGCGCGATTTCCAACAATAGCGATGTGATTGAAGAGCTCGTCGTGCCCATGGGGGCTGGCGTGAGACGAGCCATTAGACCAACCTTTCTCGTAACGTGCCCGTATCCTCTCTTCGTCAGAGTCCACCGGGCTGTAGTATTGCACGTTTGAGAAATCGGCATATTGAACTTGAAGCTCAGACCGTGCTTTGCAGACGGTAATCTCGTCATCCATGCTGTGCCGTCCTCTCGTGATATCTCTGCTGGGCGATTTGCGCTAATTAAAGATATTCCTAATATGCCCGATTAGAGTTGGCGAACTGAAATCGAAGTCGAAACGTCCGTTCCGTGAAATCCGATGAATGTGAAGTAATGTCGCAATATCGCTGCTCGGCAGGTGCTATGCCGAGTTGGGGTATCAAGAATGAAATGTAAAGAAATGCAAGAGAAACAGAGTACACTGGAAGGCGTTGCGACAGTCAGTCTCGTTGCGTTGAACTCGTTGCAGAGAGGCGTCGGTGTAAACCCATCGATGGAAAATCTCAAGGTGGGAGATTCCCTGTGGTCAAAAAGGTGTCATCAAGTCGTTGATTGCGATAGAGAGGAGATGCAAGTCACCGGCCATAGGGGGGCCTTTTTTCATAAAAGCACAGCAGCATAGATGACGGATATGACTGGGCAGCGAGAGTTGTCATGCAGGGTACACAAGAAACATTGGCATCTTGGGCTCTTTCCAGCGAGGGCGCTAACACATGGGTCCCAGATTATGCGAGGTCGGCCGGCCGAGGGGCACGGTAGGTACGGTAGGTACGGGGCGGGTACCTCTGGTTGCCCTTGCAGCGTGGTGGGATGGCATGGTACTGTACAGCTGCGTGTGGTGTGCTCGGTGTGCCTGCCGGACGGATTGCGCTCGAGAAAAGTTTGTGAAGGCGAGCAGGGAGTGAGTGGACTGGGATCCTCAGGCCCGGGCTCGAGGACTGGCGCCACGTCACGGCGCGGAGGTTGGGCTCCTCCACTTTGTTGCCTCCGCAGAAGCGGGTACCAACGGGGGCCCGGGATCCGTCGCCATTCGATGTCACCGGCGCGTTGGGACAGCCGTGAGATATGGTATCGCCTCGCGAGGTACATGCTATCTGAAACCGTGAGGAGCCTCAAATCGCTCGTGTAAAGGGCTCTGCGCAGTTTTCTGCGCTGTATTGTATAGTATTGTATTGTGCTGTGCTTGTGTCGTGGCGGCCCAACCATGTGGCGGGGCTGTGACACCGGGAGAATATGAAAGAAAATAGCAGGCGGACGGCGTAGTGGAAGTCGCCCCGGCTCGGCCGCTCCAGGATAGCACCCGGCAGGTCAGGCTGCAAGCCGACCCTCCTCGTCTACTGGCTGGCTGGATGTGCTCATGGTCCTCCTGGTGACCGGGCGTGTCGATGTCGGAGTGCGCCGCAGATGCACGATGGGACGGAACGGTGACCGCAGGAGACTTGTGCATGTCGGCGTAGGGGGGGAAGGACCAATCTGGGTACGCCGATTTCCGTGTCAGGAGAGGGGCAACGTGCCTTGAGCTTGCCTTTGCCGGCAGGTGCTTGGCATGCGAGGATATGGATTTGCGCATGTACTTCGCAAGTATGCAAAGCCGAAGGTAGTGTGCGCAGCAGTTGGCGTGGAAAATGGTGTGCTCATGTGTGTAAGCGCCTGGGTGGAGGTGTTCTGAGGTCGTACATAGCGTGCAGTCGAGCGAGCATCTTCGATCGTTGGATGGTGCCCGGGCGCAGTTGTAGGTCTGCAACAACAACAAGTTGGAACCTGCCCAGGTGGCCACTGTGGCACCAACGTGCGGCAACCATCACCACATCCTACACACACCGTCTCCACGGCATCGTGACCGCACTCGGCGCGTGCGCATGCAACGTGCACGGCTTTGCTGGCGTGGGTTTCAGAGTGTGACCACTTCTAAATGGCAGCCTCTACCAGCACCTTTAACCCACCCAACCACTCAGCACATCTGGACATCAAAGCATCCACTTGCTCTGTGCAAGGTGAGCAGGAACACGTTTGTGATACATACATTGATATATTTCAAGTACCCATCCACACACTGCGACCTTGAAATCACTATCGTGAGACGACACCTCATCGTCATCGCTAATCACACTGCCAACAAGCAGTGCTAGAGAAGCCGAGGCTAACACTAAGTCAGCGCTGGAACGACTGGCGAGGCTGGGTGCTCGCACCCACTCTGACCTTTGGACGATCTGTGCACGGTGCTTGCCGTCCTTGCCCAACCACCACGTTTGAAGCACCATGATAGGGGTACTTACTAATGGATCCGCGCAAAATGAGATCTTTATGCCTTGCCGCCTTACAATTCAACCAAGATCGACGCCATATGTTTACATCATGGTATAGCCCTGTCGGAGTCTATCGCTGTGATATCCGCAGACAAACACCTTCGACCTGTTGCTAGGTGTGACAGTCTAGATCAGCAAACAGAAACATAAAAGTACCAGCGAATGTGCTCGGTGCTGCCGGTACTGAAAGATCTCAACGCTGCCGCACGCAGCCAACAAGAGTTCCCTCAGCATTCTCCAAGGTGTAAACACCTGGATGTCTTCTTTAAGGCGGAGACTGTCAACTTGCAGCATGCTTTCATACTAATGTCGCATCTTGGACACAAAAGATAAAGGCCGAATATCGCGTGGCTTGCGCTTTATATTGATTGGCGATCAAATGGCTAGCTTCTACTAGCATGTCATTGTCGGAACATTCATCCTCCAAGAACGTATTGGCACCATGAAACGAGGAAGTAAGAATTGACATGCAGAACGAGGAACCCAAGAATAGACGCCAACTCCCCAAGCGATGAAAGTAGTGTTGGTATTGTGTAAAGCAGTGACGGGTAGGTTGACGGTCGCCCGGCGAGGCTGACGCACCCCGCCTTCAAGGAAATATGGGACCTCTGAAAGCTGCGAGGTATGCATGAACTCAAGACGGGTTTCGATTTCGAGAATGTTGTGATTGGTCGTTATATTCGTCCGGTTCGGGAGGGTCTCATTGGAGCGAATCACATCGCCATTTCTTGCTGGAGCTTCCGCAACTCAGCCTCCTCATCGTCCTCTTCAACAAACTGGAGCTTGCCTTTGATCTCGCCGTTCGCCGCTGCGGGCATTTTGGTGATCTCATCCCGAATAGGCACGGTGCCGGACTTGAGCATCTCCTCAGCCAATGCCTCCTCTTGAAGCGCCTCCAACTCATCCTCGAGCTCTGTTTCGTCAACTTGGTTTCCGAGCGAGTTGCTGGTGATGGCGGTAACAATCTCCTCGCTGAGCTCGTTCTGCTCGCGCAGTTTCTCCCTGTGATCGGCAAGTTAGCCATGCCAATATAAACTGCAAAGAAAGAACACCCAAAATACGTACATTGTTTCGTCCACCTTTTCAGGTGTCAGCTTGCCATGGATCTGTTTCATGGCCTCTCCAGCCCTCTCCATTGCGGCAAGCGTCTCTCTGTTGATGTTCGCAGACTCGATGGCGTTGATCTGTTGTTCCAGCGTCCCGATCTGAGACACAGTCTGATCCAGGCTGTGCTCATGAGCCTTCTTCCTTCTCAAGGCCGCTTTGGCAGCTGCACGAGAAACCGATTAGCGCGCATGAACATAGACAAAGGAAGTGACTGGTGAGCACGTACCATTCTTGTTTGTGTTCACATTTTTCCTGGCGATGGCGTCTTGCTCATCCATTTGAGTCATGAGGTGCTTCTCGCGTTTCTGCAGCATGTCGAGCTGCGCGCGCAAGCCGAGGATTGCATTCTTCGGGCTGTCTTTCTTCTTGGCAGCGGCACCACCGCCAAACCAGCCCCATACACCTGACATGGTTATTCAGATTGCGACCCGATGGTATCTAGCTGCGGTGTATATTCTGCGCTCAATCAATATGATCGATCAACGCAGTAATGGCGACCAACCCCAGTTGGCACGACGATGACGGGCTGTGGTCGAGGCACGCGAATTGCGGGGTACGATAAGGCGACGGCTTTGTCGTGGAGTATAGGGGGGCTGTGGAGTGCTGATCTGGCTGTGGGTGAGCTGTCGCAACTGCAAAGATGCTGGAAGACGGCGGCAGCGGGGGCTTCGGAGGGTGTGGTCGTGAACGAGTTGCGGCGTAGGGAAGCGGTAGGTCGAGGTTGGTGATGACCCAGCTGTCAGTGCGACAGGCGGTAGAGAGGGCAGCCTGGGGGCGATGATGCAAGTTCTGGGGGGCCGCGACTCGGAGCCTGGCCCACGCCCACGCTAGACTGCTGAATGGTGTCAGGTGCTGCTGAAGCCTGCTTATCAGCTGACTAAGTCAGCTATCTGTCTCAAAGGCAAAGGTGGGTCTCCAGCTTCCGCTGTTGGAAGTGCCTCAGAAGGCCGCGGTAGCTGGATCGTCGCTGCCCTGCAATCGTAACTGACGCAAGAGCACGCTCATGTTGCTGACATAATGGGACAGCCTACAGGTCAGATTGCCATTTCGTAGACCGCAGACCCTAGAGGACAGCAACAAGAAACACTTGATGAGCATTGCCGGCGATGTGGTAGCATCGGCAATCACACGCATGCAATCAACCCATGTCCCGGAATGGTCACATCTGAGAACATGCAACCATGTCAACCCAACCTCCACCATCGGTGCGATGTCTTCTATCCGAGCTTCCTTCGAGGCAGGTAGGCGACAAGGTGCGCTTCTTAGGATGGTAAGCACGGTGTGTTGTGGCCGCTAGCCAGAGATGTCAACTTTGGCAAGGCGTGGGCTAACAGCTTCAAGTGTTGTGTCCTACTCCACAAAGACTGCAACTCTCACACTGGAGCACGGCTTTCCCTTCGGTTCTACGAACATTGCTTCGGTTGATGTCAACCTCGTACTCAGGAGCATTGGAAACGAGCACGTCAGCTTTGGCGCTTGGGTCCATGCGATTGGTTATGTCGTCTCGCAAACTAATGCTGACCAGAGCTCTGGTCGCCGAACACATACCCGCGTCCAAGCCGTGCTCCTCTGGGCAGCCAACGATCTCGATCTTGCCGCCTATGAAAATGCACTCGTAAGCAGCTAGACATGTTGATACACAAATTCGTCGTGGCAGACATTGAATCTTGAAACATTCGAGGCTCTTGATCTTCCATTTCTCTCCAAATCTCTAGCCTCAGCACCAAACACAAGCGCTCGGTGACCAGAGCGGAGGTCCTTATGCGGGGAGACCGGTCGGTGTCTGTCTGCTGGACCAGGACGACTCACCACAGACATCATCACCAACAAGTCATCGACCAATGGTGATGCGAGTCATCTTTTGCGGATGCTGTAATAGGGCTGGCATCGCTGCAGATATTTGTGCCTAACTGCGGACAGTCCGGAATTGGACGTGGGTCAAGAATCGAGCACAGCGATGGCCAATGCATGCAGCGTGCCTTGGGAAAAGCAGGCAACACCAAGTATAAGTGCGCTGACCGCCGTGTCTAGTCGGTAGTGTTCCAGGACTCTGCACGCACATACTCACTTCCTCTTCTGCCACAATGTCACCTCAACAGATCAATAACTACTGGATACCGAGTTGGAGCATTCACAAGCGAGTCTTGACGCAACAACTTCAATGTTATCTTGGGCCTTGTGCGACAGTCCGACCGTACACTCGTCATGTGAGAAGTGAGCTCATGTTGGCCTTGACCAAAGATCTAACCTTTGCCAGGGCGAAGAGGGTTTCCTTATTACAACCCCGGGAGCTTGCCTGACGGACGTAAGTGCCTTCTTTATAGTGGACCATGGTTTGTTGGAAGCGCTCACACCTAATTTCAGGAACAAATTGATGATATTTGCCTCAAGTCCAAGGATATATGGGATAAGCAAGTGGCCGCCAAGTTGAGCGCGGCACCAGAAAAGCCGCTGAAGCGGCCGCTGCATCAGCCTGTACTCGTATCGCAAATCAGATCCGTGGACCCCAAATGGAGGAGCAGGTCGCGACGGAGTCATGGATCGCGAAGGCCTCCAAGTTTGGGACGGCCTTTGGGATAATCCGACACACCCACACCGAGCCATCATCGAGATTTGATCGTGGCCATGGATTAGAAGCACTGCCGAAACGAAAGGATGACTGGCCAACCTTGGGTGATGAACCATTTGTTTAGTCTAGCACTTGCAGCATACGTACATGAAAAGCCTTACCCCTTACCCCAGGTGGATGTGGAAAGACAACAATCGGATGGTGTGGCGCCGCTCGGCCCGATCATTCTAATCACCGTGTTGCATATGGTGGCCTTGGGAACATATAATTCTCTCATAGTTTATCCGCCTCTTTTATGCTGTGCTTCCCAACAAGTACTGTATATGTGCAAGACTCGGCAGCAACGCAAAGCTGCGGGACAGAGAACGTGCAAGACCTGCAGCGTGAGCGTTGGGCATCGACGTCTGCACATATACGACCAATGACACTGAGCGATTTCTCGGCCACTGTTCCCGCCGGAACTCAACATAATCAATGGGGAATGCCTCATGAGAACCCGTTCACTGTAGTTCCTGTTGCAGACCTCTCAGGTCTAAAATCATTCGCGAAGAGGTTGGCAGTCGCGATTGACCCCTTGGTTCATGGCTCCCCTACGTTGTGGGTACAAGTAACCACATCACATTCTCCACGAAACAAGGTACTTATATCTGTCATCTGGGGTCAGCATAACAAAAAGGAAGAAAGAAAGAAAAAAAGAAAAGAAAAAAGAAAGAAAGCAGCGCCATTCGAGGCCCTCAACATTTCTTTAGAACAGGTAAATTTTCAGGCTCCTAAGTACCGTTGTCAAATTGTGGGCTGATAAATTCCACTATGTCAGGAAATGTAAGCATCAGCAAATTCACACGTTTGGACTCGGACAACCATGGCGTGGTCCACGAACCGGCTACACCCAAAGGTATCTCGAACAACGCACGGGTCAATCGGATCCACCACATGATGGGGCAAAAGATAATCAGAAGAAAGAAAGACCGGGATGGAATGATCAATATGCATATCCAATGCACATCCTCAATGGCGCATACTTTCTTCCACCCCGATGAATAAAATTGATGTACCGGAAATATGATCTGTGCAGTGAATCCTGTTTCCCACATGGGCCCCCACCCCGTGTCGCCGTAATCTGGGTTTCTCTTAAAAATGGCAGCACGTTCTCATCGATTTTTCATCCACCTCCCCCCCCCCTTCCCTTTGTCTCTCCTCTGCATATACCCAATACGAACTTTGGACACAGCACAGAAGGAAGGAGGGATACATCTAATTTTCAATAGCTTATTCCCCAGACTATTTTAGCTGAAAATAAAATAAAAACTGACGAAATCGACCTGTCCCCAAGAAGAAATCAGCGAAACGAAGTAGGGAGACTTAATACTTCGCTCGTGTCCACGGACTTACACAAATATCCCCACCTTCGAGACGAAGAAAAGAAAAGAGGAAATGTAAAAAAAAAAAAACAGGCAAACTAGGGGATAAGAGAAAATGTATTAAAAGAAGCGCCCTCGCAAAGCCATCACCCCAATCATAAACTCCACAACTTCAACTTTCTACTCAAAAACGCACACACACACATACACACACACACCCTCTCTCAAAACAGCCTAAATATATACAACTCGCTATAACCCTGGTATTCAAAAGCCACTCTGTGCCTTATCCCGCATCCCTTCCGAAACCCGCTGCTTCTGGCAGTACATTCCACTCTCGCAAAACCAACAGACAAACCAACACCTGACCACGACAACATCATCGGACTCCGGCCAATAAAGCCCAGGCGGTCTCCAAAATACCAAGCAACATTCCTCCTTAGTTACGCAGTCCTTATTCATAGTATGCCTGAAAAGAAAAGGAAATGGCTGCAGGTTACAAATGAGGGACTATGATGCCGCTTTGTAGGGAATGAGTCAAGAGCTTCACGAAGTCAAAGTTGTGGGGCAGGAGTTATGTATCATGGTACAGCACGCCTTTCGCGAACCCTGGAACCCGGTAGCTCATGTAAGACTATTATTCTTCTTCGTTTCCTTTATATGTAGGTGGTTGAAAACTCTTATCCCCAATTCCCACGGCGCCGCAGTTATTTCTCAAGACTTAGACATGATAATCATTATCAGAGCCGCTCTGGCACTAGATGGCATTGTAACGATTCAGATTCACAATAGCACACATTTTATAAATTTACTTCGCATTTCACTTCGTCTCGAGTGATCAAAAAACGCGGGATTAATAAATTGATTAATCGTTAGGTATCTTAGAGTACAGTAGCATTAGGCATGAGGTCCAGCCTTGTCATTTCGTCGTAACACTTCATTCCGATGATTACAATCCACGATGAGCCTCCTGGTGAGTTGTAGTGCTGTTCCTACGCTCTCGGCCGTGGTGGTGGTCGTTGTGGGCGATTTCAGGCTCACCAACGTGCTTGCGCAAAGTAGAGGGAGGAACCTGAGCGGCGTCGGTAGGATCCTTGTGGGCGTCACTGGGTCGTATCAGTCTCCGGAGGCTCGTGGTCGAGATGCTTGTTGATTAACTTACGCAGTGTAAGTCTTGTCCTGGCCGAGAGTCTTGCTGCCGTCACGGTCAGAGTCGACGCGGGGGTCAAGCTTGTTCATGGCATCCGACTTGTGGGGGCCAGCAGTGTTGGGGGCAGGTCCAGGGCCGCCGTGGGTGCCAGTCAGACCGTGGGTGTTGTGTGTGCCGTGGGTACCGTGGGTACCAGTGACACCAGACGAACCGTAGGTGTTGCCGCCGGCAGTGCGCGAACCATCAAGGTCGGAGTCGACGCGAGGGTCGAGCTTGTTGGCGGCGTTGCTGTCGTGGGGACCAGCGTTGGTGGACGTGTTATAGTTGCTGCCAGTCATGCCAGTGCCAGTGGTGCCGTGGGTACCAGTCAGGCCGGAACCGGTGGTGCCATGGCTGCCAGTCAAACCAGAGCCAGTAGTGCCGTGGGTGCCAGTCATGCCGGATGAGCCGTAGGTGTTACCGCCGGCAGTGCGCGAACCATCAAGGTCCGAGTCGACACGGGGGTCGAGCTTGTTAGCGGCGTTGCTGTCGTGGGGACCAGCGTTGGTAGATGTGTTGTAGCCAGTGGTGCCGTGGGTGCCGTGGGTGCCAGTCATGCCGGACGAGCCGTAGGTGTTGTTGTTACCACCCATGGTCTTGCTGCCATCGCGGTCCGAGTCGACGCGAGGGTCAAGCTTGTTCGCGACGTTGCTGTTGTGAGGGCCGGCGTTGGTGGATGTGGTGTAGTTGCTGCCGGTCATGCCAGTGCTGTGGGTGCCGTGAGTACCTGTGGTGGTAGTAGAGTCGAAACCACCGGTGGTACGGGGAGCAGCGCGGTGGTCACGGTCGCTGTCGATTCTAGGGTCAGCAGCGTTGGCAGTGCGGCTGTCGTGGTGACCGTGGGTGCCTTCGGGCTCAGAGTGCTTGTGGCTGGAAACGGCCTCCTTGACCTTGTTGACGATGCTCGACATGATGATTGATGATTGATGTGTGGATGTGTTGGGTGATGTAGGATGTTTCTTGGACGGGAGCCTGGGGAAGCTTCTTTAAGTGCTTAAGTGTTTGTGTGTGAGTGAGGATGATGGAATGATGACGAGAGAGAAGATTGTGAGGAGAGGAGAGGGAGAGGGGATCTTATATGCCTTGGGAGTGTGAGGGAGGAGAAGGGGACATGCTCGTAGATGCCTGTTCCAGTTCTATCCATGGCTTGGCCTGCTCCTGCCTGTGCCTCATCGCGATATGCCTCATGCCATCTCGACTTACACGGCACTTACACACGTGTAGCCAATGATGGTGCCGAATCGTCACAGGCGCGCTTGACCAGGCACGGCATGGCCTGGCCCAGAGCTGGTCCTACACCAGGCCCCCTTCACGCTCTCCGCCAGCCGCGTTGGCCTCTGGGGTTGACAGCTTCGCTTCCCAGTTTCCAAGGTTTTGGCAGCAGCAGCGGATGCCGTGAGTGGCTCAAGTGGGCAGCATGCCGTGGGTAAGCGGGTACGATTTCATCATCCCGGTCCAGTGCATCTGACTCTGGATCGTGATCTCGATCAGTCCCTCTGGACAAGCAAAGCACTCGGTGGCCAGGGATCTCCCATTTGCTGACGATGGTGCCACTTTCCTGGGCCGCAGCACTAGCAACAGTCAGATCAGACATGTGAGCCCCAAAGCAAGTTTGTTTGAGCAAACTACCGCTAACGGCAGTTCTAGCTGCGACAGCACCGCGCTAGACGCCAAAGCTCGAGCTTCCCCATGCCATTGCAATCGAGAAGGCAAGGGTGCCGATCTGCAGCTAAACGGAGTCTATCAGCCACAGCTGCGTCTTGTCAGGGTGCTGTTCGTCCAGGCCCTCGGCGCAACTCGTGTGGCTGAACAGGCAGCTCTCCTCGCATGGACTATGACGACAAGAAGACGACAGTACGACTGTAGATTACAGGAGAGGAACCAGAGTATCGAGCGTGCTTCACGGGCAAACATTGCCGTCATCATTTGGTCAGAGCGTGCCTCAAGGTCATTCACGCTGAGGTATTGGCCGGGGGAGGGGGGGCGTTGCATGTGGCAGGTCCTGAGCGAGCTTGCGGGACAAGCTTTCTCTGGGTCAGCAGCAGAGACGATTCTTCGGTGGTCAAATCTCGAACGCGAGGGGCTTGTCCAAGCTGTGGCGTCATGCTGGCGGGCTGTCGGCTGGGCAGCACGCAACTTTGCAACAAGTGACGTCGTGCGCGGTGGGCTCTCTAGGAGCAAGCCCATGTTCGCGTGTCGTCTGGCGAATGTGGGGAAAGTTGCCGTCAGAGGATTGACACACCGAGGCGTCGACAGTTCAGAACAACCTCCCGGGAGCTCTGGGGGCGTGGGGAAGCAGAGGCACCTTATGCGACCCTGGTCAAGCCACAGCTCTCCACCCTGGCCGGCATTGTACTTGGCCGGGACCTGTTCCGTAGTTCGAGGATGCCGTGCTGGCCAGGTCGCCCGCGGGTCTCTTCGCAGCATTTGCTCCGAGGCTGAATGGGTTCCTGGCTGGGGGCCTTGTTCACCCGTGTTCCAGCCCATGGGCGGGCGGTGACCTCGGGACCGGGGCTGCTGCCGGCACGGACTTCCGTGGCTGTCAAGCCTGCACCAGCAGCCTGGATTCGTCGTCAAGGTGGTTTTAGCCGGGCCTTTGGCACGCAGCTCATCCCGCATCGCAGCAGCGCGACTCATGCTGGCGGCATGTCGTGACTTGGAGCCATTGCCTGCATTGCGGCCGCAGGCCACGAACAGCTAGTCTTGCGGTAGCGTTGTTTGACAAAACGCTCTACCTTCTTGTTGCTCGAGCCGACGAAGCAGCCATACGTGGAGTAGGGTGTGTCTGGATGGATTTGCGGGAGGATGATGTGGCTTTGGTGGACAGGAGGTGAAAATGCCGGGTTCCGGCTGGGCGGGGCCAGCAGAGGCATGGGGATCTGGATGTGGCGAGCGGCAGCAGGCAAATGCCAAGTTTGGGCAGACAGGGTCGATAGGGTCTAGAGCTCTGTCGCCGAAGCAGAAGCAGAAGCAGGTCAGTGATGGTATCGTGTGGCGGATCGGACTGGACTCGGCCCTGGAAGTTTGTCGAGGCCCGTGTTGCTGGCCAAAGCAAGCACGTGTGCGCGTGTCGAGTCGAATGGAAGGGACAAACGTACATAGTACTTGCCTTACGTACATACGTTACGCAGTAGTGCAGGTCTGTCCGTTGACACGCCGAGCGGGTGGGTCTTCCGCGTGCTTCTGCGGCGCGACTTTGCTGGAAGTCGAAGGAAGCTGTGGCAGGAGCCGACGGGAAGCCCCACCGATGCGGTCATCGACTGCCTTGTTTTCCCCCGCCTTCCGCCAGTTGCGCCCCGTGCGCCACATGCAGCTTGGCCTGATTTGTCTCCTCCCGCAGTCCTCCCCACAACCACAACCATGGCCATTTTGCTACGCCACACCTCAACCGCGTCAATGGACAGACCCCAGCCTCTGCAACTCTCACAGTAGATCACCAACAGGGAGACATGAGCCAAGAAACGGACCCACGTTTCAAGCATATCGATAGAGTATCAACTCCCGGCATACGAATCCACAGTCGACATCACAATGACATAACGGCCCCCTTTTGCTGTGCTCGAATTAGACTACTCCATGCCACGCAGCTTTTGCACAATGTCATGTGGCAGACACTCGGTTCCTGACAAGTCGATCACCACATTCGGTCGAGCAGAAACGGGCAAGAGATGTGCAAGTGCCGACACGATGACCACAGCTCTTACGCGGCTTCTATGGCACTTATCCACACAAACAAGATATCTGGCAGCTACTGCACAACAGCATGAGTGCTCTTCGACACCATGTCGCCGATCAGGCACTGATCTGTGCCATTGACGACATTCGGGATGATACACGTGTCGTGCTGGGGCGTTCTTGTGGCCTGGGTCTCGATGCGAATCGAAATTGTGGCAATTGACATACCGTCATCTTGTGAGAGAATCAACATCACCCATCGCCTGGATCACCCTAAGAGGTGTTCTCGCCCGAGACATCCCTGTCGTTGCGGACAATCCCTACTATGATATCTCCGTCCTCGTCCATGTCGGCCCGCATCATCTGACCCACGAGCATTCCCGTCCCCACAAGAGTCGCACACCGGCACGAAATGCCGTTGCCGTTTGCTCTTCCCGGTCTCTACCCGTTCGTTACGCACACCGGCGCTTGCCCATCGACAACAAGAATACCTTGGCATGGGTAAAGTAACCTTACTCTCGAAAGTAAGGTCAAGTACAGGGCTATTTTTGAGCCTCAATCTCTACGTCATCTTACATCATATCAGGGACCTGTCAAACCACATACAGGGATCACAACACAAACGCTACACGAGCACGGCACCTAGAAGCCGTCTTATCTTATCACGACTTTCTAGCCTCACATCGCCCACTGCGTTATCATCTTGGGTGAGCATCTATCGCTGCTTGTCATTTGTCCAGTGTGCTATCAGCGATATTGTGAGCAGATACAAGACTTCTTCAAACAAGACATCCTGCTTGCCGGTTGGTGCTGACATCGCCTCCGGGTCGTATTATTAATCTGATTCACTGAGGGTTAATCCGAGCCTTGCACCAATTGATCCAACTTTCACGTAAAGCCGGAGCCCGGAGGTCCGATTCCCAGCAATGCGCACATGCACAACGATTGGATACTTGAGTATACAATTTTGTAGGAATAGCAGCTACAGCGTAAACCACGACCCGCGTACTAGTCTACCCGACGTTGCGCGCATTCCTCATATAGATAAGCCTACAAACCAGATTGCAGGTGTTCTAGAGAATTTTGCTCTGCTCTCTGACACTGCGCTTGCCGAAATGTGTGCAAATCGACGATACTCACAGGGTGGACCCTAGTTCTTTGACGTCTACAAGGTCTCCAGCATCAACTCAAAAATACCGGGTCCTCCCTCCAACTACATGCAATAGCTTGCTTCAGCGTAAATTCTTCTCACCATAGTCCCGGTCCGTTTGCGGAAGACGTTGTCAAGATTACTAAGATCTCAGTGGTCCAGTGGTCCCGAGATTCTGCAGCGGCGGATTGCAGGGCACCGAGGCTCGAGTTCTTCTTCTTCTCCTTCTTTTGAGGCGCTTCAGCCAATCAGTTCATCAAAAACTGGACATCTGGGAATTATCTTTCTATCTGGAGATGCCGCAATGCTTTGAGAAATTTCAACTGGTCTAGTGCATGTGGCAGGGAATGGGCACTTCCGTGCAAGAACGTGTATGCATGCATGTATCAAGGAGTACATCATTGCGTGAACGACATTATGTTTTTTTTCTATCTTGTTCTATGTAACGGATTATTGCATTGCTTGCTTTTGTATGTGCCAATAGGCTGCGATGAAGAGGAAGTAAAGAACAAAGCCCCCTAGTGCGCCACGTAGAGGAAGAAAACCCCCATCTAGCCCCGTAAGAACTCGAACAAAGGAAATGTCAGAGAGACAATATGTGTGCAGCCCTTCTGACGAAGAAATAGATCTATGAAACAGAAAGAAATCCGGGGATACAAGCGGTCGTGTACGCCAGATGTAAATGCCACACAAAAGGAGCAGTTGATCTACATGGACTATTAGACTCTGGCCCCTGTGAACCTCTCTGCAGGCCAGCCCTGCATGGTCTGGCCTTCTTCGACCACATCGCCGCCCATGATGAGCGTGTGCTCGAGCAGACAGCTGTCGTTGCCCATGTGCGCACCGCTCAGGAGGCGCGAGTTGGCGCGCAGCACGCACCGGTCGCCGACGCTGAGGCGGTTCAGGTCGAACTTGCCGCGGCTGTTGATGTGGCCGACGAGGCTGGCGTCGTCGACCACGACGCGGTCGCCGAGGGTGAGCAGGTCGGGCTCGGTGAAGACGAGGCTGAGCCTGCCGTTGACGAACAGGGCGCAGTCCTTGCCGATGTCGGCGCCCAAGGCGCGGAAGTACCACACGCAGTACGCCGTGCCCGTGAGCAGGCCGAGGATGCCACTGCCGCCGAAACAGCGCAGGCGGATCTTCTCAATGGACAGCAGGAGCTGCCAGCGCTGGCAGTAGCTGCTCTTGTCCCAGTCGTAGTTGCCCGGCTGGCGGCGGCCGAGCAGGATCCACTTGGAAGCGATGACGACGGCGATGGCGATCATGGCTTCTGCCGTGGCGAGGATGCAGATGAACGCGGAGAAGAGGCCAAATATGACGAATGGCTCGTCGTAGGAGCGCCAGATGTAGTCTTCTCGGGAAAACTTGTCGATGTGTGTGTACATGAAGTTCGCGATCTGCACAGCGGATATGGTCGCCGCGTCCCAGTAGATGTGAACGAAGACGATGATGAAGGACGAGTAGAGGAAGATCGCCCACTGGCCGAGCACGTAGTAGGGCGCCTTGCCCTCGTAGAAAGCCCGGCCAAAAGGCGATCGGGCTGGACCTTGTTCCTGTGCTTCATGCTTCTCATCAGAAGCTTCAAAAGGTATGGTAATTGTACTTTGGTTACTGCTTAGTGGCGAGGACTTGCTCTCTTTTTGGAGTCGTTGAGACAGTACCCCGTGCGGTACGGGCCGTGAAAAGGTTTTGATATCCTTTGCCTGCTTCTCGCTGTCCACGCAGAAGGCGAGATCGTCCTGGGACTTTTGGGCGATACTTGCTGTCGAGGACAAGGCTGCAGGAGAGGCCGATTTGACAGTGAACACCGCCGGAGAATTCTTGCCAAGAGTCGGACCGCGGGAGTCAAAGTCGAGGCTGACTTGCGAGTCTGACGCCATGATATTGGAGACTTTGCCAGCATCCACGTGGTCCTGGAGAGACAGCCTTTGACGGCGTGTGAGACCCGATTCTGGACTCCCTCGACTCAGACAGATTGCGTCGCCACCTTTCGAGCCCACATATGTGCCGCCGGCATGGTAGGTCTTGCCACGGCGTGTCATGGCACCGCTGCCCATGATAGCACCCTCCTCCACGACCACCCCAGGCAAGAGTACGGCGCGATCTGCAATCATGGCGCCGTCTCCGATATGTATCCTCTCTGAGCCGTTGCCGTCTGTCGTTATCAGATGCGACCTTGAACCGAAGACCACATCGTTGCCAACGTCGATGAGGTGGTAATCGCCGATCGTGGGTCCAGTGCCAGGCCAGTAAATCCTCTCGCCAGCGCGACCTCCCAGCATCCTGACAGCTATACTTGTCGCCTCATAGTGGCTGCCAAACAATTCTGTAAAGTCATGAAACTGAGCAGTGGGCATGAGACTCCTCATCAACTGCATACGCCATCTTGACACCTGGCCGTGGGTCAGAGTTGACCCGGGCATCAGTGGACCGAATATCCAGTCGAGCATCTTGCGTACTAGCGCGACGAATGCGAAAACAAATATCGGCCCAAAGAAGGTTCGCAGAGTTCTTGCCAGGTAGTGGTATCCAATACGCTCTCCGCCGGCGAACCAGTCGAGTGTGGATGCGATGGAGCTGCCTGGCTTCGGCGCTTTCCCGTACACCATGCCCAAGAGACCAAGCACCCAAGGTACGAGATAAAGTAATTGTGCGGAGGTCCATAGTGGTGCGGTTCCGAACAATTGCAACGCCCAGTGTGCCTCGGGAGCCTTGGTAGCCGATAAGTCACGGTTCGCTTCGTTGGCATCGGTGTCCATTTCCCAGGAAGATGAGTTCGGGCCGATACACGTGTTTTCTGGCACGATTGTTCCTGGCGCGACGACTGAACTCACACCGACGGAAGCGTTCTTACCAATAACAATGCGCTGTAGTAGCATGGAGGTGTTCCGCTCTCCAGCCATTGGCCGGATAGTGCAACCATCAAGCGTGGCTCCGTCTCGGATCTCAAGAAGATCCCACTCCCCAAGGTGCGCGTTCTTAAGCGTGACATCACGCCCAATGCGGGCACCAAGAAGACGATAATAGAACTTCTCCAGCCCGGGAGTTGCCCTAAATACGCCTTTGCCACACTAATATTTGGTCAGTGTCAAAACTTCGAATCCTTTTGGTGCGATTCTTTTCCTTTTGGGGATGAAGGGGGTACCCACGACTTGAACGGCTTTTTGTGCTAACCACCATCGTGTGTGATAGACGCCCCACATGGGAAACAGTCCTTCCTTGTGCTTGCCAATGATGACCCATTTGAGAAGGATGCCCACAAAGGGCAAAACTGCCTTTGCCACAAGTTTGGCTAAGTACATTGATACTAATAAGTTGATCAGTCTGCCAACGAGAAATTCGCTTGTTGGGAGGTCGTTTGAATGACTGAGCGCAAATATGAAGCATGTCCACTGGAAACCCCTGGTCATCGGGTAGAGAAAGGCGAGAGGCAATAGCTGGACCAACAGCAGCAGAGGGTTCGTCGAACTGTACGTGACCTCGCAGCCAGGCAGGGAGGTCGACGCGTGTCCTGCCTCATTATCATCACCAGAGTCTTTCTCAGCAAGCCTTGCGTCGATATAAGAGCTCAACAGGTCTACTGATCCACTGTTGAAGATAAGATCGACGGGGAGATGGACCTTGAACTCTGCCCGAAGTAACGAAAGTAGCCGCCCTGCACGAAGTGAGTCGCCCCCAAGCTCCATAAAGTCTTTCTGTGGGGCGATATCCTTGACGTCGAGTCCCAGCAGCTCTGCAAATATGCCCGTTACTCGGCCCCCAGTCGATGCATTTAGCAATGAGTTTTGCTGTTCCTGTAGTACGCCAAGGAGTGAGTTGAGCAGTTGTGAATCAACACTGCCAAGTTCGGTGAGTGGTAAGGGCTCGTCCAAGGTGATGAATTTGTGCGGGATTGTGTTTCCATCGAGGACTTTCGAAAGGCTGGTTTTGATTGCGTCCAAAGGGATGTCCTCTGAAGAGTCTATGTCGTTATCAAGGTCGACATGCTGTGAAGGAGCGAGCACGGCTTCGAGCGTTCCTGCACCCGAGCTTATTTGCACAAAAACGTCTACACGCTTTGAGACGACTGACTGCAGTGCCTGTTGTACTTTGACGTGATCCACTGAGCACACTGACGCTTCGATCGCAACCGATAGATCCGTGTCGATTGGGGGGCAAGTAGCTTGCCAATGTCGCTCCCCGTATGATGTCGAGTCCGTAATGCAGGGAAGTCCAAGTCGCTCAGCGAGCCTGATCCGTAAGACCTTGTTGTTCTTCTTCGGCACGTCATCCATGAAAACAACCACGACGGGCCATTTCACTTGTTGTAGACTCGTTTTGAGTGCTTCATGCAGAAGTCGCGTGTCAACCCTACTCTTGCCCGGCGGCGTCGTCACAATGACACCAACCACCTCTTGCAGTACGTCGTGGCGGACAGAGAAGGCGAGCGCTTGAGAGACACGACCAAAAATGGCGGAATCTGCCTGCTCAGCAGCGCAGACAATGGCGTTCTCAATCTCAAACGGCGAGATCAGCTCGCCTCCTCTGTTGATGACCTCTTTGTTGCGGCCGGTGATGTACAGAAACCCGTCCTTGTCCATATAGCCCATGTCACCAGTGTCGAACCATCCATCTATGGTCAGATGAGACGTGTCCAGAGTACCATTGCTTTTCAAGTACCCCCTGAAGAGAGGCTCGCCGCGGACGCAGATTCGGCCGACCGTCCCCGCACTTTCTGGCTGTCCGTTTCCATCCAGCACGATAAGTTCAGGTCCGACGCTGACTCCGGACGTGCCAGGCCGCTCGAGCTTGTAGTCGATCGGTGGCGTACTTATTGGCATGCACTCAGTCATGCCATAGCTGGGAAGCACGACACAGTCGAAAGTATCTCGCAGCTGCGCAGCTAAGGCTGGCAACAGCCCGCCAGCCGCGTTGCATATCAGTCTGATCCTGGATCTCGCCAATGCTTGTGGCCGGTTGGGTGCCTCGTTGAGGATGACAGAATGCATCGATGGTGAGGCGTAGTACCAAGTTGGGCCCATTGTATCGACAACATCCCAGAACAGATTGCCATCGAAGCCTGGACAACAGATAGCGCTTCCACCAGCAAACAAGGGCGCGAATATGTTCCGTATGAGGCCGCCACTGACAGGCTGTATTAGTCGCGATTCATTGAGGTGGCATTTGGTCGCCTCTGAAGCTAATGGCAGCTGACTTACACGTGATACAGTGGCATCATGTTGAGACACACATCCTCGTCTGTCAGTGCCCAGGAAGAAATAACATAGCCGACACCGCATACGATGGATTTTGTCGTCATCGGCACAATCTTCTTGGTGCCGCTGGTCCCGCTAGTGAATAGTATGATGCCAACATCCTCGTCTTGATTGGGGTATTGAGGAGTATTCGAGTCGCAGTCAGAGAGCGCATCCTCGGCGTCACTTCGCGTGATACTGATACTGCCGTTTGGTACTTGCGAGATGTAAAAGAGACTTATACCCATATCAAACAGCCTCAGACGGTCACTCTCCGCTTGACAAGTGATGATGGCGCTTGCACCTGACAAGAGGATATCCGCAGCGACCTGCTCGTGTCCGGCTGCGGGGTTGATCGGTGCCGCCGCGTACCATGTTGAGGTTGCTACAACAGTAGCAGCAAGTAGTGGCCCATTAGGTAACACAATCGCCACGATAGGCTTTCTCAGTGGGCCTTTGTTCGGAACCGATAATCTGAAGTTTTTGACGAACTCGCATATTGCTCCATGTGTAATATCGTCTTGGCCGCCGGACTGCCTCAGGGCGGGTCTGTCGTTGTCGTGAAGGAAGTCCCCAAGCGTTCGGTATGTCGATTTCAACTGTTCAAATCTCGTAGCGGAGCTTGCAGTAGCCATTCTGACTCTTGCTGCTGATATGGTCAACACTGACCTCACGCCACGGTCTTTCCGTCTGTTTCCGATATTACGAAGAAAGCAGTGTTTTTGTCGGGGAATGCTGCAAGCGTCTGGCTGATGATGTTGACTGGAAAATAGCCGTACACTGGGTAATGTGGTTGGACTACTGATGTTTCTGCCTGGGATAATTCTCTCGTGAAGCGAATGTGAAAGGAAGGTCAGTTATATAGCCGTCTTGTACATGACGGACGAACGATGGTCCTTGCCACAAAGTTCGGCACAAACACTGAACGAACGTCGAGAATGGTGGTACGGTGAGATAGATGAAGATCTCATGTCGCCATCGAAATTAACTTTGAGGAACAGGACCCGACGCGTCAGCAACTGTAGTTAGGTAGCCTCGTTTGGCAGGAGTGATCGTGTGCGAGGGTCGAGACGAGGTTAGCTGGTGGGGGTTGGCTATCTTTACTCGTGAAGAAAGCCAGTAATCGATCCCTCGAGAGACACTACGACAAGGCAGGGAGATGATGGGCTAGTGCCCCTGGAGGAACAAATCTCACTTATCAGGAGCAAGTACACCTATGTGAGAAGCCCCCACCCCCGAGACAACACATAACCGAGAGAACATACTGCCTGTAAGTCTCCGTCCCAAGGCTGCCGTGCTCTGTGTATCCATGTCCGGTGGTAAACGAGTCCCAGCTTGCTCGCTCACTCGGAATAGGACCCCCGGGTCGCCCTTGTGGCAGCTCTTGCGGGTACATGCCTCGGCTAAGTGGGGTGGTAGTTCTTCCTGAAAGGGTAATTTTCAGGGGTCAGCCGGCCAATGGGGATCCCTGGTGGCCCCAAGTGTTCAATAGTCTAGCAGCCATATGCGTGCTTGCATTGTGCTTTTTGCTTGTGACGCCTTGCAGAAGGAGCCTCTACCCAGTTTCAATGGCAATATACTTGACTTTTCGGGCTGGACCGGCACCTCGCCGGGACCGTGAGGCGCGCTGCCATCCCATGCTCCGAGACGCCTGGATTCTGGGCCATGGCCGGCGAGCATCCTACGCAGCGGCACCGAGCGCCCTTGTCTCAGGAGGGTCCCTGCAGCTGAAAGTCGGGCGCAGGAGATCTCAAGATCCACGGGCACCGTACAGTTTATGCTCGAGGCCTGAGAATGCAGGGAAAATGTTCATGTGCCGCTGAGAAACGGTCCAGCGAATGCAGGCGAGTTACTGGCACCCGTCGTACGGAGTTATCAAAGTTCGCCGTATGCTTGAGCGTGGCATCCAACAAGGTACTCGCCACTCCATTCTGTACCTGGATCTAGACTTGCGGCCCGTGGAAAACACAAAGGGCAAGGCCGACATTGAGCGCGTCCATCCCCACGTGGAGCGGCTCTCACAGTCGGGTACATTAGGCCTGCCCACAAGTCGTCGTGTCTCACGCCAAGCTGCCACATGAGATCAGCTGCATGGATATGTGCAGGCCCAGATTGCTCAGCAAGACATGCGCGACATCACCAAGGTGAGCCTCTTGGCAGGTACTTGTGGCCTTGGCGAGGCTGAACCAGTCCAGCATATCGAATCCAGCCCATTTAGCCCTTTTGGCTCTGAAGACTGCCGCTCCAGGCCAGCAGGGCAGCTTTGCTTGTTGTTCTCGTGGATGGCGTTTGTTTGTGCGGGCTTCTGTCTAGGTCGGATTGATCGCCGTGACCGTCGCCGACCGTTTAGCGAGAAGCAGACACGGCACGTCCGCATGCTAACCATGAGACGGAAACGTTCGTAATGCTTGGATAGGCGAGGTTTCCGGCACGGCGCTCATGCTCGGTAATGGCTGGTCATACACTCCCTTGGTGGGCTGCTGCGGCGGAAGGATTTGACTCAGGATACCAAATTTGCTGCACGTGGAGCCCGAAGACTTGCCGCACGTGGAGCCCGGTGGGCAGATAATTAGCACAGTGAGCCAATTGGTAGCTTGCGGCCAACCATACACATACCTTAATTAAGCACGCAGGAGAAGATGACGATCGTAGATAAGCCTGCCCAGGTCAAGGTAAGGTGTGAGCGCAGGTTCGCTTCGGGTGCTGGGTCCAGCAGGCGCCCCCCCCCCCCCCACGTACCCAACGGGGAAGGAGCAGGAAGGAGCAGTGTGGCCACAACTGCCTACCTTGGCAGCCCCGCAGCCTTCCAAGGTTGACACTGACAAGCGTGCTTTCTAAGCTCAAGTAAGGTACCTCGCCTTATGTTTAAGGTAAACCTAGCAATTTATCGCAATCACCGATACCACCCAGTCCGGTCCTAATGCTATATTGGGTATCTGCAATGCAACACTCCTCAACTGCCGAACCACCCAGGGACCAACCACCCGTCTGTATCGTCCTTCACTGTCTCCGGGCTTGTCGCATCATGCTGTGATTTGCATCAAGACGCTCCCCTCGCGATACCGTCGCCTGCCCAAGCGCCACGGTGCCCGACGCGATGGGTCTTGATCGTCTCTGTTCCTTTTCCTCGCTTCTGCGCCGTGTTCAAACGCCCAGAAGGGAAACGCTGGTCTTATCGCAGACCCAATAAGCCAGGCGGCTCCCTTGCTTTTTCCCTCGCCATCAAGCTTGCAGCACTCAAGCTGGCTCTCCGGGCTCGCCGGGCATGCGCCGCTCTGAGACCTGTGGGTGGGGCCTCGATGCTCAGCTCAACCCACCACGACAAAAACAAACTCCCAGAAACAGCACCTTCGCCATGGGAATCATCCTTCAGGCACTCGGCGATTGATTGAAGCCGTCATCATATCCAAGTATGTTTCACTAATCAGGTGGCGGAGTGAGACCGCGGTGCAATCATCACCATTCTGGACACATCTAGAGCAGGCTTCGCTGTGTGAGTCTGATTCTGGCCAACCAAGTAGATGGATAGCAATTTCCGGACCGTCCGTAGTATATCGTGTTCCTTTTCCCACGCTGCTGTAAGGAACAATGCGGACAATGTCTGCGGGGCTGTGGTGCGGCCCGGAGCCTGTCCGGCATGGTCCGCTCTCTCCAACCTCAACAGCTGGCCCAGCCCGTAGCGCGCCTTGGCAAGTCTCACTCCCGAGAACGACCACGGCACCGAAGTGTCCTCTTACCTAACACAGCATTGCGATCAACGCGCGAAAGCCTAAGTCTCTGTGGTCCCGGGCTACAAAGCATTCATTTCGACCTTCCAACCGCAGCTCTGTCCTCCGTCCCGGTGGTGAACATCAAGTAGCTACTGTCGGAGGCTTATCATCCTTGGCGCAGTCGACTCGGGAGCATTTTCTCTCACTCAATCGCATCCATACTATCAGCGTGTATGCCCGGCGGTATCTCTCATGTTCCTTGGCGTCATCTCCCGCCATGGCGCACTTTGCTTGACGGCTTACTTGACCAGAATCAGTTCCTTTGTCCTGTCCATCAACAATGCCACTCACAATACGGATGTCATGCAAGCCACGCTGAGGCTCCAGCCATCCTAGCTGAGGCTTCGGCAATCCTATAGTAGCGCACAAACAGCGAGCTCGTGGGATTGTATGCCGCCCTAGCATCCGAAACACTGGCGTTTGTGGTACACTAGGAACAGTAACTGTCATCGTGTCTTGTAATCACGACAGCAACTATGATCGTTCGAGACTTCAATCAAGGCCTTATGCCGACCTGATTTCGACTTCTGAGAGCCGAAAACTGCAACTTGCAGCATGGCAATGATTGAAGCATCAAATTTCCGGAATGACCTGCTAGTCGCCAATTCGATTATTAGAAGGCAATCCGTGCGGACACGCACAGGAGTAGATCAAGCAGCATGCTCATATGGATGAGCGGAACATTTGTTTTGTGGCACATTGTTGCCCGGGCACCTTCTCGAAAGCTCTTGAGCATGATGAGGTATCAAGTGAATCTACAGTAAAGTTACTAACATGGCATCAGTACTCTTAATCCTGTCTTCATCCCTCGGGGGCTCCACGGTACACGAATGAGCTAGTCACAGCGCAGGCACACGCGCTAAGGCCTTCTTTACGGCCCACCGGTTTGGAAAGGTTCGCACGCCTCGTGTGCCATGTGGAGAAAGGGAACGCTTAGTCTCGAGCCGCAACCTCCGTGGTAACTTGACGCATGACAGACCAGCCGGTCCCTAGATGGGGAGCATATTTTTAAAGTCCCAGCGCACTAGTATCATGATAGACTTTCGCCGGGCTGACTTAAGCGCTACCGCACCCTGGCGCAGAAATTAAGTATGCTGACTACAGACGAGGTTGTGGCTAGCATCTTGTACACAAAACCCTACCTGACCACTTTCCACACTCGGTGTTAGTCTACTAGCACCTTCTCTTGTGCAACTTATGCACGTGCCGAGAGTGTGACATGACTAGACAGGAGGAGCCACAGCAGATACAATTAGTCAACACAGGGAAGGTACAAGATTTAGGTTTGTGGAAACAGTTGTGTCCTGTGTAAGCTCTAAGGGGGTCTTCAAATAAAAAAGGAATCTTTTAGAATGACTTATCAACATAGGGAGAAAGTGATAGAGATAATCTCCCACCGATCTTGTGACATGTGCAGACACCTTCCGCGGGTGCTTGCGGAACAGGACAGCCGTCTCTGGGGCTTCTCCATGGTCTCTCCGAGTTTGACATTGCACCGCATACATGCCCTTGTGTACCGCGAAAGAGAACGACCGTGAGCAAGATTATTTTTTCTATGATCTCGCTCTGATGGTTTCCTTAAGGCTAGCGAAGGTTCTTCTCAATCAACGGGGCGTACAGCCGCGCAGAACGACAACAGACCATCACATCCCCGTCCGGTGTAGGAGAGAACGCTTGTTTCAACTTCACTTGACACAATTGTTCGGCCCGATGGCTGTCACGTTTTTCGGCAAAATAAGCAAGAGGTTTTATAGTTTGTGGGTTTTGATTTTTGTGTTGTTCTCCATAAGCTTTGTTGTCGCACCCGTAATTAAACTTGTGATGGAGTCTGCCAATGCTCTCGCACAGAGACTTTATTACACAGCATCATCGCCAAACTCGGGACAATCTGACTTTCCTTTCCTCAACATGTAAATAGATGTGCTCGGGGGTATCGTAAAGATCAAGAAAGGAATGTTTGGGGTATAATTGAGTTGAGCAAAGAAAAAGAAAGAAAAAAGTCACCAAAGATAAATCCAGACGAGATTCAGTCAATGTGATCGGAACAGCGCGCAGTCAGCACGCAAAATGACAAACTTCCCTCCCCTCCGCGCCTGCTGACAGACCACGCCGTCACCCAGTACGAGCGCGACGAACCCAGCCGGCAGGCTCACCAAAGGGGAAAAAAACAAGGATTGTAATGGGATCTGGAAAGTGAGCTTTGGGAAATACCTATAATCAGGGCACCTCTCCCGCAGCTCTCTTTCTCTCACACAGACACAGACACATGGCATGGCTTCTTAGACGCGCGAGCCCCTCCAACGACGACGCTCGTAGGCGCGGGTGGTGCGGTCGCGCACCCAGAGGATGCCGATGATGGCCGAGGCGAGCCAGCAGATTGCCGAGAGGAAGGCGAAGGCGATGACGGCCTTCCAGCGGCCGCAGACCGAGTTGCCCAGCACGGTGACGCCGCGCCAGTCAAAGACGTAGCCGCATGTGCCGTCGAGGTACTGTTTAATTTTTGTGTTAGTGTTTGATGCGTCAGGAACACAGGCAACTGGAGATAAATTTGTGTGATGAGAGAGGGGGGGGTTGTGGCATTCAGGGGCGTATGGGAATACGGTACGAAGGGTTTCGGACGTGGAAGGGTTGGGGACGATATTTAAAGGAATTCAAACGGTGTCACAGACGCTGAATAGGTTTCATCGCGGGGGAGAAGAACTTACGTTGACCAGCAAACCGAACGCCACAAACCACAGGATCGACATGAAGAGATCAAAGGGGTAGTGCGCAAAGGCGCCGGAGAGTGGGAGAAGCCAGATGAAGGCGAAGAAGATGGCCAGGCCCGCGACGACCTCGGTGTAGATGAAGCGGGCGAGCGGCCACGAGTCGACGCCCAGCTTGTCCATGTCGTGCAGGTAGCTGCCGTTGATGCCCGCGACGATGGCGGCGAAGGCGAGCTCCGCGGCGCGAAGGATCGTGCCGGCGAGTTGGAGGATGGCCATGGTGTGTTGATGTTGTTGTTATTGTTATGGGTTTGGAGGATGTAAAGTGCTGGAGGGATGAGGTTTGGTGAGGACGGGTATGTAGGTGTGCGTGTGTAAGTATGCAACCTGCTGTGTCTGAGGTCGTTGCAGATAGAAAGAGTTGCAGTGAGTGGCAGAGTCAGCAGCGGGAAGACACCGGGACGCAGCGTGGGACAGCAGGTCTTGATATACGAGGTGAGTTCTGACGACGGCCAGGCACAGCACGGTACGGCACGGCACGGTATGGCACGGTCTAGCACTGGTGGGAGCGGACAGAGTCTTCACGTTGTTGGAGCTGATTATTAACATGCCACCAAGCAATGACGATGCTGGTCCAACAGGATGTGCAGTCAGGTTTGCATGTCTTCGGGTCACACGACTGCTGCGTCAGGGCCAGTCAGAGACAAGGACGAGGACGACGAAGACAATTGCCGATCCTTCACTGGAGTGCGAGAGGAGGACCGGCGCAGTCGTGGATGGCTGAGCTGCATGCGTGGCATGTTCTTGGCGGCGCGCCAGGTGCAGCGTGTGCAACAGTCGACCTGGGCGGCCACCATGTGCAAGACCGTGCCGAAGAAGCCGTCTGGGGGGGGTTGAGGTTTGGTGTGTGCGATGGGCATTGAGGGGATGAGGTCATTCGTGACAATCCCTGCAGGTGACAATTCTTGTTTTCTGGGGCTGGAGCAGGGGTGCTGGCAGCTCCCTCAAGTGCCGGCATGTCCTGGCGGGCCACCCTAAGCCAGTCATTAGAACAAGTAGTCAAGCAACAACAAGCGAGATCAACTAATGCTTCATCTATTGTCAGGGTATATCTGAAACGTCAAATGACCTCATAGCTCCTGACTGGCCACTGCTGGTGGAGGGCTCTCTCTGCTGGGGTGGGTACAGTCCTCGATCGAAAGTAGCTGGCAACTCTAGAATCCTCACGAAGCCCTTTGAGCAGGGGTCTTACAAGTAAGTCTTGGCAATGTAGGCTCAGCGCAGTCCGGATTTGTAGGCTAGGGACTCGGTCTGCAGATCGTCCACTTGGTGAGCTAGTGAGCATGATGCCTAAATGAGGCGGTGTCCATTCTTGACGCCTAGTTGGATAAGGAGCATCATGCGATCCTTAAGGACAACATGATTTTCAGGAACAATACTGCTTAGGTACTAAATAATAGCCCCGGAAGAAAGAATCGACACACAAAGCCTTACGATAACCACCTCGGACTTCTGGATTTCTAGACTTGTATGACTTCGAATTTGGTATTTGTGGTGAAATCATCTTAGTTTAGCCGCACGATTTGGGGACTCATTTGGTCACAACTATCGACATGGGACTTGGGGCTGAGCTCGCTTGGCAATGTTTTTATTGGCCATCGAGACCCGACAGGCTAGGACTCCACGATCCATCCTATCTCTAGTGGCATGTACCTCACCCAGAATGGAACTTTGAGCTGAAGCTGGCGATCATAACGCCAGTAAGAAATGAGACCCTCCCATGTGATTCTTAATTTACTATATGAAAATATCGGGCTCCAGGCTATTCGTTTATTCTATGTTCAAGAGAGTGCATCGGTGACAACTTCCACCCCCCTCCCCCCCGTTCCCCTCCCCAACGGCATTCAGACCCGAAGGTCGTTCCACAAAAAACGGCCACACCTAAACCATTTACCTATACGTGCTCATTTTCAGGCCTCTCACCTAATACCACCCACATCCTGGTTAAGGCCTTCTCGTCAAAACGTCTTCTCGACTTACTTTGTCAAGACGCCAATAACATGGGGCAGGGTGTTGTGCCACTGAGAGTCCCATGGCTTAGCGATATCAGCGCTCTGCCACTCGCCTGCCTCGCGCAGATACTCTCCCGTCGGTCGGCAGAGCTGGCAGCCACCTAGGAATTGCGGCCAGAAGAGGTTGACGAAGCCTAATCCATTCACAGAAGAATAAGGTCAGCTCCAGTCCCACAAACCTCATTCACACGTTACCTTTGACTTGCCATAGCAAAGGTCCTGAGTAGCCATCAAACAGACGGAAAGAAAGAAAGAAAAGAAAAGGAAAAAAGGCTTACGCTGATACACCCGCATGAACAAGTTGGCATCGCACTTTACATGCTCATAAAAGTACCACCGCCCGCCCTTCTTCAGGTACCCGTACAGCTCGCGAATATGCTGCTGCGGGTCGGGGATGCTGCACAAGCACAGCACGGTGACGATGCAGTCGACGCTCTCCTTTTCAATCCTGCCGTCCCACTTCTTGTTGGAGCCCGGCGCGCCGCCGAGGTCCTCGATGCCCACGGGCACAATCTCGTACACGCCGTCGAGCCCGGCCCGCGCAATGTGCCGCCGCAGACTGGCGTGCTGGTTGGGGTTCGGCTCGACGCCGTAGACGCGGGTCACGCTCTTTGTCCTGCCCATGCCGCCGCTCCCCGCACTGCTCTTGCTCATGTGCTTGTCCGCAAAGATGTCGACCCAGTAGCCCGCTCCCGCGCCAATCTCAATGCAGACCCCCTCGAGCCCCGGCAGGGCCGGCTCCGGCAGCATCTTGCCCCCGACGACGCGGCCGTCGAGCAAGGGGAGGACCCGGAGGGAGGCGTTCTTCTTGACCTCGGGTCCCGTGCGGTCCCAGAAGGTGCCGAACCACGCGTCCTGGAGTCTGCCAGGGGACAGCAGGGTGGCGTAGTCGCGCTCCGAGATGAGGCGGGACAGTGTCGGGGGCAGGGCCTTCAGGGACTGAAACATGAACACGAAGGGCCCGAGGAGCCCGAAGAAAACCTCGGAGATTGCGGCGACGGTGGACGGCATGGTTGATGGTTGTGTATATGTCGTGCGGGTGTGGTGTGACACGCGTGACTGGTACCTGCAGATGCGATGTTAGCGACGTTCCCGGATACTGTGGTTGTTGACTCGCAGGGCACGGCATTGTGTGGTCTGCGCGCAGTCGTCCGATCGTTGCTTGTCACACGGAGGTGTCAAAGTGTGCTGCTGTGCTTCATGGGATGTAACAATGGTTTTGGGGCAGACCGTATGAGGCATGGTGTAAGCCTCCTGAGGAAGGAAGTCTTGTGATCCTTCGCAAGACTGACATGGGACGGACGCGAGCAAAATATGCATGAAGAGACAGGCACGGAAAATGAACATGAGGTGACACAGCAAAAGGCAGCGAAGTATGAGTCCGGCATGGTGAACAACAAGATATAGCAGGCCGTGGTGAAGATCCGTTATGGATGGTTTATCCGACTTACTTAGTAAGCAATTGGCAGGCGACCTAAAGGCTGGGGGAATATCACCTCCCCAAAATGGTGTAAGTAGTGACATATAGGAGGGAAAGAAAGACTGGAGCACATCAGCCTCCAAAGATTCATGATAACGGCGACAGGCTCCCGGGGCGGCGGGCACCGGGCGGCTAAACCCCGGTGGGGCCGGTGTCGGCCAGCCGCGGCGCACTATCTTGCCGTGTAAGAGGGCATCTGAGGATGTGATCACGAGGAAACGATTGTTTTGTAGAAGTTCAACTTGTCCAGGGAAGAGGTAACATGGTTATAAGTTATACTCCAGAAGTTTAGATACAACATTAGACCAATATATATCTAGATCGAACGGTGAACAGATCGTTCTCCCCGAGCTCAGAATTTCGAAGGGATATTCAACAGGAGGCGAGCTTCCCATGCGGCAGGCTGACAAATCAGCATAGCAGCAGTCTTGCCACGAGCGAATTATTGTTGCAATAGTGCCAAATATCTGTTTCGTGGGCGATTTACCCCAAGTGAGCAGGGGGTATTAACAACATATATCAGTCACCTCACTGCACTTATCATCAGGGAAGCACTTTGCGCAGCTTCATAATTGTCTCTGCCTATTTCACCCTCGTGCCTTTGGCATCTTCCGCTCCTCAAGCTCATCAATGTCTTTCTTCTTGTGAAAGTGCGGCGCCACCTCGCTAAGCCACTTCGCCTGGATGGGCATGCAACTGCGCATGTACTCCTTCGTGGTTTGTACAAGCTCGTAGTAGATGACCATGCGCTCTGGCGGATCTGACTTCATAAGCACGGAGCTCGGGTGGATATAGACGGTGGCATTGTTCTTGACAGTACGGTAGCTGTCGCCGGAGCGCTGCAAGCGTGCGGCATTGGGAAAGAAGCCAGCGGTCAGGGCCTTTTTGATCGGCTCGATGTTGGATACGCCGCAAGATGATGGCGATACTTCGACTCGGTCGCATAGTTTAGCAAGCTGGTCGCGCACGTCGCGCGCGCGTGTCAGCGAGCGCTGCTGCAGGAAGTTCTCGCGCGACCAGACTGGCGAGAAGTCGCTGTCTACCCATTGGTTCCAGATGTTGAGAAGAGTCAAATGGTCGCCGCCTTCCTTGACAGTGAAGCGGTTGCGTGCACTGTCGGCGTGGATCTTCTTGTCCTTCGGCCGAAAGAAGAGGGCAGAAGCTTCGCTAAGCATGGCCACGATCGAGAGTACTTCGTCAACGCAGCCAATCTTGTCAGCGGCCAGAACAGCCTTAGCCAGCATGGGATCTGTTGGAAACTCAGCCATCTGCCGCCCGACCTTGGTCAGCTCCCCTTTGTGGTTGAGAGCTTGCAAGGCAAACAACTGGTTGAGCGCACCGATCAAGGACTCTGTTGGTGGCGGGTCCATAAATTCGAACTCGAGCAACTGATTGATGCCCAGAGACTTGAGTAGAAGCACGATACTGTTAAGGTTCGTCCTCTGTATTTCAGGTGTCGTTGATTCGTCCATCTCGTTCATATAAGCGTATTTTGTGTACAGACGGAAGCACTTGCCAGGACCAACACGTCCTGCGCGTCCACTGCGCTGATTGGCAGAAGCGCGCGAGCATGGAACGACAACGAGGTTCGACATGCCCGTCGTCGGGTTGAAGACGTTTTCCTTCACATACCCAGGGTCAATGACGTAGACAATGCCATCAATTGTCAAACTTGTCTCGGCAATATTTGTCGCCAGAACCACCTTGCGAGCGTTTGGCGGGGTTGGCTCAAAGATCTTTGCCTGCAGCTCTGAAGGGAGATTGGCATAAATTGGACACACAATGAGCTCTTTGACCCTGTTGCCAAGCTTCCTCGCAGTTTCGGTGATCTGCAGTTCAGCCGCGTCAATCTCATCTTGACCCGTCAGGAAAATGAGTATATCTCCTTTGCCCTGTGTGCTATGAATTTGGAAGACTGTCGTGATGGCCGCAGCCAGATAGTTGGCTTCTGGGGCTGGCGTGTAGTAGATGTCGACAGGATAGCGTCGTCCGGGAATATTGAAGATAGGCGCGTCATCGAAGTATTCAGCGAATTTCTTGGCGTTCATCGTTGCAGATGAGATGAGAAGTTTGAGATCCGGACGTTCTCGCGAAAGATCTTTGATAAGTGCCAGCAGGATATCGGTGTGAACAGTTCGTTCGTGCGCCTCGTCAATCATCAAAGCCGAGTAGCCTGCCAGATCGGGTTCTGTCATGAACTCTCGCAGAAGCATACCATCCGTCATGTATTGCAGGATCGTTTTGTCACTTGTGTTGTTCTCAAATCGAATCGAGAAACCGACCTCATTACCCAACTTCACGCCCATCTCCTCCGCCACACGAGCAGCCACACTCATCGCTGCAACTCGACGAGGTTGTGTGCAGCCCACTTTGCGTCCGTCCTTTGTATAGCCAGCCTCGTGAAGGTATTGGGGCAACTGTGTCGTTTTTCCACTACCAGTTTCGCCGACGATGACAATGATTTGGTGCTGGGCGATGGCTGCGATGAACTCGTCTCGATATTGGTAGATTGGCAGGCTTTTTCGGGTCTCCTGTATGGACAGGGCCTTCTTCTCTGCCGCGTCGATCTGCGCCTCGAGGAATCGTTGTTCCTTCGTGAGCGTCTTTCCTTCGCCCGCCATCGTCGTGTCCATATTCCACTGGATGTACTGGTCCTGGTCCAGCACGAGTTCGTAGTCGCCTTCATATTCGCGTTCGGCCCTATTGATCTGCGCTTTCGCCTTTTGCGTCTGTTCCCTCTCCCACTCTTCGTGCTCGGTAACGAATTTCTCTTGTCCATATTCGTCTCGATCGACATATCGTTTGTACATCGCATCTTCTTTTCGCTTCCGGTCAATTTTGCCCTTCTCCGTGATGTAATCTTCCGGCATATAGTACCCATCTCTGTGGTCGTCAATCTTGAGCCGCTCCTCAGCAAGACGAAGAATCTCGCGGTTCTTGGCAAACTCTGCCTTCTCCTTTTCCGATAGCCTGGCGCCGCTTCTCAATTCTGCAGTCTCTTCTGCAACCTGTTTCCGAAGGAGGGCTAACCGCTCGGCTTCACGCTTCTTGAGGTAGTCTTGGCGTGACCGTTCACGCAAATCCGGCATGGCGGCGCGATTCGCTGCAATCTCGTCTGCCAGTCGCTGGCGCTCATTGCCTGCCTTTTCTCCAGATTTTTTCCCGCGACCATCGTCACGCTCCTTCAGCCGTTTCGCAAAGGCCTCTGCCTCTTCTCGATCGCGCGCCGCCTCGATCTCGGAGTCGTCGTCTTTCTTGTCGCGAGAGCCATCCTCATCGTGGCTCAGCTTGACTCTCTTTGAAGCCGACTCCTTGAATTCTGACTCCTCTGCAGCGCTGACCTCTTCTTCCTGGTCGTCGGACGCATCCGGGTCCGGCTCCTCGTCTCCCCATCTTTCGTTGTGGTCGCGGTCATCGGGTCGTCTGCGAATAGCCTTTGGTCTAGACTTGTGAGAGTCCCGCTGCGGCGAGCGACTTCGGGATTGACTGTGTCGACGCGAGGACCTATGTGGTTCGGATCGTCGTGATTTGTCGTCCCGATGGCGTCGAGACGATGATTTCTTGGAATCCCGTTTTTCGACTTTCTGAGGGCCGACCTCACCATCGTCCATGGGGACAAAAGCATAGCGTTTTCCGCTCATCGTGTTTTTCGAATTGGGACGTTGTCGCAATGTCGGGAAGGGGCGTGATTTTATGCTAGACAGGGCTCTGTCGCATTGTTCGTTCTTTTGAGACACGGATCTTGGGGTATTCTTAGACGACAAGCTTTGGCGCAAGCAACTCGGATACGGAAGATAACCGTAAGATTCGACTTCGGTGCGCGCGAAGCATCGGCGGTCGAAACGCTTCTGGGAGAACTTCTAAGCTTTGGTGTTGCAGCGCAGTGACCCCAGATCTTGCGTCAAGGCTGCATCGCGCATAGGCTGCACTTCCCACTAAAGCTGCCTATGAGCCTCGCGCTGCTGTGGAGCGCCAAGCGCAATGGCGCCTCAGACCCCTGTGCCTAGCGCTTTACGCTTATCTTATCGGACCCCAATGACCCATTGTCGCCGGCTGGGGCATGTGGGTGTGCGCCAGCAATTGCCACGTTGAGGTTGCCGATTACGCTAAGTAACCTCCAGATATTATTCTGGCAATGTTCCAGCTGTCCATACAGCTCTTCTTCTTACAACCAGCTCCTTTTGAGGTTTGTGGCCAGACCACGCCTGACCTTCATTCACTTCGACCGCAGTCCCTGACTGCTGCCTGTGCCCCGGCACATTTTCCGAGCAATTTATAGTTGCGATCATTCTTTGGTTGCCTTATCGCTGCGCACCCCTCCACTGAAGTGTTAGCGCAGTTCCCTACACTCGACGTTTGCCAACTTTTGTTTCGTAAAACCTACACGATGTTGTTCCGTGGGACAATATCGTTGCTTCTGGCCTGCCTGGCATTTATCCAGCTTGGCTTCTGTGCCGAGGACTTTTACAAGGTATGATCGTCGAACACTGCTATAGGCTTTCTCGTGGCACCATAATCTCACACAATACCGTCTACAGGTCCTTGGCATAGATCGGCAAGCAACCGACAAGCAAATCAAGACCGCCTACCGGCAACTCAGCAAGAAATACCACCCAGATAAGAACCCGTAAGCCTTTTTCCTCCATCAGCCAGGTACATCACACTGAGACTTACACACAACTTCCACGACAGAGGAGACCCGACAGCCGAGGGCAAGTTTGTTCAAGTCGCCGAAGCATACGAAGCCCTGATCGACCCGGAGCTGCGCAAAGTCTACGACCGCCACGGCCATGAAGGCGTAAAGCAGCGCCAACAGGGCGGCGGAGGCGGCGGCCACCACGACCCCTTCGACCTCTTCAGCCGATTCTTCGGCGGTGGCGGCCACTACCAGCGCGGCCAGCCCCGGGGCCACAACATCGAGGTCAAGGTCGCCATCTCGCTGCGCGACTTCTACAACGGCCGCGACACCGAGTTCTCATGGGAGAAGCAGCACATATGCGAGGAATGCGATGGCACCGGCTCCGCGGACGGCGAGGTTGACCGGTGCTCGACGTGTGGTGGACACGGCGTGCGCATCATCAAGCACCAGCTTGCGCCAGGCATGTTCCAGCAGATGCAGACGCAGTGCGACGCCTGCGGTGGCCGGGGCAAGACGATCAAGCACAAGTGCAAGGTATGCGACGGAAACAGAGTAATCCGCAAGTCGACACCCGTCACCCTCAAAGTTGAGCGCGGCGCTGCCAGAGATTCGCGCGTGGTGTATGAGAACGAGGCCGACGCCAGCCCAGACTACATCGCCGGCGACTTGGTCGTCACACTCGTCGAGAAGGAGCCCAGCCTGGAAGAGGACAACCCGGACCACGTCGACGGCGTCTTCTTCCGCCGCAAAGGCAATGACTTGTTCTGGCGTGAGGTTCTCTCCCTCCGCGAAGCCTGGATGGGTGACTGGACGCGCAACATCACCCACTTGGACGGACACATTGTGCACCTGTCGCGCAAGCGTGGAGCCGTTGTGCAGCCAGGGCATGTTGATACCATCGAGGGCGAGGGAATGCCCATCTGGCACGAAGAGGGAGACTCGGTCTACCACACCACCGAGTTCGGCAAGCTCTACGTCGAGTATTTGGTTGTGCTACCCGATCAGATGGAGACGGGAATGGAGAAGGAGTTCTGGTCCGTGTTTCAGAAGTGGCGCGGCAAGAACGGCGTCGACTTGCACAAGGACAGCGGAAGGCCGGACTCGCCTATCTTGGCGAGTGCTCATGATGAATTATGAAGAGCTGTTTCCCGTTGAGGGAAAAGTGATAGACAATTTAGAGACGACTATATACTTCAAACAAGCAAACTGCTGTTGTGCAAGCTCACTCGAACGGTTCTCGAGAGCACATACATGCCCAGTAGGTCACCCACAGAACCGGCGCAATTTTCAATTAAACGTGACTTGTAATTGACTATCGTATCTGCATATCAAAGATGATCCATGAAAAACACAATCATTATTCGTGAGGTCGTTCCGTAAGAAATCGTTCCGTCGTCATCGTAGGGACTCTTCGAACAAAGATACAATATCCAGCATATCAAACATACGAAATCTACCAAGAAAAAAGCCACAAGACATCATGAACTGCACCTTAAATCATGATTGTAGGGGATAAGTCGAGGGTCTAGGGGCATGATCAGACCATCTGCGACAACGTCAGTAATCATTTGACAAGCGACAAAATGGCCGCACACAATGGCGTGGCGGAGGACAACTCACACTTCCAGCGTCTCGAGGATATCCCGGAGCCGCCGGTCCAGTGGGCGGATACGTGTGAGCCGGATACTGGTCAGGGGCGAAGGTGCCTGCTGGAGGTGGTGGTACAGCTCCATTGCCGTACGAAGGTCCGGCTGGCGGGTAGTAGGCTCCTCCTGACGCGTGCAAGGGGGACGGCGGCGCATCGTAATCATCATAGCGATCGGCATCTGCTTCTTCCTCATATCCTGAAGAAAAGGTTAATCAGAATCCTCCAAGAGCAGTGACTTATTCGCTCGAGAACTCACTTCTCCGCTCCCGATCGCGGCTGACACGACTCCGAGACTTCCTGTCCTTACTCTTCCGGTCCGGTGACCTCGTTCTACTACGATCACGCGGCTTGACTGAACGTGATCGCGAACGCGATCTTGCTTCACGCTCACGCTCCTTGCTCTTCTGGTGATCGCTCAGCTTCTTGATACCAATAGCAGCGGCTCCAGTGCCTAGCAAACCAGCGGCAGCTTCCCGGAGTCGACTTCGGCTTCTCTTCTTCTTGACATCCGACGCAGATGCGGACGAGGATCTGTCACGGCCGTTCGTGTCGCGCTGTCGGCGGTGGCGGCGCCGGCGTCTCCCGTCCGTTGTCGAGCCGTCAAGCGGCTCGCTGCCATACTCAACCCCGGGAACTATGGGAGCCACTGGTACCAGGCCTAATTCTCGGTTAGCCGAGGACCGTCTGGAGCCGAGACTGTGGTTGCGCGACCTGGACCTAGAGAGACTTCTTGAGTAGCTGCGTCCGCGGTGATGGTGGTCATAGTCCTCTTCATAACCACGATCACGAGAGCGGCGGTGCTCTTTTCTCTCCTTCTTATCTTTCTGGCGCTCCCAGAGCTTGCTCGCAGCAGCTCCAGTCAGACCAGCAGCCGCAATTTCCGCTCCTAAGCTACTTTAGTACAATGCGCGTAGACAATAGATAATTTGTTGGAGAGTCTCACCTGTGCGGATACGTGACTTAGACCGCGACTTGGACTTGCCAGATTTGCTGCGTGACTTGGATCGGTAGTGATGAACGAGTCCGGCAACGGCGCTGTCACGAACATTAATGACCTGCTGGCAGAGCAAGATGGAGTGGCACCTACCTAGTGGCAAGCGCAGCCTTTGCTGCGTGAGACTTGCTCCTGCTTCGAGTTCTGCTGCGAGAGCTTGAGGAATAGGAGTGTCGTCTACGGGCCCGCCCACGTGTAGCCTCCTCCTTCTCAACCTTTTCGCTCTGCATGTACTTCAACCCACCTGCAACGGCAAGGGCAGCAGCACCCTATAACATGTTATTAGCGGTGCGAACCTCTCTAACTTGGGCTACGTGACACTTACTATGGCCAGGCCGGTCGCAATCCTGCTCCTTGACTTGCTTCTATGGCGATGACGACCATCATCATAGTCATAGCGATCGTCATAGCGCTCCTCGTATGCGCTCCGAGCACGCCTGACTACTTCGGTCCCAAGAGCGCCAAGAGCAGCGCCAGCTAGGACTTTCTGACCGCGATGCTCTTGGTATCGACCGTCTTTGCCCTGCCGGCTGGAGAGTAAAGCAGCGAGACCAGCACCGGCAAGACCACCTTCTGCCAAGTGTCGCTTGTGGTTGTCAGAACTCGAGCTGCGGTCACGACGAATGATGGTCTTTTTGATGTAGTAATCCTCATCGTAATATTGTTCGTCGTCGCGACGGCGTTCCTCCTGATATCGTCGCTCGCGCTCACGTCCAAGGGCGTAAGCCTCCTCTCGTGCGTAATAGTCGTCCTCATAGCGGGGTTCTCTTCGAGCTACTTGTTGCTGCTGCTGTTCTCTCAAAACGATGTAGCTGGGATCTTGTCGGGGTAGAACGATAGGCGCTGGGGGTGGCGCTTCCTGCACAATGATTTTTTGTTCCGGCGCTCGGGCGCGAATGATGACAGGAGCCGGCGGAGGATCAGGCGCGGAATAGTACTCGACCTCCTTGCGGTAGCGCTCGACTTCGTAGTCGTTTGCATCAGACTCCTCGACGATGCGGCGCTCCACTCGGAGCTCCTTATCCCTAGGCGACTTGGGCTCGTCGCGTTCAACTTCGACGACCTTCTTCTCAACCGTGACATCTCCATCCGCCTCGTACTTCTCAACCCGCTTCTCAACACGCTTCTCTACGTGAACATCCTCATCCCACGGGCGTAGGGGCCGATCCCAGCCGCGAGGTGACTTGATCTTCAGATCCTCATCGATTTCAACACGATCACCGTTCCGGTAGTAGACGTCGCGTTCTCTGATGTGCTCCGTTGTCGGAGAATCGAAAGCGGATCTTGGTCGTTCTGGCATGTACGTGGTAGTCTCCTTGCGACGTTCAACCTCGACATGTTCGTGGGGAGCGCGACCATAGTGGGAGTGGGAATGCGAGTACTTGGAGCGGCGGTCATCGTCATCGTCGTAGCGCTCAACGACGCGACTGCCAGTGGAGGAACCGGCGCCAGCGACTTTGTAGCGCCTCACCGTCGTTGTTTTGTAGCGATCCTCACTCGGCGAAGGACTGCGATCGCGCGAGTATCGGAACTCGCGGTCGCGGTAGATTGTCGACATTGTTGCACAGCGGGCAGTCGCAGGTCAATGGGATGACGTCAGCGTCCCCTGCGTGATTGCAGCAGCTCTTGTTGGGATCCAACGGCCTTCGCAGAAGTGCAAAGAGGGCAAGCAAGACGATGCGCGCAGATTTAATTGTTGTTGCCAAGCAGAAAGGAATGCAACTTCGTTTGGGCGCCACGGGCGTGATAGGGAAACCAGGTTGTGGTGATGATGTCGAACTTCAGTGGAGGGGAAGATGAGCAAGCGAGGGGCTGGGGGGGAGGTTACCGCATTGCGAGCCCACCTGGGCACCTGGGCGGGCACCTGGGCTGGGCAGTCCTGCTCGTGTGTCATCTGCCCCCGCTGTTGAGGCTGGCGCAGCAGCAGGCTTTGCCAAAACCAAGCCGCCCTCCCCTGCACCTCGACGGCCCCGATATCCATGCCCCCTGCCACTTCGAGAGGTGACCACGACCACGACCAGTTTTTGAGGCGTGCCCGAGTGACTGGCCTCGACATGTGCGCCTGACCCGGCCAGGCTTTTCTGGCCGTCCTGCGAGTGACCCGCTCCGTAGGTCATTGTGCCTTAAAGGCATGCATCCTGTCCTCATCGTGCCGTCTCTGAACCGGCAGTTCCGGTAGGGAGCACCGCCCTGCTTGTGGGACAGGCTGAGCAGTGAGCACCAGAGCAGAGTTTCGAGACGGGATGCCCGCATTGGCATTGATGTCCAAGATACGAGACACGAGTCATAGTCGCCGTATGGCCACAGCAGCCCGCGATGCTGTGAGCTGTACACTTCGTGGTTCGGTCGACCCGTTTCTGAAGATGAGACTACCTTGCCGTTTTGTTTTTAGCAACATGACAACCTTTCGACATGTTACCGCTCCAGACAGACAAAGACCATTTTTTCAGTGGTCCATGCGAACACGATGCAGTCATCCCAGCTCAGTGCCATGCAGGGAATGGCACGCAAACCCCTTTGCATAGGTTGTTGTAACCACTAAGACACACTAAACAAAGACACACTTGCGTCAGCACTAGAAGCAGGCAGACTGCCAGGCAGAGACGCCACATGAACAGCCAGAAGTACCTCGTAGCCTAGTTGCCTTTGCAGGACCAAGGTCGGGCGCCACACCAGTCTTCTCGCGACGTGTGACCACGCCTGTGCTGACTGGTTGTTGAAGTTGATGAGTTTCGAATAAGCCTGACACTGTGGCATCTTACCTGAGCCCAATGACTGGTGTCCTGCTGGCTCGATTCAAGGCTAACCTAACCACACTGCGTCCACGGTCAAGTTGGAGCGGATCGCGAGCCTAGGTTGCAGACTCGTCGCCAATTGCAGCCATGAAGAATCATTGTCGTTCGCGCTGTCTCCATACAGAACTTCGACAACGCGCGGAGATGACAAATAGCTCATCATGCTCTGGGGCAACCGCGGGTCGTTTTGCATGGGGCAGCCACTTAACAACCGTGCCTGTTCCATTAATCGAACGAGATTAGACACAAAAATCAATCGTACATCCAAGTATCTAAAATATACTGGTATCATGCACGCATCTTAAAGCTGATACGAAAGCACGATACTGCAATCCGGCATCGTCTGGCATCACTGAGCCCTTGAAGTGCCACCTTGTACAACGTGCGGGCTGCCATTGCCTCGGAGTCCTAGGAAGCAGCAATTGTTGGCGAGGTGCTCTTGCCAATCTCGCTCAAGATGAGTCTGATCAGGTGAGGACACACAATCTTCCAAAGGTCCCTTCTCGCATCAAGCCTCCTGCTTGCATCTCACACCTCTCATTTCAGCCCTATGGTCCACCCAAATATCGTCTACCATAGTACACAGTATCTTTGTCATCTTACCCCCAGTCACAGAAGCCAACCTGATCACACCTACGAGTCGGAAATGCTTTTTTGAAGACCTTGCGGGCCCAGCGCTGCACGTTGAACACCCGCGTGACCAGCTTTAAAATCATCATCGACACGTCAACGCGCATCCAATACATTGCACCATTCTGGCAGAGCCAACGGCGGTTCTCATCAGAGTGCTCTTGCACGTCGATCCATCGCCAGCGCCGTTCGTTCAGGGTTCGAAACTTCGTGCGGTCATGGTTTCTACTCGGCCCGGGGGACGGTAGCAACGTCACATTCTGCTTCGTTCTCAGTATGAGGATGAAGATCAACCTCAGACGACAGGCCCTATCTCCCCTTTGCTTTCTGCCCAAACCATTGAGGCTTCAGCGACGCACCATCATGCTCAGACTGCGGAATGGTTACCCTCAGCATCGTTCCAGGCTTCTCCAGGCTTGGCCAGCATGGATGAGCCTGCACCACCGGCTAAACATTCTATGGAGTCATCAGACGGAATCTATGGCAACATCCAGGACTTACCAGACAAAGACAGTGATACTGTCAGGCTTGCCAGTGGTCCTATCTCTTCGATCGAATTTGGCCGAAGCTCGGGCTATGGGTCTCCAAAAGTCAAACCTGCTGTGAGTTCCACGCTGGGAAGCCCAAGGCAATCGTGTGCTGGTTACAATCTCCAAAACCGTCGTCGTTCACACCAACGAGCTATCTACGAGGACACTTCTCCCAATCCTTCACTTGCCAGATCGAGCTCTCCGATACCGCTGAGCGATCATGCACAGTCGATGTCAGGCACGATAGGCTCAGAAGTCCAATTCCAACGGACAAGAAGCTGGATCCGCGAGCTTCTGCGACAACCTTTGCGCACGGAGCCCCGACTTACATCCCTGGCCCGGCATGCAGGTCCGAGAGACTCACAAGCAGGCCTGTTTAGACGGTCATTGTCACCCACAACGAGAGTCACGACATTTTCCGCAGATACCACTGCGGATGCCGCAGCTCTGGATATGGCCGTAAAAGATATGGAGAGGCTTCTGGAAGAAGCAGTCGAAGTCGCGAATCAGGTTTCCTTGGCTCAAACTTACCCATACGAAGCGGATAGCCAAACAGGCCCGGGTCAAATTACCTCGACCTCTGAGACCGCCGTGCCATTGGCAACGCGATTCGATCTGTCTCACAGTGGACATGGCTATCACGCTCACCCTTTACGGTATCCAATGCGCCGCAACGTTGCCGGCTCAAACGATTCGTTCGGAAATATCACGGGCCCAGCCCTGCCTGAAAGGATGTCAAGTCTGAACACAACAGCTCCACCACATCTGAAGCACGCAGGAAGTGATTGCGTGGTCGCTTTCCACAGCCATCACGGCGCGCCAAGATCTTCCTGCACTACCAGCAGGAATCCCGCGAGTAATTCTGCTTCGCAAGCTCGCACCCGTCGCATGCCCAATAATGACATGACTGTAGAGCCCACTAATTGGCGACTTGAAGTAGTTTCCAACCAAGACATTCCACATTCCCATGCAACCAAGGATGGCCGACATCTGCTACATGCAGCAGCTTATTGTGGAATGTCGAGTTCCTGGCAATTTGGAGGATTCGATGGGAGCACTTCTGATGATGAATTCGAAATGACAGGTGTGGTGCCTGCAAACCAAATGCAGTTGTCCAACCACGGTCTCACACAACATCATCGTCATCGCTACGGCAAGGAATCCACAAAGCATCGACGACAACACGCCGGGAGATCACATAGGACACAATACACGGCAGGACCAAGTCTACATAAACGTTCACATGTCAGTCTCCAGCCTGGACGAAAGTTCAGCCTTTCGAGATCTTCGAAACGGAAACCGATAGCGCGTGATTGGCCGGTCGTGCGCAAGCGACTAGTCGCAACTATGGCATGCTTGAACACGGCTCTGATTGGTTTGGTCGCAGGGATGTACGCCGGCCTTCTACCCTCGATTCAATACATGGTTGTGGACCTCAACCACTCAATGGTGTTCGGCAACGTTGGTTTTTTCCTGGGTTTGGCACTGGTATCTTTCCTCTGCTGGCCTCTACCTCTCCTCCACGGGCGGAAACCATACACTATATGCAGCTTGGCAGTTGCTCTGCCGCTTTTGTTTCCTCAAGCTATCGTTGTGAGCGACACCCGATCGCCGAACAATCCCGTTTGGGAAATCGCCATCCTCGTTCCCAGAACTTTGATAGGCGCAGTTCTAGGACTAACTAGTATGAACTGTCATGCAACACTCACTGACCTCTTCGGGGCCTCTTTGATGTCAAGAACGCCACACCAAGAAGTAGTGAATGAACGAGACATGAGACGGCATGGCGGTGGTCTCGGCGCCTGGCTCGGACTTTGGACATGGTCCTTTGTTGGCTCAATGGCCGTTGGATTCCTGATTGGCGGCCTCGTGATTGACAACATGATGCCGGCCAGTGGTTTCTATGTCTGCATTGGACTGATGGCATGTCTTCTTGTGCTGAATGTGCTTTGTCCCGAAGTCCGCCGCGCAAATTGGCGTCGCTCTGTTGCGGAAGTCATGGTTGGACAGACCATTTCAATGCGCTTGGCCCGAGGTGAGATCATGATGCATCGTGTTGGGGATGGGCCAAGGTGGTGGGGGCAAGAGCTTTACCACGGGGTCGCGCTCAGCTTGGAGATGCTTCGCCAACCTGGCTTTGCGGTCATGGCTATCTATGCGTCGTAGATCTACGCACAGGTTGTACTCACCATCGTGGTTAGTGGGAAAAAAACCTGGGGCACACGAACCAACACTGACAAGTTCGTCACAGCTCCTCGGATCGCTCAGCGCGCGACTATATCACTTACGCCCAACCTACGTGGGCGCCGTTGTGTCATCTGTCGCCATTGGCGCATTGTTCGCCATTCCATTTCAGAAAGCGAATATCTTCTCGAGGTCACGGTGGACACCACAACGTACCAACAGCATGACATTCGACCAGACGATCACCTGGACATCACACCTTGTACGACGAGCTGTATTTGTGCTGTCCCTCCCGGCTGTTGGGGCCTTGTATGTTGTCGTTTCGACCGGTCCGCCTATGCACATCGCTGTTCCGACTGCTCTTGCAGCCCTCATAGGCTTCCTATCATGCCTGGGGATTTCGGAATGCAACGGCATGCTAATGGAGGTTTGGGATTGCTCCGACCTACCGTCCAGCCTGACCATGCGACCACCGGATCAAAACCAGAGCAAGCCACGAGTCAACTATTCGGCTTTTCCGCGCGTGAATGCCGGTTTTGCTGTCATACACAGCATGAGCTTTGCACTCGCCGGTTTGGCGACAGCAGTAGGAGGCTTTCTACAGCGGAACATTGGCCAGCGTGCAGCTTCAGGTGTCATGGCTGGAATCCTTCTTCTTCTTAGTTTCTTTCTTCTGGTCGTCCTTACACGCTTTCGCAACATTCAAATCATCCCAGGTTCCAAAGGTGACGAGATGGAGGAATGGACGACTGAGCGTCGAATGAGCCTTTACAGACATGCCCGGGCTGTAGCCATCGCCCGATCCCAGGGTCGAACCGACCTCGACCGGACAGTCGCCGAGGAGCCGCAATGGCGGCCATTGTTGGGTAACCCGACACGCAAGCATCGCCGAATGAATTTACTCGAACTCGGAGCGTTGAGTCGTTGGAGCAAGATTCGCAAGATCAATCGCCTAGTGGACGAGGACGCCCATTTGAACCGGCAAGCAGTGCGAGCCGCGCGAGACGAGGTCGGCAGGCGTGGCAACGAGATGATAGACGACATGCATGCGCTGAGCGAGGTGGTCCGCAGTGCCAGCAAGCGAAGTTTGCGAAGTTTACATAGTCACAGCCACAGTCACAGCCATGACAGCGACACCGATCTGACCAGCAAAGACGTGCCTCGTGGGACAAAGGTACACAACACAGCGACGGTCGCCAGTTCGCGGGAGCACCATCGCGTGCGCATGCCGGCCGAGGTGTACGCAGAACGGGATTGCTTCATGGGTCAGATTGTGGAGGAGGAACCGGAACGATTTGCAATTGCAGACTGGTCTAACTCGGGAGAGGTCAGCAGTGGCGGCAGTGGTGTGGTGGTGAAGGACCATGCCGGGCACAGAGGCTTGGCCAAGCAAGCTGGTTTGGACACGGATCACAATGGCATGGCAGCAAACGATTACCCAAGGATCAAGCATGGGACATGACGGTTACTGAGAGGTAGCGCGGACAGAGTAGGACAGTAGCATTGACTCGTGAGGGGCGCAGGGCGTAGATATGACGAGCATTGCAGGTGACGAGAATGAAACAGCAATGCCGCCCAATTGACCGCCTAACAAAACAAGTGATGCGAAGGGTTGAGAAGCATCGGTTCTGCGGCGGGTGTGGCAGGTGCATGATGCAATGTACAAGTCATGAGCAGACGCGTGATGCGCCAACAGGCATTGCCGATGGACGGCAACGATCACGGGTACCAGAGCTAGTCTACGCTACGGAGGTAAAGCACATGGGCAACAGCCGCGGGCTTTTGTCAGCGCGATGTAGATTTCTAAGCAGCGGGTTTCGCCGGAGCCGTAGGTACGTCCAAGTGCACCAGGAATGCAGTAGCAGTATGGAGAGGAAACACCACTAAGTATGTGCAGCCGCCCCGCCAGCAGCGCTGCCGCCGTTGCGCTGCAACTCCAGAATTAATTTTCACAAGCCAGGCTTGCGCCAGAAGAGCAGCGACTTTCTGCTTTCACCACGGACGCCCGCACGACACTGGAGAGCAACGGGACCACTGAGCATTCACGGCTATCGGGGCATCTTGCGTCCCATCACACTAGGACCAGCACGATCTCGGTGAGGGGCTCGGGCATAACATCCGAGCCGGCATCACTGACGTTCCTCCTGCCACCGTCGCCAGCCACTCACAGACCGCAGAAATTGCGTGCTCTTCCATTGCCCGGTCAGCTTCGGCCTTCCAAGTTGGAGCTCGCCTTCTTGCACCGGCGATATCTTGGAGATATCGTCCATAGCGACTTTATCGACTCTGATCATTGTCCTTCTGTGGTTTTGGATCTCTACTTTTCCAATTAGAGTTTGCGGTGCCGGAGCCAGGCGATTCTTGACATTCTGGCTGTCAGAATACCGGCGTCTTTCTCCGACTGAAAGTGCAAGCTGCTTCTGCCGTCCTGCAGTCCCTGCATAGCCGGTCTCACATTCTGTGCATTTCGGCGCAAAGCACGCAACAGCGTGCTGAGCATTCGCAATGGGCTTGCTGTAAGTTCTTTGGTTTTCTTTTTCTGCTTTCTCGCACTTTATGCTATAATTCTCACGGTATCCGACCTAAACAGTTACTAAACTCCGCAACAGGGCATTAGGGACGGCACTGGATTGGCCGGATGCCAAGCAGCATGCCGGGCAGGTCAGAGAATGGGGTATCAAGGTGCGATTATTCTTTGCTGCCGGAGCTTGGACCTGGCAAGGTTCATGCCAGACACATATCGCGTGGGCGGGCAGCCTCGCAGGCCAGTCTCTTGCTAATGCAGTTGTTCGTGATGTAGCAACTTCTAGAGATCTGGAACAAGGCCAAGCATAAGGAGCGGGATGCCATGCTATGGGGAGATGAGGTATGTTTCCAGATGCCACAGTAAAAATCAATTGACGAGCTCATCGTACTTACACGAATGCTGTCGTTTTTTGCAGATCGAGTACCTTGTTGTCACGTACTCAGAGTCTGAGCCAAAGGTTCTGCTCTCACTGCGGCAAGCCGACATCCTCGCTGCGCTCGCCGAGGATGAGGAGCTGTCGAAAAAGGGCGGCTGCGTCCCGGCGTTGCAGGACATCCAAGCGCCGAAGGCTAAGGCCTTGCCAGTATTCCACCCAGAGTTTGGCAGGTTCATGCTCGAGGCCACGCCTGGAAAGCCCTGGGGCATAGGATTCCGCGAACTACTCGATGTTGAGGCCGACATGAAGATGCGGCGGAAGATCGCTAAGGAGCACATGAAGAGCAACGAGTACCCCATTACCCTGACTACATACCCGCGGTTAGGTGTCCCGGGCGTGTTTACTGAACCTTTCTATCCACCCTCTGGTCCCCGGCTGCGCTCGCAGTTTGTGCCGGACGAGATCGCCAACCCGCACATTCGCTTCCCGACGCTTGCTGCCAACATTCGGTGGCGACGTGGCAAGAAGGTCCAGGTCAATGTCCCCGTTTTCCACGACAAGAACACCGCCAACCCCTGGAAGGATCCTACAGTGGATTACGATATGCACAATTGGCCCGAGGATGCTGATGTGAGGAACGGGGCGGCGCCGGACAACTTTATTCACTTGGACGCGATGGCGTTCGGCATGGGTAGCTGTTGTCTGCAGATCACGTTCCAGGCAAAGAACATCAATGAGGGTCGCAAGATGTACGATCAGCTGAGCCCGCTTGGGCCTATAATGCTGGCCCTTACAGCCGCTACCCCGATATATAAGGGTTTCTTGGCGGATACCGATGTTAGGTGGAATCAAATCAGCAATGCGGTGGATGACCGAACTGCTGAGGAGCTCGGCGAGAAGGTAAGCAATCGAGGCTGAAGAGTATGCATTTTCCAAGTGTTGAGGTACTGATAATAGCACAGCCTCTAGAAAATGACCGCTGGAGGATACCAAAGTCCCGCTACGCCTCAAACTCGACATACATCAGCACCGATCACCGGTTGAGGCAAGAGTACCTAGACCCTAACCTCATCATCGACGAGGACATCAAGAGACAGCTAATGGACGGCGGCATGGACGACCGGCTCGCCACACATTTTGCACATCTCTTCATCCGGGACCCGATCGTCATCTTCAGCGAGGACCTCAAGGAGCTCGACATGAGCAAAACCGACCACTTTGAAAACATCCAGAGCACAAACTGGCAGCACATGCGCTTCAAGCCGCCGCCTGCAGGCTCCGACATTGGCTGGCGTGTCGAGTTCCGCCCCATGGAGATCCAGGTCACCGACTTTGAGAATGCCGCGTTCTCCGTTTTCATGGTGCTCATCACCCGCGCGATCCTCAGCTTCGATCTGAACTTCTACATCCCCATCGCCAAGGTCGACGAGGGCATGGAGACGGCGCATGCGCGCGACGCCGTGCTGGACAAGAAGTTCTATTTCCGCAAGAACCCTTTTCCTTCGAGGCAGCCGCGCTCCTCGGGCACCAACACGCCCAACGTCAGCAGGCCCGCGACGCCGCTGGGTCCTGTGGAGGACGAATACGCGCTCATGACGATCGACGAGATCATCAACGGCGCGAAGCCCGGAAGCGAGCACGACTTCCCCGGCCTGATTCCCATCGTGGAGAGCTATCTCGACTCGGTCAACATGGACGTCGAGACGCGCTGCGAGCTCGAGACGTATCTAGACCTGATCCGTAAGAGGGCCTCTGGAGAGCTGTGGACTGCGGCGAAGTGGATCCGGGAGTTTGTGGCGCAGCATGAAGGGTACAAGCAGGATAGCGTCGTCGGGGATGATGTTAACAAGGACTTGATCCGGGCGGTCATTGACATTGGTGAGCGCGAGCAGGTGGGTAAGGGGTGGAAGGATCTGGATATCCCTGGGTTGGGCAAGATGCTGGACGGGTTTAGAGGGGGGTGCAGAGACTGGTGAATCGGCGGGCTGTTAGCCTGTTTCGAGGCTGGAATTGTTCAACACTTGGGTGATTAGAGGATGTCAAGGTAGATACCTATCGAAGGAACCCGTTACAATTTTGGGGGGGGGGGGGGGGGCTGTTTACAAAGCGCTCAAAAAAGAGGTGAAATCTAGACTCAAAATCAGACTCCTTTACACATTTTACAAAATTCGGCCTCGCCATGTACTACGATGACATTTCATCAGTGTCATAAGGAGCGGACGGTCGAAAAGAAAACAAATAAACCATACCCAAGACCCGCGGGAGAAAAAAGCCAATCCAACAAGGTCAATGCCGAGATATCACAGTCGGTCAAGAGGGCCAGTCACGCGGCTTTATAGCCATGAGTTCTGCACATCCAGGACACATATCCAGTCTCCCTGAAGCTGCTGCAGGGATTGTCCCGGGCGAATCTAACGAAGAGGGAGCGCAATGTCTTCATGATGGAGGGGAGTCCTCTTTTTTTCTTCTTTTTTTTCCCATGTCGATGGTTAATTCAGAATCATGGTGCAAGATTATACCACACACCAGCTTCATTGACAGCCAGGTTGCGGGACAGCGCTATTCGTCTAACCCTTGCAGCACGTCCTCGAGATTGGTGATTCATTCTCTCTAAGGGCTCGGACTTTGCAGTGAATAATCTAAACCATAAACAGGCCTTGCTAAGAGGCAGATAGCATGGGATGGTGTACATGCTTAAGTGAAGTGGAGAAATGGGGATGTAGAGATGAGCATGTCGGGGTCAATGATGTACGTTGTCTCTGGCTACGCAGGTACATAAAAGAAGGGCACTGTCAGAGTACGACTTGGGCTTCACATGGAACGTGATGCGGTCCCTAGGTTGTGAATTGGGTCTTTGAGCTTGTAGATTTTTTGGCCTATATGGATTAGTTGTTGTTGTTCTGTTTCGTTTTGGACAAGCGCTTGCTATGACCGCACTCCGCGAAAGATAGTGCCTTTGTAAATGTTTATATATATATATGTATAGGGAGTCGTCGAGAACAAGAGTGCGAGAGAATTTGTTGGCAAGTACGGCTGTCTGAGAGGATTTATACGAACTGCTGTTTCTTATGGGTCGGTAGGTACTACGGAGAGTTGTGTTCTGTTGGGGAAAGGAACATTACCGGAGACTTGGTGTTGTGTTTTGCGCAGAGAGTTTGGAGCGAGGATTATGGGTATTGAAGGATATAGAGACCATCACAATCGTATGGCACTTATATAGATTTGATTCTTGAAAAGCTTGGTAGGGGCTTACTATCAAAAGCTTGCTGCCCGATGACATCTTCGAGGTTGTGTTAACCTGAACAACTCTGCCAAGATATCACATTGCAGGTATACGGAGATATAAAACGCCGACAGCACGCAGGGAAACATTATAGACTTTCCTGAAATGGTGTTGTCCCTGTTCTGTGATTCATTTAGCAACTTCTTTCAATATATTGGTGGGCATGGTTGTCATGTGGATTTCATCGGGCCGGGGAAAGCCCATTCTCACAACCAACTACTTCAGGTTGAGGTTCATGACGTATAGCACAACTGGACTAAATATTTTGAGTACAGATAAAACTTAAGTTATCATGATGTTGTAGAACTCAGAACTATCAGTATAGGTTGTGACGTACTTGTCTACGATATCGGATAGTACGCGTGCTCGACTCTTCCATTCCACTCTCCCTATCACTCAGCAGCAGTATTCTACTTCGCCAAAGCCCATGCAAAGAAGCGATAATTCTTCACAAGGCCACTGTTCATATTTCACAGCCTTTCATAACTACGTCTCGCCCAGCTTCGTCACTAACGACACTGGCATATCTGCACAATCCTCGCTACAGCGACACGCGAGCCAGGCCAAAACAACGAGAGCTAGCAGCACCTCTTTTGCCTTCCGGTTCTGCTCTTTGACAGCTGCGCCATTTCGTGGCGCAAGACCGGTGTGCGAGAACCGATGCCCGTCACAATATTACCAGCTCATCCATTCGATGGCGAAACGCCATGCCTTTAGCCCAAATCGCCCCGTTCTCGAAAACCAATACGCATAGTCTGTGAGACTAGCCTAGAGATCAGATAGCTGCCCGAACAATAGTTAGTCACCCAGCACCTGTAGGTAATGAGACCTGGCACGGGGTTCATCTATGAAGCCCCCGGGTGTTATTGAAGCACCTGGTGTATCACGGCAAAAGCCGCTCGCCACGCGAACGCTAGAGCCGGAAACGGAATAAGTCCTTGATACGGTTGTTGTGATGATCGCATAGGAAAGAGATCCGGGTAATGCGACCAATACTTCCAACGGGGGGGAAGGCCAGAAGGACGGGGCGATCCGCCCACATCTTAGAAAGTCTCGGTGCTTTGACAATGATAGGTTCATATATATGGACCCCTCTTGTATATAGCCCAGGGATTCTGAGACAAACTCCCCTGGCTATTACTAGTCACGCGCTCCCAACGCTATCGATCTTGTTGCAGCAATCAATACTTTCTTACTCTCTCTCGACGAGATCGACGACGTGCCGCACGAACAGGACCCCTAAAAAAGTTTCCACCTTTTCCTGCAAGTGCCGTTGCAGAAGACGCAATGCTAGATCGAGCCGTCAAATCGGCTCCGTGGGCGCGCGAGCCGGAGCGGCGGAAAAGTGCGTGATGGCACGGCTGCGTACCCGCGCGGAAAGAGCCGCGGAGATGGGGGATATCTCCACGGGTAGATGTGTTGATTGCTTTTCTCTCTCTCTCTCTCTCTTTCCTTTCAGGTTCTCAGCGCCGCGGCGGATGACGAGGGTCACCGCTCAGTAGCCGAAGGCATTCAACGACCAAAACGGCGCGTTTGGCAGGAGGGGAGCACATGAATGCGCCACTTCTAGAAGGAGGTGTCTCGGTGGTCACTCCCTCCCCGGTTTGAATAGAACATTCTTCTCCTGGACCCCTGATTCTTGGCGACTGCTGATCAGGTATCCATCGCGGCAAGGTCTGCAGGGTTGTAAATATTGATATAGAGCTTCCGCGCGCCAGAGTTGACTGAATAAGTAACGAGGATAATCCGCAACACGGACAATTCCGCTGGACAGCAGAGAAGCCACGCTATTGCACGCCAAGAAGGAGAAATATCGCAGATCTGCGATACGGAACATTCCGCTACGAGGCCGAAAGCACTGGTATCAGTGAGGCACGAGAGAGACGCACATTCGATCTGTATGCACAGGCCGATCTGGTATCTCTCGCTCCAGTCAGCGGCGGCTCATCCTCGGCGGCGCTAGACTAGTGAGACTGTTGTCAGCTGTCATGGATGATTGGCATGGCGCCGCTCGAGCCCCAGGCGAAGCCCAGCTCGCTGCACAGCAGCCTCGCGGGCGGTCCTATGGACTCGCGAAGAGGAGGGTGCCTCAGTAGGAGGAGGATCGGTCTGTTCGCGCGGGAGTTGCCGCAGCGGCTGCATCACGAGGTCCCGGCCGGCATACGCCATCTCTCAGGGGAAGGACTACCTAACTGTTTTGTTCGTATCCTGCAGATTGGCAGCCACCATGAGCACCGAGTGCCCAATAAGAGCAGCGATATCGCAACCCCCGAAAAGGAAACAGCAAACGTCAACGCCTGCCAGCCATGATCTGGCCCTGTGCGGCAATGTCGATCATGGCGGGGAGCACGGATATCGATAGCTGTGGGGCCGGGTAAGGCACGGCGCTCAGCTGTCGGAGACACAGACCCCTGGGTCGATCCTAGTCCCCGTTCGGGAGTGAAGACCGGGAGGGTCGCTCGGCCGGGAAGGTCAGGCAGGTTCTTGACGTGAATCAGAGTTGCTTGCTTCCTCAGGTTGACAGGCGAAACCGGCATGCGGGGGGTGGTGGTGGTGGTGGTCTACTGACCTGATCTGGACAGGCTTAGCAACTGCAGTCAGGGGTAAACTAGGCTCGCTGGGTTGCATTCCTTCCCTTGTCTTTCCCGACCGGTTTGGGAAAGGTTGTCAGACATGCCTTCAGCTGAAATGGGTTTATCGAAAGGTGTCTGCTTTGCGTCGTTATTCCTGGTTCTCAAGAATGACCAGCAACACCAAGTGATTGGTCTTTTGCCTTTTTCTGAATCACACCGCAACATCTTGAGTCTTGCTCCCGGTTCTTGACAGACACTGTCTGCACACTCCCCACGCAAGCCCCAAATCTCAGACATACCTACGACCCCCGAGTCTAGAACCCATCAGTCATCAACTTGCACGACAAAAGCCAACTTCCCGATTCAGAACAAGCCATCGTTCTTTTAGAGTTCCCTCTTCGGAGCTGAGTGTCCGCTGGCTTCCGCCCGGTTTTCTAGACGCCAGGCTTGCGCGCGGAGCGGGACAGTTACACATATGTCGTCTGGCTCTCTGCCTGCCTGATGGTGTTAAGCGGGCCAAAAACGAACGAGGGAACAGAAGTTGACGAGTCGATTCTGCGCTCTGCATGCTGCACAGTTGCGCTAAACAGGGGTCTAGAAAATCTGACAGGCGAATATTTCCCTGCGTCATTCCAAGGGGACCAGCCAAAGGAAAAAAGCAATCACCCGGAGCCAAGGACTTCGCCAACGTCCGGAAACAAGCAGCATGCAGCCGTCCGCACTTCCCATCATGGGTAGCGCGCAGGGGGGGTGGGCAGACGTGCTTCCCGACATTCAGCCACTACGTTCGTGCATATGCCCGTTGCTCTGGCCGGTGAGAAGAGATAGAGAGATAGTGAAAATAGAGAGAGAGAGAAGAGTCGATGCTTTGTGATAGGGATATGGTCTCAAGTGCCCAGTAATCACATACCGGCAGAACATGACCCGCAACTCGCAAAACCTTTCCAGATCCAGTCCCGCGCCGTCGGCGCCGCTGTGCACGGGAACGATCTGAGATCGATTTGATAGACACAACTAACCATGTGACACCAACTCTAGTGCAGCTCGTGGTCCAATCATCAACAGGGGAGCGGGAAGGCCTAAGCTGGATAAAGGACTTGCGTTAGGGCTAGCAATCTGGCCATCTCACAACCACCGATCTAATAAATCTTGCCCCCAACCAGAACCAGCCAACCTCATGCCGCGTGATCTCGGGCTGCGCGCGGAAGAGCAAACCCATAATACCACACAGCACGGGCCGTTGGTGCGAAGCCCAGGCCGAGACAAGAGATGAATCCGTCGCCCCCCCCCCCCCCCACAAAGAAAAAATCATCCCCCCCCCCCCGTTGTAGTTGGTTAGACGGCGAACCCCTGTAAGTAGGACCTAGCCCTTCGCGGGCGATTGCATGAGCCTCGATCGGTGGCGGCACACATCAGAGATGCGACGCAAAGGCCAGCAAGCAAGCCGCGTGGATGCGAGACACAGATACACAGATACACAGACACACAGACACAGACACACCCCTCATCTCATGCCCTCTCCACCTACATCATCTTCTCCTTGTGCGACCATGGTTGACTCGCGCTGCTACCTTTTGCCTTGATCCGTTTGTGGAGAAGGGATCTGGTATGTATTTATTGCATGTGTGTGTGCGTGTGCCGGTAGATCAAAGTCTCCAGAAGAGTCACAGCCGCGTGCATTCCTAGCGCGCAATCCTGCACACGGGTCGGAGATATGCCAAACTAACTTAGATCTGGTGGCTGTTTCCGAAAGGCCAAGTTAGTCAGTAAGCCAGTGACATGTGGGTGGTTTTAATCATGATCCCGCCCGCAACAGAGATTCAAAGCCACCACCCCACACACACATGCACACAGTGTCTGAGCTAACTGTGTGATATACTGAAGACTTGAGTTGCTCATCCACAGCGGCTCTTCCTGCTACTTCCGGCTGCGGCGAGTGGTTTGTCCCGGCGCAGTGGGAAGCAGCCTACATACTCCGTATGTTCGTCTCTACGCCCCCCCCCCCAAATTGGTGCATCCTGCGAGGCAGAAACAATAACGCACGCGCAAGAATCTGGCCGCCGAGATATGTAGCAACAGTATGTCGGTTGGGCGGGCCGGCGGGGGAAGGGGGGTGGGGGCGGGTCGGATTTGAATGCCAGCGAGCTATCACGTACTATGACTGTGCGGACTACATGCCGCGATAACTTGCCTTTGCATTGGCATTGGCGCACGCAAACACCACTGCCTCTTGAGTGGCTTGCTCCGGCCAGCGCATCTCAGGCACAGCAGTGGCATCGTGTGCAGAATAGACAGAAATACAGGAGAGCCGAGGTGACACCACCGAACGGGAGACTGCATGTCCACAGCGCATCACATCCATGGACAAATAGGCAGTGGCACAGCAGCAGCAGCAGCAGCAGCAGCAGCACGCGCACTCATCGCCTCGCGCCCTTTCCATCCCGTCTTGATCCTTTGCTTAATCCGGAAAGCAATTCGTCGTGTTGTCCAGATCCCCCGAGAGAGAGAGAGAGAGAGAGAGATTGAGACACTAGTAGGAGAAAGATGGCTTGAGTTCCCCCAACAGAGATTGCGAGCACACACGGACGATGATATAACGTACCTGATAGACAGGCGCCTTACAGCGCTTGGCTGCGACGCGTGGGATTAATTCCCCTGTTCAACGGGCATGGTCCGTACATAGGCCACGCCAGCTTAACCCTTCTGCGACGTTCCCAGCGTGCGCATGCATTAGTATATTACAGTATGTATGTCTACCCCCCCTTTCACAGGGGGGCAACTGAGTCAGACTAGAGCGCAGGCACCGAATATGGAGGGCAGGACTTTGGAGGTTGCAGAAAAAAAGCAAACAAGGGAGGCAGAAAGGCAACTGCCACAACTGCTGCAATGTCCCACATGGCCTGTCAGACGGAGCTCGTCTGGCTGGCTGACGGGCCCCCGCATGACGAGAGAAAGATCACCTCGACTTGGTGCACCGGGAAGCGGGTGAGCCGAGCATAATCAGATTTCGGAGCCTGTATTGATTGATTAGAGAGACTGATGGGCACCAAGACAATTCTGTCCATTTCTCAGACACACTGCAACGCAGCTCGCCACGACCTGATGTAAGCTTAGACACTAGCATGTAGTAAAGCTAACAACAGCGCAGAGCACGCTAGGAGAACAGGGCCACGTCTCGAGTCATGGTCTTTGTGGTTCTTCCTAGTGATCTCTAGAGTATACAGTCAAAATTTAAACAATACTGTCGACGCCAGTGCTGTGTAGGGCTCTATCGGCTCAAGTCATCCGCTGGAGAAGCCCTGGAGGCTGCCCCGTAACAAAGGAGATAGCCCCAGACTGTGGGGCCAGGCGGCAAAGGTATTCCTTTTTCTCTCCGGGTGGACATTCCATGAATCGCCTCGGAATGATGTAGGTGAGCAATTCCAGACTGCTCATCGGGCGGATCCTAGCACAAGAACGGCTTCCTCTAGTGTCTGCTTAGGCTTCAACTTAGCTCATAGTGCGACGCGGCTTGAGAAAATCGTCTGGGCGGGCGCACCACATGCAAGCGTGGGATTGTGGCTGTCTTTCTCCATGCTTTAGCACGTGTTTTTGGGGGTGCAAGCCGCTACGGAGAATCAGCCAAGCGAGGGACTAGGATCGGAGATCGCCCGACAGTGGCTTGCCGTTGCTGGTTGGGTTCCGGACCTTTTCGTCGTCCGTAGGGTTTAACTCAGTAGAGGCTTAGGCTGGCCTCCATTTTTTGGTCTCATTACCCACGAGACCGCGGGCTCGAGGACATCTTCTGCACCTCTGTTGCATTGACTACCTAGATCCATTGACTTGACTCGCGATCCCAAGATTTCTGGAGAATGGCCTCATATTCCGTGTTGATTTTCGTCAAGTCACTCGCTGTTGCTGTGCAATGATCTGTGCGTCACGGAGTTGACTCGCTGCACAGTAGTTGCAGTGGGCTGTTGGCGATAGCGAACTGCTTCTGTTGTTTCTGCTTCAGAACCTGTCTGTCTCAGCAGCTAGCTGTAAGCGTTTTGTGCCGCCACAAAGGCGAGGCGGTGTTTTGGCTGTGGTCTCTGCTTGAAGCAACTAAGCGATTATTACTGTGTCAGGGACAGTATACTGCAGATGGCTCGGGGGAAAAGCAAACAAGAGACCATCACCACACAAGGATGGCAGTCCTCCAAATCTGCCAAGAAGAACCCATCGAGGCGAGCCGATACCACGTTCCACTCGGTATCTGCTTTCCCCACCTGGGGTTCATTGTCTTTCCTCTCCCCGAATGGTACTATCACAGCTGAAGACAAAGCCCGCCACAAAAACTCGATTTGTCGCAAGAGTCCATGTGCACGGGCTTGTGGTTTTCTTGAAGGTCTGTGTCTAGCTCGGTGTTGTCGTTGGAGCAAATGTGGGGCATAAGCACTGAGGGCATAGAGACGCGACGAATTGAATGCTTTCTGTTACGAGAGTGCTGGCTCTTTGTACAAGTATCCAACAATGGTGCGTGGGCCAGCAGAGAATTCATTGTGGGAACCTTGTCGATGGCTGGGGCTACTCTTTCTAGCGAGCACTTGCATTGACAATGGTACTTGGCTCAGGTGGCATGGTCAGGTCGCCAGGTCGGCGTCCATTGTATGTATCATGACCAGGCAGCTGATCCACAAGTACGCTTGTCGCTTTTAAGGGTATTTTGAGTCTTGACTCAGTTATGGCACACGCCCAACTTCAGGGCTGTGGCTTGACGTACCAATACGACGGGTCTTGGCTAATCAGGCAGAGAGGAAGCGAGGGTGCTGAAACTTTGCACGGTAGTGGTTTTCCAATCAGGACTACGGTCAATGGAGTCGCCTGATGCTTGAAGCCCATTAAGTAACAATTTTTTTTTTAGTTAGCCTGACGGTTCAATTTTGCGTAAACAATCATGGAGAGTGCAGACCTCATTCTGGAACTCTGCGGTCCACGTTTTTTGTCAGTTCCGGCGACCGTGTGGCCGAATTGCACACGTGCGCGCCCGCGAAACGAGGTTGTGGACTCTATCGGCGGGGTGATCGACGGTTTGAGACCCTCTGCCGTGTGCATGTTGCATGCGCAGCAACGCATGACCCAACGTCGGCCAGGCGGGCATCAGAGCACTATCGACAAGATCCGTGAACGCGCAGTAGTCTCAAACCTTGGTAGCCTCTGGCGTGTCTTCCTCGCCCCGCCTGCTGCGTTCCCGGTAGGGCGAGCTGCAGAAGTGATACGATGCCTGCTCGAAGCCACGAATATGTCAAGCTCGCTTGGCCGGCGGACTAGGCTCTAGAGTCGGTGCGCTAGCTTGGCGCTGAGCATCGCCACGAAGGGGAAGATGGCATTCTTCACGATATGGGTCCCATTCGCCCAGCACTAAAATACAGTTTTCCATTCCGTGTGTCCAGTTCGAGGCATGATCAGACTCTGAGATGACAGGCTGTCCGAGGCCCAGGATCTGCTGGGGACAAGACTTGTAAAGCACACTCACCCACAGACAAATGACTTGCCACCGGGTCGGCAGGACGGATGAGGCATTCCGGGGGCGGCTAACCGGTGTATCGGTAAGGCCACTTCAGACAGCTTAGATTAGGACTCGGGAGCACCCATGGACAGTCCACGCGCGACTTGGGTACAGGCACAACAGCGGGCTATCAACCAAACAAGCCAATTAGTGAGGAGCCAGACATCGCAGCCGCCCGTTGCGATGAGCATGCAGCGATGTGGCATGGTAGACAGTCCAGGATTTTGGCCGGGACGCAAGGACCCGTGCTTTGCTAGTGCCGGTGACTGGGATGGTGACTACTGAGGTCGCCCTCGATCTGAAAATTGCGTCAAGCGGTGTCGGCTCGTTCCCGAGTGCTGAACGCCATCGAACAGAGCGTGTGGCTGTCGTGTTGTCTGCGATAGTCTGCGTCATTGGGTGGTGAGAAGAGATGGTATGGACTGAATATCATGTACAATTACTTACCTAAGGCAAGCAGAGCTTTGGATAAGATATGGAAGTTGCCAGCGCGGCCGTTTGCTTTCTGTCAGGGCATCCGATCGTCCCTGCCTCGAGTGCATCCGCCTTGCATAATCTGGCAGGTTCGCTTTGGTCCAACACGTGTTGTTTGGGGGAAAACACCACTGTGCTCAGGGCTAACTGGACGCCATCACAAGTCACGCCATTTTCACGAAGCTGCTTGATCATCACCCCATTACCTCATATCCCATACTCGAGCTTGCGAGGAGCATATACCGCCATGCCCGAAACGGCTCAGAAACAAGGCCATCAGCCCTTTCATGGTCACTCGAGACTGCATTCGGGCATGCAAGAACTCAACGTCTTACGATTTCGGCAGCCGGGAGACGGAAAGGGGTCAGTCAGCCAGTCATCCGCCTGGAGAGGCCCTGGCGAGGCCTGGTCGCGGCTCGCAACCTTGGAAGCTAGAGCAGAGCGGATCTGGTTCCGTTCGGCTCTTGATTGGGGGGGGGAGGCATGCAGCCGAATCCTGAAAGGGCTAGAGCTCTCTACATGTACCTTGACACATGTGCCAGAGAACGTGCTCACACTGGCAAATTAGCTTTGTGATCAACACGAACTCTCATCAGTATTGGCTAGTCTCCAATCAGCTATCGCATCAATCTCCGGAGCTTGCAATCCCGTGATTCGTCCCGATACCTCGGCCCCCGGGGACGCCCAAGGAGACGTTTCGTTCGTGATGGAACGGAACAAGCCGTACCAACGAGAAGCGTCCATTCCAGGGAAGTCTTGTTGCAGCGCAGGTTGGTGGTGGCGGTGGTGGTGTGATCTCTGGGGTGATCTCGACGCCTCGCATCGAACCATGACGCATCCCCCCTACTGGCCCTACTGGTCCTGCTGGGATGCCTGGAGACCGCAGCCCACAAGGCAGCCATCGTGATGGCCACGACCGAACGGATAATGATGATGCGCAGGTCAGTGCCCAGGTACAGTAGTACTACTTGGTTTCTGCATGTTGAAGTGCTATTCACGAGCGGCCTCACAGATAGCCTTGGCAACCGGTCACGGTGCCCATGCCGAACGAGCAAACAAGGCCTGTAATGCCTGCCACGCCCGCATCATCAGTGCTACCATCATTCACAAACTAGCCACCCCGGACACCGACTGCAGGTGCTTTCCGTGTCCACGCTAAGCGCTTAATTCGGTAGTGTGCCCAGTCTGAGATCTCGCTTAGATCTGACCTTCGAGAAGACGGTGTCAATCCTCAAACTCTCGCCGTTCCCATCTACATTAGATCCGATGGCGCACAGTAGCCAACGCGGCTGGGGCCACAACAGCGATTAGCTAGCACACCACCAAACTTTCAAAGCCTGTTCAGAGGCGCACGAAGAAACAAGAAACAAGATGAATCTAGCCAAGCATGATTGGGTCGTTCAAACACGAACCGCACTTGCGGTTGTAGCGTACCAGGCCACGTGCAGACTTGCAAGCCCGTAGTAGACTTCCAATTCTCCGCAACAAGAGGAGTCATACCGCATAACGGCGATTGCCGGGTTGCTAACGTCACGGCATCACGGATCGACGATGGATGGCCACCATGGAGTGACAAGTCACCACCCGCGCAACATGAAACACATGGTTAGAAACAAGCAGCTTTGGCAGATTGAGTCCAGCGGAATGGGAATGGCAACGAGGGACATTCGGAAAGAGAGAAGAGGGAAGGGGGGGACTCGTGCCATGCGGCAGCGGACAAGTGCCGAAGAGATCTGATCGCAAGCCTAGTCTGTGTGTTCACCAGCCCAGCGAGATCTATCGTGGTGATGATCGGCATCAGTCTCAGGTAAGTGACTAGGATGATCAGGAGATCCAGTTTGATAATCAGACCATGTTCAAGCGCACAGAAGCCACGGGCTGGTATTGTGGGGCACCCGGCGTTGCAAGCCGCTCTTTCTAACAATCGGTGACCTAAGGACTGGCCCGAAGATCTTTACAGCGGGTGTAGGCCCGGAAGCTAGTGCTACTGCGGCTGAGTGGAGGAACAACCACGGCCAAAAAAAAGAGTTGTGTGTGGGCACTGCTGTTCTTTCTAGATTGAATGTGTTGCGGACCTATTTTGTTGGGGGCGGGGCTCCTAAAATGTACAATATGAACGCCTTTGGATGGCTCCTGAGCGACAACAGGCATAGAATGCGGTCCAGAGCGTAGTAGATGAATAAACCCATGAAAATCAGACGGCCTGGGAACCGTGCTTGGAGGCCCTTCCCGTAACGCCAAACAGTATGCACCAAAAATCTAGAGATGCTGGTACACCTTTGAGTTTTGGAATAAGACAAGGAGGGGTATACGCGACGACCCTAAATCACGCAGAGAAATATAAAATGGAAAAGACACTGGAAATCTGGTACAACGTCCCTAAGATCAGCCTGTGGAGTGTCGACGCAAGTGCTTGACGAAGACGCGGCGTAAACGCAACCAGCAAATCGCGTTTATTTCAGAAGTGTCCACCACAGCAAGTGGTAGTCGCGGGAGGTGAGGCACTCTCAACTCCCCAGTATGCAGGCTGGTACCAGGGCTTGTGGGGCGCTAGCTCAGCTCGAGTCGCTAGCTTCGTCGATCTAATCGTGCGAGTCGGCTGGTGTTGCGCGAGCTCAGAAAAAAAACGAAAGATGCTGCTTTGTTGGTCGATTCATGCACGATCCTCCCCCGCTTTGGGTCGAATCGCACGCTGTTCCATTTGGCGTTTGCGTTCCAGCTTGGCGTAGTGAAGCCCACAGGCATTGCATAGTGTTCTTGCGCCATCAGGACCACGCCGCCATTCGGGTGTGTCAATTCGATTGCAGCTATGGCATCGTCCTGGGGGTGCAGCGCGCTGCAAATCGGCACCATATTAGTATTTGTTCGGATTTCGCTTACTCAATGCACTGGAAATCTATACACTTACCCCTCGTCGCTTCTTCACCTCTCCACCGCCGTAGCTCTTGGTCGAGGATCCATCGGCATACATGCTGACATCATCATCTCCATCGTATGAGTGCTTGGGCCGACCAAGTTGTCTGGCCTTCTCGCTTGCTATGCTCTGCTGAACGAGATCGCGCACATTTGTCAAGGACTGCTTGATGAAATCCACATTGGCGAGAATGTCGAGAACCTCGCTGTCGGATGGCAACCGCTCTGGTATAGGGTGGCCACCGTGCTGTTCTGAAGCGATTCTACCATAGGCCTCTGCAAAGTTGGAGATTGTTCTCGCGTGCCAAGCCATCTGAGACTCCGATCAGTATGGATTATCATGAATCACTTGCTTATCATGTGCTTGCTTACCTTGCTAAGACAATCCGAATAACTCCATGCCTCAATGTGGCGATTGAGTGTCGCAGGATCAAATCTACTTCTCGCGTAGTCCGACTCGGTCGGTGGCGGGGGTCCTTGGGAGTCATATGGGGGGAACGAGCCATTATGGCGAGGCGAGATTGCGGGCTGGCTGAGAGGGTATTGCCCAGGGGGTAACTGTGAAGGCTGGCTGAGAGAGGTTCGTGGTCCGGAAAGAGATGGAGGCGGAACGGATGCATGAACGTGACTCGGCTCCGAACGCAGTGGCTCAACAGTCTTTGCCATATCTCGATGTTCAACATAAGGTGGAGGCCCAGGAGGATGCGAAGATGAGCTGCTATTGGGGCGCTGGTTGAAGCGGAAGAATTTGTCGTCTAAAGTCGGATGAGCTGGCCGAGACTCAGGGAGAGCTTCCGGCCGGGCATGCGCAGAGTGAAATGGAGGCGGGGGTGCTTGCGTCGTCACACCATTTATCGGAGCCGGCTTAGGTGAGTACGAAGTCGGTTTTGAGGCAGAAAAGACCTCGGATAGCGAGGGAAGAGACTGTCGTTGTGATCCCTCGTTCTCAGGAGCCATGATCCGAGTATCGTTTGGAGGCCCCATACCAGGCATAGAGCCTGCGGCGGGTGACGGGCGCGGGAGAGGCTGTGCGTGATGGCTTGGAGGCGGAGGTTGCGAATATGTATATGGTGATGGCTGGTGGTACGCAGAGCCTGGGTTGAGGAGAGTTGCTGTCGCCATGGCCGATTGTTTGTAAGGCACGGTGTCTTTGGGGGGTCGGTGGTGATGGTGCTGCTGCTGCTGCTGAGTATAGGTATTTGAGTTCGTCCTGGGGGTATAACCACTATCAAGCACACAAGTGGGTGGATAAGTCAGTACACAATGAGCTGGACTTGCTCGATCGGATCAGGGTGCGGCTTGGACTAGCTGCGGACGGACCTTTGCCTATTACCAGAATCACCCGCTTCCATAGCGCGGCGTGCTAGTGGGCAGTCTGGTTGGGAGGATCGCTCTGCTAAAAGATGATGGTGCTGAGTTCCCCGGCCGTTGCGTGGATGCAGTGCGATTCATGCCTTGCGCTCGGGTGGAGAAGAGATGAACAGGACGGCAAAGACCCGATCAACGATCACGCACGCAGCTCTCTGCGCTCGTTCCGCGGTCCAGAGCTGTTACGACCACGCTGTCTACAGTCGACTCTGGTGTCTGTCCAGGCGGTGGACGAAACAAGTGGGACAGGTCGTGAATGCGCACTGGCAGATCGCCCAAGAATTCGCGTTTGGCAACTGCTGGGATGGGTGGTGACGACTCGTCTAAAGAGTGGAGGGCAGCGTTGAAAGGAAGACAAGTCGTGCGGGCGAAGATGCTAAGGTGCTAGCGAGATGGACAGGGTTTGTCGTACAGGCGACCTAGGCGGGCAGGTGCGCTCAAAGCCTGGCTGTGCTCCTAAAAGAGGCAAATTGTTTAGTACAAGCCGTGTTCGCCGCAATCGCTTGTGCTGTGTCAAACGGCACGAGTGGAAGAGAGGAAAGAGGTGTAAGTGGTGGTGGTGTTAGTTGGGGTGGATCTAAGTGCATCGAAGCCGCTTCCGCGACTTGAAGAGGCCCGAGGGACAGGCACCAACAAGGCCCAGAGGCGCTGGGACAGGTCCAGCTCTGGGACCTTACAAGGAGCCGGGACAGCGGTGCGGTGCCGACACACGTAGCGTACCCGGCCATGTCCCGATGTACGGGGTACGGTACGCACCTGGGCAGCCTGCCACCCGACGCTGGGCGCCCTGCCTTGTAGCCAGCGGTTGCTTTCTGCCGCACTGTGGTACTCGCCCCTCTGGACTTCGTCTGGTCGCCGGCAGTTATCGTGCGCCTCCACCCTCCATGAATGTGGCGTTCGAGACACAAGCTCTGGAGCCGACAGCTGCTTACCTAGACGGGTTGATGTGATGTTTCCCGGTTTTGGCACAAGATCGCTGGGTCAGGACTTGCACTCGTCCAGAGTTCCCAGACAATACACTGGTGTAGACGGCCGTGCTAGCAGGTTGCAGTTGGTACCGCAGCCCTACTTAGGAAGCCAGCAGGCAGACGGTTGACCGCGAAGGAGTCGTGTTGAGGCGGCTGCCGGGTGAAGTAGCACCAGAGGGCTGGGATCGAGGGCGAAGCCGTTTTGGCCGAGACTGAATCAGATATACGCGAAGGATAAGAAACCGAGAACCCCCAGGCTTGTGAATGTTGAGTTAGGTCGCCGACCAAGCAAATGGGCAATGGGCTTTAGGAGGGGAGGAACTGCTACCGAACGAAGAGAGGGGAAGAGTGTCTAAGAGGAGGGACATGCAGTGGTTACGTTTAGGATCATGTCGGTGGCTAACGGCTGGACCCCCGGGGCCCCTTAGTAGATGGCGGAACCTTACCCGGCTACACTACGCAGATGAGATATGCGATCCGGTGGGCGGGCGCCCGATGGGCCAGCCATCAGGACCCATGAAAGATGCAAGCATGCAGGCAGGCAGGTAGGCATGGGGTGTGGTAAGTGATGGGCATGCCTGCTAGTCGTCTGCATGGTCTCTACCACACATACACCTTCAGGGGGTGTCGGGCTAGCGCTGAGCGGGCGCCAGGCTCTAGGGCCTGTGACTTGTTGCCGTCCAGGACCTGGACAGCATGTACTGTGCGTGGTGATATGTCTCGGCACAGACGCTTCTGATCTGCAGATCATCCTTGGACTGGCAAGCTATTAGGCGCAGCTACACAACCTTTGGCACTGTTGGTCATGGCAAGGTGGTAAGTAGGCTCGTAAGGCTCGCTCTTGCGATGGAAGTTCTGCAATAGACCAAGTGGAAGTCCTTTCTCTAGGGGATCTCGGACACGGCGTCGCTCCGTGCCCTGTCAGTCTGTCTGGGCCAAGTACGCAGGTCGAAGATTTGTCACGCAAGCTTTTGCCTGACGAGGTTTTGTTTTGTGGTCGTTTCCGCATCAGCGATGCTCCAGTGGCTCTCCACGTGATAATATGCTGTCGCCAGCGTCGGCCTGCACTAGGATAGGTGCACGAGGACGAGGGAGGGGTGCCAGTCTTTACCAGGACACCAGTCATCGGCAACCCATTCAGCTCAGAAGCTGAGTGGTCCATCGCAATGGCCAGGCCATGGGTGGCTCAGATGGATAACACATACAATATGTGCAAGTATGCTCCTAACGGCAAGACGCATTTACTGCCAGGGCCAGCCGGGGATCAAGATCGGGATCTTCCCAGGCAGGGGTCGACTGAATCTAGTCAAACGACCGTCTTGGCTAAATAATGAGCTGGCTCAGGTGCTGAAACTAGACGGCTCAGAAAGGTTGGTTTGCATATGGTCGATGTCGACTTTAATCTTTCTCCGAAAATGGACTGCTTCGTTTTGTGGTTTGCAAGCAAGGTCTAATACGCCAAGGTCAATTGAGCAGGCACAGTCGTCTTCGCTCTTCTCGATGAAGCTGATCCTGAAAGATTGTGTGGAGCCGCATGGAACCGTTCACCAGCAACGTCAAATGTGGCATTAGATGATGAGGTGCCGTTCTTCACGTCGAAGGTCCCACAGAGCTCTGCTCTTCTCGCAAGAGACAAGGCGTATGAGAACATCCTCCCCGCGCAAATGGTGCGCGGCCATGCAAATCTCGGGGACACACGCGAAACCCTGCGTTGGGTGACATGCCGGGCGATGTGGTGGGTACGGTAACTCAGGGTGGCCTGACACGTTTCGTGACTTGAAATTGTTTAACAAAGGACGACAGCGTTACAGTAACAGTGACGGTGGCAGTGACGGTGACGAGAACAATAACGGTTGCGCTCAAGAGTCGATCGGCCAGGCACATTTGTCTAGCGCAAACTCTAGAGGCCCTGGTCTCGTGGCATCTTCCGTTGAGGGTGGAGATGACTGAACCGTTGGACGAGGGTGCTGGAAAGAGTTCCGTGCTATGTCCTCCCTTAGCGGGACCCGGCCAGGTGCCTCGTCCTCGTGGTGTTGGGGGTCCGCTCTACGTGGCTGGGCGGTCTGGGACATGGCGCTGAGCGATTGTCTCGTGTCCAGGGCTCACCTGGCTCGCCTGAGTTAGCGACGGCGTTGAACCCGCGCAGGGCAGGGCTGTAGTAGGCTGGACAGACTTGGCTGCAACAACTAAGGTAAGGTAGGCTGTCAAGCTGGTAATAATAATAATAATAATAATAATAATAATAATAATAATAATAATAATAATGCGTACGTCAGTGGGGCAGCTGGCTCAAGCTCTCGCTTGCAGTTGTCGACCTCGCTGGGGTCACGGCTCGCGCTGACAATGAATGGCCCGATGGCCCCGCTGACGTCGACGCTAGGGTTCGAGGTTTGAGTTCTTCTGGATGGTCACGGGTGGTGGTCGGGGGGGTCTGGGATATGTTGTGGTGATGTCTGCGAGGCTTCCATGCGCCTTCCACCGCCAAGCATACGAGCATGCCTTCCCACCTGGTGGGGCCTACCTGTGGGGGCCTACCTCCAGATCCGTTTACGCTTTCCCTTCCTGGTCTGCCTCTCGAGCATAGACCTCGGAATGCTGATGCCAGGCTTCCCAAATATTCCATGATTCGACCACAAGCGTCACCAACATGGCCGACGGTGGTCCATTATTGTACCCAGCCGAGTTGACCGTGTCGGAACCCTCAAAGCCCACGCCCGTTATCCCTGCTACATGCCAGCACTGCTTCCGCATTACCCCCCCGTTCACTTCTCTCAATTCGATTCAGCGCCTCTGCTCGCGACAAATCGCCAACGGAAAACAGCGCACCGATAGAGTTTGCCGAGAGTACAAGGCAGGTTGTCTCAAGATCGATCGCGGATCATGCGTCGGAGATTCACAGTTGGCTCGTGAGGTGTTCACACAAGATGTTCACACACCCGATATGCAACATCCTACAGCATCCTCTCCTCGTCTTCGGATCATGTGTTGTGCCAGCTTGCTTGAGGCATCCAACGCTGCGACAGGAAACGCTTCTCTATTCTGGGTGTCCAGCCGGAATACCCATGTAGGTACGCCTTGAGTCGTCACAGAATAGCCCGCGTTTCAAGAACCGGCAAGACCAAGTACACGACACGCATGGGAATTTGCCTACTCAGTTTCATCTTCAGACAATCAGATGATGCCAAATAAACCGCAGATGGTCTCGCTTGACAACGCCAGAGGATATCTGTACATTCAAACTATGACGTCAATCACTGGTGGTGGATTGGATAACACGTGTGCAGCATCATTCCCACAAGACTCAAGACTCGCCAACCCCCCAGATAGAAGTCAATTTGTGGGCACGTGGATGCCCATCGTCATGCTCTTGTGTCTCTAGGCTGAAGTACCCGCCGGGAGCCCTTGTCGGACCCCTTTCTAGTCAGCTTTGCATCGGCCCCGCATGGCATTCGTTCTAATCGTTCTGCTCCTTGGATTTCTCTGCTCTCTTCCTATGGGTTTACGACTTGGCCACCAACCACGAATCAGATGTACCATCATGGATACAATGACCTGGCACTCTGTTTAAAGAAGAGTTTATCCTAACCAAGCCTGCCATATCTCAGCTGGGGATGTTGCGATGGTGGAGAGCGAGAATGAAGAAACTCAGAGAGCCTCGAAACATCTGTAGGCCATGTTTGCCCTTCGCTTCACTCCAACACCACAACATTTGGCAGTACCAACAAGCACAATGCCCACAGCGGCAACGGAATCCTTCTCATTAGAATAAATTCCAACACATATTAGTCAGTGGGAATTTGAGTCAGCATGACGAACAGGGATCATCCCAACATGCGAGCATTACGACGATTTGGATACCGCAGCCAGACTTGTTCATACTATCTCTCCGCAAGGAGTGCCGCGTTGGCAACGATTGAGAGACATGCCCAGAAGGTAGCGTTGGTGACATGCTCGTTGCGAAGAGGATGATCCTGAAGCGCCACCGCCCACGATCCGGACAATTCAGATCGGATCTATTCATGCTGATCAAACCCCATGCGAACTTTAAGCGACACAAGTGGGTGCAACTTATGAAAATCGTACAATGATTTGCCAGATAGCCGAGTCAGTACTCTCCAGGTCGATCGTGAGGCGTAACGCATGGGATAAAAGCGAGAGCTTGGCCCCGTTCGTGACTTTTCCAGTGCGCGCGTCGCCTGAGCTGGCCTGCGGCACGACATTTGGCGACAGCTCCGCGATATCTGCTATCGAACTTGTTCTGTACCTACACTTATCGGCATGTCAGCATACCGAATGACGACAAGCAGAATTTGGCTTTCATGGCTCCTGCTCGCTTCCATTACTCCGTACACAGTGTCACGCCCTCACACACGATTCGTTCACTTCAGTGTGGCTTCGATATCGAGCTGTTGGCCGAATGACATTGTGCTAAAATCGGACGTTAATTCTCCTCCTTCGACAATTGATGTTCCACAAACGGTCCGGGCTCGGCAAGCATCTGCCAAGCATCTGCATGTCGGCTTTACGATACGATCTTGGACTTGGGGGGGCATGACCATGGCTCACATGGCTCATTGGGCGCAGCGGCAAGGTTCCTTGTCATCCCCACATGTATGCCTCGTCTGACCGGCGTCGGATCGTACGAGAAGCGGCTCTCTCCGTGTTGATCAGTTCCGCTGCTCGACCAGTGTTGGCGAGACGTCTCACCCACAAGTGACCTGTGCACGCTGCACTCGACATGTCAAGCTGTAGCTTATGTAGCCGCATACACGAGAGCTGGCTACTGGCTGCACATCACATACACTACTGAATAGCTGATCGCGCGAACTTGGAGAGGTCGCTCTCGAAGGAGGAAAGAGAAGATCGTGCATGCACCAAAGGAGCAATCCCAACAGCAAAGGCAAGAGAGCAGCCTCGGTCCGCTATTCAGCATGAGTTTCGCAGGCTAATCGACCCATCCTCGGAAGGCACACCAGCAGGGCCTGCTCGAGGTTTCGATAAGGGTTCGATCGGCGATGTGGCTTGCATGGCGAGGTGACATTGACCGTTCCGCGCCGAGGACTCCCACTTCTGGTCCATTCAAATCTGGCGATGACTGAGATCTGACAAAAACTGGTCATCGAACAAGAACCCCACACACATGCGTACAACTCAACTGGGGTTCTTTCAATGACTAAGGCTGAACGGCAATCGCCGTCGCCAGTGATAAGGTTCCATCACAGCAAGACACCCCTCGACACCATGCCCCGAATCTCCTGGAGAACAAGAGGGGCGTGGATCGACTGTTCAACACGGAGATTTGTGGCCACTTTCCTTCCGACAGGGAACATCCAAGGCACCGTTTTGTTTCCCCACCATGACTAACAAACCCTACCATTCTCGTCAGGCCTCAGGGGGATTTGTGCTCTGTCTGAAGATTGAAACAAGGGATCAAGGGATCATGGTGCAGCGATGCACATACATCCCGTCCCGTTCATGAGCAAGATCCAGCAGATGCAGAGCCGCCACCGAGATTTTGAAACTTGCCAGTCTGCCCCAGCGCTCGATCGGAGGGTTTGGGTTTAGCCCGTCAAGAATAAATGCCCGAGACCCATTGAGAGCTGCTTCTCATAATCACACGAGAATGCTTCATGTCGAGAAGGATATGACTCAAGACGACAGCTTGTCCTTGTCGGTTCCGGGTCATCCACTCTACGCTCAGACGAGGCTGGATCGAAGTTGTGTGCAGGGGAACGCCCCATAACCAGGATGAAATAATAGTCTCGGAGTTAGATAGGAATGGCGCAGTGGATTTGTCGCGATCCGCCTCTTCAGGGTGGACTTCGGATCGGTGGGATCGCAACCCTGGCCCTTGTGGCTGTCTCCGAGGCCGAAGACCTGGAAGCCCAGGATTCACCAGGCTCTGTTTCGATGACGCGGTCAGACCGTGTAACGCTTGGCTGGGAGACCCTCTGACCAAAAGCGACGAGGCTAAGGATTAATGCCCGACTGGGCCCTTCGACGTCGCCAACGAAAGTCTGTCCATCACGGCCATGGTCCACACACCTCGTTGGGTCCTGCACGTCTGCAATTCGGCAACTTAGTGGTACCTTACCGGGCGCCGTTAGCTGCCAGATCGATCTGCAATCCACCAGCTCGGAACTCTCCACACTCTCTGGGGACCTTGCCCAATCCAGACGTGTCCCGACGGCAATTTTCCTCGGGTCCGTGGACTCCGACTAGCGTAACGGTTTCGACACCACAGCAGCCAGCCAGCCCGAGCACAAGACACTGCAGCATTATTGCGATGAACAGCCGAAAAAGCGAATGGGGGATGAAATAAAATAAAACAAAAAAGCGACACAAGATCAACAGTGTTTGTGCCGAAATGAGAACGCCGCCCTACTTTTCCATTTCCAGTGGAGCCTGGGCTACATACATGTCTACTTAACTATGTTCTGGTGGCATTGCCGGGTCCACGAATCCCACCATGCTCTTGGCTAAGGATTGACCCTGGTGTTTGCACCCAAACTTGTGGATACGGAACAACTCAGCTCGCTGAGGTGAAAGAGATCCCGAGTCTTGCTAATTAATGCCACTGCACTTGCACTTGCACCTGCACTTGCACAGACACAGTCGAATCTACAAACAAAGACATGATGCAGGAGGTCAGGCCGCAAAACTACCGCCCCTGCTGCTGCTGACCAGGAGGCGTGGTTGTAAATGCGGATAGCTGCAGCAAGACACCACAGCGACATGTGCAGGTCGCCGTCCGAGAGAACTGAGTTTGCTATTAGCGCTCGACCATCGTCCGTGGCGATCAGCGCGACAAGCAGGTCGTAGGACTCGATCAAGCAGTTTCTTTCGCCATGAAACCCGCATGTCGAACCATGCAGAGAACCCCGGCGGCTAGACACGAGATCAAAGCGGTCACGACCCGGGTGCTCGCCTGAGCTCGGGAAATTATGACAAGACTTGTGCGAGCTGAGGACTGCGACTGATCTGGCACTCTGCACCCTGCGAGCATACCAGTCCTGCGCATAGTGAAGCTTCAGTCACAACTTCGCTTCACCTTGGCCCTTTTCCTTATAGGTATGCCAAGGCACTCCGCGTACTGCGCTTGAGAGTGACACCATCTCAAGGGTCTCGTGTGACTTTGAAGAACAGCACGTGGCGCAGACACAGCTTGCCAGCTCTGATTTGGGCCGTCTCTGCCTTCGTTAGGAAACGATACCAGACAGACATGACTTGCACGGCATACTAGGTGAACAAGCAACCATCCAATTCGATCAGCCGTGATTTACATTACATCAATCCTGTGTGCATCGAGTCCTCGTGTTTCGAAGCAGAGTGTCCCCGACACTAGATCAAACCGTAACCATGACACATCTGTCTTCACTTTTGGCGCTACGAGCATCGGGAAGGATGGGATCGTCTGTCGACAAAATCATTGCTTCAATCTCCAGTCATTCCTCGGCCGCCTGCCGTTGCTTAATCAACTGCATGTTGAGCGACCGGTCGCCAGCCAGCTTTGAGGCAGTTTCTGCCGATTAACGTCACGCCGAGGTGCGAGTCGGTGGGCATTGCCAGACACTAGCACAATTAACGACCAACGGTTCATTTCTTATGCCTGTCTACCTTAGTTTAGTGGCCTGTCACAGAGTTTGTGGCATCAAAGCTCGTCGGGCCGGGATTCGTAACGGCAGCAACCCATGTCCAGTCTGCACGATCGGCTTCCGGTCCGGTAGAAGGGTGTCTGCATAGCGAGAAAGCCTCCCCCCCTTACGAAGGGCTTGGCGAGGATTGTACAGTGTATTGTGTACTGATCCTGTGGGAAGCAAGCATCTTTCACTCATTCATTCATTCATTCATTCATTTATTCATGGCTGCCAGCCTTGTTGATTAGTGGCCTCTTTCCTCATGACAGTGCCCACAGAACGCATAGCAGGGACCATCCCGGCTTGTACCAAAGTATGCCTCCATATTCTGGGATCGTCTCCATTCTCATGCGGCGCAGCAACGGCGCGTCGTCGGCCTAAAAGCCCACTCGTCGATGACGCCGTCATCGACAACACAAAATCGCTTCCATATGGAGGCCGACAGCTTTCGGGTCTTTTATCAAATAGACACACATACTGAGCATCACCAGCATGGTCAGAGCTGCAAACAGTCTGCCGGGTTACGACGCTTTCATTGCACTTCCGTGGAAGGCAGCATCGTCGAGTCAGCTTCCTCTGGCTGTGCGGCATGAGCTTCCGGGGATTCTTTGATTTGTGCTGCTGACCACATTGCGATCACCATATGCCACCTGAGAGCCTAATTAGCCGGCCAGCGCTCTTGGCATATCACTTGTTACCACAGACAATCTTGTGGTCGAACACGTAGATACCAGTAGCCGAGCGGCGATGACCATGCCCGAGCGTGTGTTTGGCCTGCTGTCTTATCATCCCTCATCAATTTGTCAACAACACCCCAGTTTCCTGGTGTTCCTCAATCTCTCCGAGTTCCTGCAGCTGGCCGTCACGAAGAAGAATGCTGTTCAAACACACAACAGCGACTTTGCCTCGTATCTCCGTCGCTTCGTGAGAGTTCATATGCAAGCACCCGTCCGCTACGATGAGGATTCTTATTTGGGCCATCCCCGTTCTCGCTTGGGTTTGACATGCGGCCGCGTGCAGACTGGTGCATATTAACACGTCGGCACTACAAAAGTCACCAACGGTATTGTCCAGTCAAGGACCACCAATGCAGCGATGATATTTTTCCGCGGCGTAGCAAATGACTCACCGCATAGACACCCACCGCATGGACACCCACCGCGAGGACAGAGGCACCAGATGAGCCGGTCTGCATCGCTGATCATGACGTAGCCCAAACATACACTTGGCTTCGGGGGGCTGGAGGGCTCGCGGGTAACATGCTTTTCCCGTAGGCCACATGAGAGAGACTCGCTGCCAGTTCTTTCCCCCGTCCGTCACCTCCCTCACCCCTGAGCATGGAGGCCGGGGCCGGGACTTGGCCGATCGATGGAACGATTTAGATGGGTCAGGAGACGGGGGCCATGAATCGGAGGCCTTGTCTGACCTGACACTCTGGGACTGACCGATGGTTGGCATGAATCTCCGCAGCTCTATCGACGAGGATCGCTTGGAACAATCCCCGAACAATTGACCAGCTGTCCTTGCTGGAAAATACAATCCATGCTCCGCAGTGGGCTCTTCACCCATACCTTCACCCCTTTTCCTGATATCTCCCCACAACACTATCGCGATACCCAGATACTCCGTACAGAGGATATGCATGCCTGCCTGGTTGTGTCTGGGGATTTCACGCAGGCTGGGCTTTCCTGTTCCCACCTGCGGTGTTCTTATACCAACCCCTTCCGACTCGCCGTTGGTGGAAAATCGATGGGGCCCCGGCTGGAATTGCCAGATCGTTCCCCCAAAGCTGATCCGTATGCACGTCCACACACCAACATTACCAATGGAACACACCTACAGTCACAACCACGACAGGCTGTTTGGCTTATGGTTGGCGACCCTGGTCTCCGCGAACTGCTGACATGCATTTGCATAACACGATCGGCTGCATGCTCACACATCCGGAATATATTCACACACACACACACACACACACACATCTAATCGTTCTTGACACCGATGGCCCGATTCTGGTATGCATCGGGACTTTATAAGCATAGAGAAGCGATGCGTAAATCTCCCTGGCTTAGAGTTGTGCTTGATTTGCCACGTCCTGACTATCACATGCACTTTGACAGCCTGCCCTCCAGACGGCCCTCCTGCGGTAGAAAAGAAGGGGCTGGTGGTTAGGAAAAGTGCAAGAATCTATCCATGTCGGCGGTTAGTGTATCACCAGTCATAATCACAGGCAGTCTGTTGGGCAAGTCGAGCTCCCAGACCTCGGTCCCCCAAGTCTCAGAGTCTTCAGTCACCAAACAGTAGCGACGAAACGCCTTACCCCAAAACCTGTTCTGAGATACCCGCTCAGTCCCTGCAGTGCACCACTCACACAAACACACAGTACGGCCGGAAGCTTCGGAAGCAAACTGCAACTTCTCCCGCTCCGATAGACTTACATGACCCGATCATCACCACACAGGCCAGACAGGACAAGGCAGGCAGGCAGGCAGGGAGACAAGACGCCCAAGCCATGCCGGGCAATTATCACGTGAACAACCGACCGTTACGCACACACACGCGCGCGCGCGCGCACCACCTGCCATAGGTAAGTAAGAGTTAGTCCCTGTTGTAAAACTTGCCCCTGTCCCAGGGTTCAAACCAGCCCAACCCCCGATACAAGCGACATCGTCCAAAGACGAGCGAGATCGGAGAATATCTATCTGGACTCTGTTCAACTACCGGCATTCAGTGCCGAGCCCGAGTCTGAGACAGGTGAGAAGCAGCATTGAGATATGTCCACCTGATCAACAACCCCGATCCAGAAATCCCCTCCCTCCCTTCCTCCCCCCGGGCTCCCCTGCGGGACAGGGATTAAAACTAGGTGTCATGATTCATGTATACACATAAACCCCCGTCATGCACAGCGTTCTTTTTCCAGCACGGAGCTGACGCCGAACAAACCCAGGGTAAAAAATAAAGAAAAACAAAGAAAGGAAGAAAGAAAGGAAGAAAGAAAGGAAGAAAGGAAAGGTCGCCTTCTTGAAAAGGGTCCCGAGATTTGATACCACCCCCCCAATCGTCATTGGTCCCCCCACCCCTGAGAAACTCAAAAGTCGTGTCTATATCGTTGTCAATGTCGTTGGCCGCTTCTATCTGTTTCCCCTTGACTCTTGTTTTAACTTATCGTGCGGGCCGGGGCGAGGGGGGGGGACAGGCACCTTTGCACTGCGACTGTACATTTTACCACGAACGGAAAGCGTGTTTCATTGTTCCCACGTCAGTCTACCACTCTGGGAGCGAGAGATAAAGGCATTTTAGACGTCCATTATGATTCTCCGCCACCCTCCCCGTTACTGCCGTGTATTGTTAGTACAGAACATAAATCTAGCATCACATCGAGCAATGCTACTCCGCGGGCCAAGGCTCACCGCCGATATGGGGGAGCCGGGACCGACCATACTGGATACGAACGGTATGCCGGGCTTCTCAAAGTTTTTCTCACATTTACTATTTCATGAGAACCAGCGCGATCACTGTCCAGCCCTCCCCTCCCCTCCCCCCTTCGCTGGACATACTGCCCAGGGAGAGAGAGACAGATCAAACAAACAGATAAGGTTACGAGACAGTATCACCTGCCTCGGCATAGTGTGTAATACGTCACCCTACCCATGGAGAAAAAGCCCAGCTGTAATATGAAGACAAATTTTTTTCTCGCTTGTTCTCGTTTTTTCTCGTTCTACCACCTACAAAGGTTCACCATTCCTGTTTCTCCCGGGGGAAAGAAAGGGGGGGGGGTAACTAGGAACACAAACAAAGTTTGCAAGTAACATAGTAAGTAACATAGCAAGTAACATGACCAATATGATACCTGGATCAACAGACTTGACCAAAAGGACAATCGCACCCCTTCCGGCTTCGAGCTCCAAGGATATGGTCCGCCTCATTCTGCGTCTCGCTCTCTGTTTCACTTTTTGTCATTTTTAACTTTCAAGGAGAACCACCCCCTTCCCAAGCGGCACACACGCATTCATGAAGCATCACGGGAAATCTTGTTTTGGTACACCTGACGCTGGCTTCGTCCCGCTAGTCCCCTTGCTAGAGTATGTATCTGATCTTAGATCAGCTTCATGGTTATCGGCAGTCCCGCAGGGGAAACTTTGCACGATATGAAATATTTTAGTCACCCCAGGTTGTAGTACTTCATGAAGACATTACAAAGCAAGCAGTCTATCTCAGTCACAGAAAATACTCAATCTTGCTTGCAGTTTGTACTCAGACCAAAGCCAAATTTGTGGCTTGTCCTCTCAATTACAACTAGATCAGGTTTTCTTCCCGACTTCACCCTATACTCCGTATATTATAATGCATGCGCAGGGGGGAAATCTACAATGTCTGGAAATGCAACGAATAAACACAATGGTATATGCCTCCTTTCCTCGCTCCGGTGTTCGTCAAAACGCTTCCACGACTAGTCCGTGACATCCGTGAATCAGAGAACTGTGGCTTTCTTTGCATTACGTATGTCTCGTTTCTCCACCTCCGTGAGTGTGCCAGCACCTTGATTTTAGAACATCTACCTCTTGTTCGCGCTCTTGTTTGCCTCGAGCACGGCGGCCAACTCTGTGGCCATTTCAGGCGTCTTGACCTGTAACAACCATGTCTCCAAGCCAGAGCCAGTATCGTTGGCAGTCATGAAATTGAGTGTTTTCGCATTCGCCTTGTACGACACGTCCGCCAGGAGGGCTTTGTTGATAGCAATATGTCCTCGGGGCTCCGCGCGCATCAGCAAACGCACGGTGCCAGTAGTCTTATTCTTGAGGACGCGTAGCTTTCCAAGACCTTGTGTGGTCCACGGAGACTTCTTCTTGTCTTCTTCATCCGCATCTTTATCGACAGGGATGTACTTCAGTGCACGCGCCCGGAGCTCATGGATAACTTCCTCGTCTTCCTCACCAGGGGCGCCTTCTGTCAGAGAGACTTGCTCTTGAGGCGCCTCGGCATCACCATCCTCGTTCTGAGTTTGCGGTTCAGGCGTGCCATTTACGGGGGTAGTGCCCAGACTGGATGGAGGCATAGGAGAACCTGAAGAGGGAGGTCAGCCGATGTTCCCGGCAAAACGTCTCAAAAATGAAATGACATACCTCCACGGGTGGAGCCATCACCACCTGGTAGTCCCAAACCCCCGAAGAGTCCCATGGGTTTCGATGCGCCCAAGTCCTTCTGGGGCGTGGCTTGCGTGAAACTGAAAGACGGTCCACCATTAACGGTACTGCCTCCGTTCTGTGGGCTACCGAACATGAAACTGCCCGGAGCCGTGGTCTGACTGCCAGCTCCAAAGCTGAAGGAGGCTGTCGGTTTCGCAGCAGGCGCCGAAGGCGTTGTGGACGCGCCTCCAAACATGGGAGCATTGTTCGTAGAACCATTGGCCTTTGCAAAGGGATTCGAGATTGGCGCAGCGTTGTTGCCGCCTGCGCTGAAGGTGAATGATGATGATGCTCCAGCTCCCGTACCACCGCCACCGCCACCAGCGCCAAAGCTGAAGGTCGAGGAGGCACCACCTGGAGCAGAGTTTGCACCACCGAAGTTGAAGTCAAAGCTCTGCGCACCAGCACCGCTGGGTGTCGCTCCAAACGAGACAGCCGGTGAAGCATTGGTGCTCCCGCCAAAGCTGAACGAAGGCGCGGCGGCAGGTTCCTTGGGTGCTCCGAAGGTGAAAGATGGCGTAGCGGGCTTGTTTTCTGCGGTAGGCTTGGGTGCTGGGGCTCCGAAACTGAATCCGCTGCCTGTCGCAGGCGCCGCATTGGCGAAGATGCTTGGAGTTGGCGTTTGAGCGGGTTTCGCAGGCGCCGGCGCAGGCGCTGGTTGTGAGCTACCAAACTGGAATGTCTTCGAATTGTCAGCGCTCGAACTTCCGAACAGTGGAGCGGCCGCCGGCTTAGGTGTCTCCGAGGCGCCCATGCCAAAGAGCGGCTTCGGCTTATCGGTCGCTGTAGACTGGGCTGACGGGGCTGGGGAATTGCTCTTTGCGAATATATCAGATGAAGCAGGTTTGGTGGAGGTTCCAAACAGAGAGCCCACCGGCTGGCTAGCCGAAGCGGCAGGAGCAGCACCGAAAGAGGGCGTCGAGGTGCCAAACAGGCTTGCACTCGAGGCCTTGCCTGGCGCCTGCCTCTTCGCACTCGGTTCATCGTCATCATCAGCACCCCTCTTCTTGCTCTGCACACTACCGAAGAGTGGCGCGGCCGCAGCAGGGGTAGCATTCTTTGCGCCAAAGCTAGCGAAGATGCTGCCTGCCGAGTCTTGCTTCGGTGGTGCGGAATCTGTGGGTTGAGAAGGCTTGCCGAAAAGCGACGTCGGCGCCGGGGCCGGCGAAGCTGACTTAGGCGCACCGAAAATAGACGGTGCTGCGGGCGCTGCGCTGGACGCCTTGTTGTCCGGCGGGTTGCTGAGAGGACCAAACAATGGCGAGGGAGCAGGCTTAGTACTGGTTGATGCTCCAAACAGTGTTCCTGGGGTCGCGCTCGGCGCCACACCGAACTTCGGTGTTTCTGTAGAGGCTGGCTGAGCCTCAGGGGCAGGAGGTTTCGATACGGATGAGCCAAAAGATATGGGAGCTTTGGTGGCGTCGAAAGTGAAGTTACCACCGGTGGGCTTGGCCGGTGTATCAGACTTGCTGGCACCAGCCACAGTCTCCTTGTCTTCTGGCGCTGGTGTCAATCGGACCGGCTGACCGTCGGAACCCATCTTGACACGGCCGAAAAGGCCACCCTTTGGTTCCGCGCCATTTGGTGTACTCGTGCCGAATACATTGGGTGCGCTTGAAGTGGTGTTCGTGGGGAAGAGAGAAGCCTGAGCTTGCGTAGGGGGTGTGCTTGTGCCAGTGCTAGCAGCAGCACTTGCATTATAACTCGGCGGGGCTTCCTGGCTCTCAATCTCGTTCCGGGAACCGGGCTCACTCTCTTCTTCTTCTTCTTCTTCTTCCTCCGGCTCGTCGCCCTCATCATCATCGACCTCGTTTCCACTGTTGTTGGAGCTTTCGGACAGATAGCTGAAGATACCGGACGTATTGGTGGGGACGGTGCCAACCTTGTGGCTCGAGAGAATCGAGCCTTCGCTCGCGCCCTTGGCAGGATTGCTGAAAATGGACGTGGCGGATGCGGTAAAGGAGTTGCCGTTCGAGGCAGACTTGAAAGGGTTGGTCTTAGTTGTAGCGGCCGCGCTATCTTTCTGCGGAATCTGGCTCGTAAAGATCGCCGTCGCAGATTGCTCTGTGGTCGCAGGCTGTTTGGCTGGAGATTGAGTCTTGTCCAAGATCTTCGCGAAGACTGAAGTTGCAGCCGAGGGTGTAGACTTCTGCTCATCGTCGTCAATCACTTGGCGCTTGCTGCTACGGAAGTCTTCCGTGCTCTCTGATGTGACATTGCGTCGCTTGTTGGCATTAGCTGCCTGTCCGCTGCTCTTACTGGTCAGATCATCATCGGCTTTCCGCTTGCTAGGCGAGGCACCAGCTGTCTTCGAACTGGTTGCACGAGTAACATTGTCTGTAGCTTCCTCAGGCAGCTCGGGCAGACCATTCGCGATGCGCCACTTCCGCATAGTCTCGGGGTTTGGCTTGACGTTCTTGAACTCGTAGAGGCCGTAGCGCAGCAATATTATCGATCTACTCTTCTCGTACTCTTTCGCGAAGTTTAAAATGTTCAATTTCCAGTCCTTCTTGAGAAAGATCTCATCAGCGGCGTATTTTAGTCTGCGCAGATCGAGGATGCAGAAGAACTGCCGGCGCTGTAAATCGTCGAAGTGAGGGGGGCACTTGTCGGCAAGATACTGGTCTGCGTACACGGAGCCACCAGGGTGGCCCGAGTCTTCGGGAACTTGTTTCGCAAGCGCTTCTCCTGAAAGCTCAGCATCCGGCGACGGGATGCGCATTTGGAACAGATCCTTTGCACCCGTGGTGTTCATGCCGTTCAAGACACTCCGCTGCGGTGCGAATTTGCGCGCGCTAGCGTTCTTCGCGTGTGTGGCCGGAGACAGCTCGGGCGCGAAAGGCTGAGCCTTCGGGGTGGATGTGGTTCGGAAGAGGTCGCGCTGGGTAGTAGAGAAGCCGGTCAACTTGCCGTTCGATTTTTGCGCGCCTGTGGTTGGCCGGTTCGGTCCAGATGTGGCCGTCTGACGGGACATGGGAACAAGAGACGACCGAAAACGATTTGAGGTTTGCGATCGGAACGGGGTTGATCCAGGCTCGCCTGCCGCCGGCCGGGCCCGTTTAGGTGTTCCGCCGTAAAAGCTCATTGTGGCGGCCAAATATGAGAAGAGAATCCTCGCGTCGGGACTGGAGACGCCCAGGGAATCGGTCTCGAATGCGCAGCTCGGGACCCGGATCTCTTTGGATGCTGTCCGATGCCGTGTCGCGTGGCGGAGGAGAAACTGATGGGTTTCGGTATCTGCGAACGCTGGTCGACGACTAGACTTGTTGCATAACAAAGATTTTTGCCTCTGATTATGGGGGTGAAGTCGCGGTGATCGGGGGGTGACGCAAATCTGAAGACGTCAAAAATTTTCACTCAAGGTGAAGCTGCCAACGTGAATCTAGGCAGGAGAAGTTGGGAAGATGATGGTGTTGATGGCGGTTGTGGTGGGAAAAGTGAGGGTGGGTCGGAAGACAGAGCTGGTTGTCGCAGCGCGTCATTCAGAGAAAAGCCTTGAGTAGACAGGGCGGCGCAGACTATTTGGGGGGCGAGACGACGCAAAAGAGAAGAGAAAAGTGTGCAGTGTCGAGCTCGATGCGCCAAAGGAGATGCACGGGCGTGTTTGGTGATGAAAGAGTCGCTGCAGGGGGGTAAGAGGCAGGGCGACGCGCAGTCAACGACGACAGATTGCACGAGCTTGGGGGTGGTGATGACTGGGTAAATTTTTGGCGTTGAGAGGGAAGGCGCACGGCGGGAGCCCAAGGTCCTTGTGTGCCCTCCCCGAGTCGCACACGGCAACCTGGAAGAGCTCCTTCCCTGCTTATGAGGGGGGCCTGGCGCAGCGCTAGACCCGAAGCGGACAAGGCCAAGCTGGTTGGCCCAGGACGCGCCGCGCCGGCAGGCCAAGTAGCTTCGCACCAAGACGCGGGTGGCAGAGTACACGCTCTGCAGCTCGAGGCAGCCAGCGCTAGCAACCTGGAAGCTTCTGCGCGCAGCTCCTGCAACGTGCCGTTTGGAGAAGACGGGAGCGCGCAACCATGGCGTAATTGGCTGGCACGGGCCTTGTGAAGCATGCGCCCAGCAACCACCAGCTGTCTTGATCCATCCCGCACCACTTTGCTCTGTACGCGAAGACCAGTCATGCGCATCCTTGTCACGAGGACTCGAGCTGAAATGCCTCAGCCGTCAAAGCAGATGGCGCCCTCATGGTGAAAGGCGTTCCACACAACGCGCTCAATGCGACGAAGCTTCCTGCATAAGGGGTTTAATCATCGTGGCTGCAGTCAGCACGTGAGACCACTCAAACTCTTTTAGCTAGCCTATAAAGTACTTTCATACAGTGCTAAAGTAGGCAATAAGATATGTAGAAGTAGGCTGGCTGTAGGTGTCGACCAATCTCTTCTTGCAGGGCGCATCGATGGCTTTTTCTCTTGTTGAGCCGCAACTCCACAATACCTACTCTGGATACAGTTGTGATTCCAGACTCTGTCTCATGTACGAGCGTGAGTTTGTCCTTCATGCACCACAAATCAATCTGGCGGGCGGGCGGGCGCATCTGCACTCCCGGTCCCACCAAGCACCCGTTACCACAATCATCGCACGGAGATGGGAAATCAGTACTATGCTTCGCAATCCAAATCTATTTGTATCGTTCCATGATGCAAGATATCCTGTATTGCTGCCTCCCTCCCGCGCTATATGCGGTTGCGCGGCCAAGACCAGTCGTATCAAAAGGTATCAATAAAAAATGACAAATGTACAGCCTTTGTACACGCCTCAACCTCAGCACGTAGCGGCACTCCCCTAAGCACAATCCCAACTGGCAGCGCTTAGAGCTTGGCCTTGCTCCGGGCCTTGGCGAGGATGGGCTGCATCTTGGTGGCCTTCATGATGTCGCCCTTGGCCTTGAGCTTGCCGCCCATGAAGAGGCGCTGGGGGTCGGCTTTGCCGGCAACGAGCTTGCCAAAGTCCTCCTCGGAGAGGGAAAGAGTGACTGTGTGTGGAGAATTGTATGGTCAACACGATGTCGCCCTTGCCAGCCAATGCGAGTCGGGAACCATGAATCGCTGCGTGCACGTGGCGCTGAGACAGTCAAGACTTACCAGTGGGCTTGTCGCCGGTGCCCTTGCCGACCACGCCCTTGTCCTTGAGGTCAATGTGCCAGCTCTCCTGGTTGCCAGCCTTGTTCTTGAGGGTGAAGGCAAAGACGGCGCCGGCCTGCTTGATGGCGCTCTTGCGCTCGGCCTCGTCGCCCTGGAGGACGGCGTTGATGGCGTCGAAGGCCGCGGAGGAGGGAAACTCGTCTGCCAGGGTGGGTGGGAAGAGTGTCAGCAGGTTTGGCATGTGATTGAGGTGCGCGCCCGTGGAGCCCGAGTGCGCAATTGAACGCGTAGAGATTGTGTGACTTACCGTTCTTGACAGACATTGTGGACGATGAGGGAGCGAGTAGAAGTGGTTGAAAAGAGTATGCGTGGTTGTAGCGACGGAGGAATAGAGGAGGAAGGGAGAGAGGGAGAAAGAAGCAACAGGTCGGGCGCAACGGTGACGATATAGGTAAGTACAGTAAGAAGAAGTGGTGACCAGCATTGCGTCAAGCACAGGCTCGCAAGGTCAGCCCAGCACGCAGGCATGTGAAGTTGCCGAGGCGTCTCTCCGACCCATTCGGGACTAGCGTCTCGGGCCCCGCGGGGGGGGGGGGGCTCGCTTAACTCGTGACAGCCCTGCCGACTCGACTGTAATGATCCATCACTTGCAACGATTTCTCCGGGGGTACAGGCACATCTGGACAGAGACGGGGTTACAGGACAATATCACAGTACCTATCGCGGAGGCGCCGAGGCTCCCCAGGTTTCCACGTCCCCAGTCCCGCATCTCGTGTGGGGAAGCAAGGACACACAATATAACAACATGCTTGTCTCCCCTTGAGCACGTCGCAATGACTTATCAATGCCCTTGCTGTTTATTTCTTCCTCGGCTCGTTTGCAGATCGCCAGTGCACAAGGGGCCTTGTCATGCTTCGTGAGGGGTCGCGCTCCAACAGTTCGGCCGGGTCCTTGCATCGTTGTGTTGCAACCTCCGCGAGATACATCTCAGGCATGCAGCTGGCTTGTGATCGCAGGCGAACTAGTACGACCGACGGCGCGACGGCCTGGGCACCGCCTCAAGCGCACAACGGCAAAGCTGATTCATTCAAAAACAAGATCAGGACCCTTGGGTGGCGGGTCAGAGGAGAGGCCGTCGAGTGAAGCAGAGCAGGTGTCTCAGATGTGCAGACAGTGACCAATGTCAACAAGATGGACCTGCCCAGACTGGTCGTGCTCGGCAGGCACCATAGGACTGGCAACTATACTACTACTATGTATATTAAGTACTTACTTCAAGTACCGTAAGTAGACTCGATATCTCCATGAGCAACGATCAACCAAAAACACACAATCGCCAGCGCCTCGCACTGCCACCATCGATTGACCAGAACACACATTCTCCGTGGTCCCCTTGCACTCCGTACTCCCAACGTCCGCGGTGTTTCCGCCCGCTTCCTGTCCACGTCTCACGAATCGCAGGTCTTCCTGTTGTTCCTGGTGGAATATCACCACACATCTCCCAGCGAACAAGACTCTGCCGCCGCTCCCACAGGACCACTGAAACCTTCAGTGTTGCAGGACTCATCTCGCCGTGGCCGCCCCAGCATAATAGCCACCCCAGGGCTAGTCTCCGCGTCGATACTTTGTATTGGTGGGAGGAATAAAAGCCAGTCCTGCTCGTTGCATCAGCTGGATCGCAAACCACCCCTTTCCTTCGCTTTGTCGCCGTGTTCCGAATGATACCAAACGTTTGTCAACCATGTCGTATACTCACGCAAAAGTAATTGCCTTCCACCATTTTCACCGTCTCCAAAAATATTCCGAATTAGGCAACATCTCGATATATTATTTATCAGATCTCCCATTCTCCCAAACAAGTCCACTCAAATCTAACATTTATTCCAAGACCGACCCCTCGGGAAATGAGCAGCATCTCTCCGTCCAGTGAACCACACGAAATTCTCCCCACAAGCACGACCTCGACAACGCAACATGAGAATCAAGTCCCAACACAGATCTCACAAAAAAAAAACTTACCGCCAAAGGGGAAAAAAAAACCTCCCACCATCTTGTCTTGACATGTCTACCGAATACGCGATCCATCGTGGTGGCATGATGCTACCTTGTGATGCTCCCGTCTCTAGAACACTGCTCCACGTAGAACCAGGGCTCATCTTCCCTCACCTAGACAAGCCTCCGAGAGCATGCTGGGTCGACGACGACGACGACGATGCGCGCGCGCGCTCACCACATCTATAGCACAGGTTCAACAGACTTGGTCTGAGGTACAGAAGCCACCCCCCCCCCCCCAAAAGAAAAAAACGCCAACACAAGAAACTCTCCAAGCTGACACAAAAATCCATGGGAGACCTCCTCTTTCCATCTCTCTCCCGCTTCCCAGACCAAGCCTTCCCCAGAACCTGGAAGATCCCGCGGAAAAGTGAAAAAGAAGAAGCCACGCGAACCCTCAGCGGACACATACCAGCTCGCCATCATCCCCTTAGGACATTTGGATCCCGGACCCCGGGTCTCAGTCGCCGTTGCCGCCGCCGCCGCTAGAAGTGTCGAGCTGTCGACTTCCTATCGCAGGCAGTCGACGAATTGTCTCTTTCCACCGACTGACTCCCTCTAGCCGAACAAAGTCACCCGGTCTCACTCCTGTTTTTCCTCCAATCGCCGACAGGCAACATTCCTCAAGTGTCCGGCACGTTCTCCCTTCTCTCAGTCATCCTAACGTCTTCACACGTGAGGCCTGTGGCAATCGGCCGCATTTTAAGACTGCGCAGGTAATGTACGAGCACGCAGCACCCACGCCTGCCTCTCTTTCGCGCTAAAGCGTGATTGGAGAATGGCCAGACAAGGAGACTTTCAACACAATCACAGAGAAACGGACCAGTCGCAAATGCTTCCTCACCCCTAAGTTCACTGTAGTTTGATACATCTCTTGCGCTGTGGATCATTATGTTCGAATCATCGCTACGACTGCCCTGTTGCTGACCTTCTAAATTATTGTAAAATACAGTAGTTGCTTGCGCCTCATGTCGAGACTACTGCGCTCCAGTACCCGAACGTAATGTGTAACATTCTGATGTCCTCTGGAGGCATTGTCGGGATGTCCCGTTTGAACCGCTCGTACATGTATGGCTCCATTCTGTAGCCCTTAGCAGCCATAGAAATAAGCACGTTTCCCATGTTGTTGGTGAATTCCTTCTATGCGTGTTTCTTTTTGCGGCGTTCATCTCGGATCCCGTTCCTGGACCCATGGCATATCAGTGCCCGATCGCACAAGATGCCGATCGAGACCTGTGCGACGCTCCACAAGGAACAATAGTTTCTGGTCTGGCAACATAATGCTAGTGTAGTATGTCGCTGCAGACTTTGCTTCTGCCAATGGGATTGTGCAGCGTTCTCATCTTGTGGTGTCCTTGCTGTCCGCTACTGTCGCACGCTGGTGCCAACTTCCGGGCGAGACATCTTGCGGGATGTTTGGTGGTGTACTTGATGGCTCAGTTCTGGTGGAAGGGCCGCAGTCGGTCGGACACTCCACGGCGCATAAGCATCGACAACCTCCAACACTGTTGCTTGGCTACCTACTTTTCATGAAATCCTTCAGTAGATATACCACCTGCCGCTCGGATCAATGTTCGCCAATTGGCCGCTCCAGGTCCGGCGCGAGTCCGCTTCAAGTAAAGCAGTGGTTGCCGTGCTCGTACACGCCGGACTGCTGCTGGAAGAAAATGTTATTGGTGTTAGATACCTGCACGTCCAACGACCACGACAAGAAGAAATCCATTCAAAACAGCAACGGCGCCAAACGAGGCCCACAGCGTCAAGCAGTACATCCACGTGATACTGTCTTCGCGGCCGAACATGGCACCTAGTCCCATGCAGGCGCAAAAAAGACTGGCTACAGAAGAAGCAGTGACGCCTGCTTCGAGTTGCATGCTCAAACCCGGGCCAGCTGTTGCAACCAGGGCACAGGACAGAATCAAGAGCGCGAACGCAGCAGCGAAGGCAATGATGGCCCCGCGCGCCATCATAGATTCACGGTAGTCGTCAAGTTTCTGGTTCTCGAGTTTGGAAAATGACAAATAGTGCGTATCATCATTCCCAACAGACTGCTCGTCCGAGGAGACATACTCGTCCTCGGTCGCTTCAGTATCTGTATGCATGGTCGCAGTCGGCCTTGGTCTGGCGGTGAAGTAGTCGACCTGCTGCTCGGCGCCGCCAAGCAGAGGCCGAGCCTCGAACGACACCTGATGCGTTGGCTTTAACCAGGTGTACATTTTCTGAAATGGTGCAGTGAAAGCCTGCTTCAGTTGTGAGAGGTCTGGGAAGTTGGATTGGTCAGGATCAACGTAGATGGCATATGCGTCGTCCTCGCGCTGGTCACCCGCATCGCTACCATAATCGTATTCGTTCCAATAAGACGTCGGCGCAACAAATCCCGGGCTCGTATCTGACCCGCCACCACGCGAACCACTAGACCGAGTACGAGATGGTGGGCGTTCTTGCCATGTGAGCTGTGACGGATTCCGCGGATCGTAGACAGATTGGCGATTGGGGGCAGCTAGCAACACCTGTGGAGCACTTCTGATAGACATGAGAAGCTGCTGGTGCTCGAGCTGTAGAGCGTGCATGTCGCGTTGGGTAAAGCTCTTAGGGGAGTTTAAAACATTCTGCCTGAAACGGCTGTTCAGTGTTGTCGAGCCGGTCCATTTCTGAGTGCCATTGTCAGCATGGCAATTTGGAATTCTCTTCAAACATGCATGATGTTGGTTCTGGGATTTGCCGAGAAGAGGTGTTTCACTCACCCTATATTTCTTGAGAATCTTCCGGAAGGCTATCGTCTGTGCGTCAACAAAGTGGATAAGGGTCTTTGTGTCGTCACCACATTCGATTGCTTGCATCGAATACTTGGCAAACTTCCGCCTCCGCTTGATCCAAGGACCTGTGCTGCCTTTGCCATTGGCCAAGATATCACCCTCGTTGGCTGCTGCTTCGCTCTCGCAACGCGCAATCAGGCGTTTTATCAACCCAGACAGGTGCCCTGAACAGTAACGTTAGTCAACAAGAACATAGTAAGCATCCTGCCCCTTTTCCACAGCCGCCGACAGTGCACGTACGTATCCGTCTGGAGATTTCGTCGGCTTTGCTGGAGACGAAGAGTCCAACGCGATCATGTTGAGCACAGAGCTCGGCATAGAAGCCGTCTTCGAAGCGTTTGAGAGCGAAGTCGGTCTGTCCAGGGATGGCTACAGCAGTGGCCTGGTCGCGCGAGGTGTGCGTCTTGATCTGGTACTTGAGGGCGTTGTAGTCGATGTTGTGCAAGCCCCAGCCGGGCCGGGAGGCCTGCTCGAGCTGCTGGCCATATTTCATGCTGCGGTGAGATGTTGCGCAGCAGCTGAGACAAAGTTTGGTTGTGGTGGTTGACAAGCTACTGATGACGGCCGATGACGTTGGCGTGCGCTTGGAGAAGCGGGTGCTAATCGGGGTTGCTGGTTGGCCCAGAGATCTATCGAGGCGATCTCAAGCGATGGGACAATTGGACGGATCAACAGACTGATAGTAAGTGAATGCGGCCAGCGAGGCGGAGGCAGGAGCGAGCGAGAGAGTAGGCAGGCGGCAGCGAAGGACAATTCCTTGGAGGCGAAGAAGAAGGCGACGACGGGAAGGGGAGGGTGGGAGGATCGAGGATACTGAAGAAGCTGGCGGTCGATGTCGCAGATAAGAGATGTGAAGAAGCTGGAAGTACAAGCACAAGTACACCCACGGGCAAGCGCGGGAGCAGGCAAGTGCAACCAACCTTGGAAGGACGTGTGGAGCCCAGCATGCACTCGAGGCAGGTAGGGCCTGGGCACTCAGCCGGCTGGATGCGGCCAATGGGCAGCGGCGCGCATAGGCGCATTTCCATAATTCTGATATGACGCGGTTTGTCGATGGCTAGGTAGGTGGGCAGACGGGCAGGTAGGCGGGCTCTTGAGCTGGGACAGGCCTCCTACCCTCCCTCCCTCCTCCACCCGCCAGGGGAGCCCCGGGCTCGGCCGGCTCCAAGGTTCGCCAGACACTCACCAGACTAGACGACAGGCCTGTCTGTATTGCACGCGAGCAAGGGTCGAGCGCGCCTGACGAACACCACGAAACCTAAATGGCAACTCTGCAAGGTGGGACCAAGATGTCACCAGGTAACTAACTACAGTACCTTGACGACAGAGGGCCTGCCTGGTCCCCGACCCAGCGAGCATTGCGAGGTCGGACGCAGGCTACCGAGTATTAAAGCTGCCGCGAACGCCCGTGCCTACTGCCGGACGATGAGATGGGAGAGATGGGTGAAAGGCCACAGTCAGTGCTGCTACAACACACGGCGATGTCACTTTTAGAAAGCTTAGCGTAGGTGGCGGCACCCAGTGCTGGCATTGCAGACCGGGATAACTGCTGGACTGCATGCAGCAGAGGTTGTGAGGGTGCCTCGGGACTGCTGGTGGTTGGTCATTGATGAACTGATTGGGACCCGGCAGGACAGGAACAGCCGAGAGAAGCACAGCCTGGACCGGACTGCTGGGTTATCAGATTCTGCCCACCTGGTTGCCCACATCCGATCCTGCTGCTGGAAGTGATTGCTTGCAAGTGCATCGTGATGCCGACCTTATGTAATAATTGGCTACTTACTTATTGTCGCCTGCTCTGCGCACTGATCCCACACTACGCAACGCGCGGCCGTCTCTCGTGTTCCATGAGGCTCATGTCCATGCCGGCAGTGACATCAGCCTCGTACGCGTCCCGCGACGGCGCGAAGCACGTGTGCCAAATGAGCAATCTGAGTGGCTGCCGTCTGCCGCAACTCGTTGTTGCACTGCAGCTTCCAGCGTGCAACGTGCAGCATGCAGTCTGCAGTGCGCAGTGTGCAGCAGCCGCAGCGGGTCGGTGGAGCGCGGACGTTGGCTGGTGGAGATACACTACCAAAGTAGAGTGAGTGAGCGCGCAGGCAGGACAGGACCCTGGAGCCTTCCATCGGCCAGATGTCTCCAGACGAGCCAGCACACGTCGTACCATTGTAGTAGCCATCGAGTGTCACGTGCTCGTTGGCCGGTTGCGGCAGTTTACAGATAGCTTCCTCAAAGTCTGTTCAGACTGGGGACTGGTGGGCACTGAGACGTACATTACGCCATGTTCCCGTGTGGCTAACAGGCACAACCCTCGTCACAATGAGCAATCGGCGCCGTTGTCCGCCCGCAGCCAGACACCCATCATAGCCATCACGATCCATCCGATGCGATGAGGGACGAGCACCGCCAGGTCCGTGTCACTGCGTCTGCCTCTTGAGGCTCTGTCACTGTACCCAGCAAGGACGGCCTGTGGAAACTCGCGGATGCAACCTGGCTCGACCCGGCATAAGAACCAACGGCAGATTCACCCTGCTCCCCCTGGTTCAGGGCCTGCCGACTGCTTCCAGAGCACGCCGTTACGGCCATGTCGTGCCCTGCAGCCGCCACTCCCATCCGAGCATTCATCCGGCATGTCTGCTCCTACCTGCCGAGGATTTCATCGTGCGAGGCTTTTATCAGCCAAGCGAATCCCACCCCAGCACTGGCCCAGTGTTTTAAGGTCAGAAATAACAACAACAAGCTAAACTCAACTTACCCTAGGCTAAGGTTTCGTCTGGCGAAACAAAATACATGGGCTACTGATATGGTTTTGGGGGCATACCCAAGCGGACCCAAGATCCCAGACATACCTGCCGCCGGTCGATTTCCATCAGTCGAAATTCTCCACCTTCACCTGTCAGCATTGCTGTGGCCAGCAGCCCACAGAGCGGTGATCGTGGTCATTGCGGAAATCATGCCGTAGCAACCTCACTTCGATCGTCCTGATGGAGCAGCTGTGGCTTCATCGACGCCGCTGGTGGCTTACAGGGGGTCACTGAAGCGACGCGGGCCAATGAGGCCAGGCCTGGCGGCAAAAAGGGCATTCTGCGTCAGCGTATTTGAAAACTCGCCTGCCATCATCTTGCGCTTGGAGATAACCGACCAGGCTCAGACAGCCCCAATGGCTTGGTCCTCTGCGAACGGCAGCAATCACGGTGACAACGCTCAGCAATTCGACCCAGACAGCGGCGAGGAATCGGACCGCGGGCACAATATTGAATCCTCACATGGCTACTCAGCAAATTAAGCCAAGGGAGGAACCAGGCAGAGAGATCTGGTGAGATCCAGCCAGGCCAAGCTTTTTTTGCCATGCTCCACTGAGCCGAAGACCCGCATCCCGGGTCGGGGAGAGAGATCCCGCACCTGTGCACCGCAACCATGCGCCGCATGAGCCGTTATTGTCAGCATTTACCAATATTGAGACCCGTGGTGCCGTTCCCATTGCAACGAATCCAATTCCGGCACATCTATCGATTGAACGAGATCACCTCGTCTCAACCTAAGGATTCAGGCAACTTTTTGGAGAATCCCCTGGCCCCATCATAAAGACGGCTACGGGAACGTCAACTTCAGGGGTTCGGAAGCTAGAGAGACACGGGACAAGCCTATTTATTACCGATCGCACGCTTCCCTGGTTCTGTCTGAGATCCCCTTTGCCTCGAGAGCCGCGCGCAGAGCTACACCAGAACTCACTCTCACACACTCACACACACATTCTCTCCTCTTCTCGACCCATCGGCCTCCTAGGATCAAGGCCTTTAAGCGCCGGGGCCCAATTGTACGGAAGACTGTCCGGCGACCCTCCGCCCCTCCGCCCCGCAGGCATCCCCATCACCCGGAGCGGATCCGGCAAACAACCTGGCGAGCCCTGCTCCCCTCCCCATTACCCTCCTGCATGAGTGCCCCTGCGTGAGCTGATCCGAAAATTTAGTCTCATAGACGTAAAAGTTTATATATATTTTTTCTTTGTGCTTATGGGTGTTTGTCCCAAAAAGGACCCCCACCGTGACTCCACGCAAACCTGCGGTGCGTTTTGAGAAATACACGAAGACGGAAGGCGATAATTTTCCAGCATGTCGGGTTCCCCACCATCTACTTCACACATACACACACCCACAATGAAGACCCGTCTCGACCGGACACTTTCTTCCAGTTGTGATGAGGAAAAATGAACGTAGTGACACATAACGGTGAGGGTCAAGGGTCCTCCTGCCTGGGGGAAAGCAGGTGGCTTTCTCGCCCACTTACTTTCATACGAGGTGGAGAGAGGCGAGCAACGCGTAGAAGTGGGTAAGCAACGACAATACAAGTTGCACCTTTTCGGCAAAAGGCTGATAATGCTTTTCCTTGCATCCGAGACAAGGACAAAGCGTAAACCCTGGCCCATGGACGAAACACGTGAGACGTCAAGTTCCCTACACCTGAGTGGAACGGCAATTGCGGAATTGAAACTTTTATGCTTTGTCTCATTAACATTCCATCATGTGTTATATTAAGCTACACACCGAAGACCACTCTAAGCTTCCCCATTTTAATGGGACAAATTATGCTAACACTGCAACACCAGCAATAATGCCGACGTTGTTTACCACTCTTTGCTTGGACTATCCCGGCTGTCTGGACCTGCACTGTAAAGTGCATTTCCCGGTGCTGCTGTGCAACCAGTCGGAGCACTGATCTTCGTGCTCTCAAGTATTGACGAGATTGTATCCTGGCCAAGTCTTTTCGAAGGTTACCATAGCTCGTTAAAGGCGATTCGTTGGGTTTGCATGTTCCGCCGTGCTCCGTTTCAAGGTACAGCGGAACCGGCTTCACCGAGGATGCGTGCATGGGCCTGGGCTCGCGAGTCTGGTCATGAGACCTGCCGCTGGATTAATGCGATACATCTGGTGACCGTCTAATTATATCGCAACTTTTTGAGGATCGAACCGCACGCGTGATCATGAGCCCGGCCGCGGACAGAGCGCAATGCAACGACGACGGGTATGTTGACCTGAGAAGCTCTCGTTGATGGCGTCGGCTAGAGACTGAATGCGCCCGCGCTCGCGCACTCAACACCCCTGGCCAGTCTAGCGTATGCCGCGGGTGAGTTCTGCGTGGTAGGATCAAGTCCAGATGTATCTGCTCGGGTGTGAACGCTCATATGATGCAACGCTGGCCATTTGCATAACTTGGCCTCCCATTCTGAAGCGTGAATAGTCCTGATAGTTTCGGCACCACAATCTCGCATGCTCCCCTCTTGCTCACGAGGGTTGCGGTGTAAGGTATTCTTCGCGGTAGATCCCGCGCTTCTGCTCCAGCAAGCGCATCATCTTTTCTGTTCCGTGGAAAGGTATTCATGATTAGCACTTCACTCAGACGAAGCGAAAGATGCATGGCTCTGTCCAACGTGAACGAAGAAAGCGAACACTCAACGTGCGGCGGATATCAAGGAAAGAGCGACTCACCAGCAATACCCCAACGACTACTGAACAACCTCAGACTCTCAAACTTCTCTGCGATGGCTCGCTGACACTCGAGATTCTCGTCGGGGAAGATACGGCGAAACGACGAAAAGACAATAATGACGAGGTAGCAAGTGGCGCCCACAGGAGCAGAGAGGACATCCACGTTCGATGGGCTGTCGCCAGCGTTAACAAAGTCGGCATTGATCTTGCATGATATGTCTGTCGACATCTTGCATGCGAAGCGTAAAGCAGCAAGTGCGGTTTTCAGTTCCGGGTCCGCATCAATCTGCGCTGACGACATCGTTTCTATGCTAGGCAGGTAGGGCAGGTAAAGCGTGAACAATGCACTGTTCGTTTGAATTAGCATAGGCACATGTTCGGAGTCTGTTGCCCACAGTCTGTTGACACTGGCGGCGATACGCAAAGGAACCGCTTACCTGATGCACATAGAGAAGCAGTCCAACATAAGCTCCCAGTGCATGGATCTCTCGAGCAGTGTTTGGGTGGCCCGGCGCAGTTCCTGATCAAGATCAGAAAATATAGTTGTGCTCATGTGCGGCAGGCTGGAGCGTTCCTTGTCCAGTCGCAGCGCTCGATGCAGAAGACTGCTGCATTTTGCCGACACTTGGAACGTACCCAGCTCCTCGTTGCCAAGCACGACGCTGACTGGCTGCCTCCGGATGTTCATGGCTGGAAACATCGAGTTTTCGCTGAGATTATTCTTCCAGCCCGGAGCGGTAGTGAGGATGGGCATCTCTGGCAAGAGGGCGTTGTATGCAGGCGTCTCAAGGATAAAGGGCAGGTGACTCGAGGTCTCATCTCTGTGAAGAAATCTGTGTATACGGTCAGACTTTGAGAAAGCCCTTTTCATGACCTCGCCTTATCTCGTGCTTATACTTACTGGTCAATGATGAATAAACTCCACCAGATCCCACCACGTTCCTCCTTGTCCAAAGTTGACAATTCAACGGGCTCATCAGCCAGGATATGTCTCGTTGCCGGCTTATCCCCGTACCCTGGTGCTACGCCCACTACGGCGGCATTTGCAGCTGCCTGAGCAAGTGTCCGATAAGCCGCATTCGACTCGCCATGGCCGTATTCGTACAAAGCCAGCAGGGCGCCACACTGAACCATTTCGATGCCTGGTGATGGTCCATCTGCACAGTTGAGGCAGACCAGCGAGACGAGACGTTTCAGAACGCGGTAGGTTTCGTCGAACATCTGCACTACTCCATTGTGATTGCGTCTACATCTTGTGACGAGATGCATGGCCACAATGAGAAGGGCGATATCCTTTCCACGCAGCTCAATATCGGCTTCAGACTGAGACGGTGACCTCTTGAACGATGGGTGTAAGTCAGTCTGTCCATTGGCGTAACTTGACGACTGCGAACGCGCTGGCGATGGATAGTCTGGATGTGACTGGATCTCAGATAGCCGTTGTTCGAATAGCGTCGGATGGACCACAGCATACCACGGGTGTATGTAGGTGAAATACGCGTGCACCGGAGCTTTCCAGTCCGGCTCGGTATCTGGCGGCGCGTCTGGGCCAAGGAGAAGCCCTAATATTTGGGAGACTGTAATGTTTTCCAACGGGTCTGAACTACGAAGCACTACATCGTGCGACAATGATGGTGACTGATAGACGACAAAGTGCGGGCCATGTGGGTTGGCGTTGGTCGTCAGGGCATCTTGCACATAGTGACATTTCGCATTGAGCCGGACACATCGATCGCAATGAGGTAGCTTCTTGTCGCATCGGCGTTTTGACAGCCGGCATTTCTCGCAGGCCCTAGGCGCAAAACCTGGCGTCTGCCCGTCTGCCATCCATTGCATGTTGTTGAACGAAGCCGGATCCGAGCCGGCGGCAGGCGCACCGGCACCGGTAGACCCGGTCATTCCGGCCGAGCCAGTGTAGGCTTGTTGGTTGGGTGACTGGCTCGGAGTTGAGTCCGACACCGGCGAGAGCCCCTGAAACTGAAAGCTGTTCCCAAGGGCGGGCTTGCCCCCGAGGGCGAGGGCGTTCATCTCAGCGGGTAATCCAGGATTGTCGTTGATGAAAAGCAGCGCAATTAGTAACACGACTTCGTGTCAAGCAAATGTTGAAAGCGGGCGAGCCGGAGGCGGTTGTTTTGTGACGCAGCTGAAGTGTGAGGCTCCCAAAGAAACCCAGGCGAAGTGAGACGTAGAGAGAGAGGTTACACAATTTTTTGTGTTCGATCTGCTGTCGGGGGGATTTCTGGCGACGTGCTCAGTGGCAAGTTGTAAGTAATGTCGAGACAGATACGTCCGGTCAAAGCGACAGGCCAAAGAAGCACAGGTGATGGAAACAAGCGGTAGCTCTTTTGCCTGCTGAAATGGCCAGATGTTTAGAGCAGCGATGATCGCGTGACGTCTAGAAACGAAGCGCGCTTGTTTCCAGCAGCAAGGAAGTAGCAGTGTGGTTGTTGTCGCAAATGTAGATGGCGATGAAACTGGGGGAAGGGCGACAACGTAACGTGCGAAGGCGCATGCAGCTGGCTGGTCTGGCGACAGAGACTGAGACAGGAGGCGAGGCGGACAGGCAGCAAGTGGCAAGAGCTGAAGAGTGATATTGCTTTTCTTTGCTACGGGCAAGCTTGGCTGATGCCGTCAGGGAGACGACACTATGGTTGGCCCAGCTGCGACAGCCTACAGGTAATGGTGACAGCGGGGTAGGTGCAGCTGCAGGCGGGAGGCGCGTGCTGCAGTGCAGGCGGAGGGTGCTTGGCGAAGCAGAGGACCAAGGCTGTGAGGATGAGCCGAGGGTGGCCGCTGCGGGTGTCGTTGCTGGATGTGATGTCGGCTTTGTTGTTGGGGTTGGTGTCGGTGTTGGTGTTTCGCAGTCAGGGAACTGTGAAGATTGCTGGTGCTGTTTCTGAGACGGGAGAGGAGAAGACGTCAGTAAAGCACGGGCCGGGGGCAGGAACTCCTTTGGCTCGATTAGTATGGCTGTAAGCGGGCACCAGAATCAGGAGAGGCAGCGCCTGAGCAGACCTCGGGAGGGAGCACGTCAGTTGAACCGGCAGACAGCCCCTAGGAGGAGGGCACTCCAACGTGCTTGCAGTGGCGTCCTGCAGGGGAACCCGGCCGCCCTCAGCAGTGGCCCGGGGTCACAAGTCACAACTAATTCAGATGCTTAGCGTACCCAAGTAGGGCACGCAAAGTGGGGTGCTTTGATGTGCTTTAGGCATCGGTCACTCTGAAGTTGCTCTGGAGGTACAATGCACATGCAGTCCGGCACTTGCTTCCACTCAGTCAGTCCACCCTCGGAATGGCAATCTTGACAGCCGCTGGGCCGAGACCGAGCAGCACAGCCTAAGGTATGGTCTTGAGGTATGATGGCCGGCTGGTGTCTCTCCCAAGACATCTACCCGATATGACTTTACCTGGGTCATGTTACCCAGTACTGGGAGGCCTTCCTTCCCTCACCTAAGGTAAAGTGCCTAGCGCTCAGCACCTGCCAGCACTGCCGCGTGGGCTGGGATGGTGGCAGCGCAGTCTAGACCCTCCTCCTTCAGCACCCCCTCCACAGGCCTCGTAGCTCCTGACAGAAACGCCACGGAAGACGATGGCTCGTCTTGTCTCAGCCCGGCTGTCGGCTGTCAAGCTTTAAATCACGCCCCTTTATCTCTGATCAGCAGGCAGGGCAGGAATGCTATTGATTATTCTACTGCCCCTTTGCATTTGTTTGGAGGTTTTGTTGTGCTCAGGCGCGACACAGCCATAGCAGCGAGTGAGCACCGTCACTTGGTATTTGCTCATAGACACCACATATATCCCTGCTCCAGCATGATCAGTAATCACCATAGCAGCCACACACGACATGCAGACGTATCATTTGTACAGCCCTGTATATCAAGTGCCTAGAGTACTTCAAGGAGGCAAAGCAACCCAGCATCCCCAGCTGAAGTCGTACAGCCGCACCAAGAAACAAAGCCGACACTGAAAACATGCAGCCCCGGCCCGGGGAAAGAGACGGAAGGCAAAAAAGAAGCAAAAGGAAGGGAGGGAGGGAGGGGCTGGGCAGCTGATCGTTCCTCCTCTCCAACCAACCGAATCATGATGGTCCCTAACTGCTTCTGGTTACAAATGACGAATCGTGACCAAGCAACATGACAATTTCCCCAGCGTCTTAGCCACCACCACTCTGCAAAACATAAAACATCCAATTCAAAACATTGTATGGAATCTTCTCGCCCCCCCCCCCCCCCCCCCCAACACAGACACACCCGAAAAGTCGCCGGTCCCCACCAATCAAGGTTCACACGGCGCCTGTTCCGTCCTTGTCAGAATAGCCTCCCAGGCATTCCACTGATGCGGACTAAAGTTGGCGTCTTCCGGCCAGCCAGTCTCGTCAGTCGGGGGCCACTCGCATCCACCCTCTACTTACGATGTTGGTCTAGCCGTGAATGGGAAGAAAAAAATGTCTCGAGAAGCGTCCTATGCATCAGTATTTGGAGTACTGCACTAGCATTGCGGTCTCTCTCATCTTGTGAGCGCGCACTGTCTAGTCTGATTTTGGCTGTGGATAAGTGAGTACCTAGCCCTTTATGACAAATACACCGAGGGTCTTTTGTGCTGGGGATGTATTGTTCAACCGAAACGCACAAAATCCCGAACCAAAGGCCCCCGGATCTTGCCTCGTTTACATCCAACACAGACATGCTTCGAGGCAGTTCCAGCTAGCGGGCAAACTGAGCCCTCTTTTATCAGCCTCGCGCTATATGGAGGCTCTGGTGTTCGGCAGCCCATGCGGCCGGGTTCTCGAGGCAAAAATTCCTGTATCGTCCAAACCATGTAGCGTTGTGGTGTAAACAGGAGTTTTCCCCTCCCCGTGAATCAGGTATCACGAGACATTTTCCCCATGCAAGAATTAGCGTACTTTTAGCCAACCAAAACGTCTCAATATCGTTCATTTCCCAAAAACAGCAAAGTAACGCCGCTCATGAAATCATAACCATTACCCATTCCTGGAAGCACAATCCCAAACGCTTCGATTCACTTTTGCTCGCGTACCACCCACAAAACTACAAGGTCAGCGTCCCCCTCAGCGGTAAATTCCGACTACTTGCCCCAACATAAACCGTATAATCCCCCTTCTGCATCCTCCACTTCTGCTCGACGACATCCCAAACACTCAGGTCTCGCCTCGTAAGATCAAACTCCACACCAGCAGTCTGCGTGGCATTGATCAACGTCTTATCGAAGCCCCTCAGCTGGCGCACGGGACTGCCCTCGCCGGGTATGCCGAGATATAACTGCGCGACCTCGGCGCCGTTTACATCGCCAACGTTCGTAATGTTCGCGCTGACGGTGGCGATGACGTCCCACAGGTCGATGTGGCCGCCTTCCTCGATCGGACCAGACGGGAACTCCTGGTCAACCTTGGCGCCGTCCGCGAGGGAAATTTGCAAGTTTGAGTAGTTGAATGTCGTGTATGACAGGCCGAATCCGAATTCGAAGCGAGGCGTGATGTTCTTGGCATCAAAATGGCGGTAATCAATAAGGACTCCCTCGGAGAAGTTGGACTGTGGGAAGTTTGCGAATACACCCTCTGGCAGATCCGCGGATAGTAGCTGTTCGTAGTCCGACTCCTGCTTTGCAACGGTGTAGGGGAGCTTTCCGGATGGGTTTGCATCGCCGTAGAGCAGACTGACGAGAGCCCGCCCGGATTGCTCACCCGGCAGATGTGCAAAGATCAGACCCGATACATTGGCGTGATCAATCCATGCCTCCACGAGCCGTGCGCCAGTGTTGTGGAAGACGACAATCGTGTTGTTGCACCTATCGGCAACATGCCGGATCAGACTGTCGGTGTATTGGTCAAACAGACCTGTTCGGTCGTATCCCTCTGATGCATAAGCATTGCCGATCACCAAACAGGCGTCTGAATCAGAGTACACATCGGGATCTTGAGAGGAGAAGTCCCAAAACAGGGCAGTGCCATCCTTATAGGCCCTTGCTGTGAGGGCGTCAAACGGCGATGAGAAACTGGCAGGGGTGACTGCGCCACTGCCGCCACCCGAGAGAATTGTGCCATTTGGCGCGATCTGAGACCAGTCCTCACCCACCACGTTTGAGAAGCCTAGCTGTGTATCTCGGCCCATGTATGCGCTCTCGCCTCCAAATGTCCAGGCTGCTACGCCACCATTGGACTTGTAGTTCCATTGGTCTGGACTCTTCGCGCTATACCCGAAAATCGAGAGAACTTTCGGTTTCTTTAGCGGCAGCGCGTTCTTGGTGTTCTTGAGTAAGACATGACCCTCAATGGCCCCGTTTAGCAAGACTGGACGAGAAGATATGTTGCGAGCGTCGATGATGGTGTGCGGTTTTGTAAGGTCTGCCGGCATACCGATGCCCGGTTCGGGGAAATCACTATTCTGGGCCATCAGGTACCACGAAGCCACAACTCTCGTGACCATGTCGTCAAGGCGAGCCTCTTCAAGCGAACCATTCTTGACAGAAACGACAAGCTCATCTCCCCATAACTCGCTGCTGGGCATGACCATGTCCATGCCGGCGTCCGCTACGGGCCAGCCTCCATGAACAGCACCCCAGTCGGAAACCACAAAACCTTGGAAGCCAAGCTCGGTTTTGAGTAGGCCTAGACTTTATTAGAACGCATGAAAGCATTTGAAACGTCATGTTAGGAAAATAAATAACTTACCATTCTGCGTTTTCGAGTTCTGACAACCGTACGAGTTGTTGACCCTGTTGTACGAGCACATGATAGACGCAGAGCCTGCTTTTACCGCATCCTGGAATGGCCAAAGGTATAGCTCATGCATAGTCCGGTCGTCAATATTGGAAGATATCGCAGCGACTCCATCGCTGTTGGGGTTGCGGTGCGTTTCCTGCTCGTTGGCGATAAAGTGCTGTTATGCAACCAACGTCAGCTATCAGAACCCAAACCCACCATCTTGTGACTCAATGTCAAAGCTGCACTCACCTTAGTGCTCGTCATGACACCCTGCGCCTGAATCCCCAGCACAGTCTCGGAAGCTAAAGCACCTGTTAAGTACGGATCACTTCCGAAATTCTCCCAGTTCCGGCCCCCGGTCGCGACCCTACCCACAGGTCCAACGACCGGACCAAGCGCCACATTAACTCCTTTCACACGAAACTCTAGGCCCAAGCTCTCCGCCCTCATGCGCGCGAGTGGTTTGTTCCAGGACGCACCAACGTGAACCTCGCTGGGAAACCCGCTGACAAAGTCAGTCGCGCGGACGCCCTGCCCAGCATCGCTCAGGCAAAGGCCCGTGAAGTTCATCCGCGGGATGGACCGGATGTTTCCCGAGCACCCATTGAGTGTGCCGGAACTACCTGTCGACGACTCGTCTCCGGAAACGAGGGTGGCTTTTTCCTCGACGGTGAGCTGGGCGACGAACTGCTTAGCCTTGGTGAATGCGTCAGCCCAGTTACCTGATCCGTTCATCTGGGCTATCGTTGTGTGAAGACAGGTGTTAGTGGACAGACCAGTAATAACATGGACAGTTGCCATATATCGGACTTAAACTCACGAGAAGGATAAACAGGCTCCGACTGCCCGTAAAAGTACGTATCATCCCTAATTGCACCACTCGCTCCAGCGCCCCCTCCGTTCTCGCCGCTGATGCCGTCGCCGCGTAGGGCCAGCAGGCCGAGCAGGCCGAGCAGCGGAAGTAGGCATAATGCGACGACAAGATATGTGCCTCTCTTCGTGCGGAGAATTGGAAAGCGGTCCTGCAAACGGGCCCACCAGCCTGCTTGTGATGATGGCTCATAGTCCTTTGAGCCAGCCATGCTGTTGTCGCCACCGCTGTCTACATTGAGTGGCTGATGAGCATAGTCTGCCCGGACTCGGTTCTCCAGGGGCCGGCCCATTGTGCTGGCGTTTGAGATTGCTCTTCGATTGCGGACCAATGTACTGCGTCTTCTGGTTGCTATGCATAGGATGTCAGGCTCTTGGAAGCGATGCCAAATCGGGTGTCTCGTCTGTAGGACAATTAAGGGTGTGTCGAAAAGCACACTTTCATACGAAACATTGATTTCGATTAAGCATACCTGGAGAGTGTGGGGATGACGCGAATGTGGAGGAGGAGCTCAATGTTTACTCCGGGTCCCCATGGCAGTGCCGCCGGGGGTTGATGGGGCAGCAGGCCTTCTTGGACCGCATCGGCGCGCTATCCTTTCTTTAGCCTAGCGCACAACCAGCATTTCTGGCGCCATTTTCGACTGGACCTTTCGGCTTCGAGACTAATAGTCATGACAAACTCAGCTCTAGTCACCTCATAGACAAACTATCAAGGTACATTTGACCAAGTTCAGGTAGCGGCTAGGCCAAGGGGAGGAATAGGTATTAGGGTGTGGTTTTGATCCAATGATCTGTGCGATCTTGATGAGCTCACACCCCCTGCAAAAACAGGCCATGAGAAGAAAACCTAACATGGTCCCAACGGCCACCCGGGGACTGGCACTATTACTGCATTAATCGGATGCAGCTCCAGTGAAGTCGATCGATTCCAACCACTTGCAAGCAACCTCATAAACCTCATAAGGGGCCACTCAGCGAGCAGCAACTCTGTTCCTGGTTACACAATTCTCCAAGACCGGACAGTAGAGCGTAGTGACGGCATATTTACGGACGCCCACCCACATGTGCCTTTCGTGCAAGCAACGATATGCCCACTCATTCAAAACAGATGTACGCAATGCAGTTGGATGGAAGCAGTCAGGCCTCCACACCCTAACACCTCCTCAATCGTTTATGTATGGGTCGTCCGTATCTTTACTAGCCCCACATCCCCCTATGACAAGAGAACGATCGGCGTCAGCACGCCAGGATGTGCAGCTAGGTAAAAGGAGAGGAGCGGGCGACCTCGCTGAACGCGTGGTGTTTTTGATTGGCCTAGCCTGCACCAGCCTGATGTTGCCTGCACGGGATTTCAGTTGGCAGATCCTTCATAGGAAATACACGCCGATTCAAGTTAAGATCAGAGAGGGTGTATTTCCACTCGATATGACATGTGACTATAATGTTACGTGAAGCAAAAGAAAAACTCAAAGCTGGTAGTGGTATCGGCAAATAAGCGTGATAAGTCATAAAATTGAGAGGGCCCTTTCCACACAGGCTTCCTGCTTTCCCGTGTTGATTGGCTATCCACAATGCAGAAATGGGCGTGAATAGAAGTATTTCCGTCGCTCAGATGCTACTCGGCTTGTCGTAAATGGTACAAGATCTATGCCAGTCGGCTTTTTGGGTTGTATTGCATATGTAAGATTCGTTTCCGTAAGGTTTCGGGTCGATAGAGGCCGCGTGCTGTTGAATTATATGTCGTGCTGACCGTGGAGGCTCAACTCGCAAGGCCATGCAAAATTGCCGAAATTGGAGACGAGATTCGAGAATCGCTATTATCATACCCTGCAAGCCATCGCTTGTTATTATGCGTGTAATTGTGGTATACATTCTGCGTATGAATAACAGGCAAAGGGACGCACAGAAGACGGAAAGCATGTCGAAGAAGAGTTGGTCATGCTTTGATCCGTGACGGTTGAATCGGAGTCGCAGGCGCCGCAGTGGGCCAGGCCAGCCAATGATGCAAAGGCTAGCTATGCAGCGCATTCTGACCCCGAGTCATCCACTTGATTGTGTCGTGATCAACTCTACTCACGACTCCGTGTTTGGGATCTCCCCGGGAGATGATGTTTATCTCTGTCCTGAGCAGCCTTGCTGGCAAGGGATTGCGCTTGCAACCTCGATAAAGTCGGTGACGCGCCGCTAGCTGCACGTCCGAGCTCTAAAGTAGGTGACTCACAGTATCAGCTGCTTCAAGTTGCGCTGGATAATCATGTCTTGCACAGAACCCATGGTGATCTTGAGCAGGTTTGTGTCGGTCGCATTGGTGAAGTGGCCATAGATCTCCTTCTCAGGATTCCGGTTGAGCGCACGGAACTTGTCCATGAAGTATTTGCTGGCTTGCTTCCAGTCCTCGGGGGGACCCTGGTAGTCCACAAAGCCGTGCGATGTGATGGGGCTGGACGCAAGCTTCTCCTTGAAGAGATCCATCTTGTTGAGGAAGAGGATTAGGGCGGATTTCGTAAACCAATGTGAGTTTGCTATTGATTCCCACAGCATGAGAGCTTCGTTCATTTGGTTCTGTTACCATAAGCAGTTAGCCTCTCGATCAAACTGTCCATGCTGTCGACGTGTGACTTACGCCGTCTTTGTCCTCGACCAGACACTGATCGTAGCCGCTGATCGCAACCAGGAACATGAGGCAGTTGACATTTTCGAAGCAATGTATCCACTTCTTCCGTTCTGAACGCTGACCGCCAACGTCAAACATGCGGTAGGTGAGCTGGCCAAGGTCGAAGACAGTCTCCGTGATACCGGTCGTCCGTAACCGCGAGCGAAGCAAATCCTGATCTGAGGGGACATAGCTCTTTTGCCATAGTCTATCGACATCCTCGCAGAAACTAGAAGAGTAAGCATCTTGAAAGGGGAACCTCGTGCGGCAGCTCGGAAGCACGTGTTAAAAACTTACTAAGCAAGGTTGTCGTGGAGTGCAAACTCATTTCCCTTCATAATCGCCTTCTGCACACTACCGTCGGCCCACAGACTTTTAATGGGGTCGAGGTAGTCTGCCGGCAATGGCTCGTTTGGAGAGATCTCGTTGTCTGCGAGGAGAAGAACCTGGTTTTTCTGTAGGCGCCAAACGTTAGGATCCATGTTTGCGTCACGCATGCGTTATGGTCAAAAGCATATGCTGAACTATAGAGAAGCAAGTGAGGTCCCTGAGCTCGAAGCTGGTTTCGGACCAGGAATACTAACTTCGTTGTCCTTATTCTCGAATTCAAGACCATAATCAGCCATGGCGTCGAAGATCTGACGCATTGACTGAATGATGTTGTTGAAGACGACGGGCTTCCACTCGAGCTTTTCGTTCTTGCTGAAACCGGTAGCGTAAATCAGTTTCATCTGCTTGAGGATTGTTGATTTGCCAGATTCGCCGGCGCCTGTACAACGGAGAAGACATTGTCGTGTCAGTCGGAAGGCTCAAATAGATTGCTGCGCCAAGTGCTGCGACACAGCGACGTTTGCAGGAGCTGGCGACATGTGACCGTGACATTTGGGGTCAACATACCAAGCAGGAGAAGCTTGACCTCCTTGGATAGGCGTTTCTCATCTTGGCGGATCTGCTTGTCGAGCTCTCGCGACCTTGCGAGGCCGGCCTCGTCCGTTTTCCTGCTGCCGAAACACATGTTTTCGGTCTGTGTGCGAGCCTGTCGCGGGAAAAGCCAATTGGGAAGGCGGGCGGCAGGACCCTGACAGTGTAGGGTGTCGTTCTCGGGGACTATCTCAACCTCGATGGCCGGTTGGCGGATAGGGGCGAGGCAAAGCGGCTTGCGCTCAACCAAGCATTAACTCGACAGTCTGGTCGTCAGTTGCTATGTCGGACTCGGATCTGTTGTTGTTGCCGTCGTCGCGCTGAGAGGGGAGGCGATCGGACGAGGCAAAAGGAGAGCAGGGAGAGAGCACTGGCAAGCGAGGACTGGGTTTAAAGATTCGAGCTAATAGAGCAGGACAGCAGAAGCGAACGAGGACTCGGACTCTGCGTGGCCGGCTGGGCAGTGCGGGCGGAGACACTTGCGCTTGCGCTTGCACTTGCAGGGAAGGGGTCGAGGGGGGTGGCGCACCATATGCTGGGTAGAGCTAGCGGCGCTTGGGGCCTGCAAGTGCTGCAAGTGCGCGTGCCTAGCACCGGTTTCAAGCTCTTGCGCAAGTGGGATGCTTCCGGGGCGTGGCTGCCATTGCCACTGCCACTGCCTCTGCCACTGCCACTGCCAGGCCAAGGACCTGGACGCTTTTGAGTCAGCAAGCAGACTTGACTTGCCGGCGAGTTTTGCGTTCCGCCACGGGCTGTTTACCTTGTCCCTGTACAGTACCTAGAGTACTTTAGTCTTAGGTTTCGCCAGCAATGTCTTGGGTTTCTCCAGCACCAATTACGTCGCGGTGACAGAGACGACCGCTATTCAGGCGCGTCTGGGAGACAACGGCCCAGGACGAGCTTCTGCGCCGAGCGGGCTGAAGCGCAATTACGGCAGGGACAGGCACCCCCCGAACAGACGCTGTCATGAATAGCCAGGCTCCTGCCCCATTGGTGAACAAATCCACCGAGACAAAGTCGAGGGAACAGATAATACGCCGCATGGGATGCAGTTTGGCGGCTGGGCCGTATTTGCCCTGCGCTGCTCGGCGCCCTCAGCGTGGCCTGGCCATCAGATACTGCTTTCTTTTGTCGATGGGCGACCATGTGACTGCCCGTATGCTTTTTGCTGTGCCATACAGGGCCTTGTGCAAGCGGGCGAGCGGACGACGGCGAGTGCGCAAGAGGTGCAGACGAGGCTCAGGACACCCCTGGAGAGCCAATTTCGTATGGGAGCGAACACAGTTGCTCTGTGGAGTTTTGGGGGCGGGCAGAAGCAGCTCATGGTCGGCCGAGTCTGGAGCACAACAATAATAGATTGAGGTTGCATGTGGTGAGAACGTCTGTGCCACGCGAAATCTAGCAGGAGCTGTGGGAGTGAGGCGAACCTGCCGCACGACACACTTTACCGGCAGCACGCCTTCCAAAGCTGGAGACTCGACGTAGGGTACTTAGTACCGGCTTCTCCTCCTTGCGGTGCATGCGCCGTTGCAGTGCAGATGCTGGCTGTCAACGCCTCCGCGTCGTGTGCATTGTGTGGACGAACTGCCTGCTCGAGCGTGCACGGCGCGCACTTGCACTTGTGTGCGTGCGCCATCCCACCAGACTGCCATGTGGCTTGACTGCGGGTGTTGGCGCTGGCATTTGCAATATTAGGACCAGACCAGACCAGCCAAGCCCAGACAGCAGTGTGGTAGCTGAGGTGTTGTGCAGACGGCAACTGCGTCCCGGCCCTCCCCTTGCAGGGCTGCCCCTGCCACACGCAAGCCTGTCTGTCGCCTGCATTCGTCGCCTGTCTCTGTTGTTGCCTGTAACCTTGACTGGACACCCTTATCCTCGCCCTCACCCACGCACTCGCCCTCACCCTTGCCCATCACCGAGGTCGCCGGCTACGAACCCGTCCGCCACAGTTAGCCAGCGCGCAGCACTGGCTTCTCCCACACATTGACGGCTCCCCACAGCATCGATAACGCCAACGGGCGGTTCATGGACTGACCTCGTTTCCTATCCGGGACTTGTAGGAAGCAGCCCTGATGCCCTGCCGCCTTTAGCAGAAACGGTTGGCTGGGGTTGCGCTACGACCTGCAGCCGAAGTCGCTGGGATCTCTTCGTGGCCACCAACGGAAGTCCTAATTCGTGCGGCGCGTCGCATCAAATGCGGCCGAGGCCGCTTTCGAACCGCTTCCAACACAATACGACCTATGTCCGTGTTCAACGGGCCTCATCAACAAGAACCCAAGTGACAGTGAAATAATCATGCCCTGTCTGCTTCCTTCTCGGACCGAGTTGCTCACTCAGAGACAAAGACGACTGCAGGGCCGTCGTCTGCTCCGCCGCGGCACAAAAATCGCCCTCATGAAGCGCGCTGCCTCATTTGACCATCTTCTCCACCACGTGCAGCAATGTACATGTGTTTGCTTTACGGCATATTGGCTACCAATTAATCCGCTGCCCCATCAAGGAAGCAACATCCACAAGCCACAAGCCACCATACCCACCACAACATCGACACTTTCCGCGGTCCCTGGCCATGGTGACGTGTTTCCGTGGGAAATCGTCTCGGCAAGTAATCCCTTCTATGTCCAACCTGGCATGACGAGCTCCTGGAAGGAAGCGTGAAGAGAGGCAACACCACAGGTTGTGTTTTTGTCTAACCACAAGCACCTTTAGCATCTGACTCTGCGATTCGCAGAGGTCTTGACTCAAGCCATGGCCCATTGATGGGACACGACACACTTGGGTAGCAGTGGATCTTTTGCAAAGTCGCACAAGCAACTGCTAGAGGACTCAGGAGCCACAAAGAGCATTACTTACGAGGCCACCCTAAGCAACGAGGTCCGGGGTGCAACCTTGCTGGCTCCAGGGTCTGTGATGCCGGCGTGATGGCCTCAGTACCCCAGCCTCTAGTGAAACAAATCCCTGGCTGCCGCCCCCCACTCGGTCTATGGTAGACTCTGCAGGTACCTTACAAAGTAGCTACAGCACATTGTCAAAGCTCGTTCACCACCATGTTTCCACGGAACAGCCTCCGATTAAATCCCTGTCGACGACCCGTCGTGGATGCTCACCACAAGCCCGGATCTGCTTTCCAACATGGTTCAGCAAGATGGACGCAAGTGAGCACTTGCCCCATGGCGTTCATTACAGGCTCCTGGTGAACCCCAGGTGGCGACAATGGCCTCACTGTGAGCCGATACCGCCTCACCAGCGGTTGCTCCAGCGAGAACGCTTGGCCATGCGACTTGCGGGCCACCAAGGCATGCTGATACAACCTAGCTAGTCAGAAGTACCAGCGCGGTGCCCTTGGAGATTAACATCCACGAAACAGGGTCCTCGACGTGTCATTTGTTTTGTTCTTCCTCCATCACAACCCAAATGGCAGCGGGCCTTGCATACTGCCCCGTTCCATAGTACAGCTGAAATACTACATCAGCCTAGTCCCACAAGCCTGCGGCCCACAGCATCAATTTTTGAGCTTGCGATCCGACACGTTCTCGTCCACGAGGTGCTCCTTACAAGGTTACAACACACAGTTGTGCAAAAGCAAATATGGCCCGTTCAAGCAGAAACGATCTTCTTTCTTTTTTGCGGCCTCACAGGCAGGTATTGGACGGGACGCAATTCAAGGATGACGTGTATTTAGGAACCTGGTCGAAGCTACAGCTGTTTCCAACTGTGACAAGCTAGGTGGCAAGGGATGTAACCATGAGATGGCCAATGCTGCTTGCGTGCCGGTGTGCGCTCTGGTAATCACTGTTGGTTGACGAAACATTTCGTCCAAACCACGTGTGACGATTCCTCTCGATATAATGATTACTGATGGGGATGCTGGAAATACATATGCGCTTGGTCGCCGTTTACTGCACAATGTGCCCCCTAAAAATTCTTACACCACCAATGGTACCAACTGACGGCGCCGTTATTTACCATCGCGCACGAGCGCTCGACTTGCCGCGCCGGGCGATTGGCATCGGGCAATGGCTCTGGCGGTGACATGCCTCAATGGTGAACCAGACGAGGTGTATGCGAAAGGGGGGTTAAAAGGTAGCCCTAGAGATATATGTCTACTGAATAATTAGTGTTTATTTGGGGCGTTTTATTTGTTGCACTCACCTCGCCAGGTCTGAGACATCGAATGCGCCTTGACCCTGTTGCTCAGTAATGAGCCGCGTTGCGCACACTAGAATATGAGAAGCGTTCCGGCCGGTCGGCACAGAACCTTAGGGTGACCTCATCGAGCACGGTTAGTCACTGTCAATCAGCGGGAAAGAGACAGGAACGGTACGAAGTTGCTAGTATACATCAACTAATGCACAGGCAAGTCCGAATTAGGCCGCCACAACGTCACGACGATCGGGAAGAGTCCAAGCGCATACAAAATCGAGCAGGATCCCAGCTTAGCTTCCATGCTAGGTATTGGGCCTGCGATTTGAGAAACTTGCAAGGCTCAATACGGAGGACCTGCTTAAGGTAATTAATAACTGGACATGCTCGGGTAGCTTTAATTAGTGTGGACCGCAATGCAAAGGGGTCCAACCCAAGCTCACCAGCTTGTAGACGGCTTTGGAGGTCAGAGTCCAGAGCATAGAAAGGTCCCACGTCATTCCTGCGATGCTTGGGCACTGATCAGACTTAGAGCTCTAACTATACCAGGCTCATTGGATTGGGGCTCGTGGTCGATTGAGGGTGAAGCTAAGGAGTTGCTGGCCAGGGTACTATAGCAAGCGGTCGACACCACTGGGACAACTCGTCCGCTTCAGTTACCGCAACAGTGATAGTGACTGCCATGCACCGGCCACTGCGGTCGTCGTATCTTAAAGTAGGCAGCGTCTTGTCAAGCTCTGATGCAAAGCCCGCGTACCTCAAAAGCAAGTACGGAGCACCTTGAAAATGCTGTGCAGCCGGCAACTTGTCCGCCCTGCCACCAGCACAAGCCCGAGAACGGCCCTGTTGTTGGTGTCGGGCAGAGATTGGGCGAAGACGAGTTTGACGGGTTCCCACGGCGTCGTGCCGGCGGTGCTGCGACGTCTGCCGTGGCCGGTGCTTCGGCAGCAGCGCCGCAAAATTTTCACCACTGCGGCCAGGCAATGGATGGGCACCACTCGCCCGCCAGCGCTGCTATCAACAGGGCCAAACCGAGTTTCTCAAAAACCGCATCCCGCTTGTCCTTCTTCACCACCATCATCGCCATTGCCATCATCCGTCCGCGCTTGTTCTTCAGCGTCTCCCCGTCGTTTTCTACAGAATTCCTCTTGCACAATGGCCGAAATCGTTCACCCTACCATCAAGGGTAAGTTCCAATTTCTCATGTACTGTTGATTGCGTCCAATCGCATTCGCCTTTGCCGTATGCTGCTATTCGCAGACTTCCGCAAGCGTCTCCTTTGCGGGAGGCGCCTTCACGACATTTGACGTCCCGCGACACATGCCAGCGTTCGGACTCCACACTATCCCCCCCTTCACCTCATACTATCGTCGGCTCGTTTGCATGTCCTTCCCTTTGCACTATCATGGCGAATTGAGGAGGGAATCTCTTTCGCGCTCGTGGTGGAAGCTGCCCCTCCAAAATTTTGGGTGGGGCACGCGTTTCCGCGGGGTGACATCACAGGCCAGACGCGATATCGCAGGCCCGCCTCAACCACGGCTGCAGGGGTTCAAGTAACCACTCCGCAGTTTCACGATGCGATTTGTCCCATTGCCTCTTCTCACTTCCCTTGCTTTTTCTCTTTTTTCTCCTTGGCGCCAATTGAATTTGAGGCTAAACACTGACATCCTTTGCAGATGGCTGGTTCAGGGAGATCTCTGAGATGTGGCCCGGTATGTCCTCGACCCACAGCCACAGCGACCACGATGCCCCGGCATCCACGGCAACCTACTGACATCGACGTCCTTTCCCGTATACAGGCCAGGCCATGACTCTGCGCGTCAAGAAGGTCCTGCACCACGAGAAGAGCAAGTACCAGGATGTCCTCATCTTCGAGTCCACCGACCACGGCAACGTCCTCGTCCTCGACAACGTCATCCAGTGCGTCGAGCGCGACGAGTTCTCCTACCAGGAGATGATCACTCACCTTGCCATGAACTCCCACCCGGACCCCAAGAAGGTCCTCGTCATCGGTGGCGGCGACGGCGGCGTCCTCCGCGAGGTCGTCAAGCATGAGTGCGTTGAGGAGGCCACCCTCTGCGACATTGACGAGGCCGTCATCCGCCTCTCAAAGGAGTACCTCCCCCACATGGCTGAGGGCTTCAAGCACCCCAAGGCCAAGGTCCATGTCGGCGACGGCTTCAAGTTCCTTGACGACTACAAGAACACATTCGACGTCATCATCACCGACTCGTCGGACCCTGAGGGTCCCGCCGAGAGCCTCTTCAAGAAGTCGTACTTCCAGCTGCTGCACGATGCCCTCCGCCCCGGCGGTGTCATTACCACCCAAGGTTGTAGGTCTCTTTGTATCACGAATGCTAGTGTTCTGGGGGCCAATTGGGTCTCGGGGTAGTCTCTGCTTGTAGAGGTGGTTCGATTGCTTGGCCACATCTGCTTGTATGCTACTGAATCCCACATTGGCACCCAGACCTGGCGACTCACGTCCCAGTACTGCCACTACATATTCTTCAGTTTCTGCCAGTCATTTCATCCTCCGCCGCGCTTCCATCAAGATTCGTCTTGCCTGTCTTTCAGCTGATCCTCAGCACTTAATGAATCACACACTAACACATGCTCTCCCCACCTCTAGCCGAGAACCAGTGGCTGCACCTGCCCCTGATCACCCAGCTCAAGAAGGACTGTGGTGATATCTTCCCCGTGGCCGAGTACGCCTACACCACTATCCCGACCTACCCGTCTGGTCAGATCGGTTTTATGGTTTGCACTAAGGATGCCGAGCGCGACGTCAAGAAGCCCGTCCGGTCATGGAGCCCCGAGGAGGAGGCCAAGCTGTGCCGCTACTACAACGCCGAGATCCACAAGGCCAGCTTTGTCCTGCCTACTTTCGCTGCCAAGGCGCTTGCTAAGCAGTAGATTGTTGTATATGCGAGAGTTGTCTCGGGCAGGTAGACCTGGTTGTCCATATTGGTCAATAATTCTTGATATGGTGGCGGATATGTACTGGTGGCATTGTGGAAGAAAGTGCACCCGCTAAACTCAACGTCGCCAAAGAAGCCAGCCACTAGATATTGCCTACAAGTTCGAAGCAGCTCTACTCAGCTCAAAATGAAAATAAATTCAGTGATGGCAAAGAGAAAGCCTACATGTGCAGTGTGATGCCTGGCTCTAGATCCTCAGGTACATTGCTTGCAATTGTACTGGAGTATGGTGAACCTGAGTCGCGAATGTGGTTGGGAAGCATCTATGAAATAGGAAAGTCGGTCCCTGCGATATCCGTCAAGCTACTCACACCCCAAGGAAGATCTTTGGTAACACGACTCAAGAACCATTGCATTATCATCGTCTAAAGTTTAGAACGAATAACCAGAAGGCATAGGCTATACTCCCGCTCTCGTCTCGCGCAGGCAATTCTCCCGGGGGCAGCCGCCCTTATCCATACAGTACACTCTTGCCGTCTCACCTCGCCTCCTCGGCAGACGAAGCTGATCTATTCCTACTACCCTTACTACCCCCATCCCTACTCTTACTCCTCCCATCTCACCTTCCCTTTACTCACATCAGGATAGACATCCCAGCGCCTCTGATCCCTCAGCGGGATCCCCTTGCGCGTGCTCTCCACCTTATCCCCCGTGAGCTCCGCGACCGCGATATCCTCCCCTTCCTCGAGCTCGACCAGGACCTGCGCCATCGGGTCCACGACCAGGCTGTGGCCGTAGGCATGGTACGTGGCCGCCATGTCCCTCGCGGGCGAGCACAGGGCGACGTAGATCTGGTTGTCCACGGCCCTGGCCTGGCCCAGCAGTCTCCAGTGCAGTGGTCCCGTGGTGAGGTTGAACGCGCCCGGGTAGACGAGCGCGAAGCAGCCGGCGCCGTCGCTGCCGTTGTGATCTGTTCCCCCGCCTTTGCCGCGCGCTGCGATGGTGGCGAGCTCGGGGAACCGGATGTCGTAGCATATCGCCACGGCGATCTTGCCGTACTCTGGCAGGTCGACTATGGTGACCTTGTTGCCCGGGGACAAGACGTCGGACTCGCGAAAGGTAATGCCGCCGGGGATGTCGATGTCGAAGAGGTGTACTTTTCTGTGCGTGGCGAGGAGGGAGCCGTCGGGGGAGAAGGTCAAGGATGTGTTGTAGTATTTCTTCTTCTTGTCACCCGCGGTCTTGTCGTCACCGTCGTCGACGACGAGTTCCGGGATGCTGCCGCCCACGAGGTAGACGCCGGCCTCCTTTGCCATCTCGCTCAGCGCGTGGAAGGTCGGGCTCTGCTCCCTCGTGGGCGGGCTGGGGAGCAAGGTCTCGGCGTAGGAAGGGAAGTAGTCGCACCCGTAGGGGGAGTTGAAGCACTCGGGCAGGACCACGATGTTGGCGTTGTGCGGCGCCCGGCTGGCCTCGAGGACCTTGTCCCGCGCGTGGGACAGGTTGGCGGCCTTGTCGGCGCCAGAGGCGAGTTGGATGCATGCCAGCCGGACGGGTTTCTTCAACACCGGAGGGTGGGAGGGGGAGGAGGAGGAGGACATGTTGCGAGACAGTCCGCGAGGGTGCGTTTGAGGGAAGGGAAGGGAGGCCGCTGGGCTTTTGGTGGGAGAGGGTCTGCAAGAGAATACTGTAGTACTTCTGGTATTCGTGGTAGTGGTTCTTGATGAGCTCTGTATAGCTCGACGTGTAGTAGTGCAGGCGATGCCGGAGCTCAACGCGGCAGCAGTTGTAGGCCTGGCAGTAATAGCGACAGGACTGAGAGTGGACACGGCAGGGGGGATGATCTTGTTCCGGAGCAATTGACGCATAGTCTTCAGCATATAGACGTGTGGACAAGGAGAAAAGCCGCTCTTGGATGCTCGGGGTCGTTGGGGCACGGAGGACGATGCGGGGAGGGCTGGCGTCGGCATGCACCGGGGTCTGGCGATACGGAGGGGTCGGCGATAGCAGCTGCTTGCGAGATCGGGGGAGCCCGGTGTGGGGCCGCTTTCGGGTTATTTGTTTGACCTGCCGGGAATTCTAGGAGAGCATGAGGTCACCCCTACTATGGTTGATTAGGATGGACACTCATCGGAGAGGATTTGTGTCTTGTAGCCACGTTGGGAAATGCGCCGCCGCTCGATATTCGAAGTTATATTCTTTATGCTGCCAAGAGATTTATGGCTCAACTCGTTTCACAAAGCTAGTTGAATGTCCCGTTTAGAAATGCCTGGAAATCGCGAATTCGCCCGCTGTGGAATGAGATATAGAAAATGTCTAGTTGAGAGACACCCTCCGTCTATTTCGAGTGATATCATCCAATTCCGTCCTCTGAGCCCTAGACTACCACCCCATCACACCACACTCGAGGAGCTTAGGACACCCTTCCATGCCAGCTGCGGCTCACCAGTCGCAGCTCCGGCCCAGAAGCTCAGCCAACTCCTCGAGATACTTGCGGTCTACCTCATCGAACCCACCGACGACCGCACAGTCGATGTCGATGATTGCAACGACCTTCTTCTTCTTGATCTCGGCGCCGCCGTCCTCGCCTCCTTGGACCTCGAGGTCCTCCACCAAGATGGGCACCACAATCTCGCTACGGCTGTCACCATCGCAGGCAATATGGCCTGGAAATGCGTCCACGTCGTGAACAAGCTGCGTCTCCTGTGTGGCGGCAGCAGTCCCGCACACGCCGCGACCAAAGAGGATCGTCTGACAAGCGACTTTGCCCTGGAAGGGGCCCAGGATGAGCTGCTGCTTCTTGACGACCTTGTACCCGTTTGTGTGGCCATTGGTCGTGCCATTGCTGTGACCATTGGTGTGTCCGTTTGTGTGGCCATTTGTAGACCCGTTGGTGTGACCGTTTGTGTGGCCATTGGCCTTGTGACTGGCCTTGATTGCGGCCTCGCGTGTTTGGTCCAGTGTGTAGAAGCCTAGTGGTCATGATTAGTTGGGTGCTAATGGATCTATGCTCCAGAGTCCACCATTTCGGGGCTGCCAAATGGTCATCGTAGTCGGGTAGTCAGCACTCACCTGCCCAATTGACCTTGTCACTAGCACCGCCCATAGAGTGGTATGCGTGCCATAGCAGGGAAGCGGCGTTGGACAGATTGCTGTGCGTCAATTGTCAGCACATCAGCTCAATACTGTCCCTGACACTAGCATGCTGCCCATGCCGTGCGGGCCATCAGGATACGGAAGACCTCGACGGTACATACCAAACCTAGATGAATGATCGTATCGTCAGCAAATCGCTCCGGGGCAAAACGAATGCGCACAGCGCCTTTCCCAACAGAGCAGTGGCTCAAGAGAGTTCCCGCGTCTTATCTCAAGCCTCACAAATCGCGAGCCTCAACATTCGGCCTTTCCGTGCCCGAGCCCAGTCCTCACGTACAACTCAAGCCACAATTACAGCCCACAACGGTCCTCTCTAACGGCCAGAAGAATCGGAGAACGGAAACCTACCCAATTTCTCTGCCCGTCAAAAAGTCCCTCAGCCTGCAGCAGAACCTGCTCATAAGCGTCCTGCTTCGAAACACCAGCGGCGAAGTTGGAGGCGTCCGCGTGAACCTACAACCCCAAATCCATAACGAAAGTTAGCCTATTGATCACCATGCTCATTCATGCAGCCTATTTGTCACGTCCATGGCGAGAAGGATAGGTGAAGAGGATTGTACGGACCATTGTGGGAATATGTTGTGTGAGTTGATTTATGTCTGTGAAGAAGAGAATAAGTTGCACAAAAGTCCCGGCGCGGACGTGATCACGCAGCTGCGATGGCGACGAGTGGCGCGTAGTCGTAGACCACAGTATGTTCTGATGTTGAGTCTGATCGAAAAAGGCCCGGGTGTTGCCAAGGCATGTGTTGCTCTTGGCTAGAAGCGTGACTCGCTCGAGAGCTGTGGTCCTTTGTCCTTGAGCGTGTCTGGTGTATCGGATCAGTGTGCACGAACTATGGTACTGTGCTTTTGAGATGCTAGTCCTTGATTCTGGTAAAAGGACAGAAGGTAGTCCAGTACCAATGGTTTCACAGGCCGCTAAGGTACCCAGGCTCTCTCCCTTTGCTGCTTTCCAGAAATATTTTGTGGGTCTCGGATTTCGGAGTCCTGGGCGAGTTGATCGACGATACCAAGTTCTCGTGGTGTTGGTGTGGAGCCAAGCCTCACTCTTGGTCGGCGTCGTTGTGCTCCTTCTCGGCAGGTTGACAACGCTCCCAGCTATTGTCTTCTGAAGTTGGTTAGCAGAAAAGGGGTAGACTTTTCAACGACTGTCCAACACGGTAATTAGACAGTAGAGAAACTTTTTTTCCAAGCCGTGTTGTAGTCAGCGGTGTAGCAGACCTGGCTCCTTCCTCTTTGCATCTGGGTCTGTTGCAGGCTGACAAAGCGGTTGCGATCACGCAATTTTGCCCCATCAGGAATGCCCCAAGGCTCCCGAGGTCCCGTCTGGATCTGGGTTGTACAAGCACCCTGACTTGTGGGCGGCGGGAGCGACACAACTACACGTGCATGCAGGTACTGCCGCTGCGAAACGCACCAGCCCCAGAACCCCCGAGAATTGCACCACTCTTGTTCATCATGCGTCCTCGGATGCTTCCGAGCTCCGGTCCTGGCGACCCCGCCATGAGGATTTCACTTCTCTTAACAATCACCACTCCACGTGGACGGCATCAGGTCATGGCTGCAGCGTGCAGTTGACGATCTCATCAAATACCCAGTCTTCTGCGACGGGTTCGTCGTTTTATTGATGATCATGGCAAGAAGCCAAACTTCTGTCTTGAAGCAAATTATTGTGTTCGGTTCCCGAACCACACCGCCAACTTATAAATCAACCCTAAGAATGACACAACGCCGGCTTTATGCTAATGTACAAATGCATAGCTCGCTGTCAGGAGCATAATATGATAAAACATGTGGAAAATTGGTGCACTGTCGCGTGCAATGTCGTATCGAACCGACAAAAGAAATATGGTAGAGAATGCCGCACCTCACTGGACATTCAAATACAAGTCCTCTCCACGCCTTGTTGGCGTGAGTTTCGGCTGCCAGCCCGGCGTCATCGGGAGCATACCCGTGCCCAGCGGCGAGGCTAGAGCTTCTTCGGGACTCAGAAGAAAACCGGGCTGACCTTGGCCATCAGTGGCGTGTCGCCTCCACGGCTGCTGTGCTCGCTTGCGGTTCCCAGCGTTGGGATCGAGCGCCAGCGCAGCAGCCCTGTCGTTGCCAAGTCGCTTGGCCAGCAAGGAGCTTGCATTGGAGCTGACTGTCACAGCGCTGTGAGGCGACCGCATCTGTTGCTGCTGCGGCGTTCCAGGACCGAAACGGTATCGGCCAGGGTCGTCAAGCCGCGTGTCAAGCCTCGGTGGCTGCTGATTTTGCATTGGCGGCCGTTGTTGATACCGCATCTGCTGCATATGTGCCTGCTGGAAAGCTCTAGGGTCCCGCTGCACATTTGCCTGCTGGAAAGCTCTAGGATCCTGCTGCATATTTGCCTGCTGAAAAGCTCTAGGATCCTGCTGCATACGCGGCGACGGCCTCGTGCGCTCGCCAGGCCGGGACTGTGTTCGCTGAGGCCTCAATGGCGCCGGATATGCGCCCGGAGTGTCAGGCACAGTCCCATGTCCAGGAGGCGGAAAGCCAGGGCTCCGCATCGGTGGCGGAGGATTGCTCATGCCGTAGTCTGGCCGCCTTGGTGGTGGCACCAATCGGACAGTTGCTCCGTCGAGTCGACCTCTGTAGGGCGAACTCTGCACTGGCGACCTCCTCTCTTGTGTGGGAGTCATGGGAGAAGGAGAGCGACGTTCCACAACTGGTGACAAGTTCGATAAGTGTCCGTCTTTGGCCACCACATCTCTCTCCTCGTCGAACGAAGTCTCAAATTCGGTGTCGACCGTAGTTGCGGAGCCGGTCGAAACGTCAGAGTTCGATCGGATGTTACGGTTCTTGCTGCCCTTGTTTGAAGAGCTGTTGCTCCTACTCGCAGGCGGATATGGCCTGACAGGCGGGCGAACCGTGCTAACCTGCGAATACACACTCGACGTCCGGATGGCCGTGTTAGTATTGGGGTCGACCAACAGGAAGGCTGGTTGAGGCCGTGCTGGCATATTGTGTGGTGGCCGTCTCGCCTCCGACCGAGCTGCGAAAGTAGTGGCGTCCTTCTGTGAGCGGGCATTTGTGGGATAATTGCCCGGTTCAGATGGCTTCGGAACTGGCGGAACCTCGGGCGTTGTAGCATCGGCGCCGCCATTGTTCTTGCTGCTCAATACCCAGTTTCCCCATCTGTCCGCCACGTAGAGAGCAGTGGCAGACTGTGGGTCAGACGGTGGTGGTCGCCAGACGGTCCCCTCAACAGCTGCACTGTCGAGGTCCGCAAAGGCAGTGTTATTTGTCAACGTGCTTGTCCTATCAGTCAGCGGTGGTTGCGAAGAAGTCGTACGTGTCGCAGCTGGAGGCGGGATAGCTAGTGTGAGCGTCGGTTTGGCTGGGAGCAACTTCGATGTTGGCCGCTCGACCGGTGAGGCTACAGGCCGCCTGGTCTCAGCTAGCAATTGCGAAGGTGATTGTTGTGGTATAGTCTCCTTCGCCTGGCTTTGGGTGTCCTGGGCGGCGATTGATCTATGCTTGGACAAGCGCTTTGAAAATCGACCGGTAGCTGTACTCCTTGGTCTCGAGATGGCAACGCCAATGGTGTCTCTGTCAATGTTCTGGTACCCGTTATAGTTTTGCTGGCCATTAAGTGGCCGTGAGAATCTGAAGATAGGCGGTGAAATGTGGAAGACCCGCGACATTCTGTCCCCAGCTGTTCCCTTGTCCTGGTCCTTCTCTGCCACAAAATGAGCGCCGTCGATATCGGGAAAATTACGCCGCCGTGTTCGTCGCGCAAGGAAGATGGCGATTAGCGCAAGTGCAATAGCACCCGCTATTCCGATCGAGATGCCAATGATCTGCCCATTTTGGAGCGTGATTGCTGGTGAAGAGCCACTGCTTTGCTCCGCACTTGGCGGACTATTTGGAACTGCAGTAGACGTGGATGAGGGCATAAACGAAAACGAAGAGCTTCTGGTGATGCTAGCAAATGTGGTAGTAGCAAATGTGGATGGCGTATTTAGCGAGGATGTTATAGTAGGTGAAGGAGTCGAGGGAACAGTAGTTGTCGTGGTTAGTGTTGTAGTCGGCACTGTAGTTGTCGTGGCTGTCGGTGTCTCTATTATTACAACACCAGATCCGGAGGATGGGAAGACGATTGTGGCCGAAAGTGTTGAATGGGTATTTGGCAATGCATTCGTCACGCCATCGCACATGAGGTATGCATTGTCGACGATGTCGCCTTGGAGTCATATTAGCCGTGTGTAGATGTGGTAATAAGTAAATGATGAGACTCACCAAGAACGCTATCAGGGCAAATTCCAACACGATTCGCCGCGATTATACACTGGATGGCTGCTTCTCCAATCGTATAAGACGAAGTCGAGCGTTGGCGGCACAAACACGCCAGGCTCGGTGTCGAGGAACAAGCCGCTTCCGGAAATTGTGTCTCCAAGAAGGCCTGCAAGCAGCTTTTTGAGCATGCCGGGATCTCCGAGTTGACCCCTGATGGTATTACAACATTATAAGCTGAAGCAATAGAGGCCGAGATGGATGTCCAAAGCAGCAGACGCTTGGAGCTCAATGTCGACCGCATCCTCCTGGATATCAAGTGCCTCCGCTCTAAAATCGCAACTTGATGAAAGGAAATTATCTTCGCGGGAGTTGAATTCGCGATCTACCCATCATATAACTCTGCTTTGGCGTGCCTCAGGATAGGATATCGGTCGGCTGTGTATTGCAGGAGAATTGATCTGGTAAGCGACTCTGCTTATCGGTAATGAGCTGCAATTGCGATCGCGACCAAGTTGGCAAATGGTATAGTGGATTGGTCGACAAGGAAATGCCTGAAATAGCAGTGACAGTGTAATTACGGTGTTCGGAGGCAGTATAGTATGTCGTACTTGGAAGAGGAGATGCAGCGGTCGGTCGAAGATGAAACAAAATGATAGGTATCCAAGCAAAAACAAACCCGTTAATGAGACCCGGAACGAAAGAGAAGAATGAGATGATGATGCAATAGCCAGGGAGATGTGAAGAAACAGGAAGAGAAAACACAGCGCGTGAAGAACCAGCAGGCAGGCGCGTAGAGTCTTCTGTAAGGAAAGAGCGGCATTCGGAAGGCACAACCGCGGAAAGTCCCTCCACTGACGAAACAAGTTACGCGCTACTGTGACCGCTCTCAAAAGCCCAAAGCTCTAGCATCTCTGCAGACTTCCTCTTTGCATGACCACGCTGGCCTGTCAGGATGAGCAGCCTTGCCGCCAAGGGCCAGCAAGTTCGCGCTGAAAAAGGCCGCAGTTCACTGCAGTCATGGCGGCAGTAACATCCCAGCAGGGGAAGATCGAGGGCGAGCAGGCTTGGCCCCCAGAAAGCCCCAGTGTTTCACGCCGCCATGTGCCATCACAAGGCGGACGGCCTGTGGATGGCTGACAGGTGTGCGGGGGGCTTAGCCATTGATTTCATGTCTATCTTCGGATCAACTCAGGGGCCTGTTATTGGGCCGTTTTGCTGCTGCATATCTGGGGGCGGTTGGGAGGCCCCGGGCGGCGCTACAGACCACAGAGACCAGTCGTCGGGTGTTACGGCCCTGTCCTGCAGTCTGCAGAAATTCTGAATTGGGCCCCATGTCGGACGGGACGGGCTGTGATGGACGACCGGATGCCAGTGAGCGGCTCGAGTGGCTGCGGAGAAGAGATGAACGATTGGCTGCGTGCCTGACGCCGTCGACGATTGGACGGTGGTGTCCAGATTGCATGGGTTAGAGCCTATTTGCGCGCGGCTAATCAAGCTCAAGATCCGGGGTCTTGTGTGGGGCTGCCTTTGTCGTGGTGGAGGGCCGGCGCTTACGACCAGGGGTCCGTGAAGATCTTCTTTCAAGCCTCACTGCTTGGCTCCAGCGAAGTTAACATGAGCAATCTCGGTTCTCGAGGACAATACAGATGCTTCGGTCTGTCTTGAGTTGCGGGCGGCCATGTGTATTGCACACACCCTGTGTTCCACGGCTCCGACCTCCCCTTTGACTACTGTGATTGACAACTCAACTTTTCTTGATACGGCACTATATCCACCTTGTCCTCTTGTCGTGTCACATACCGCACTTCGGTGTTGGATTTCTTCATCTTGATTCTCCTCCTTGCCGTGGTATCTACATGAAGTGGCCATCCTTTATGCTGTGATTGTTCTCAAACATGATGCGAGCTAGAATGATAGTGGCGTACTTTGCCGTGCCGGCCGTTGTGGCTATCCTTGGCATAGTCGCAGCGGGCGGTTCCGTCTGATGTGTGACTGTGATAGTGCCGCAACCCGAAACGCGGCTGCATGAAAAAGTCTGATTCCGGCTGAGCCGGCGGCCTAGGCGGCAGAGCTAGGGACGTAAGTGGCCTGGGCTCTGCTCGACTTGATAACTCGTTGCACCTTCTGCTCCGTCTCGTCCCAGTCGTCTGGACTGAGCTGGACAAGCTCGATCTCGAGTTCTTCGGCAATCTTCTTCATGGACATGAAGCTCTTCTTATCTGAGACGAATGTGATGCTGACACCAACACGTCCAAAACGGCCAGTGCGACCAATACGGTGCAGGTATGTCTCAGTATCTGGGGTTCCTTCGCCAGCGCCCTTCATTGGGATGTCGTAGTTGATGACCATCGAAACCGTTGATACATCAATACCACGAGCAAGGACATTGGTGGTGATCAGGACCTTGGAACGGCCAGAGCGGAAGTCGTCTAGCAGCGCATCTCTCTCCGCGCCATCGTAGGCTCCGTGCAACACCGAAACCTTGTGCCCGTCGTTGGACATGCTCTGCGCAATCTGCGTAGCGCTCTCACGAGTCTGAAGAGAGGTAATATTAGTGTCTCGGCCGTCTCACTCATGGAGATGGAATCAAAGCCACCCACCTTGACGAAAATGATAGACGAGCCAATGTTCATAAGTCCGTAAAGCTTGCACAGAATGGCGTACTTGTCTGCAGTGCTCGGGCAGTCCATGTACATCTGAGCGATGCCCTTGACAGTGAGCTCGTTCGCCTTGAGTCTGATGACGTTGGCTCTTGGGGCAAACTGGTCGGCGTATTTCATGACGCGATCGGGGAAAGTCGCGGAAAAGAGTAGGATCTGGGTCGTCTTCGGCAGTACACTACATATTGCGTTAGCCTGGCTTCTCAACACACCCGAGACCGCTGCGTCACCTACTTTCTAATTCTCTTACACTGGTCACCCATTCCTTGTAGATCCAACATGTTGTCAGCCTCGTCAATAACGAGGATCTTGATCTGGGAGACGTCGAGTTGGCGAGTCTTGCAAACGTCAAGCACAGTGCCAGGCGTGCCGACAACAACGCTCGCCTGGATGGGCTGCTTCTCGACAAAGGCACCCTTGATGGCGGCCACTACCTCAAGCTCTTCGATTGGATTGCCGATGTGCTGAATGACGCCCTGGATCTGACGTGCCAGCTCGCGACTGGGAGCGAGGACAAGAGCTTGAGGCTGCTTAGGCTTCGTGAAGTCGACTCGCGAAAGTAACGTGGTGACGAACGCGGCAGTCTTGCCGGTGCCGGACTGCGATTGGGCAATCATGTTGCGCGGCGGGTTGGCGAGCAGGAGCGGGAGCGCGGTCTCCTGCACCTTTGAGGGCTTGAGGAAGCCCATCTCAGCGAGACCCTGACGGACCTTGTCTGGTCTTCAAGTCGCAAGGTCAGTACTGGCTATACACGAGCGCAGTGGGTGACTTATCCAAACATGTTGACTTACAGGCCAAGCTCATCGAAACTTGCGATAGAGGCGAGGGGGTGGTCAGTGTCCTGGTGCAGGTCGCTGAGCTGAACCTGAACCTCGTAGCTGGATTCCTGGAGGTTGGACTCGGGGGCCGCGGCGGCGGGCGCGTCGACACCCATCTCTTGGGTCGGGGCAGCCATGGCGCAAGCTGGTTTGGTTCTCGAGGTGAGGCGGCAGAGGCGTGTCGCAAATGTGAAAAGAAGGATAACCAGAGCCTCCAAGTCTGGTGAAGAGTCAGGAAAGCCTGACCCCACAGGGTTGTTGTGGTGGGGCACATTCACAGGCGGGTTGGTACCGCAGACCGCCAGTGCTGGGACGAGAACGCAGGCGGGCACATAGTGTTGCCTTATGAATGCTGCCTGGGTGGTTTCAGTGGTTTGCCAGTCGCCAGATATATCTAATGTTTAATCTGCATAGTCGATTATACCAGGAGTAGGTCTGTTTTGCGCTGTCAAGGCCAGGTAGATGGGAGGACTGCGAGAACGAGATCCAGTGAGGGACATCCAAGGATGGCAATGACGAAATAGCAGACCCCTGGAATATTCCTTAAGGTACATACATGTATGCTGCCGTCGTTGCTGAAGCTCAGTAGTGGTGGGGCCCCGTCAGCTCCAGCCACGCGGGGTACCTGAACTAATTATCCATCGTCGTGACTGCATGCAAAGGATGCGCAGGTGGTCTCGTTTGGAAGCGAGTGAACGGCGGCATACGCGTAAGAAGCACGTACGCTGATTTCGTCTGGACCTTTCACTGATTTGCCGACACTTGGACTCTTTTTGAGACCACGACACGTCGAGACTTGCTCTCCGCACGTGGCACCCGAACCGTTTGTGAGAGACGAAGCTGCACAACCGGATCAAGGCTATCAAGCTATGAAACTACAGCAGGCAGGCAGCACCCTGCAGGAGGATGCTGTAGGCTGCCATCCCCAGCTCGCTAGGTGAGCCAGGCAGGTCAACGTGCGGCTGGGTGCATGTGCTGCGAGACGGTCCCGTGTAGCCGAAGTCGCAGGCCTGTCGCCTGTCGCCTGTCAGCGGTGCGGAGCAGCAGGTGGGCTGTGTGCGCCTCCACGAACGGCTTGGCAGGCAGTGCTGGCCCGGGCCAGTCTCCATGCCTTCGAGAACCACCTCCCTCTTGGGGTTCCGCCCGGCTCATTGCAACAACTCCGATATTGCCAGTCCCTCGCTCCCTCCGTTGACTGGCTTCCCACTGTCTTTCGCGACTGTTATGGCTCTCTCCCAGGCTTCTGCGTCGCCTGCGTCCCTGCACTCATAGACATCCCCAAGCTGCGACCTCCTCCGTGACACACTGCCCATCGCGCCCTTCCGCGCGTCCCCCTCGCCCGCCCCTCCCAACCCTTTTTAAGACGCTTTGCGCCAACAAGCCGGCGACTCTCCAAGACATGGCCGACACTGAGGCAGTGCCGTCGTTTGGCTCAGAGCTGAAGGTGAGACCGAAGAATCAATTATCCCGGCTGCATCATTCCGACCACGTGTCGGGCTACCCATGCGATCATGCAGCTGACTGCCGCTTGTCTTGTGCTTGTAGGATGGCTTCAAGCCCGCCAACGCCTGGGTCTCGAACGGTATAGCATGGCTCGACGACATTCAAAACTTCTACCGCGAGCGCAGCGCCATCGAGAAGGAGTACAGCGCGAAGCTCAATGCGCTTGCCAAAAAATACTTCGAGAAGAAGACCAAGAAATCGTCCAGTCTCAGTGTTGGTGATACGCCGGCCATGACGCCGGGTTCGCTCGAGAATGCATCCTTGACGATCTGGACTACGCATCTTACAACCCTCGAAGCGCGAGCCGATGAGCACGACAAGTATGCGAATGACCTCGTCAACAAGGTCGCCGAGCCCCTCAAGAACCTCGGCATTCGTTTCGAGGATCTGCGCAAAAGACATAGTGAATATGCTACAAAGCTTGAAGCGGAACGGGATTCTTCGTACGCAGATCTGAAAAAGGTCAAGGGCAAATATGATGCAGCCTGCCAGGAGCTCGAGAGCAAGCGCAAAAAGTCCGAATCTTCGTTCGACAAGGCCAAGGCGCAAAGTCAATTCCAGCAGCAGACCCACGAGATGAGCAATGCGAAAAACAGCTACCTCATTGCCATCAACGTGACGAATAAACAAAAAGAGAAATATTACCACGAATACATTCCGGAATTACTCGACAGCATGCAGGATCTCTCCGAGTTCCGGACAATACGCCTCAATTCTCTGTGGACCACTGCGTCCGCGCTCGAAAAGACAATGCTCGACCAGAGTTCCGGACTTGTGGACCACGTCACCCAGGAAGTGTCGAGGAACCAGCCTCACCTTGACTCGATGATGTACATCCGCCACAACATGGGGGCTTTTCAGGAGCCCCAAGATAAGGTCTTCGAACCCAGCCCAGTGTGGCATGATGACGACACTATGGTTACAGATGAGGCAGCCAAGGTATTCCTACGGAATGTCCTTAATAAGTCAAAGGGTCAATTGGGAGACCTGAGACGCGAATGCGACAAGAAGCGGCGGGAAGTCGATGGTGTTAAGCGCATCAAACAGGATATCCGAGAGGGTCGCGGCAAGAACGATGAAGTTGCCGTCGTCGCCCAGATCTTCCAATTACAAGAAGCCTTACACCAAGTTGAGCGCAAGAGAATATCTGCCGAGGTCGAAACATCGACCATCACTTCAGTCGTCGGCGACGTGACCCTAGGCGCCAAGAACCACAACTTCAAGGCGCAAACATTCAAGATACCCACCAACTGCGATCTTTGTGGGGAGAGGATATGGGGTTTATCAGCAAAGGGTTTCGATTGCCGCGATTGTGGCTACACTTGCCATAACAAATGTGAGATGAAGGTGCCTGCGGAATGTCCAGGCGAGTTAAATAAGGATGAGCGTAAGAAGTACAAGGCCGACAGACAATCGGCAGCCGGTGCTCTTTTGACCCCAGCATCCGCAAGCTCGACAGACCAGGTTTCTGAACTACCTGACCTCACGCGGTCGAACACCATGACGTCCTTGAGCTCCGGTTATGCAGCGAGTGCACATAGGTCCATCAGCGGTCCTGGCGCCTCTGCACCCCGATCTCCGGTCGAGGAGACACCACCCGAAGCTCCACCTGCGAGCACCAGACCTCCTGTAACGGCAGCCAGGAAGAATAGAATCATGGCGCCGCCACCGACAGCTTACATCACAGAGGGTACTGGTGGCCCGACGAATGGCTCTGCGACGAGCCGAGTCACAGAGCAAAAGGGCAAAATGCTCTATGCCTTCGAAGCCAGCGGCGACGGCGAGATCTCCGTTAGTGAGGGCAAAGAGGTTTCAGTACTTGAGCCTGATGGTAAGTGGTTAAATAACAATGTTATCCTTGAGCGTTGAGCAAACGATATCTGACATGAGCGCTTCCAGATGGTTCTGGCTGGGTCAAGGTCCGAAATGGCTACAAGGAAGGTCTGGTCCCGGCAAGCTATTTAGAAATTTTCGCAGCGCCAATAGTGCCCCAGGACACGGGATCATCGCTCAACAACCGCCCGCCATCGACTTATTCGAACTCTGGTTCTTCGATCGGAACTACCGGACCAGGTGCCAAGAAGAAGGGTCCTGCTGTTGCACCGCGCAGGGGAGCGAAAAAGCTCAAATATGTTGTTGCCTTATACGACTATACGGCACAAAGCGAGACCGAACACAGCATGGTGGAAGGCGAGAGATTCGTGCTTATCAAGGAAGATCCAGGCGATGGTTGGGCAGAGGTAGAAAAGGGCGGATTCACAAGGAGCGTTCCTGCGAGCTACGTGCAAGTGGAGTAGAGCCACGAGCATGAGATGGTCATTCAAAAGAAAGTTGCATCGCAGAAGTTTTGGCTGGCGTAGCCATTCCGATTCGAAACAATCTTGTACAAAACATGCATCACAACGGGATCCAATATGTGCATCTGTAAGCCGATGTCACACAACCTAATGCTCTGGCATCTCGCCTGCCCTTTTGAGAGGGATCATCTCACACTGTGATCAACGACAGGTATGAGCAACATATTCTGGAGATCTTGCCATCTTCAGAAAATCCATACATGCCCCAAAGAAGGCCGTGTCAGTGGACGCTGCCCTACCCGGTTTATTGTGGAGCACTGGCGTGCCAAGGCCCAGCATGTGCCCCACCCCGACCGTCGCTGAAGGGTTCCCCAACTTTTTTTTCCCATAGCTGCTGATGGAGGTTGTTTTGTTCGACAAGAACATCACCGCCTCTTCCTCTATCTGTCCTTGGACCGCACCACGACTTTGCCTCCACGTAGCAGGCGATTTCGGCCTGTCGCAACGTTGAGTACAGCTATACATACGAAAACGACACCAACTTGACGCTCAAACCTCGTCAGCGCCATCCTCCCACTCTCTTTCGAAAGGGAAGGAAGAACAACAAAAACCCCTCACCCCTCACACAGAACCTTGTGTGGGCAAAAGAGAAAAGAAAAATGGCCCAAGGCACAATAAAAAAAACCTCCGTACGCCCAGCGGTATCCGCGACCGCGGGTGGCCGCAACAAGCCCCAGCAACGGCGCGGGGCGAACGTTGCCAAGTCCAAGCGCACGACGAGCGCCGACAAGCTGCAGAAGAAGTACGCCGCGGGACTCACCTCGCGGACGGAGAAGCTGCTGGGAGAGCGCGCGGGACACCTGGAGCTCATCGGCAAGGGCAAGAAGGCCAAGTTGGACAAGGGCAAGGACGGCGCGAAGAGCAAGACCGGAGGCACCAAGAAGTTTGGTTGAGCAGGTCTGTGGTTTTCTGTTTTAAAAAAGTAAACGGGGCGAAGGGGGGGAGGGGTGAAAAAGAGTTGGCCCGCGGGGTCTGAGGAAGACACGAATGCGCATACCGTTTTGGGATACGGGGAAGAGAGGGAAAGAGAGAAGAGGAAGAGAAGGAGGAGGAAGAAGAGGAAGCAATGCTCCCATGAGAGACAATTCCCGACCACGGCACGTCTGCGCGCAACACCACGTCAAAAATATGGCATTGGTTATCCTGGACTACGAAAAGAACGAGCATCGGCGCTACGCAGAAAGCTCATATCGTTTAATCAAAGCGGCCGGAAACAACTGTTCTGGTCCGCCGCAGACATACAATGTTTGGAGTCAAGCACCGTCTTGTCGCTCTCCTCTACCGCAGGCGACCGATCATGGCATGAAAGCCTTAGTCTCGACTCTTACAGCCATGCCTCCACTGCCAGTTTGCAGCCCATCCGCATCTCGGGATAACAGATCAGCCACCTTGAGTCACACAAGAGGCGGGCTTACATGAAGCTCCGCGCTCCTCAGATGGAGGCTGGGCGCCTTGATAAGGACAAAGTTTGTAGAAGCTTGTCCTCATACATGGCAGGAAAATAACGTTGAGAGCGAGCCCTCTACCAATGATCTCCGTTCGATGCAAGTCTAATGCTATAATTGCAGGTCCGTCGTGCCTGTTTTGTTGTTCTCGTATGACTACTGCTTGTTCCTGTGCTCCTTCACAAGCTTTTCCAATTGACTCTTGACAAACTCCGCATCCTCCTCAACATTTACCCGCCAGCTCGACACGGCAATCCTACAAGCTGGCTTCCCACCCCACTTCGTCCCACTGACATACCACTCCTGCGACTCGTGGATTTTCTGAACCAGCACCTCATTCAGCGCCTCGTCCTTAGCGCGGAAGAGCACTACGAACCCCGTGCCCGCGTATCTGTCTGCCTCCTCCCCTCCGGCAGCACGTGGGGAGGCGAGCAGCTCATAACCCTCTGAAGCATCCACGATCTGAGCCAATCTGCGGGTGAGCCGAACCATGCGAGCGACCATCTCTGCGATACCCTCGCGGCCCTCGCTGAGTAAGGTCGCGTAGACGGGCAGGGCGCGGAAGCGGCGTGAGTTCTCGAGACCGATGTTTAGTGGGCTTTGAATGTCCAAGATTTTGTTTGCGGAGGAAGGAGGCCCAGCGGCGAGGTATACTGCGTTGGGGTTCTTGCAGACGTCTTGCAGAATGGCGGCAGAGCGGGTGAAGAATATGCCGCAGTCGTATGGCTGTTGTGCACAGAAGATAGGGGAAGGAAGGTGGTCAGTATTCTAATTTTTTTTTCTTTTGATGATGAAAATGAAGGCAGATCTGTGGAGAAGGTAGCAAAAGGTATACTGCTCATTCAAATGAACGGGGCATGTATCTATAGCATGGATAGGCTTACCACGTTAAGGATTTTGTGCCCATCCGCGGTAATACTATCGGCCAATTCGATGCCAGCTGCGAGCTCGTGGAGGTGAGCAAAGTCGGGCGTCTTTGGAAGAACACGGGCAAATATGGCGAATGCTAGAGACAGCCGTATCAGTCATGATCTCTTTCAAAGGTACAATGCGAAGGTGATTCAGTGCGCACGAGGAATCGTGTTCTGAACGCGATCACGAAATCAACATACCTCCATCGGCATGAATCCAAGCTCCGTAACGATCAGCCATCGCCCTCAATCGCCGCATGTCCGCCAGCCCTGTGGTCGCGAAGTTGCTGGTGTTAACCTCTCCCGCACTTATGGCAATGATACTCGCCATGCCCCTCTCTCGCTGAGTCCTGAGCTCCTCCTCAACGGCATTCAGATCCAGCCTCCACGGCTCCTCTGCACTATATGGGAGCTCCTTGACCGAGGCTCTCCCCAGACCCACGATGCCAGCTGCTTTGCTCAGCGAGCTGTGTCCCATGCTAGTGAGGACTTGTATCTGCTTGATACCGGCATGAATGCAAGCCCCGAGGAGGCCGAGTTCACCCACGCTAGTGCTATTACTGCCAAGAAATGAGGTGCCTGCGTCCTGTGTCTTTTGGAGCGCGTGGCTCACGACAAACTCTCGGCCGCATGCAAGGCCGAGGACATTAGAACTCGTAGCACCCGTAGTGAACGTCCGGCCCTGCCATGTGCTGCGACTACCGAGCTCGAGCAGGCTCAGCAGCATCTCCAGAGCTGCATCCTCGACCTCGGTGGCGATTGTTTGCCCAGGCAGATGGACCTGCACATTCTGGTCAAACGCAGTGACGATATTGTCAGCGACCTCGGCGATGGGCAACGTCGAACCCGTGACGAAGCCATAGTACCGACCGGAGAGGTTCTGTCCTGTCAAGGCCGGGGCAATGTCGGAGAGGATGTGGTTGAGTGTGGCGTCGGATCCGCGGCCGGCCAGGTAGGTTGCCACCGCCGGGTCCGGGAGAGACTGCCGGGCTGTGGCGAGCCGCTCCGGTCCTGGCAGCGTTCGGGCCTGCAGCTGCTTGGTCGATTCGGCCTGCGGGGTGGCATAGGCTGCCACGGCATCTCGGATGCGCCGATAGGCACGTTCTTGAAGTTGCGTTCCGGCCATAGTGACTGACTGCAGTGTCTAGGTGACACAGTATACCAGAGAGCCCTGATCCTCGCAATTGGTTAGTCCACAGTCTCGTCTCAGTCGTTTTGTTACAAGGTTTATGGATTGCGGCTTCGACAAAGGTGGGGGAGTTCCCGACTGGAAGTGCTGCTGTTAGCTCAATTGTGACACTTGTAAACCGAGGCCTCTGAGAAGAGACTGCGTACTGCAACAACCACTCCAACGTCATCCTGCCTATATGTAGGTACCCTGCTCGAACTGTGTATCGTGTCGTCTTGATCGCCCCTGATTACAAAACCCATCATCTTGCTGCCTGGTCTTTTCGGTGTTTGCTATCGACTCCACAAGGAAAGCGTCTTTCCCTTTTGAGACAATCCAACCGAGCGCAGTTGCCGGTGCTTACCTTAAGGTACTCTACATGCATCGTTCAACCTCGCCATATCACCAAGTACACCCTTCCGCTTTGGAGTCTTCGGTACCCTCACTGATCAGTCCTGTGCTTGTGTATATGCACCATGCCCAGTACTCTCAGCCTCAGACAGCAAAGGCCTTGCGCACCGCATTAGGCCAATTCATACCCGACCAGGGTCTGGGACCAAATACGCGTTGTTGAATCGAAGATATCAGTGCCCAAGACTGGCGTGCAAGCCACGTCGGTCCATCAGTACTTAGAAGGGAGCCTCCTCAGGTCGGGGCTCGCAACTCCGACATTGTGCATCATGTAGATACATCTGTGTCTGCTGTTCTGCATCTCAAATGGCGTGGCCTGGATGCGCATGCCGACGTTTGATGAGAGGGACGTATTTCACAATACGGATACAGTCCTCACTGTCTTACGCATGTAGAGAAGGTCGCCGCCATGGTCGATGCCCAATAACGGTACGATTTTAGATGGCGGTGAATGGTGCTTCCGCAACGCATGCAAGCCGAATCCCTCCAGGCTTAGCGGCTGAAGTGAGCGCATGCCGCATCTAGACACAACCGATACGCCGTCCGTTGTTTCCCTTCGCAACAACTAAAATTGTTGGATCTTGGGATCCTGATGAATAGCTAGCTCGACCCCAGTATGCTTCACCCGGCTTTACCTCCGGACCATTGGAGCGGCATTCCTTGGCTGGGACCAGTGTTGCCGGTAGGTTGCTTTTTTGTTTTTGTGTTGCCGACCGCCCTTTCCAGCCGTGTCTCTAGCCCTACAATATGTGTACCCGGTGAGTTGGACCCCTGCGGCCCTTACCGGGGCCCTGGGTATGTATCTGCAGTCCCACAAGTTTCGTTGCATCAGCCATTTGGCTGGGTCAAGCACCGCTGACGGCATCAGTCATGGGGTGAGCAGAAGTCGCGGGAAATCGGCCACGGAAGAGAATCGTACCTGTGCCGTGACCGTGACGTTTCGACCTGGAGTTGTTGTGTTGGGGTGCCTGTCGACAGCTTGATTTCCATGACAAACTGCTTTCTCTGTTTGTAGCATTTAGGCAGAGCAAATTCAGCCTTGTAATAAACAACTTTGTCGAGCTTAGTCTACTCTACAAGGTTATTTGCGTGCAAGGAGTAGCATAATTAGGAACGTGATTTTGGCCATGGATCCCGTGCCAGATAGAGCGAGCAAGATCTGTATGGTGTCTTTCATGGCTGGCTCGGGGAGCAGAGAAGAACAGTGGCTTGGAACTTGTTGTCGTCCAGCGTCCACGTACCACTGCGCTGGGTTGTCCATCCTTGCAGTAGTTCCTCGGCGCTGGAGCTTCTTAGCGCTGTCGATCTTCAGGGCTAACTGGGACACTCGGGCAATCTGGTACCTATTCTTTCAGGGAACCTCTAAAGCTGTGCCAACAGCAGTCGAAGACTCAAGCTGAGCAGTGGTCTGTTTCAAGAGACCGCAGATATCTTAGTGGCGTGCGCAAAAAATGTCGCTTTTGGAGCCCATATCTCCAAAGGCAGTTCTTGGGCGTCTTGACGGAGGATCCCGCCTGACGCACTTGCAGGCGCCATTTCGGTCGAGGTTGTGGTTTTGGAAGCTCGCACTGCGCAGTGTCAGGGTCGAAAAGTTAGTTTCTCAGATGTCCAAGTTGCAGGGATGACCTGAGCTGCATGCAGGTAGCTGCTCAGCGGAATTTGCCGGAGTGCGACAGTGCCAATACAAGAACGGCTTGTGGGAAGCTGTAGCCGGTGATGTGATCAGGTCTGAAGAAGTCTTGAGGCATTGGAAGCATGAGCAGAGAGCCGCGGGACCGCATCTGGCAAGACTTTGCGAACTCAATGAGTAGCGAACTTTTGGCAAGGTGAAGGCCTGACGTGTCGACCTGGCTATGAGGATCGGCGCTGAGCAGAGACAGCCATCTCGTGTCGAGCTATGTTTGGCCGCTTCGAGAAAGCAGGGGCTTTCTAGAAGCCATGGCGAGTCAAGTGAGGCGGCTACTCGGTCAAAAAGAGTGCTGCCGCAGCGGGCGTGAAGTGGCAGATGTTTGACGTGGCCAGGCAGATCTCGTGAGGGCTGGTGTTGACTACCTACCTCCTTGTCAGGGTAGGGTCGTGTAGGGAGCAGAGCAGCCCTGGAGGTCTGGTGTCAGCCATCATGAAGGCGTGTCGCGGGGCAGGCACGGACCAGTGCTTGTGGCAGGACTGCCCAGGTGCCCAGGTGGACCGACCAGGCCCCTTCAATCCTCTACAGCACCCAAATCAGTAGCGCATTCGAGTTGGCCATGACTTGCCTGGATGCATGGCGGCACGTCATCTCCTAGGTTTGTTTGTGCATGCCTCAACACTGGTCCCAGTCCTCACAGCACTCGAGCACAGCAGCTCTACTTTGTACCTTTCTGTCTGTCTGTCTCTGCTACCTGACGTACACGACGTTGACAACCACCGGGCCCATTCTGTCAACTCCAAGCCGCCTAGCGTGCCTTGCTGCCCGCTGCCCGCTGCAGAAACTACGGAGCAGGTGTATGCCCCTTCCTCCAAGCACTACAGATGGTCAGATGGCACCTGGGAACCCCTCCAACCGCTCCCCTGTCGGCCATTACATACCCTAGGCACTTGAATCCACCATGCATCGGACGGGGTCGGATCTCTTCCAAGCAAAATCGATGTTGAGACAGGGTTAGCAATCATCGACAGGCCCGTGGGGGCGGCCACCTAACTGCAATGGAACCTCCAAAGTTGACGATGCTTCACCCCATCCCCCGCTGGACGCGAGCCCCGAGACACTACCACCACCTGGGCGCCTGGGCACCTCTGGGAGCGTGACTGGACTCTGGACCTCGATGACATGACAACGTAGTGTCCATCAGTAGTGGACGGACTTGGAATAACGCGAAAGCAGCAGGCCCCCCCTCTCTCCCTCATGGCCGCCACCACGCACCTGGATCCATAGTCCTGGATCCTCCACCAGCCAGGCCAGCACCACCGGCCTGGGGTGGTTGCAGTAGTGCCATGCAGACTCAATATGTGCCGCGCCACACATGGATGGGCTCCTCTGGTTCTAGGCTGTCTCCCACCCGCTGGCCAGGATGTTGATTGCCCTGATTCCATGTTCCTGGGTCGCTCCTGCACGGCAGGCAGGCACTGGCACCGGCTGCGTGGAGAAACCCCTTGGCTTTCCCGAGGTTTGTCACTGTCTGAGTCCAGGTCCAGGTCTAGGTCCAGCCTCTGCCACTTCACGAGGGTCCCCAGCCCAGCCTGGCGCCAAAGCACCGGGCCGCCAGCCTAGTGCAATTCTCTGAGGCAACTCATACTCGTTGTCGTGCACTTGAGCAGACCAGACACCATGGCAAACCAAGCTCCCGCTCATGGCCCAGCCGCCCGTGTCCCTTTTTAACCCGCCAGCGGCAGCCTGTTACCGGACTGCTGGGTCGACCTTCACCCAACCTCGAACCTTGCGACTCCCTCCCTCGTCCCCCGGCACACTCCCATCCGGCCGAGCACAGCGAGCCATTCCCGGTAGCTCCCTCATTCCCATCTAGCTAGCCAGTGTCTCTGAGCCATCTACTCGGATTGGGCGTGCCGTTTTTTTTCTGTTTCACTAGTCATCTTTCAGATCCACTAGCCTGTGGTGCTGTCGACCTTATATCAGCTGGCATAATCCGGCTTCTTCTGCAAACCTTAACCGGACAAAGTAGCCTCTTAACACCTCCCACCAAGCAGATCCCCACCGACTTCAAGAGCGTCCCAGATAATTGATCCTCACCGCACTACCACCATACCAGTGTCCCTGCCGGGTATTTCTTCACGTCAAGACACCGGCTCGGTCAGATCCTATACTTTCACGAAGTACCGAGCAGGACCGGCAGGTTGAAAACCCTCAGGCAGAACAAGATTTCCGATACGATAACTGCGTGGCTGGCGTATACGACCGTTAATTCTTCACATCTCCGAGTCCTAATTCTCGCCTCGTTGCAATAGGTCCGGGAGGTGAATCTCAGGGATGGCTTCCGTTTCGGCAAGCAGACAAGCTGGAGCGCAGGAGATGGACACGGGCGAAGAGCGAACATCGCCGAACAACACTCGGCCGGATCTTGCCAACTACAGATTCACCTTTGAGCACTGCAACTCATCGACGGGACAGTCATTCAGGATCGAACCAGATGTGAGGAAACTGTTAGCACCTATTGGCGAATCAAGATGGCCAGCTAACCCTGTTGTCGCGCGCAGGACAACCCGTCGCCACCAAACACAACAATGTGAGTTTTTCCTCAGAAAACGCTTTGGGGTCATGGCATGGCGCTAACCGCGACATAATGCCAACAGCGACAGCTTCTCCGTGACCAGCAGTATATACAAATATCGGGAAGAGAACGGCCGAACCTACCACGGCTTCCGCGATGGCTGTGAGTCAGCAAACAACACGATTTCGTGCTCTTCAGCACTATGGCTAATGTTTGCATTTGTCTTGGATGACAGCATATCATTATCCAAACGATTTACAAGAGCAAGATCGCCTTGAGTGGCAATTTATTTGTCTCAAGGAAGTTTTGAGTCAACGGAATTACCTCGCGCCTTGGACGATGGAAAATCCTCCAAGGCGAATCTTGGAGGTGGGTACGGGCACTGGTATATGGGCACTTGAGATGGCGGCCGAGTTTCCAGATGCCGAGATCGTAGGGACCGATCTGTCACCAGTACAACCACAATACGTGCCCGACAATGTTCAATTTCTGATAGAGGATGCGTGAGTGCACCGACCCTCTGCATCCTTCATGTCTCTACTCACTGACTTGGTACAGCCTGAGCGAGGAGGGCTGGGAATGGCCACAGCCATTCGACCACATCCACATTCGCATGGGTCTCGGCTGCTGGGAGGACTTCGAACGAGATGTGGCGCATAATGCATACCGCAATCTCGAGCCGGGAGGCTGGTTCGAGGTCCAGGAGCTTCTGCCTTCCATGCACTGCGACGATGGCACGATGCCGGAAGATTGGCCACCGAAACGTCTCTTCGAGGACCTCGACGAGTGCTCCAGGATAGCAAGGCGTCCTCTCATGATGGCCAACACGGTAAAGCAGGCCATGATCAATGCTGGCTTCGTTGACGTTACTGAAAAGACGTACAAGATGCCCGTGAACCGCTGGCCCAAAGAGCACAAGTGGAAGTCGCTTGGCGAGATGTGGCATGCCGCATTTGAGGGTGGAGGAATGCAGGCTTTCACCATGGCACATTTGACTCGGACGCGTGGTTTGAAGCAGGAACAGGTCGAGGTGAGTTGCGAGACGGACACTGCTTCCCCGAGGCAAGCACAGGCCTCCTCCATTGTTATTGCTGACGTATGCTCCCGACAGATGCATCTTCTTGGTGTGAGGAGAGCACTCAAGGACACGAGTGTTCATGCTTATCAGAAGTGAGTTGGATTAAGAAAGGTTTTGTTGAAGCTTTTGTGGATAGCAGCTGACAGCGCACAAAGGTTCTACGTAGTGACGGGTCGTAGACCGCAAGCCTGGGAGATAAGACCACCGCCCCAGACCACCTTCAACCCAAGATGATCAGCTCTAGGCCACGATTTCAACATTTCGACTTTGCTCAGACACAAATAAACGAGATGGGGAACACGACCCTACCTCTTGCCAGACAGTGCTACCGATGTGCTCTCCTGTACGGTGACCGTTCTCAGGTTGAAGCCCTTTTCAACCCCCCACGGGTTAGAGAGAAACTAAGTTAGGGATCAGAGCGCTATACATATGGCTGCTAGCAATCTGGCCGTGGCGTCGACATGATGTCTACTATGGAGCTGGGGTAATCAGGGGACATCACACTTGTTGCGCGGTAACAACCGCGAAGCCACAAGCTCCGGCTGCAGGCTACCGAGTGGTGATTTAAATCATTGGGCAGCGAACGATACGTCGACACGAAAGCTATGGAACACAACGGTGGCACACTCACCGTCCATGGCCTGCCCGAAATAGTCAATACATGATATTAGCTCCCTTCGGGACCTGAGAGAAATAATGTAGCATGGCCAACCACCGCGATATGAATTGTCCAAGTACGGCATGCTTGACACAGATATCGGCAAATGCAGGCAGGCACTTGCTCGCTGCAGGGATCCATTGATGCAATGGAGAAGAACCTGTATGCCTCATTAAGCCAAGCGAGATGGGCAATCACAAATACTCGGTGCCCTTTTCTCACGACGTGATGACTACGGATTAGGTGCAGTCGCCTAATACCCATGACTGCACCAAATACCATGGCGTGATGCTGACATGGGCCTGCCAGGCCCCTGGCACGCGACTCGGATAGCCCTGGAGACCAGCCTCCACACCGGCGCGGACCCTTTCGCGGCCAGACTCCCAGCCAGCCCCCGGTGTCAGGTTGTTGCCTCTGTGCTGTCTCATGAGGACACGGCTTTTGCCCGTGCTCTTGGTGCTGCATTGAATGTGAATGAGCGAAAGTCGTTGCTCGCTGCGCTGACTATGAGGTGGGAAGTCGCAGATCATCTCCCTCGACCTTTATTCAACCCACGATTCGCAAGTTGTATTCAGCTGACAAGTCCAAGTCGTGATCCCCCCCACTGACGGCCAAAACCAGACCAAAGACGGGCGCGCTAATCACCACCTGGGCAGGTCTTTGTGGGCACCCTCCACGCCGCGGCCCCTTGCTGGAGCGCCGGACCCTCCACTTACTTGCCTGGACTGGGTTCCAGCGGGAAACCATCCCCTATCACCACCACCACCACCTTGCACCACCGGGACAACCGCAGCTGCACACGCACACCACACGAAAGCCGGCTTGACGGCTCCAGACCCCTCAGGGGAAAGAAGGGAAAAAAGAAAAAGCAACCATTGTCTTCAGCCCTGCGATGTACGAGCCCAATCATCCTGTGTCCTAGACTCTCCCTCAGAAACACTTTGGAGGTATCCTTCCCCCCTGATCGCCCAGCTGCAGCGCCGTTAGGTCTGGACGTCATTTTTCTGTCCCGGCACGCACTGCACCGGAGCGAGCTGAGCCGACACCGACAACAGCAACGACAAGTACGGTTGACAAAATCAGGTTCCTCCATAAAGGGTATACGACAGGCTCTTGACAACCGCAGCGACACCACGCCTGCACCGGCGCCTGCTTCGAGTCGACTCGTTCGTTCTTTCCCAGTACAACAACACGACAAAAGTGCGCCACATCCCACGCAGCGATGTCGGGCATCATCAGCAAGCGGCAGCAGGCACGCAACGAAAAGGTCCTCCAGGACCTCGTGCAGAGCGTGTCCGGCAACAACGTCTGCGCCGACTGCGGTGTCAGGAATCCTTGTGAGTGCTCCCCTGGTTGCTAGGCTTGCACAATATTTCTCGTGTCTCTCAATGACATGCGTGTCGCCTCGTTGCAGTCTTGCTGACGTCTCCTTCTTTTCTAGCCTGGGCATCATGGAATGTAAGTGCTCTCGCACTCCTATCATGGTCCTCTGATGCACACACGACAACGGCGGCGACAGATTGTTCACGGAAACAATGAGCGACACCCCTCCCGGCATTAATCGAGTCAAAACTGGAATTGAGGGCTGGGACGACATTGGCTAACGACGCGAATAGTTAGGCATATTCCTGTGCATGCGCTGCGCTGCGATTCACCGCAAGCTCGGCACACACATCAGTAAGGTCAAGTCGCTGAGCATGGACAGCTGGACCAACGAGCAAGTCGAGGTACGTGGCTGCTGCTGCGTAGCAATGGAGCTGTTGCAATATGACCAGAATAGGGGCAGCACTGACAATCCGGACTATAGTGCATGAAGAAGACCGGCAATTCGGCATCAAACACCAAGTGGAACCCGAAGAACAAGAAACCCCCAGTACCGGTCGATGCCGACGAAGCTGACGGTGCCATGGAGCGATTTATCCGCGCAAAGTACACACAGAGCTCCCCTCCTGCGGGGGGTACGAGACGCGTTGGAGCAAAGAGCGACGAGTCTGACGAGGGCACTCCGCCACCTCTGCCGCCAAAAACTGGTGGTCGTTTTGGTTTCGCCAAAACGAACTCGTCCACATTCCCACTTTCGTTTCGGTCGTCGAAAAAGGACTCGCGATCTGGTCCTTCGAGCCCAAACGGCTATTCAGGCGAGCGAAACTCGAACCACCTCAACAAACAGTCAAAAGTGTTTGGCGCCAATGTCGGGCCAGAAACGCCTGAGGCAACGGCGGCGAAGCTGACACAATTGAGGGACATGGGATTCATGGACGACAAGCGTAACGCCATGATCCTCAAGGGTGTGAATGGAAGCGTAGAGAAGACTATTGAGGCACTGGTCAGGTTAGGAGAGGGTGGCGGGCATGCGGCCATCCCACCCAAGGTACCTTCGCGCGAGAGCTCTTTGCCGCCGACTAGGACCCTCACGCCCCAGCGATCCTTTGACATATCACCTGCATTCGCCGGGAAGAAGTCGCCTGGACCGCAGAGCGCAACTATCAACAACAATCCGTGGGATATCTCGCCAGCACAACCTCAGTCGTCACAATCCACCGGCACGATACCGAACAACACCAACCCATTTTACAACAAGACGATCGTGAACACCGACGATCCGTTCGGTCTGAACGATGTCGGAGGGCAGCAGAATTTGGCTCATTCTATGCAAAACCTGTCCCTGGCGCCGCCAGCCCAACAAGCACTGTTCCCTCACCACACGGGAGGCGTACCTGGCCCCCAAGCGACAGGTGCAGCAGGCATGCAAGTGCCCATGACTGCGCCAATAGCACATATGCAAACCTTCTCAGCAAACCTGCAGACACAACAAGGCTATAACCCGTTCTTACAAACACCGAACGTCCAGCAGGGACAAGAACTATCACTCAACACCACCCAATACCAGCCACAAAGCCATAGCCAACCTCAAAGCCCAGCATCATATGCTGGCAACCCATTCCTCCGATCTCCTGCGTCGTTGTCATCCCCGCTCAACCAGATCCCTGAGCAATCACAACAGAATGTGTACAACCAGCCGCAGGCTACGTATGGTGGCAATCCGTTCATGACGGCTCCATCGTTGTTCGCGCAAAGTACGGGTGTTGCACAGCAGCCGCAGCCGCAGCCGCAGCCACCGCACAACCCGTTTCAAGCTTCTCAAGCTCAGAACCCGTACCAACAACAAGCACAGCAGAATCCCTTCCAGAGCATGCAACAGCAACAAGTCCAACCACAGCAGCAGCAGCAGCAGCAACCACATAACCCATGGCAGACCCAAGGAGTACAGCAGAATTATTACCAGCCCCAACAACAGCCCCAACAGCAACAGCAGTTTGGGCATCCACAAATGGTCGGCAGCTACCAGCCCCAAATGGATAAGACGTCTATTATGGCGCTGTTCGGCTCAGCAAACCAGAGTCCATCGCCATTCGCCTCACAAGCACCACAGCAGCCCCAGCAACAACCACAAATGGGACAACAACAGCAGCAGACACAAGTACCGCAACGCAGCGTATCTGTACCATTAACAGCATCGACAGCTTCGTCAAACCCGTTTATGGGTGGTGGTCTTGCGGCGAAGGCGGGGGTCACACCTGCGAACCCTGCGGTGCCGATGGCGGCTTCACCTACGCCTACGGCACCGATCCCAGGTACGATAGGCGTTGGCGGCGCACGAAGTCGCGAGAGCATGATGGTTGAGATGGGTTGGGCAAATGGGCGACATAGCCCTGATGCGTTCGCGAGTTTCAGCGCCAGAAGCTGATCTGGTTGGCCAGGCAATATTGGTCTGATTGCTCACCACGGAAGCTATCGTCTGAGCATGATATATCGAAAGCTACACGTAGCGCTGCTCACCCTGTCCTCAGGGATTGTTATGACGGGAAGAGGGTAGAGAAGAACGACATTGTAAATGTGTCTACGCATACATGTGTTGTTCTAGCTAGCTTTGGGCACGGTAAATTGCTCGAGCGTGCTTCACGACGGCATCTCGTGTCGATCTGTAGCCACGATGTATCTGTCATTGTTGATCTCTCGAGCACGCATGGCCCATACGTTTTCTTTGTCAGATGTAGAGCACATACAATATACTGATATGTAATGCATCTTGAGTAGCGTGCTGTTAGGCAATAGCCAGAACCGGTATGGTGTATTATTTTTGGGGCCCAGTGATTGTGGACTGCAAAGGTAAAAACGTAGAAGGATGGAATCCAACGGGCAAGACTTTCAGTGAAGCAAGTTTCAGAAACAAAAAAAACAAGAATGAGGGCATTGACTTGAGAGTCCACTCCGTACCTTGAATGAGCTAAGGATGTAGCGTACAGTAGCATGGGCGTTGCACACTGGCTTGGCAGGTGGTGTTGACAGGACCCACACATGTGGGATTCAGAGATGAGGGCTTGCGCGTCGTCCCCGAGATCCCCAACCTGGAAGCCGAAAAGCCTGCATGCGCCAAGATTCCTGGGCGTAAGAGGCACACTAGGCAGCGATTGTTAGGACCTGGCACTGGATTGAGTTGCCGTATTCAGTTCATAAATGACTGGGTGTTTGTTTGCTTTGTATAGGTTGATGCGTTTTTGCATCGGGATTCATGGGACTCGTGGGATCATGGCATCCCATGGCCTCGGACAGTCCTGGGCCTAGGAGCGCATGATGCGTCGTTTACTTGGTATCAGATTGGTGGGCCGGGGACCGTAGATCCAACAGTGCGGGCAGTCGGGCGCACACGACTCAAGTCGGAACTGAGCAGAGACCATGGAGACTGGAGCAGCCACAGCGGATCGCCGTTGAACGGTCCGATGGAGGACAAGAATGGACGAGGCAAGGCTGGTGGGACCTCGAATTAGTTACGTCCGTGACTCGAGGATCGCCTATCAGAACCTGGACAGAGCGCGGTGTTGTCGTTTCAGATGCGGCTCAGGAGAGCCAATGACACAGCCACCTAGGTAGAGCTCTCGACGGCGAATGGCTGGTCCGAAGACGCTGGCTGTCCTCTGAGATGGCTATGGTGCAGCGTGCAGCGTGTGGCTGCGGGCTGTGTGTGTGGTCTATTGAGTTGTCAACGTTAGCGCACACACACAAACACGACTAGATCAGGATACGAGCTGTTGGAGCATGCGCCGAGGCCCAGGAAACCGGGTCTCAATGGCTACGCCACCACTAACAAGACCATGGCCATTGGAGCAATGAGATATCGATGAGGTGCCGCCCGCTACTGCAGCAAAGTTTGTTCCAGACTAAGTGCTCGCTTGTACTTTCGTCTTTTTCCGTGGTGTCGGTACATGGTACAGTCAAGGCAGGACAATGCCCGATGATTGTGAGGTGCTGATGTGCGCCAAGACAGATGAGGATTGGCAACGGGTGCCGTCATTGGTGCAACGGCCCGTGCGTGATGGGACAGGAAGTGGATTACAGACTGGATGCTTCAAGCTTGATTCCCGCCCTGGCCACCCCCTGGCGATCGACTCCACCACCACACGAGTTGACCGCGCCCTCCAGGTACGCCCAGGGCCTGCCACCAATCACAGACCCCGCCCCAGCATTTGTGCGGGTCAAGCTTAACCCACCCCAGCGATCCCCAGCATCCGTGCCTTCCTTCTTGAAGCCCTCCTCGTCCTCCCCGTCGCGACTGCCCGCCCTCTTCCTCTCTCGTTCCTGCTCTATTGTAATTCTTCCCGTCGTCGCCGCTCCAGTCGTTTGCTCTTGCCTGTCCACGGTCGCCTTGCCGTGGCTTTCTCTGAGTGACATCTCGTCCTCCGCCGCAACTCACTCGCTATTGTTGCTTCTCCCTTCTGCTTCTCCAGTCCCGGTCCAACACCAGGCCGGCACCGCCACCCAATAGCTAATTCATTGGACGACTCCCAAATCACCCGCCACACACACACGACGCCCATACACATATCCATATCAGCCGCCATGCGCTCTTCTGTTCTCTTCTCAGCTGCCCTGGCCGCTGGCGTCTCTGCCACGCCCTCGCCCACCACCAACGAGCTGCCCCGTCGTGCCGAGGCTCTGCCCGCCGTCTCTGCGTCTGGCAACGCATTCTGGGCAAACGGCAAGCGCTTCTACATGCGCGGCATCGACTACCAGCCCGGCGGTTCGGCTGCTAACCTCGACCCTCTCGCCGACCCCACCATCTGCAAGCGCGACATTGCCAAGTTTACGGAACTTGGCGTCAACACCATCCGTGTCTACGCTGTCGACAACTCCAAGGACCACACCGAGTGTATGCAGGCCCTCAACGACGCCGGCATCTACCTCGTCCTTGACGTCAACAACCCCCTCTACTCGATCAACAGAGCCAAGCCCGCCCCGTCCTACAACGAGGTCTACCTCCAGAGCGTCTTTGCTGTCATCGACGAGTTCGAGCAGTACTCCAACACTCTTGCCTTCTTCTCCGGCAACGAGGTCATCAATGACGACAAGGGCAGTACTCAGGCTGCCCCCTACGTCAAGGCCACTACTCGTGACATGAGGCAGTACATTCGCAACCGCAACTACCGCACCATTCCCGTTGGCTACTCGGCCGCCGATGTGTCTGACAGCCGCATGCAGACCGCCCACTACTTCAACTGCGGTACTGACGACGAGCGCAGTGATTTCTTTGCCTTTGTAAGCGCCCACTTTACGACATTTCCAAAAGCATAATCCGAAGCTAACATATAGTGTAGAACGACTACTCGTGGTGCTCTCCCTCCAGCTTTACTGAATCTGGCTGGGACGTCAAAGTCAAGAACTTCACCGGCTACGGTATTCCCATTTTCCTCTCCGAATGGGGCTGCATCACAAACGGCCGCGACTTCTCTGAGCTGGGCGCTCTGATGAACTCCGAGATGACGGGTGTGTACTCGGGTGGTCTTATGTACGAGTACAGTCTTGAGGCGAACAACTTTGGTATTGTCGACTTGACCAAGAACCCCATCTCGGAGCTTCCCGAGTTCGCCAAGATGGAGTCCGCCATGTCCAAGTACCCTGCCCCCTCCGGAGACGGCGGCGCCACCTCGACCACCAACTCTGTCGCTTGCCCCACCACGGATTCTGTGTGGGATCTCGGCTCGTGGGGTCAGACTGCCCTGCCCGCCATCCCTTCTGGTGCCATGAAGGTAAGCTACGCATAGTCCCTTGGTAGGAATATTCATTTTACTGACAGTTCAATTCTAGTTCATGACTGCTGGTGCTGGAAAGGGTCCTGGCTTGAACGGCGATGGTTCGCAGGACTCCGGTAGCGACACGCTGACGACCGCTTCCGCTGGCTCAGGCGCGCCTACTACCACTCCCGGCAGCGGTCACAACGCTGGCGGGCGTGTTTCGCCCCCTGACTTCAGCTCCTTCGCCGTGACTGGCGTTGTTGCCGCCATGAGCGCTCTCTTTGGTGCTCTGCTGCTGTAAGGGCGTCGAGTATGATGATGTGTGGGCAATTTGTGTGCTTGGAGTTTCTCGCCACGGGCATGGTGTAGAGTCACTGTAGCTCAGTGCATACCCATGCAGATATATGATGCATTAGACTCGTGAATTCATTATCGTAATTCTTGCAATTGTGCCGAGGTTCTCATACCCCATGATATCATGTTCTTAATTGTCGGAGCGGGCGTCCGTTTCTCCTCAGTATAAGAAGATGTTCTTTGAGCCAGACAGTCAGGTGGCGGACTTTGAAGGACTACCTAGAGTTACACAGCTGATCAGGTCGTCCTGTTTGCTTCGAATGGTGTTTGTAATATTAGGGACTAAGCCACATGCTTGGGATAGTCTCTGCACGCTTCTACCGAGGCTTTTCCATGACTCTTTTGCCGTCAAAATGAGGGTTCCCCCCAGTATTGCGGTTGCCTTGTCGACAACCATGACAAAAGGGCTCTAGTTGCGGTTGCGGACTGTTGGGTTGGGGGGGGGGGGGGGGGTGGAGTTGCGTACGGAGTGTGAATGTGTGTTGTGGTGGGTGTGTTGTATGACATGCTGGTTTTGCAATTGGGATATTGTTTTGCTTCGCTGGCATACTGGTTTTACGTACGATATGATATGGTGGGTGACGGGAAAGGAAGGGGGCGAGGATGAGAATCGTAGGCGAGGAGCTTGGTGGGGAAGGCTTTCTCTCCTCCTCTTTCCTTGATCTGGGCGGCTCTGAGTCGGATTTCGAAATCTCTGGTTAACCTAGTCCTTACTTCATGGGATGGATCTAATATCTCCATGATTCGCTGAAGAACAATTGTCGTTGTCTTCTTGTCCTGCTTTGGTCTTATATTGTAGTCATTGTGGGTCTTTTCCCGCAACCAGACATAGCTATCACTGGAAGTATCTGCTTGAAATTCCAGAAGTCTACTGTGCTTCCTCTCCAGTAGCAATCCCCTTCCGCATCGTGATTATTCGGTGCTGGCCCACAAGGCCTACCCCAGCCCACGCCCTCCATCTCGCAGACCTTCGGCCGGATCTTCCTCGTCAGTGTGGAAGTATATGCCGATGGTGTTTATTTCGCTAGGGCCTGCCCGGTCCCTCGTCCTCGGTTATGGTTCCTTTCAAGGATTGGTTTGTTGGGTAGATACCGTAAGTGATGTCCTAAAGTTTGAGGTGAATAGTCTAGGCAGTTGAGGGCTTGAAAGTCTGGGCTCTTATAGATACAGTCGGGTGGACCTTCGAGCGCAAGACGGCCCGAAATAAACTTCCAGTCGGCATTTGAAAACGCAGCTAACTGTCTCAGGAACCGACAGCAGCCCTATCTCAACGTACCTTGATCAGCTGATGTGAATTGACGTCATGTTGGGACGGTTTTGTTATACCCTCGAGCATGGTTTCGAAAGGTATTTTGTCGCAAGCAATTGCAGTCACGTTCAGATGCAAGTAGGAAGGCGATCGATATGCCCAAAAATCCTGGACCGTAGTCTCACGGTCGCTTATATAAGTCGGGTCTATCTGTTCTATGATGTACAGAAAAAGGACCCAAAATTCCAGCGGTGCATGAAGTGCGGATCATTAAAATGCAAAGAACAGGAGTGGTGGGCTGTTAAACAAATTCAGGGTCCATCACCCGGGTATACTACTTGGGAACCAAGGTCGTCGCTTGTCGTCGGCAGTACATTCTTCGCATATGCCAAATTCTTTTGTGTCATCGTTGAGTGTCGTGAAGTAAGTATTTCGTGTTTTCCAGAGTCGGTGGCTTGTGTCGTTACATGCGCCAAGCAAGAAAGAATGGAGATATCCAGGTTTGCGGACTGCTTGTCACGCAGTACTGAGTTGAAGGAAATTTGTAGACGCCGGGCGGCGGGCTTAAAGGGTGGTTCGAATCAGAAGAAGGTCGTTAAGTGTGTATCTTAGCTCGTCGTGCAGGCCACCAGCGCCTGCCACGCTATCGTCGGTTTTAGTTATTAGGTGGTGATCTCCACTCTCCAGCAGAGTTGGGTCGAGATGTCGTTCGCTTGCGACCTGTGGCAGCAAGGTCGACCATTGATCGAGGATCGGCGTTGCTGCGAGAATCTGTAACCTCGACGACCGGTCGGCGTCTTGGCTTGCGGCGAGGACTGGTCTGTCTGCTAGAAAGGTTGACGCCAGTCTGGGTCTCGATAGATGTGCTTCGACGGTGGCTGGGCCGTGCCACATAGTTGTTCCAGTCTTGGACGTGCTCTTTCTCCTTGTCCTTTTCCAGGATCGAGGAGAAACGACGAAACCAGCCGGGACGGGTGGCGGCGTCAGACTTCTCAAGCTCTTCTTCGAGAGGCAGAACCTCGCGTGATTGGCGATGGGACGTGCGCGGCGCCCGAGAAACCCGTCTCGAGTGACCTTGGCGATGTTGAGGCTCAGTTTGTCTCCGACGGCCATCGTGCTCGTCGCTGTCCTCCGAGAGCACGTTGCCGCCAGAGGGTTGCCTTATGCGCGGTTCCTCGAGTCCTGCAACGGCCTCGTCATGCCTCTTGCTGCTCTTGTGGCTGTCCGTGGGTGATTGCGGTGGCTCGTCATATTTTGCGGGCTCATCGTGGGGTAATTCGTCTTCTGAACGCTCGTCGGCGATCCCGTCACTCGTGACGTACCGTGCTGGATTTGACTCGATGGTCTTGCTCCTGAGGTCCAATGTGCTGCCGCGGGCTTTACGCTCGCAGTACTCCTCTAGGGACCTTCTCAGGATCTGCCGCATGACAGCCCTGTTGACGTTGCGGCGCAGGCGGTCGAAGTAGCGAGTGACGGTGCCGACCACCATGATCTCGGCATCGTGGTCGACCTCGACGATGTCTGCATAGTTGGCACGAGAGTTGCTGTTCACGCGAAGCTTGCCGGGCTTGAGTTCGATACCGATTGGAGAGTAGGGTAGAGCTGATCCGCCATTGGGTTGTCGCACGCCGGGATTCCTGTCGCCTTCTGCAAAGACGAAGCCCTGTTGGAGATGGTCGATTCCTGGCTTTGTGAAGTCTCCCATGCCCTTGGTTCCAACCGAGACGGGGCTGGACAACGGTTATCAGCACGGGCGCACATGACGAAGCGGTACCAACGACGAATCACCGTTGGACACAAAGCATAAAGCGTGGAGACAACACTCACATGCAAGCCGCATAATGCGGGAAGGTGTCGGTGTGCCTTAGCACAATGAAGCGCACATAACCCAGGCACTTCCACTCCCATAGATATTCGTGGGCATCTGCCCAGAGAAATTCGAAAACCTAGCGACGAGGTTTTGTCAGCCCACTGAGTCGACAAGAAAGAAGAACAGCTCGGTGGACTGCCGGGGCTTGACTTACATCGCCAACTTGCAGAGTCGCGGCGGTGGCTACATCGTAGCCTCTCTTAGCTAGAGAGCAGAAGAGACACTGGTCAGCAATTGATTCCTGATGAGTCGATTGGCGATACCGGCAGCGGAACCGCAGCGAAAGGTATGAGTCGACGACATACTTAGAGGGTGGCTCTGGTTAGCGGCGTCCGGCGCCGACAGGGAGGCGGCGTCGTCATAGCCCGAGTCGCTTTTCGAAGTGATGTCCTCTTGAGTTCCCATATCTCTCTCGAGATAGCGCAAGGGAAGGGAAGAGGAGGAGGGGGGAGGATACAAGAGGTCGTTGCGGTAGGGCGGGGACACTCTTGAGGATCGAAAAGGTAAAAGAAGGGGCCCGGAGGGGAGGGGGAGCAGATTCTGGATGACCTTCCTCCTCTCTCGGGCTGTCTCGCAGGCTGATGACCAAGAAAGGAAAGGAAGGGGCGCGGGCACGAGACCAGACTAGATCAAGCAGGAAAACAGGCAGACAAGCAGGCGAAGCAAAGCAAAGCAAAAGTAGAGCAGTCAGAGAGGCAGGCGAGTAACGTCAAGGCGGTAAACCGACAACCGCGGAAGCTGGCGGGGCGGGACGATCAGGTGCTGGGGATGAGAGCAGCAGCAAGCATTGTCGTCGAGATGGCAGGTGACGAGCACTCAATCTCAGACTCGGCAGGGTTGGCCTTGCCTGTGAGAGGATGATGGCGGGAGGGAGGGAGATCGGAGGAGCAGGTGGTGAGAGAGGTATGCACAGCAGTCGAGACAAATGAGGAGAGACAGGAAAGAGAGGGCATGCACGGCACTTCAAGGTCAAAGTACGTACGAGACACTGTGGAGGAGACGGAGACGGAGACAGAGACGGAGGCGGAGACTGGAGGCGGCCCACGATGACCTGGGTCGGCTGGGATGCTGAGTTAACTGTGGTACGGTTCTGGTGCACCTGGGCGGGCAATGTTCCTTGCTAATACTGCTTCCCTGGCCGATCGCGCCTGCCTGCCTGCTTCGCCTGCCTCGCCTGCTGCGGGCGAGCCCAGACAGTGCCCGGCGAGGGCGCGGCAGGCGGCCTGGTGGCTCGCTCGGGTGAGTCGAGGTCTACGGAGAGTACAGGTGTGGGCGGTGCTCAGTTGAGGCTCCTGACGGCGGCGCGCGCGGATGAGGGTGAGAGTGAGGGTGAGAGTGGGAGCGAGGGCGAGTGAAGGCTGAGGACGAGGGTAAGTGATGCCCAAAGATGCGGTCAAACCGTCGAATGGGGGGCGCACCGGACGTGGGGCGCTCCACTGCAGTGCAGCGGCTGCGCTGTCAGTGGCTGGAGGGCCGGGACCCTACTTGGGCCTGCCCATAGCGTCCACGAGGACTGGATCGAGCAGCCCTCAGTGCGCCTCCGGGGGCCCGCAACAGCGCAGGACCCCACTAAAACCCCCCAGGCCTGGCCACTGACACGCAGGGGACGGCCCGCCGCTGACCGGCCCTGCTTTCTCGTCACCGCCATTTTCACGCCTCCTGCTCACGTCCATAAACCTGCCGGCAAGTCTCTGTCTCGTTTACAAGCCGGCCCATCTTCGTTGCACTGACCAAGAAGCTATCGGCACAGCATGTGCATAATTCATCTTGGTCGGTTCCGCCGTTGGACATAATGGGATAGGGGCTGCCAGGCCTACCAGGGCTAGCCTTGCCATTTCCTGTTTTGGTCGTCTTGTTCACTTCTTGCTTCCTCCTCCTTCTCCTCCTTCTCCTGCTGCTGCTGCTGCTGCTGCTGCTCCTTCTTCGACGTGCCTACCCGTCTCAGAGTGCATACTCCGCGCATAATAGTGCGTACATAGTACAGTAGTGTCCGAAGGCATGCTCCAGTGCATGTATGCATCATGCGCGCCCCAGGCAAAGCTGCATGCGCATACGGTACGATATCTCCTCACTCCGAGGGCTGGGTATTGGCAGCAGCACTGGAGCCCAACCATCATCCCGCATCATCCCACCTCCCCAATTCGCTCGCCTCTCTCTAAAGAGTCCACCTCGGCTCCTTCCATGACGACGCCGACGTAGTGAACGCCATGTCCGTGCCCGTCCGTAAGGTAAAGCTACTTCAAGTATGTATGTACCTCGGCGCGGAAAGCAGGGAATCCAGGTGAACGAGATAACAAAGGTGAAAGAAATCACCCCTCTCACACGACACTCTGTGTGTGTCTGCCTCGTGTAAGCCAGAGGGCAAAACGACAGGAAAGCTTTGCATACTAGACCCTAGTAGGGTAGCATAGAGCAAAGGCAAGCGAGCAACTCTGTAATCAATTTACGTCTCGGGTCACATTCGCAAAACGCCACCAGACATCCAACAATGAAGATAATCAGCAAGCATCACATCCTCATGTGCCCAACCCACCACCATATCCCGCCATATCAGCCCCCTCGGTACAAACAAGCTAGCTCCAGGTCAGGTCGCGATGCGCGTGGGGCTACACACACACAATCTTTCCTGATCCTCCCGCTTTGAAGGAGAAAGAGGTGATCTGTCTTGATAAGCGTGGCTTTTCCCAACAGCCCATTCGCGCGTCATGTGCTTCTCAATCCAGTGGTCTCCAGGTCTAAAGCAGGTCTTGAGGTAATAATTTACGATCTCCCCCCTCCCCTCTCCTCTCCCCCCCAGCGCGCGCCTAGCACGACATCAAAAACGTGTCACGTCGGGATGGGCTGCCCCAGGATCACACCCTGCAGAAAGCGGAGCTTTATTTTCTAGAACCATTCACATGCGACGCTCTCTCTCAGCTTTTGCCCCGGAGTTTCCGGGAACGGCCGGCCATTGTAGCTTTTGCGACTGCAACAAAGCCTGCTACCTCTGCAGCCACTATGCATGCGCGTCACGGGCGTCGAGAGGATGAAATGGCGCGAGACTGGTTATGCCTGGTGAGGAGGCGCCGGCAAGCTCTGAAAAGTTGAGCTGCTTCTTCTGCTCTCAAAATTCAGCTGCAGGAATCAAACAGGTCTGGGTTCTCGCATGCGAGGACCTCGCTTTCTGTTCTCGGACGAGTCAAGACTTGGAAAGACCCTGTCCAGTGCGTTTGCCCGACACAATGCGCATTGTCACACTCTTCAAGGATGAAGCGCTCTGAGTTTCAGCTTCTTTATTAGGAGTGACTATTCTAAATTCCGCGCAATCAAAAGAGAAAACCAGAATACGCTGTTGGAAGCTATATACAAGAAAGGCAAACAGGATATTCGTGAGCTCATCAAACGTGAATCCATCCATCTATCATAAATCGTCATCGTCATCGTCGTCATTTCGTGGGTCGTCGTTGCCAGCCAGCTGCCAGCCCTACCAATCAGATCCAGAAGTAGAAACCGCTCTTGGCTGAGAAGGCGCGATCTTGTAATCGTCCCATGTGTAAGGAGAAGAAGGAGAAGAAGAACAAGAAGAAACAAATCCCAAACCAGAACAAACATAGCTATGCTGTGACGCCAAATGCTCCAAAAAAAACCAAGCCCTAACAACAAAAAATGACCACCGAGGAAACCCTCAACAGCCCCCAAAAGAAGAAAGTGAAGCACGACGCCAACCATTCACAGAGCCCCTCGCCGCCCCCCCCCCCTCCCTTAGGGGAAAAAATCACTGACAAGCAACGATCCAAGCCCCAACCCCTCCTTCAAACTGCGCATCGTCGCCAACACCAGCCTGCAAGTACTCGAGCTCGAACCCGTTTGTGCTGCTGGCGAGCCACGACAGTGTCCGGTCGCCGACCTCGCCGCCGCCAACGGCCGCGCAGTCAAAGGTACCCAGGATAGTCCGCTTCCCGGGGAAGACCTGGTGCAGCGCCTGGTCGTCCCACTGGATCCCGCCGCCGTTGTGGAGCAGCTCGAGCAGGAAGCCCGCGTCGTACCGGACCTCTTGCGTCGTTCCCGAGAAGCCGTAGCACGGGTACCCGCGGGGCAGGTCGGAGCAGAAGGGCAGGCGGAACTGGAGGGCGCAGACGCCCGTGCCGGTGGTGTTGGTGGTGGTGTTGCTGCTGTTGTCTTCGCTGTCGCTGTCGCCGGCGGGCATGCCAAAGTTGGCGGGGATGACGTACTCGAGGACCGTCGAGTTGGTGTCTGTGATGGCGACTTCGGCGTTGTTGCCAAAGGTCGGGTTCGAGCCTGGGCGGGACGAGGTGATGCGCCACGGCGCGATGGAGGGCGCAGATGTAGGCACACGGCAGGCTTGGGTGAGTACGGGGCCCGTGTTGGTGGGCTCATCTGAGGCGATGTCTGAAGCCGCCTCTGCGATAGTGGTTGGTGTAGTAGTGGTCGGGACGAAGAGAAGCGGCGGTACTCCGGTCATGTTGGCTGAGATTGACCTCGTGGGCATCGCCGTCGTGTTGAGGCCAGCAGTGAACGTGTTGTTGCCAAAGGATGTGAAAGTGTTGTGGGCTGTAGGGACGGGTCGTCTCAGCGAGGTGACTGATGTACTAGAGCTGCTGGTGGTAGTCATGGACGCCTCGGTAGTGAGCGGCACTTCATCATCGCCGAGGTCGCTATTAGTGGTGCTGGGCTGGGCCAAGGTCGTCATCATGACACTGCTCGAACCGGAGCTACTTGTGACGGGAACATCCTGCGTGGTAAAGGGCGCGCTGCCGATGGTACGGGTGCTCCGCGGCATTGTAATGCTCGACATGGTACTGGTAGTGCTCAGCACCGTGCTGCTGCCCAGAATCGTGCTGGAGCTCGATGTCGCGTTGGCGTACGGAGGCGCATCGCCCGCGCAAGAGGCCTCAGCAGGCTCCAACGTCAGAGTGACCGGCAGACACACAGATCCAAAGGGGGCGAAGGCTGAGAATAAGTCAAAAGTGTAGTCCTCATCGCTGTCCGCTGGGCACGCGTAGAAGACACCAGGGGCATTGTCGTAGGTAAGGTAAGGAGGGCCACCGACTGCTGGGTAGCTAATCTCAAACTTGGTGGTGCCATTCATGTTGTCACGGCATTCCAGGCGATAGTCGGGGGCCTCCATGGAGCATGGCTGGCCCTTGGCGTTGCGCAGGGTCTTGAAGCGGTTGTCGAAGCAGAATTCTCCGTAGGTGAAGTCCTTGCCGAGGGGGATCTCCTTGGCGGTGGCATCGAATGGCGCAGCGCGAGCAGTGGCGTGGAAGCAGACTTCGTTGAGCGTGTGTCGTCGGGTGGGCAGCGCGAGGACGCTGGTGGTCGCTACTAGAGTAGCAGCAAAGATGGACAGCTTCATGGTGATTGTGAAAAGCTGAGAAAGTCGGGAATCTGGAAGTGAAGAAGGAGAAGAGCAAGCAGAGAGTCTTTCTTGATCGTCTTGACGAAAACAAGATATTCAAATAAGATGCCGGTCCTCGGATCTTCTGAAGATGCAGTTGAAGAGGTAGGCGTCGCTACCGTTTATGATGATGATGATGATGTTGCTTGGTGATGTTGTTGATGATGATGATGATGAGATTTGATGGGAAGTAGTGTGGACGAAACCATCACATTTATCCTCAGATGGTCCTGCCATTGCGTCCGACTGAAATGGCTGCCAACCACCAGATTCTACTTCACGATGTGGTTTTTGGGTGTTGTGGAATGCCTCACCACAAATTCGAAGGTTGGACATGCTCAGCGACCGTGAGTACGTGAGCCCGCCACAAGCCTCGACACTGCCGAGTGTGGCGGACAGTCAGCCGTGGAGCCACATTCCCACGTTCAACCTCCTCTGAAACGGCCTTGATGCGCCGCATTCTCTTCTTCGGGTAGCTAAGAAGGACTCAGACCATGCGGCGGGCCCTTCCGCATCGTATGGCTGTGGCGTGTCTGGGAGCCCTTGGGGGTGGCGGACATGCCCGTCGACCATAGTAGAGGGCTGGGCGATCAGTTCGGATGCCACTCACGAGCGACTGTACATGCGAAAAAGGGCGTTAGTCAATCGACCGATGCCAGGAATGCGGACGACATTCCACAAGCCGGCGGTGCAGAATGTGCCTGGAAAGGGCAGTGGTCGGTCAACCTGCTTGAACGATATTGAGCAAATTTAGGGTGAGACATGGCATTCCGGAGGAGAAGATGGACGCTATGCCAACCACCTGATCACGTTGTGTACCTGACGCCAATGCGAGGCAGAGCGGGTAGGCCACGAGGTGGAATTACACCAGACTACATATGGCATTTCAACACCAGATCTGGACAACGTCAAAGACAGAACTAAATTCCGTGTGCTGGACCCTGCATAAGTGTCTGAGATGGTTCGATCTGGGGTATCATTGCATACAAGAAATCTATACTCATAACTCGTCCTCATCATCCGATAACCACACAATGGTCTGCTTCGAGGTATTTGGAGACGATTCGGCTTTTGGCTCAACCTCGATGACTTGCTCTTCCTTGATCGCTCGCGGACTGATAGAGTGATCAAGGACCACCACGATGTTCGGCTCCTCCTTCACCTTTGTCTTAACCATGGGTTCTTTGCTATCTTCTATTCCGCCCAGATATCCCTCGCCTTTCGGTTCGATCTGCCTGGTAGTGTCCTTCTTGTCCTCTGCCGGTGTGCCCCCATGCGGTTCTGGCTTGACGGTGCCAGCTTGGCGCTGCAAGCTCAGGTCTCCGGCCTCTCTCTTGACGGGGGACTTCTCGTCTTTGACCTCCATCTTGGCTTGTTCTGGGAGTCTCATCTTCTCCATCCTTTTCTCATAGAATGCGTCCAGTGTGTTTCGCCTTTGCTCTTGTGTCATGCTTTCTACTGCCAATGCAAACTCAGTTGCGCTGGAAAATCCAAAGGTCTGAGCCATTGTGCAGAATTGTCTTTGGCAGATATCATCTGGCGGATTAAACTCGTACTCAAACTTGATTGTGCCGGCGTCCTGGCTGTCGAAAAACAAAGCGCGATCGTCCTCAATGTCTTGACTTGTAGCTAATTGTGCTGCTCGAGATAATTTGTCCTCGACCTTGGAGGAGCCGACGACTTCTGAGTTCTCATGAGTGTATTCGACACCAGCACCCGCTAGGATCGCTCTGATTTGGTCACTCTCTTTGGTTGCAGTCCTTTCTGTCACAGGGCCTGAACCTTTGCTGTCGGAACCGATGAGCATGTTGGACAATGACTTGAGTCCGCCACTGTCATCCAGGTTTCCCTCTTCCTTGATGGCAATGCCGCCCTCTTCCTTCATAGCATCATCAGCCTTGAAGTCAACAAGATGTACCCCAGCTCGGGCTTCAGCCACGTTGGTTTTGTTGACAATATCGCGGAGGACCACCTGGTTGCCGTGGTACGAAAGCAGATTTTCAATGCCGAAGATTTCGCCTTTCCGCTCCGAGTCTTGCTGCACACCTTTGAAGTAGCGCCGCTCGTTAGAAGCATTGTAGCCAATATTCGCCTGTTGCTGCTTGTAAATCTGTCTCGCATAGGTAATCTCCTCGATTGTGCCGATTGAGATGAGGCGGAAAACATCTACATCGCGCGTCTGGCCAATACGATAGGCCCGGTCTTGAGCCTGAAGGTCATACGCTGGATTCCAGTGCGGATCCATGATAACCACTTTGTTCGCAGAGGTGATGTTCAGCCCCACACCGCCAGCCTTGGTAGAGATCAAGAAGACGAACGAGTTCGGGTCGGAGTTAAAATCGTCAACAACTTGTTGACGTTCTTCATAGCCCAGAGAACCGTCAAGGTAGCTGACGGAGTACGAAGTGTTGCTGAACAGGTACTGCAGCACATGTAAAAGGCGTACGCTATGCGAGAATACCAAGACTTTGTCACCAGCTTCGTACCAGAACTTGAGCAGTCGCCGCAGTACTTTCCACTTGCCGCAGAACTCTGGGTTCGCAAGGTGGAGGAGGGAATCGCGACTCCTCAGGTACTCAGCCCATTTCTCTGGCTGGGCTGCTCGCAAGAAGCGAAGTTCCCGTTTTTGCTTATCCGCTAGGTCGACCTGCTGAGGGATCAAGAGGCTGAAGTGACTACAGAGTTTCTGGAGGGATATAATGATTGGGAATACGAGCGACTTCCATGAGGTCCCTTCGCTGTCAACAGTATTACAACACCAACCTCCCTTGATCCCTGAACCGCATTGGCATGGCTGAAAAGCGCGGCGAACAAAATCAACAATTGGACTTTCCAACAGATTCTCGTACGACTCTCGCTGTAGATCGGAAAGAGGGCAGAAGACCACGCGGTCACTCTTCTTTGGTAACTGGTGAGCTATGAGGCTCTTCATCCGCCTTAGAAAGAAGCGTGGCAGGAGGTTCTTGACCAGCTTCTCGGCGATATCTCTGGCGTCACGGAGCTGCTGTCTAGTTGCATCGTGCGACTGTCCGACGGTCAGTGGTCTACTAATTGTTCGGTTCCACTCGCTGACTGTGCCAAATTGGCCTGGATTGGTCCAGTCCAACAACGTCCAGAACTCCTCGTACTTGTTCTGAATAGCAGTTCCTGTGAGACCGATTCGGCAAAGGGCGTTGATCTGGTGCATAGCTTTTGTCACACCCGCCGAGCTGTCCTTCATCGAATGGCACTCGTCTGCCACAACCACATCCCATTGGACTCGATTGATCTGGTCGCAGTGGTTTTTGTATGTGCCATACGTGGTGATCATGACTTCGAGACGCCCTGATCGAGCGGCGCCCAGCACGTCATCCTTGCCCGCTCCGTGATACAGGTCGGCAGCCCACCAACCCCACCTGTTGAGCTCATTCTTCCAATTCTGGGTGAGGGAACCAGGGCATATGATCAGAGCGCGAGGGTACCATTCGTCCATGGCTCGGTTGCGTCTGAATTTACGCATGCGTTTGGCGTCGCGGATATCGCCGGTTTTGCCAAAGGCTGCTGTGAGAAACGCGGCGACCTGAACGGTCTTTCCAAGCCCCATGTCATCACCTAGGATGCCACCGCGCTGGTAGACGAACAAGTGGTGTAGAAACCTGACGCCTTCGATCTGATAATCACGGAGATACTGAGCAATTGGGGCTGGGATGATGCCTGCTGAATGTTCCAATACAATGTCCTTGCACTCGTGACTGGGCTTGATGCCACTCCTTTTGTCGAAGCGTGGTTTTTGCTCGAGGTTCTCCTCGTCATCTGAGAAGTAGATGTCGTCATAAGTCGGTGGTAGACGCAAGCCAGCTGTACGGCGCTCATGATAGCCCTGGTCAAATGCCCTCCGGCGGATTCGCAAATAGTCGGGCAGAGCCTGTTCCAAGATGTCGTTCTCGGACAAGTTGTCGTCATTAGCGAGCCTGCCGTCAAAGCCGCGTGCGCCCTTGAGCGAATTGGTCCTTGCCACGGACGCATTTCTGGCTGTTGACTTGCTCTTGGCGTCTTTGGGGGCATTCCGTAAAGCTTTCTCCTTCTTCCGCTTTTTGAAAGCTGCCCAGTCGTCTTCAGATTCATCAGACCATTCCACCTTACAGACTGGCTCAGAGTGCCGCTTGCGCTTGCTAGGGAGCTCTTTCTTAATCTCAGAAGGGCCTACGTCATCGTCGTCTGAGATGGTGACTATTGCGGAGGGTTTCATTTTGGTGATGCATGCTTCGTGCTTTCGCGCAGTGCATGGAACAGCGCATGCAGGTTGCCTCTCAATTGTGGGTTCGATGGCGTTGGTGCAGACGCACAATTGGAACATTCGCGTGGCAATCGCGATACTTGGTGGCAAGTGGCGCGTCTGATGCAGCTGCATGCATATGTACTATGCATGCGCAACACGAAGCTAAAACGCTAGCACGTGACTGTGCTTGGTTTCGAGTCGCAACAGCAACAACCTCCTAGCGTTGGGCGCCATTTTACACATTACCCCAACATGGTCCATGACGGAGAGTGACAATCGATTATGAACAAATGGTCATCCGCTAGCCTTTATTGCTTGTCATGGCCAAATCTCCAAACTCTTGATGCGAGCCCATTTGTCCAAAAAAAAACATTTTGCAACCATAACGCCATGCCATGCCACTATATGAATTCCAAGAATATTCATCGACTGACCCCATGTATGAGCCGATACCATAACCCCTGCCCACCTACAAAAGCTCAAAGTCATCGAGCTTATCGCGGTACTTCATGATATTGCGCTTGATCTTGCTGCCAACAGTCCACGTGACGAAATCCTCCATACCCCTCGTCACCAAGAATGCCGGGTCCGTCACCGTCTCGGTACCGACTCGGACATGGCCCTGCTCGACCATCTTGGTGGCCGCAGAGACCGTCTCAGCCATGCGCAGGCGTGTCATGACCACGGGGAGCCTCCGGCGGGCAAAGGCCGAGACTGTGACGCCGTGCTCGACCTGGCTGAGCTTGGAGGCCGTGGGTAAGATGCCCATATCGAGAAGCTTGTTGAGCATGAGGTCCTCGTGCTTGCGCCGGACGGGGCTATCCGGGGGCAGGAGCGTGAGGCGGTGCGCAAGCTGGCGCAGTGAGCCGCAAAGCCTGTTATATCTGTGGTAGTCCTCGGGCTTTTGGATCATGTACCGCCGGATGACCTGTTTGGGGCGTTAGACCAGGTGAATCTCTTGAGAAATGTGAGGTGAGATGAACTTACGGCCGCATCTCTGTGGTCATTGTCCTGCTTCCATGTGATGAAGTCTGTCTTGCGTAGGAGCTTCTGCTCATGATGCTTGAGTTTGCGCACCATGGTGACTGCCAGCGAAGTTTACGATTCGCTTGTCTGATGGCTGTTCGTGGGTGGGATCTTACTGAATGAAGCTCTCGAAGATCGCGGCTCTGCGCAAGCCTAGCAACCGCCAAATGGAACTTTTTGTTATCGATAGGGCTCCTCCCTAGCGCGGGCGCCCGCTGCCTCCAAGCCCCCCAAGGCTGCTGGCAGTTCGAGGTCGAGTGGGGCCAAGCTCGCGAACGCTGTAAGTGGGCGCTGGAAAACCCACCACCACGGGCACCAGCGATTGCAGGCGTCGAGGGCATCTCGAAGGCATCACGAACGACCTCTACCCAGCCTAGCCACATCTCACATCACACCCAGACCAACATGCCGCCACGGATACCTCTCACCCGCGCCCTGGCGCAGCCGCTGGAGCACCTGCGCTGCCAATTCGCGCAGTTGAGCACATCAACCACCAAGCAAATCCGTACGTTCATGGACAAGTTACCACATGCATCTGCGTCACGCACACCACAGAAGCCACGTCATTTACTGACCCTCCCGTCCCTAAACCGACAGTGATTAAAGACGTCCCCAAATCAGCAACAAGCAAGCTCCTCGACCTCGGCTCCTCATCCTCCTCGACCTCCTCAGGTGGAGGCGTGTCCGACCTGTACGCCGCGATCCGACGCCCAGGCACAACAGCACCAGACCGCCGCCGCACGCGCGAGGAGGCCCGGCTAGAGCTCGAGGAGAAGCTGAAGCTGAACAACCAGCGCGAGGATTACCTCCGGCAGCTCTCCCGGAAGTGGGCGACGGGGGACATCTACTCCCCTCACGACCTCTCCCCGTCGGAGATGTCCAAGTTCCGCACGGCGAGCAGCCGGAAGCAGGACCTCGTCGACGTCCTCGGCCTGAGGCCGCTGGACATGTACCGCAACTTCAGCTTCGTCGCGGAGGCAATCACGCCGCATGGGCGGATCCGGCCGGGCGCCATGACGGGTTTGAGGCCCGTCAACCAGCGCAAGCTGGCCAAGGCGGTGCGGAGGGCTATCGGGCTCGGCATCCACCCTTCTGTGCATCATCACCCGGAGTTGTTGTTGAGGAATATCCAGCGGACGAAGAGGCAGAATGAGGCTACGAGGGCGACATATGGTGCGTAGAAGGGCATTGTCAAATGGGTTCGACGTGTGCGGCTACAACCACCAGCGAGAGGGATATTGTGCTGAAAACAGTCATTGGACGAGTCAAGTTTCCGACCACGACTTGCATGAGCAAATACAATGTCTCAAAGATCAGGCTATCCGAAGACATTTTGGCATCACTCAAGACAAGAAATGATCTCGCGGGACACGCCTCAAACTTTATCACATGTAAATGTAACAAAATATTGTAAAAGAACAAGAGACACATATACCAGTTCTATCTTCAACGTCCACGGCCGTCCAAGACAAACGCCATGTTGTGTATCATGCCAAATTTGGATCACTGGTCATTATACACATATATACATTCTCCGAGTACCCCAGGAGGACAGACTCCTTACACGACATCACTTGCCCCCAACTTTTCGTATGCTAGGTTTTTATAGTACAACATGGCCATGGCCTCATGAGCTTGTCACCGACTCTGCTAGCGGCTCGATCTTCCAGGGCCTCTGGAAGCGGTACTTCAGCTCGCCCTCAATTTCCCGCTTTTTGAACTTCCTGTTCAGCTCTTCAAAGATGGGCGGAAACTCGCCCTGTGCGAACTCGCAGAAGGCCTCTCTTTCTCTGTCTGACTGCAGGGCGTTGTGTATTATACCAAGACTGTCCATGTCAAGTTAGCAAGACACGCTCGCACTGGCCGGGATGAAACAGCTGTCATAAGAGCTCAGGAACATACGTGATGGGTTCTGGCCGTTTGCCCACGACGCCCTGCATTTCTTCCAGGAGCGTCTGGGCCTTGTCGAGGTTCCCATGTGCCGCAATGGCCGCGACGTAGGCACCATAGACCTCGGGGGGAACCTCGATCTCCATCCTCTTTATCTTTTCCCACAACTCGGCGGCCAGCTCGTCGCCACCAGACGTAATCTCGTATGCCATGAACGCCAGATGTAGCGAATCGTATGATGGCCCTTCAACAGAAACGGTGATGTGCTTCCAGAACTCGAGTGCGATGTAGGCAGTGTCGCAGGAAATGTACGCCACCATCAGCGAATTGTATAGCTTCGTGTTCGGCTGCGTAGTCGTGTCCATCTTCCACATATTGTGTACCATCTTGAGACTGGACTCGTCTGGTGCAGTGCCCAAACCCTCGAAGAAGGCAGTATAATCTTCGACCGTCGGCCGAATTTCGGGATTGGAGTGTGCTCGCATATGCCCAAAGACATGACATGCCATATCCGCGCGTTTTCGACCAATGAAGGAAGTCATGATGCGAACGCGATCTGACCTTTCGAGCTCGGGGAAGAATTGCCGGAGCAAGGAATAAGCGTCCCACGCTCTGGCAGTGCTGTTCTGCTTATCGATGCAGTACTCTACAAATGCTTTACGCACAGTCCCTCGTTCTGCAATGCTGTAATATGCTGTATGCAGCGAGAGTGTGTCCATGACCTCGTACTGCTCGTCATTTCGCAAGAAAGCCATGCATATGGATACGACCGTGTCGGGCTCCAACGTGGCACCCCTTTGCTCAAGATGTGAAGTGATTTCCAGTATCTTCTCATAGTCAGGACTCGTTATAGCTCCGAGTTTCCGTATGAGCTCGTTGAGGATGGGGTGTGAGTTCTTGGTGGTATCCTCACCTAGGGATCGAAAAGCTTTTACGGCGCCATCGAGATCATTAGCCCGTAACCGGTATTTGATCTGCAACATAATAGTCTCCTCGTTCTTCTCAAAGCCCAGCTTCTCGCCAAGAGCAACGAAGCGCTCGGCGAGGTAGGGGTCGTTCTTTTCGATGGCCGCCTGTATTACCCGATTGATGGACTCGATGTCCGGCTGCGCGAAGTCCTCCGCGGCCCTCGCATTGCACACTTTGAACATGTGCTCAATATGCTCCGGGCCTTTCCCCGATAGCAGGACCGCCCACTGGAACGCAGCATCCCACAATGCCTTGTGCCGCTTCAACGACCCTGTCTCCAGCTTGTCCACAAGGTCCTCGTATATCTCTGTAGCCCATTTCTGCTCGCCGTTCCGCAATGCGAACAGCAATATCTCGAAGTATGTCGACCGTGAAGGGGGCTCGCCGCGTTTGATAGGCTTCCTCCACCATAATTTTGTCTCATGAACCATATCCCTCTTGGCGAAAAACGTCGTGATGACACCATGCATCGTCCTGTTGAACTCGATCCCTCTCCGCTTGAACTCGGCTATAAACTCAATTGCATCCTCCAACCTATCCTCTCTCGCCAAGCCATGCAAGACCGGCCGCCACAAGCTCGGGTCCGTGCCGCGACCTTGAGTCAAGGATTGGAGCAGGATGTCCCGAGCCTCGAGGGCATTACCAAAATTCGAGAACGCAACTATCAATCTCAGGACATGCGGCTCTGCATGTCTGCCTTTGAGCATATCGCCGCGTAGTTGCTGCCACAGGTCCTCGAGAGATGTATCGGTCGGCAATTCCAGTTTAATCCGGCGTAGGACCGAAAAGAGAGCCCTGGTAAGCTCGACGTGGTTCTCGGGAGTATCGGTTGGCGATATGGACAGCGAGTCGCGGGCGAGGCACAGATCTTCTTCGGAGAGTGTTTCGGAGCTGCCACTATTTTCGCCGTCCTCTCCCTGCTGTTGCTCTGGTTGCTGTCGTACTTCAAGATACCGAAGCACCTCGAGAGCGCAGAATGCTTGTGTTGAGTTGACGGTCCGCCCATGCTGTTTCTTGTAGTTGAAGAACTCGCGCCAGGCGTTGACGAGCTCTGTCCGTGTCGGTAGTCGTGTGCCCTCGTTACGATTCGCGAGATAGAGGAGCAGCGTCTCGTAGCCCGGCTCAGCCTCGACGTCCTTCAGTGCGCGAGGCTCCTTCTTGAAGATGCCGCCGAGAAATGTGCGTCGCTGCTGCACCGGTGTCCTGGCCACACGGCAGCCGACCGGGTACGTTCGGAACAGAGGTCGCGGAGCTGCTATGCAGAGACATTGTGGCGAGGACGAGGAGGTGGCGGCAGCGAGCCTGCTACTCGCTGTGGGCAGCAGGCGTCGCGAGACATGCCGGGCCAGATGTGACCGCATGGTAGGAAAGAGGCCGCTTTATGCGATCGCGGCTCTGCGGATTCAGCAAAAGTGCTTTATCGTTAGCAAGTCTGTCATGGTTGAGCGGGCTGGCTGTATGGGGTTGAGGTCTTGTGCAAGAAAGCTTACCTGGACATGACTGTTGCTATATGAGGGCAATTGACGAGCGGCCAGGTTGGCCGTTGGAAAAACTGGCGTTCCGTGATCTACAGTCCAATGTTCGCGAGGCAGGACGTCACTGAAGTCGCGATTCCTGCCCGCATGCCCTCCACAAAATTGCTGGTTCTCCAACGCCCAGCACGGCGGGCGGGCGAGTGAGCTTCAGCGGGCAGCTGCATGCCACTTGATGCTGTAATACCCCCCACTCCAGAGTTCAGAGCTCCTGAAATCCCTGCTCATCTGCAACATTCAACCACTCTATTAGAAGTTGCCCTGGAGAGCCACAACCACATGCGCTGTAGACGCACACGATGACATTCTGCAAGCGACCCTATTGGCCATATCTCACAGGTGGTTGCTCAGTTGACTACCGCGCTCTTTAGGTCATCCTGTAGGCATTTATTTGAAAAACTATCGTTGATATTACCAATTTCGTCACGATTCACGAAATGCTTGCAGAACTTGTTATGCACATTCTTCAATGCACAAGAAAGCAAGAGCCCAGGTTACGACCAGATAGCTGCGACATTTCTACCTACAGTCATTTCAACCTCTAACCTCTGGACTTCTTGACCTTTTATTGACGAGCATGGCCAAATGGCACTATAGACATGATGAGGATTCATAGTAATACATTATATTAATTGGTTGGGTAAGTCTCAACACTATGTATGACTGATAGGTCCGCATATTATTTCTCACTTAGAACGGCAAGCTGTGGCCGTGATGGCCAACAGTGGCGTGCACGTCGCGAGGAGTAACAACAGCGGCCTCACGCTCAGGAAAGCCGGTCCAGCTCCTACCATAAGTAGCAACAGCGTGCGCGATGGCCTTGCCGTTGATGATGTACGCCTCAGGGGCAAGGTTGTCAAAGGTGTCCTTGGCCGAGTGGTAGTTGGGGTCATAGATCTGGTTGGGAGTGCCGCCAAAAATGGCAGCCTCCTCCTCAGTCTTGACGCCGTCGGCACCAGTATCGAGGCCACCGCAGGGAATGCCGGCATCGAGGAACGGGCCGTAGTCGCTGCGGCCGTCGAACTCAGACGAGGTGAAGGGGATGTTGTTGGCAGTGTAGTAGTCCTCAAAGAGCTTCTCGGCCTCGGCAGAGCCAGCAGGACCAGACAGGTTGAAGGCGCTTCCGTCGCCGTCGTAGATCGACAGGACATAGTTCGGCGATGCAATCATGTCAAAGTTGAGGTACAAACGGATCTTGTCAAGCTGTTCCTGGGCCGTTTCATTGACATAAGTCTCAGCACCGACAAGACCCTCCTCCTCGGCAGCCCACCAGGCGAACTTGATTTGATTGTTGGTACGCCAGTTGGACAAGGCCTTGGCAATAGTGAGGAGACCACAAGAACCCGAGCCGTTGTCATTGATGCCAGGTCCTTCGGCGACAGAATCGCTGTGGGCACCAAGGAACAACACGTTGTCAGGATCGCCGTACTTGGAAGTTGCGATGACGTTCTGGCTGACAGTGTCGGTCACGTAGGAACTGAACGTTCCTGAACTCAAAACGGTCTCGCCGTTGGTAATTGCGTCGACGAAGCGGAGACCATCCGGGCGTGAGATGCCTCCCACGCTCACGAGCTCATTGGGACCACCGAGTGTGCCACCAGTCTTTCCAACCTCTTCGTTGTTGTACACAATAGCGGCGACTGCACCAGCATTCCCAGCGAGCTCTGCCTTGATGGCGAAGGTACATGTGCCACGAGCAATGAGTGCCACGCTCCCGGTAAGATCTGGGTAGTTCTCGGCCACACAGCCGAGCTCTGCCACGGGGACGAGTGGAAGATCGGTCCAAGTGCCGTTGTTTCCAAACTCGAGGCCGTTGACATCAATGTCCTCGCCGTTCACAGTGAAGACACTCGTAGACGAGATGGTGGCTGGAGTTCGAACCTCCTGGTACTCAAGAGTGTAGTAGTCGCCGAGGGTCTGAAGGGTCTCGGTGATGTACTGGACAGTCTTCTTGTGGCCGTCCGTGCCGACCACACGGTTGCGGAGCTCGGTCGAGTAAGCGATGTCCTGTAGGTCCTGCGAGCAGGCAAGGAGATCCTCAAGAACAATGGAGTCGATGAGCGGTTTCTATACGTTGTGTTAGCGTGCTGCTTCAACGGTGCTGAGCTTGAGGTTGACCTACGTCCTTGACAAGAGGCTTGCACGCAGCGGCATTGGCCGTGGAGACAAGCAGGCCAGCGGCCACGCCAAGAGCGGAAGTCGAAGTCTTCATGGTGTTGGCAGAGAGCGAAGGACGTCGATATCAAGCGAGCGTACTGGTTGTATCAGCTACTCTGAGAGCGAGGCAGAGAGGGCTGGAAACCGAGAAACATCAACACGAGGTTTCCCATGGCGGGGGTTCACTGCTTTATACACCCAGCCGTGTTGTGCTCCATGGCTATACACTGACCGATCCGAGTCACACATCGGAGCGGGCCAGCTGTACTGTCATGTCTTGCATGCCCTTGTCCTCTGCAACGCAACAGCATGGGGGGATTATGATCGCGGACGGGTCCACGAGCCGAGCCCGGAAACTCGGCTGGAGGTAGATGCGTGAGACACCGTCACCGTCTGCTCGAGGCTGCGTTGCGCGGAAACAAGAACAGGCTACGCTCCGAGATTGGCTCATGTTGGTCAAGATAAGGTGGTGTGGAGGTGATGGAGGTGCGGCGGGACAAGGCACACTGTTGGGGGTGCAGGAACACGCTGCAAGTTCGCGGGGCCCGGCATGCGAGCGACCCCAGGCACCTGCCTTTCAGGGCGATGCTCCCCAGAGCTTAGCCTCTCAAGCTCATTACACAAGGTCTTGGAAGTTCTTGGCATCAGCTCATCATCATGATCTTGGTCAGGTCCTTGTCCACACCGCGTCCACTTGAGATAACACTCTTGGCCCAACGAGCTGGTCCCGTTCCATTTGTATACGCCTCTCGGAACTGATGCAGCGTGCGCAGTTTTGAAGCTCTTCCGCTGGTTACTGTCTATGATACATTAAAATCACCCAGGCGATAGCTCGAGTGCCCATCCCTTCAGCATGAACGGCATCGTAGATAGCCTCTATAGAGCTAGCTTGTTTCCACGGAAACCCAGAGGCTACTGTTAAAACCAGCATCTCTCGACTTTATCCGGCATACCCACTTGACTACAGCTGGGTTGGGAAGACGAGACTACTACTATGAACCGCCAACCCGCCCACAATCAGCCAACTGTTCTATGGGCATATGCAGGATCGCCATGGCAGGTCTGCGGCTGAGCCAGGCCAGCATATTTGCGCGGCCCCAGTTCGCCAGTTCCGCTCGTGTCTGGACTTCCCCCGCAATGGGTTGCTCGTCGAAGCTCGCGTGCGTCCAGGGACAATCTAGCACTACCTTAACTCTAGTTCAAACCACCCGACCGCTGGCGCCACACTCAACTTAGAAGTCTAAAGGTAAATTCCGCGTGCAACCCCTGGCTGCCAACGCAGCATCGGCTGGACGGGCAGTATTAGCTCCGGCCTCCTAACATGCATTGCTTTCCGCCACAGCACAGAAGGCGAAGCATTGATCGTTATCATTGGCATTTCAATACAACAAAAATAGGGTAAAGGACCTAAGACGAAATGCGAATTCACAGTTTATTGTGCTGAGCAACCTTTTATGACCGAGAACCGGAAAAACGCCCATTCATGACGAAAGCAAAAATATGCTCGGAGCCTGCAACCCTAACCCGTAACGCCATTAACATCATATTGTAAACAACGCCATCCCTATTCCGTGAGGACCTTGTGAGTGCAAACTTCTGCATCTGCAGAAAATCTGCCAGGGACCGAGGACGACTTTAGTTCTCCAACCAGTCAAGGAACTCCGGTGTGAAATAGCTAACAATGATTGTTGCACCGGCACGCAGAATACCCTCTGTAACCTCGAACGCCATGGTCTTCAGGTCAAAGACACCCGCCTTCGCACCAGCGTGCACCATGGCGAACTCACCACTCACATGGTACGCAGCAACGGGCAGGTCGCGACCGAGCTCCTTGGCGTCACTGATGATGTCGAGGTACTGACTGGCGGGCTTGACCATGATGATGTCCGCGCCCTCGTGAATGTCACGAGTGATGGCGCGACGAGCGAGACCGCGGCCTCCCGGGGGGAGTTGGTAGCACTTGCGATCGCCGAAGCTGGGGACGGAACCCGCGGCATCTCGGAAGGGGCCGTACAGGCAGCCGGAAAACTTGGCGGCGTAGGACATGAGTAATGTCTTGTGCGCGATGCCCTCCTCGATAAGTTTGAGCTTGATGGCGCGAATGCGGCCGTCGTTCATATCTGAAGGAGCAACGCAGTGCGCACCCGCGAGGGCATAGGCGATGGCGACGTCTGAAATGCGGTCGACAGACAGCTGGTTGTTGAGGGTCGAGTCGTCGCGCAGGATGCCGCAGTGGCCGTGAGACGTGTACTCGCACAGGCAGACGTCTACGACGATGAAGAGCTGTGGGAAGCGTTGCTTGAGAAGGCGGATAGCCTGCATGACGGGACCCTGCGGGTCGTCGGCCGCGGTACCCAGGGCATCCTTGACCCCAGGCTTAAGCGGCACGCCGAAGAGAATGACTGACTTGAGGCCCTTGCGGACGAGAGGCTCAAGGAAAGGAACAAGCTTGTTGATACCGCGGCGGTACTGGCCGGGTAGCGAGGGAATTAAGGTCTCGTCTTCTTCGAGGTCGGAGACAAAGAGCGGGTAGATGAGCATGGACTATATTCGGAGTGGCGATCAGCAAGAGAATAATGAGCAGCGAGAGGACTGTGGTCACTGACCTTTGTCAATTGGCGCTCGGCCTGCCAGGCGCGGGCAAGCGGGTGGTGGTAGCCGCCATGAAGCTGACTGGAGATGTCACCAGAGATGCTGACGCTGGTGGCGGCAGTGCTGGCATAGGACATGGCCCGCGAGATGTGGGACGCGCGGTCGTCAATGGTCGAGACGGTAGAGGGGGCGTTGCCACGCATGGGCGGGCGACGGTCGCGGACCGAGAGGTCCTGGACGAGGCTGGAGAACGACATTGTCAAGTTGCTGTGGGCGGGAGGGGTTGAGGGGTTGGGCCTGGAGCCGCGAAGATGGGAATGTGCAAAGGTTAGAGGAGTGGTGAGGAGGAGTGGCGGCGAAACCGTCGAGGTGGATCTACTGCTACGCCGGAGTGAGGCGCTAGTCGCGGGGAAGACGGGAGTCGCAAGGCAAGACTATACAGCCTGCAAGGTGAGACGAGTCGACTCTACAGTAGTAGTAGTACGAGCAAATCGCAAAAAGGCGTCGGAGGAAGAAGTGAATATAGAACAGCTGACACGCTTGGCGGGTGAGGCGGTTAAGAGCAAGAAAAGTACAGCGAGGCAACGGGCTGTGCGACACACCGATGCATCGACAAGACGGGCCAATCCGGAGCTCGCCTTTATTCGAGAATACCACTCAGCCGACTCAGCATCCGGCCATGCCACTGCCGGCTCCTCAAGGATAAAAAAAAGAGGACCCTGATCCGGCCTTGCCGTCCTCCGCACCCGCACTTGTCGGCCTCGGCCTGAAGCGTCCTGTCCAATCAGCATCGCCGAGATTGCAATTCCGCCTCCCGCCAACTCCGATGTGGAGGATGTTGATCCGCCCGAAGCGCGCCTGGAATAACATCGAACACTGGCTGCAGTTCACTGCTTCGATACAACTCGTGACTATGGCAGCTTCTTATGTCTGACAGTTGCACGCCAAAGGAGTAGAAGTGGCTGCACGACCAGTTTTAACGGGGTCCAAGTTGTGTCTTGGCAAGGGAAAGGACTGTTAGCACGAGTTCTTCCAACACAATAAGGTTTATTCTTGGTCCACTTCCAAAGTTCACTTCTCAAGCACAGCCTCACCTGCCACTCCAACCAAATGAGGTGCCTCTCGTTGTTCTCAATCATAAGAGAGAGATACAAGATGATGTCTGGTACCACCGGCGCCCATTCCCATTTTCTCGACAAGCAGCGAACATCTACAACAACCCTAACCTCCTCCAAGCCCAGCTTCCTCCCCCAACCAACGCCGTGACGCCCGTGAAAACAATCAACCCTCCAAACCCACTCCCATACCCAAAATCAGCCTCGCCTTGCCACGCAACGCCCCTTGCAGCAAGACTCTCACTCAACGGGCCCGAGATGATATTACCAACCCCTCTCCCCGCAGCAAGCCAACCAAAGACCATGCTCGGATCGATAATCCCATGTTTCTCCCGATCTCCTTTGACAATAACATCCTTCATGATCCCCGGCCAGCAGGACGTAAAACTCCCCGCGAACAGCCCGTACACGACACAAAACACATATAACATCGGCAAGCTAACCGACAAACCCCACAACAAAAACACACCAACCGTAGCACCAACCGTAGACAGCAGGATACAGCTCGTGACGTGAAAACGGTCCGTGAACCAGCCCATGACAACACACCCAAACACGCTAGCCACGTTAACCAGCAGCACCGTCGAGGCAGAGGCGTACCCTTGGGCGCCGAACGCCGAGCGGGCGTACATGGGGAGGTACAGGCCGGGCAGGAAGAACCCCATGGCCTCGACAATGTTGAAGACCTGGTAGAGCAGGAAGCTCGGCATGCGCATGAAGCGCAGGTTGAACGGCTTCGCCGTCGTCTTGGCGCTCACGGGCAGCCGGGGCTTGATGAAATACGACAGCGGCGCCGTGAGGAGGAACAGCAGGCCGGACCACAGGCGCAGGGTCGAGCGGAAGCCGATTGTCGCCAGCAGGGCTTCCATCATCAGCGGCAGGATCACGCCCGCCAGGCCCGTGCCGGACCACATTATCCCGTAGGCGAGGCCTTTGCGGTTCACGAACCATTCGTCCATGTACTGTGCCCGTGTTAGTGGTGTCGGCTTTTTGTGTGCATGTGTGTGTGTATAAAACAGGGGAGCCTCTCTCTCTCTCTCTCTCTCTCTCTCTCTCTCTCTCTCTCTCTCTCCGGGGGTTTGAAAGGAAAACGACAAGAGACACATACCAATATACAAGGACAATAAGCGATACCCCCGCCAAGCCCATATATAATCCCCTGGGTGACAATCAGGTGTCCCACGGTCTGCGAGAACGAACTCATCGCCAGGGCAAGACACATCATCAGCAGCCCGAGGATGGGCATGTATCTCGTCCAGCGGCCAAACATCCGGCCCGTGCCCAAGATCAGGGGCGCGGTCAGATACATGATGCCCATCGCGCAGGTGCCCACCACGGCGATGTTGGGCTGTCCCTCAAACGGCGGGTGGGTGCTGTAGTGCTCCTGAAAGACGCCAAAGGAGAAGGGGAAGCCTGTTTAAAGGGGGGAAGCGGTCAGTCGAGCTCAGATTTCTGGTGGGAGGAGGAGCGGAAAATTGGTATCTGCGATACAGGCGTAGCATGAGTGAAATCGGAGGGCGAGAGAGAGAGCGGAAAACAAAAAGAAATGAGCTGAACCGTACCCCATACAAGAGCCTCCACGGCAAAGCACGCCGTCAGGAACAACCATGCGTCTTTGCCCCCGTCGACCGGAGGCAGTGCGGCCATCTGCCGCTCATGTTCGTCGTCGTGGTCGCTGAGGTCGCTGGGAGTCGCGGTACCAGGTGAAGAAGCATCGAGGGCCGGGGTGGGAGTCTCGTCGCCAGATGAGCTCGCGATGAGTTCCTCTTCCCTTCTGCTCGACTCGAATCGCGCTGCCTCGAGGGGTGCGAGCTCCATCGTCGCAACTTGCGCCATGACTTGAAAGAGTCTCTGCTGCTGCTCTATCCTCGTGATGGTGTTTCTTTTTTCTTTTCTTTTTTTCTTCTTATTTTCTGCTCTTTCCTTCCGCGAAATGATAAATTTTGAAGATCACAGTTCAAAGTTTCCGGCCACGTTTTTTTGGGAGGAATTTATTAAAAGAGCCTGTCTACTAACAAAAAGCAACTGAATCGCTGCACCGTTCTAGAACACTTCTGTTGACAATAGGGCGTGCCTGAAGGCTAACCCCCCCACCTGACAACCGCTGTTATCCGGGATTGTGAAGTGGAGAAGGATGCGAAGAACCTTCACAGACTATTGGCGGTCCCGAGTTGCTGGGTCCGGTCGCGGAGCCGTTGGAGTTTAGCGCTGGCTCCTGTCAACGGTCGTCCCGGCGCTGGCCGACGATGAGTAATTATGGTGTTGGCCGCTGGTCATTATAATGCACGCGCGCTGTAACTAAACCTTTTTGCGCCCGTGTGTATGACAATCTGCACGCTTAATACATGGAGAGGAGTCGTGTAGAGTTCGTTGTGAAGGAATCGACTATGCTACTTTCAAAGTCTTGATGTGCACGCCAAATTTACATTTCATCACTGATCAGGCATGCACCAGTCACTAACCCCGGTATGTCGTACTGATGTATATAGGAATTTGTATTGAAAAGTCGCTAGTGGGTATCGGCCAGTTCATAAACTCATAAAGCCAAGAGTTCGGATCTCCATATTCGATGACCGGCTCAAGCCTCTCTCAATTATTTTGATTACACGCGTGTCTTAGTCTTCACCATTTCACGCTTAATAGTGGCGACGGGTTGTCAGACGCGGGCTGCGTCTGCTGCCACGACCGTCAGTGCCGTGCATGCGCTTGGTGCCGGCAGCCTGTGACATCCATGTTAGTATCCGAATCGTTGAGACCAGAGAACACGTCATTATCGAAATTCGGGTTGTGGAAGCTTACCTTCTGGGCAGGACGGTGCGTGAGAGTGCCCTTGAGCTTGAGCATGGCGCCGCTAACCTTGTCCTTGAGGGTAGGCTTGCGCTTGTGGTGGTGGACGGGCGCGGTGGTGGTGGTGTGGTGAGTGCGAGCGGGCTTGGAGCGACCGCTGCTGAAGAGGCCACCCCGGCGGCGGGTGGTGGTGGTGGTAGTGTGGCGGGATCGGTAAGGCATGATGGCGGCTGTTAATGTAGTTGTTTTAAGGTTGTGATTGCAAATGTGATTGATAGTGGATGTGCTGGGGATTGGAACTTGGTCAAGCTGAAAGTAGTCTTGATGGTTTGTTTGGTTGTTTCGATGATAGATCAAAAGACAGTGGAAGAGAAGGATATCACGAGCAATTATATAGACCGAGAACATATCTGCAAGTGTAACAGAAGCAAGTGCCAACTCTCATAGTATGAGGGTGTGATGCAACGTGTTGGCAGATCGGACCCTGCGTCTCAGCCCATGATGTCAATTGAGGGAGCCCAGATCCATGAGCCTGGCGATCCATTGAGGAGCTGTGCTTGCGGGACAAAGACCCTGATTGTTGTTGTTTTCGTCGCAGCCGCCAACGGGTAAAGGGTGCAGCGCTGATTGGGTGTGAACCCTGATTTTCTGGTGCGGCTACATCATCGAGATCACGGCCCGTCTTGCACGTACAGCCCCAGACGACGCTCTTTGGACCCTGAAATCTTGGAGGGGCAGGGCGGCATGTTCTGGCGTCAGGTATGACGTCGACCCCTGCTGCCAGGCTCGCCAGGGTCGCGTGGGGTTGGTCTCGAACCTCGAGGGCTGCGCAACACTGCGCACGCGGGCCATGTGTGGCTTGACGTGATCTTCTGAGAAACCGGTTTTTGCTCTCGATCAGGCACGGCACGAGCTCCCGCAACCCATGCCTTTGTGGCTCCAGATTGTGGCAAAGGCCCACCTCAACCCACTGACATTGACGTGGATCGCAGAGACAAGATGGACTGTGTGCTTGTCGTGTGGCACTTTATGACTGCATCCTCCATCATTTGTCACCTTGGCAATGCCAGGTTCGGGCTGTGGTGTAACTAACTAGCAGTTTCCGTATATTCAAGCTTAAAGGGGCATCTTCTCCGGACGACGGGATTGTCTCTTGACACACGTATTTTGTGGATACAAGACATGGCTCCTGCGGGGACCAACATTGACACTCTGATACATGTCTCATTCAGCGGGTAACCTGCTGGCGTGGTGCAGGTTATACACGACTAGTAGTCTCTTGTTGTTGTTGTTGCCCTAACTCCACCCCGTCTTCAATTAGTCTTGACCGGCTCGCCGGCAGTTACTGGCTTCAGCTGTCAGCTTGCCAGTCATATTCACATCAGTGGCGTGGGGTCGTGGCGTTCTTCTTGATTGTTGCAAGGTCCTCGCCCGAGAGGCCCAGTTCCTGTTTTGCAAACTGCGCAAAGCCTCCATACTTCTTCTGCACTCCATCCACGAAAGACTTCCAAGATGACGCCCGGAGACTGCAGAGGTTGTAAAAACCAGGATCGTCTGCGGACTTGGCATCGGTCTCGTTGACAACGACCTGCAGTAGCATGGGCCGAACTGGCTCGGTACCAATCCTTGAGAGCAAGTAGTCCAGCGTCACTAGGTCTTCAGATGCACCTGAAAGCGTCAGGAGCAAGCCCGCAAAGATGCCAGTTCTGTCTCGGCCGGCTGTGACGTCGATGGTTAGCAACCTGACTTTGGACAGCAAGATGACTCGTCTCTTGGTGGCATACCGGTACAATGGAACAGGAACGGCTCGTCGGGGCGGTCCCGCACATGTTCGAGGATGACCTTCCAGCTTCTGCGATAAACATCAATCATGTCCAGATACATGCCCTCATAGCCCGCGTTGCCTTCCCCATCGACGAAGTGGGCCAACTCCGGCTTTAAGTCAGGCCGGATGCTCTGGATCCAGGTATTCTCTACACCTTCGACTATCGGGTCTGGCTGGGTCTTGACCTCTTCTGGAGAACGCAGGTCAAAGATGCGCTTGATGCCGAGCTTTTCCTTGAGCACAGTCTTGCCATTGTCTGTGACATTGGAAATGAGGCCAGAACGGTAGGCAAAACCTGGGCGGAGCGGGCTGTTTGGTAGCAGACCGAGATCTCTGGTGTTGAACGTCCCATCTACGTAGACGAATGGAGGGCTTGTGATAACAGGGGCGTACTGCTCCTTTGGGATCTCCTGGTTCACATCTGTCTCTGCAAGCTTGAGGAGGCTAGCCGCGTCGGCCATGTTGGATCTGTTGTTATGACTTTGCAGAGGGGCGCCCCAGAATATGGTATGGTCGTCTATGGCTGTGAATACCTTAAGGTAGGTGTCTGGATTCTTTGGTGCCTTTAGAGACTGATGGGTCTTGATTTAGACACCAGCACAGCCTACTTTGGGTACTTTATGTGATTTGGCAAAAGCTGCCTGACGAGGCATTGCCATGGCCTGGCTCATCTCACTGCCCGTCTGGTGCATGTGTAAGCCCCGCCCCCCGCTCCTTCCCCAGCAAGGGTCGCAAAGAGGCGTTCCGTGTGATGCTTCAGCTTCAGTGGTTTGCAGGAGTAGTGCGGGACCCGCGGGAGCCTCGCCAAAGGGAGGCAGGTTTCCGAGGACGCCGGTCCCAACTACCTCCCATCTACCAGCATTTCCATAGATGCCCACCTGGGAAGATCACAGGTCATGATTGTGCAGCATGTCTCCTCCAAGGTCGATGGGCGTTGGATCTGGGTGTATGCAGGAACCTGAAATCTGATGCAAGGATCGGACACCAAAACGGCGCTGATTTTAAGCTTCACGTGCGCTACAAAGGTCGCATGCTCCAACCTTGTCAAGGGTACTACTGCGGTAAAGGCTGCTTGGACCACCAAGTGATTGTCCATTCGATATCGAAACCAACCGGATAAGACTATGAACAATGATCAAGTAACCCAACGCGAGTGACTTATTTCTATGGAGTCCCAGCCATGTACGGATGGCATCTGGGACTACCAGACAGCGTCCCTCAATGGTGACTGCCTGTGAGGTTTTGCCCCGAGCAACACCAAGGACTGGTCCCTGCCAAGCCGGCACCAAGCGAGTGGGTCTCACAACTTGACCACTTGCAGCCGTCAAGATGGTGCACCAAAACATCTTTCTCGCCTTGTAAAAACACCATTATTGTACCTCTCACGTGTAGGCACGAGCAATGAACCGATCCTGGCTGCCGCGAGCAGGCGGCGCTTCACTGCTCAGCTACGGCTCCGCAGCTGTCGTCGGCATCGCCGCCCTGCTCAAGCTACAGGAGCACGCCGCCGAGTACTTCGGCTCAGAGACACACTGCTTCAAGTCGATCAGGACAAATTGGGATGATCTGCCCACGGCGAACTGCTTCACTGTCTCTCCCAAGGGTGTGATCACAAATGTATATGCTCTGGACCAGGAGAAGCCTGGGACTGGAAAAGAGAGGATCAGTGAGGGTCATGTCATCCCTGGTCTCTGGGACGGGCATGGGCACTTGCTGCAGTATGGCGAATTTCTGCATTCAGTAGATCTGTTTGGGACCACTTCTCTCGATGAGGCTAGAACGAGAGTGCGCGAGTACGCTGAGAAGAACCCGCAGGCTGGGTCCAAGATGGAGTGGATTACCGGTGTTGGTTGGGATCAGATGGCATATGGGCAGATGCCCACGGCGGTAAGCACCACCGGTTCGGATCGAGGGGGCGGGCATCACTGTGGAACTATGCTGATATCTAATGACAGGATGATCTGACTGCTGATGAGACACTGGCCGGCAAATTCGTGAGTATCTCCCTGCTTGCCATTATCGCGACTTCTGTGCTCCAAGACGTCGCGAACCGACGCTGATACTATTCCCCCGAACAAGATCGCACTATCTCGCGTAGACGTCCATTGCATATGGGTTTCCCAAGCGGTCCTCGATCTTCTGCCTGATTCCATCCCCGACATCCCCGGCGGCGAGATCGTTCGCGATCCTGGCATGGGCGTATTCTGCGACAACGCCATGGATATCGTCATGGCCCTGTGGCCGAAACCCAGCAAGGAGAAGAAGGCCAAGTTCCTCAAGTCCGCAATGACCAGCCTTAATGAGCTCGGTCTCGTTGGAATGCACGACGCCGGAGTCACCCCGGATAATTTGGAACTGTATCGCTCTTTATCTGATGGTGAGGACTGGACGGTCAGAGTGTACGCCATGGTGGAGTGCTTCAAGCGCAACACTTTTTGCGCGGACGATGTTGAGCGTCATGTAAGACCTGATGGACGTCTGAGTATTCAGAGCGTGAAGCTCTTTGGCGGTAAGGCTTCTCGCACACTTTACCCCCTCCGCTGCTATATTACAATACTGAGAAAAACCTCCAGATGGTGCCCTTGGAAGTTGGGGCTCAGCCATGATCGACCCCTACACCGATCGCCCTGACACATCCGGCTCGCTCCTCGTCAACGCCACAGAACTAACTTACCTAACAACCGCTTGGTCTCAACGAGGCTTCCAAGTCAATATCCACGCAATAGGCGATCTGGCAAACCGGTACGCCGTTGACGCCATGACCGTCGCGCTCCGCCTTCTCTGCCCGGATCTCCTTACCAATGGCCCTGCCACCGACCTCAAAGCCCTATCTGCATGTCAGTCCAAGCACCGCTTCCGCATAGAACACTCCCAGATAATCCACCCCACGGACCAAGCCCGGATCCATGCCCTGGGCACCATCCCTTCGATCCAACCAACCCACGCAACTTCAGACATGGCCTACGCGGAGCTCCGCCTAGGCCACACCCGCACGGCAAGCGAAGCATATCGGATGCGCTCCCTCCTCCCCCTCAACCCAATATTGGGGAGTGACTTCCCCGTCGAACCTGCGGATCCGTTCCAGGGAATCTATGCGGCGATCACCCGGAAGAGCCCACACACGGGCACCGCGCCAGACGGGTTTCCCAACGGATGGTATGCGGACGAAACGCTCACTCTAGATCAGGCGGTGCGTGGGTTCACGCTGGGTCCGGCGTACGGCGGGTTCATGGAGGGCAAGGCGGGAGTGATCAGGCCCGGCGCGTTTGCGGACTGGGTTGTGCTGGATGGGAGGTTGGAGGAGCTGGAGAGCGTGGAGATGCTGAGGAATTTCAAGGTAAGAGAGACTTGGGTTGCTGGACGGAGGGTTTTCAAGAGGGAGTGATGTTGGGGAGTTCATCACAGGATGGTGGCTGGAAGTATTGCCTTACGCCCCCCGTCCCCCCCCCCCCCCCCATTCTGAACGCGAACCAGTATGACTACCACCACTGTGGGGAAGGTAAAACAGAATAAAAGGATAGAAGACGAAGAAAAAGGATAGAAACGAGCTCTATATTCGGCTCGGTTTCATGACAAATGGATAAACAAGGGCATTAGAGAAGAACTAGGGAAGCCTTTCACGGCTGCGTACACGAAGATAGAGCTTAGAGTTCAGGTCATAAATGTAGCTATATATCAATCTCTCAAGAATCTTCTCATGAGGAGGAGTGCAATGCGCTACAAGCGCCGACCCTCAGAGCACCAATACTTCACGTCGAAGTCGGAAGATATCCTTTTGATTTACGCAACGCGGATCCCAGACACAGAACTGCTTCAATAGGCGCGAGGGCGTCACGGAAATAAATAATTATGCGCTTTATAAGATTTATATTCGATCGCTCATCCCTTCTCATTGTCCTCCGTTACATCAGTATTCTCCATGCGCTGGATACAAAAAGCTAAGTACAATGCTAACAACTTGACTGCACCGTCCCGCTGTAGTGCCACGGGCATGCCCAGAGTGTACGTACAAAGGGTGCCTGAGCCAGGCTCAGGTGGGCAGGAGGTGTATGGGTTGGTGGGTGTGTGAATTGTGGTTCGTGAAGAGGAAAATATAAAAACACGGAAACGCCGTCAGATGCACAATTGTTCGTCCAATCATCGTCACCTATCCCTCCGACCCATAGCCATGGGCGAGGTAGAGACGTCGCCCGCAGAATATGCGATATGCTTCGTCGTCAAGCAAAGGACATATGGAAGAAACAAAAGCCCCCTCCTTGCTGCTAGACTCCTCCGAATGTGATGAAACGCCTGCCAGTTCGCCTGTCTCCAATGCGAGCTTGTAAATGCGAGTGTTGTGTGTGATGCAGCAATAAAAGTCGACTGTATGGATGACGACTCAATCACGACGAGATCGACTGCCGTGCCTGAGCCTCATCACAACGCGGCACCCCAGGCTATGTGTGGCGTGTTCGCTTGCCATCCCGACCGAGTGGATCCTTGCCGAAACTCGCTATGCTGCCGACATCGAATAGTTCCGCAAGGTTGATTGTACGTTTTGTTCCTGCGCCTCTGCCAAGGTTGTTGCTCGTTGTGTTGCCGCCGTTCCGACCCCGAGGCGGCCGTCTGTCTCGTCGCCCCTTCGCGTTGCTATGCGACACCGATGGTAATGTGAGGCCTGCGGTCAGTGATGTGGTGTTGTTATTCTCGGCAGACTTGGACGAATCAGAGAGGTCGAGGTTGGCGAGGTTTAGGTAGGATTCTGAGGGATACGGATGGGCCGATTGGAACGTGAAGTTGTCTTGGCATGGGACGATAACTGGCTCGTGCTGAGTGGGAGGCACTTGTGAGGTCGATGGCGTCGAATCAGTGGGAATCGCTGGAGAAGGCAAATATGCTGCGCTCTGAGCTCGTGGCAGCTCAGGCGAAGGAACAGGCTCCGGCCGATCTGACTCATCCTCGCTCTCGTTTGTGTGGATATTGCTATCGCGCCCTTCGAGTCTCTCGGTCGCCCATTTCCTGATTTGCCAGCCTTCGCCGTCGCTGACACCAATGTTGCGGCGGTCAAGGAAGGTGAGAAGGTCGTCGAGGCAGTCCTGGTAGCCGTCGGAGCGGGCTTTGGACTGTGCGGCGGCGGATGTCTTGTAGAGCTTCGTGACGGAGAGAGCGGCGGCCTTGAAGGCGTCGAGGAGCTGCTCAGGGGAATCGGCAGCTGGCGCCTGCTTGATAGGGGAGGACCCCCGAACGTGGTGGTCCATGGCTGCCGGTCAGACCAGCGCAATGAGGGTGAAGCGGCGATCGAGCTGTAGGAGCCGGTGTCGAGGATTTGCTGTAGGAGCCGGCTAGCGGTCGAGTCGCGCAACTCTGATCTGCCTTGATGAAGTCGGGTGAAGAAGGTGGTGGTGCAGTGATGACGGGGAGGGGCGGATAGGGTTGTTTTTGCAGAAGGGAGAAGCCGGCTCTGCTTGGGTGGTGTGGGGTGGCAGCTCTTAGAGGGCAGCAGGCGCTTGGCTAGTGCTGGCTGATGACTTCAGGCACTCTAGGGCTGGTGTTGCAGTCCTTCTTCAGTGGTGGAGCTGAGCCCAGTCAGAGCGCTGGGGTGGGCAGACGGACAGAATGCGACGGAATCCTTATGGGTCGGCAGAAGAAGTCGCCTGTCAGAGCAAGAGTGAAGCGACGGCTGTGCGGCGATGGCAATGAGGTCTTGTTCAATGTATGAGAATGAATGCATCATTGAAAGATGCGCTGGTGAGGCATATTAAGGCTCCATGTCGGGGCTGTGGCTCCTCTTTGTCATCATCTGGGCGTGCACCCGTGTGAGACACACTCGGTATCACAGCCTCGGGAGCGCCAAGTCAACCGTCACGGTACTCATAGCGGCACATGACCTGTCCGCATGCTACCTGCCTCATCCGCACCTATGGCAACAGCACAGGCAACGCCCCCTGCCTGCCTTGGACTCGGCCACGATGGTGGCTCGACGCGGTCTCTCTCAGTGTCGATACTGAGATGTTTCGCAGCCAGGACTCAACATGTTGACGGCGACTGTTGTTGTCGTTGTTGTTTGTTGTTTGTCTCACTCTCGGGCACCACCCAGCATGTGAGCCCAGCCCAGGGCACCCACCGCCTGCCAGCAGGTGCTGCCGGCGATGGTCCTCCGTATGGCCCGTGCGCATTGTCTCCCGGGCCTGGCCTGGGCTCCACTCTCCGCCGCCGGGCTCGGCCCCACTTTCAAGCAACGGCCCTCGCCGGCAGCTGGCACAGGCCGGCGGCACCTCTCAAGACGCCGCTGGGACAACTACTTGCGGACACCCATTGGCTCAACCAATTGTGAATTGGCTCACAGTGCCTTGTAGTATTCTGTCAGGTGTGGAGTACCACAGCTCTTGTACTAGGGCGCTCAAGTGTGCTTGCTAAGCTCATGTATGGATGATAAAGTGTCTGCCCGTTCAATACGGGAGAGACAGGTGCTCAAGTACTAAATGCAAGCTGATAACCTCCCGTTGGGCAATTTAAGGAACATCTATGAAAAGACATCTCCATGATGCGTGTGGTGACATGTGGCCAAGGCTGAATTAGTGGTGCGCTCTGAGTCAAGCTTCTTCATACACACAAAGACCGTCTATCAGCTCTCGATGTGCAGCGCTTTAGGAGAAGGCCAAGAACTCTCCATGAAACTCGATACTGGTACGCTCTCTTGGATATGCCCATTTTGGCAATCGTGGATTCTTATTTACAGTGATGGCGTGGCTGTCGCCAATCCGTAGAGTGACTGCCAAGCTCCTGCTGAGCAAGCAGGGGCGCTTCCCATTCGCTGGGCCATCCATGTCTTGCCTAGTGTAGTCGCTGCCGTGATCCAGAAAAAAAGCGCCCGCCCACCTGCATGCACGGCGCCTTCCAGACAAGGTTGGAAAGCCAGCCAGCCCATCACGCTTCATCTCCCCACGCGTCAACCACCCTGCAGACTCCTTTCCTCGCGACATCATCCCTCCGCACAGTCGAGACGACAACAAGTGGTGCGCCGCCGCCTTCGTTTTTGCAGTGCAAGACAGCATCTCGCTAGTACATTTCGGTCGACCACGCGCGTGCAACTTGTACTTGACGGCGCGTCTTTGTCGCGTTGAGTGCTCGCAGCACCCTTCTCCTGCTCACCAAACCGCCACTTCCGCCGCAGCGAACGCGGACACCTGCAAGAACTACGCACCACAGCCATGGCGCCACGCTCAAGAGCCAGCGCTGTTGCTGATCCGGACGCATCAATGTCCGATGCAGCCCCCGAGGTTTCGAGGGGCCCTGACGAGATGGTATGGCAATTCCATCTGGGCGCAAAAGTTAGAGAGGCGATCGCAGCCTCGACCGTTAGGATGGAATTCAAACTGACAACGCGTGCTGCAGGAAGTAGATGAGACCCCGGACTACACAGACAGCGATACAAACCCCAACACAACAGCGAGCAGTGTCGCTGGCGACCACGTAGACGGTCGTAGGAAACGGTCAGAAGCGTCCCAGCTCCGCCGCAGTATTTTCGGCAAGAAACATGACGCGCTCGGCTCATCAAAAGTATGTTGTATTCACCTATTCAGTAGATATCTTGTGTCGGCTATATGACGTACGCACTTTTCTGACACGAATGACGCTCTATAGGAAGACGACAGTATCCGACGATTTCGCTATCTACTTGGTCTGACTGATCTCTTCCGCCACTTCATTGAGACGAATCCCAACCCAAAACTGCGTGAGATCATCCAGGAGATCGATAGGCAAAACGAAGAGCAGTCAACCAAACAGAAGAAAAAGGGTGCCCGGCAGGGCGGTGCAGCTACTGGCCGTGCGCGCCGTACGGAAGCTGAGGAAGATGCTGAACTGCTCAAGGATGAGCGCCATGGAGGCTCAGCTGAGACTGTCTTTCGCGAGTCGCCATCGTTCATCCAGGGTACTATGAGAGATTACCAAGTTGCTGGCCTGAACTGGCTCATCTCGCTGCACGAGAATGGTATCTCTGGTATCCTAGCCGACGAAATGGGTCTTGGAAAAACATTGCAGACTATTTCCTTCCTCGGATACCTCCGATATATCATGGAGATCAACGGCCCTCACCTAGTTGTCGTGCCTAAGTCAACCCTCGACAATTGGCGGCGAGAGTTCGCCAAGTGGACACCAGATGTTAATGTCCTGGTCCTCCAAGGTGCCAAGGAGGAGCGAAATGCTCTCATCAACGAGCGCCTGATTGACCAGAAATTCGACGTCTGCATCACGAGTTACGAGATGATTCTGCGCGAAAAGTCACACTTGAAGAAGTTCGCTTGGGAGTACATCATCATTGACGAAGCCCACCGTATCAAGAACGAGGAGTCCTCGCTGGCTCAAGTCATCCGCGTTTTCAACTCCCGCAATCGCCTTCTGATCACAGGCACGCCTTTACAAAACAACCTGCACGAGCTGTGGGCTCTGCTCAACTTCCTGCTTCCTGACGTCTTCGGCGACTCGGAGGCTTTCGACCAGTGGTTCTCTGGCCAAGACCAGGACCAGGACACCGTCGTCCAGCAACTTCACAAAGTCCTTCGGCCGTTCCTTCTCCGTCGTGTGAAGGCTGATGTCGAAAAGAGCCTTTTGCCGAAGAAGGAGATGAATCTCTATATCGGCATGTCCGAGATGCAAATCAAGTGGTACCAGAAAATTCTGGAGAAAGACATCGATGCTGTGAATGGCGCTGGTGGCAAGAGAGAGTCCAAGACTCGTCTGCTCAATATCGTGATGCAGCTACGCAAGTGCTGCAATCACCCATACCTCTTCGAAGGTGCCGAGCCCGGACCGCCCTACACGACTGACGAGCATCTTGTGTACAATTCAGGTAAAATGGTTCTCCTGGACAAGCTTCTCAAACGTATGCAAGCTCAAGGCAGTCGTGTCCTTATTTTCTCGCAGATGAGTCGCCTACTTGACATTCTCGAAGACTACTGCGTATTCCGCGAATACAAGTACTGTCGTATCGATGGTAACACTGCTCACGAAGACCGTATTGCGGCTATCGATGAGTACAACAAGCCCGGCTCAGAGAAGTTCATCTTCCTGCTGACAACCCGAGCTGGTGGCCTTGGTATCAACCTGACGACCGCCGACATCGTTGTGCTCTTCGACAGCGACTGGAACCCTCAGGCTGATTTACAGGCTATGGATCGAGCCCATCGCATCGGTCAGACGAAGCAAGTTGTCGTCTATCGCTTTGTCACAGAGAACGCCATCGAAGAGAAGGTGCTGGAACGTGCTGCTCAAAAGCTCAGGCTTGACCAAGTAGTCATTCAGCAAGGTCGGGCTCATCCTGCCGCCAAGGGTCCTGCGGGCAAGGATGAGCTGCTTAACATGATTCAACACGGGGCCGAAAAGGTTTTCCAAACAAAAGGCGCAACCGGGCTTGGCGAGAACGGTAACGCCGAGCTCAATGACGATGATATGGACGCCATCCTGGCCAAGGGAGAAAGCAGGACACAGGAGCTGAATAGCAAGTATGAGAAGCTCGGCTTGGACGACCTTCAGAAGTTCACATCAGAATCTGCCTACGAATGGAACGGAGAGACTTTTGGTGGCAAAAAGAAGGAGATTGGCATCAACTGGATCAACCCTGCCAAGCGCGAGCGCAAGGAACAGTCATATTCGGTGGACAAGTTTTACCGGGAGGCCATCTATGGAACAAGTTCCAAGGCGGAAGCCAAGCCGAAAGCGCCAAGAGCACCGCGACAAGTCCCTGTCCACGACTACCAGTTCTACCCTGCCCGTCTTAAGGAGCTCCAGGAGAGAGAAACCGCCTTCTACCGTAAGGAGATTGGATACAAGATTCCTATCGCTGACGGAGAGGAGGACACTCTTGAAGAGCGCGAGGCACAGCGAGCTGCTGATCAGGAGGAGATCGACAACGCTGTGGCTCTGACCGAAGAGGAACAGGAGGAGAAGGCGAAATTGTCAACACAAGGTTTCAGCGAATGGAACAAGCGTGATTTCCAGCAGTTTATCAACGGTTCTGCGAAGTCTGGCCGAACCAATTATGAGGGCATCTCTGACGAGATTGACAGCAAGACTCCAGCTGAGATCAAGGCGTACGCAAAGGTCTTCTGGCAGCGCTACGAGGAAATTGGCGACTACCAGAAGTACCTGCAGGTCATTGAAGCTGGTGAGGAACGCCGAAACAAGACGGAGCACCAGCGCAAAATGCTGCGGAAGAAGCTGTCTATGTATCGCGTCCCCTTGCAGCAGATGAAGATCAACTACTCAGTGTCAACGACAAACAAGAAGGTATATACTGAAGAGGAGGATCGCTTTTTGCTCGTTTTACTCGACAAGTACGGCATTGATACCGAGGGGATCTACGATAAGATCCGGGACGAGATCCGCGAGAGTCCGCTGTTCCGCTTTGACTGGTTCTTCCTCAGCCGAACTCCTATTGAGATCAGTCGGCGATGCACAACCCTGCTCACTGCTATTGTCAAGGAGTTCGAGGATGTCCACCCTACCAAGAACGGAACGTCTGGCAAGGGCAAGCGTGAGCCTGTAGAGGACGAGGAGAACGACGAGGATAGCATGCTCGGCATGGCACCTGCAAAGAAGAAGACAAAGAACGGCGTGAAGGTAAGCACCTCCATTCAGCAATACTATTTTGTGGCTTCCGTGAGACCAAGCCACTGACTGAATTTCCTCACCTACAGAATAAGGCAATTGATCAAGTCAAGAGCACTGGCAAGGGCGGTAAGGGGACGAAGGGCAGCAAGGCCGCCTCAGCAGCGCCGTCTTCGCGGGCGTCAAGCGTAGGCTCTGCCACTGCCTCGAAGGGCAAAGGGAAAGGCAAAGGCAAGAAATAAGCCTGCCTGACTTGCTCGGTACAATTCGTATTCTGCAACTTGAGTAATTTTCGCATGGAGTGTTTGGAGGTTTGTGTTGTTCTTGCTTTAGAGCACTAGAAGAGCAACATCGCAGATGATGGTCCGCTTATTTGTTGATGAATCTTAGACATAAAGGGGGGGCGAATGGTCCTCTTAGGCGTTGGTAGGGATATCAAGAATTGTAACTTGTTTCAGACATGTTCGGGCACTGTTGGCAATACTCCTCGTCACTAACTTTGCTAAGGTGACCGGTCTTTGCCTTATATTGCTGATTGCAAGCGTCATTAGGGATCAATGTGTGTATGTCGTGTAATTTTCAAATTTGCAAATGCACCTTGGTCTAGATTCCATGCGTTCTCGAGCAGCGAGCATGTAGCTCCCTCTTTAATCAGATTTGTCTCTGATCTATATGAAACCGAGGAAGTATTTTCTCGGTGGTTTCGAAAAAAAACAACAATCGAGACAGATTGCCATGTCGCTGTGAGCATTCTGAGCGGTATTCGCAACTAGCATCTGCCATTGCATGCCGCCAGCTTGAGTGATTGATGGCGTCGCGGTTTGTGGCTCAAGCCTCCAGAACGCTGCAGTATTGTTTCATCAGTTGTCTCCTCTAAACCATTTCTCATGTCGCCTCATCCCCACAACCTGCGTTCTTTGACCCCAGCATAAATCGACTGCTCGTTGTCCTCGACTTTTGATGTGATATCCCCAGAAAATTTCAAATGCCCTCTGAACGCCGAACTAAACGTTTTCCATTTCAAGATGCTTGTGCGGGGGCCGTCCAATACGAGATCGGGAGCCATGAAGGCGACTGTGCCGTTTGAGCAGGCCGTAGTGGTTCCATGCTCTTTACGCAGTTAAAATCGCGCTGTGGGTGGCACTAGTGTGCCGACCGTTCGTTCATAGCCTGTTCTCGCGCTCACGCTCAACCTCGTACTTGAAGTCGAAGAAACCCTTATCGAAGTGGTGGACACGGACGTAGCCATCCTCGCCACCGCTGGCGTAGCTCTTACCAGTAGGATCAGCAGCGACAGTGTTCTAAATACCGAGAATATTAGAATATGTTTCTCAGCGAGAAGAAAAGGGCGCATGAAGTTCAGAAGTGGGTACGACTTACCAAGGGTCCGAAGTGACCACGGACACGGCCAATCTCGTCCTCAAAGATCTTGTGGTAGAAACGCGCCTCGAACTTTCCTTGCCGTGCAGCCGTTGTGGTGACATCCATAGCAGCCTGACCACCACCGAGGATGACGTAGTCCTTCTTGGGTGTGATACACGCGCTGTTGAGCGGGGTATCCGACGGGTAGGTCTTGAGAACCTCGAGGTCGCGGGCGGCGATGAGGCGTGCAGTCTTGTCCTTGGAAGCTGTGATGAAGTATGTTCGGTCGGGCGACCACTGAAGATCGGTAACTTGCATGTCGAGCTCGTGAACGGAGATGTTGTACAGGAGTTCACCAGTCTAGACATGGCGGTCAGCGTCCTCGTCTATACGTTCCTTTTGACCATGCGCTGCTGCCTGAGACATACCTTGGCGTCGTACTGGGAGACGGAACCATCTTCGTGACCAGCGATAATGTACTTGCTGAGGTAACTCCAGCCGGCAACAGTGGCCTTGCTCTCGTCGCAAACGATGGTGAGTTCTCTCTCGTCGCTCTGCTCGCCGTTAGGGTCGGGGTTGATGTTGAGGACAACAATCGTGCCGAGGTGTCCCATGCGCTTCTCGGTGACGCCCAACAGCTGGCGGCCATCAGGGCTGAACTCGACGCGCTTGACGGCGGTAGGGAAGTCCCATGTCTTAAGACACTTGCCGCTCTTGACGTCCCACAAACGGATGGTGTTGTCAGCACTGCCACTGGCGATCATGGTCGAGGTGGGCTCGACATCGACAGTCCAGATGGCACCCTGGTGGCCCTTGTACGTGCCGAGACGCTCGCCATTGTGAGAGTACCAAACGCCGATTTGCTGGTCCTTGGACACGGAGAAGAGAAGATCACCGTCCGCGTTGAACCTAGATTATGACGGCGATGTGTAAGTCTATGGACTGGTAGGTGATTATGGGTGTTGCAGAAGTGCCGGCGGGCGGCAGCGGCGTCTGAAGCTCGATGTCGTCGGCAGTGGTGGGGTATGTTCGTGGTCGAAACTCACTTGATTTGGGTGAGGGCACGTTCCTATGTGGAGATATTAGCTTAGAGAGCAGAGATTTGGCGGGCGCACAGAGCATAGAGGTAGACGTACGTGACCCGAAAGCAGAATAGGCCTCATGATTGCGGGTAGTTGTGCTGTGAATCTGGGCGGGTGGTGATGGATGCGTTGACTGGCAGTGGGATCGAGGTGGGATTGCCTGGTCACTTTATTTTCTTCGCACCTGCGGGCGCATATTGTGTGGTGCGTGGTGGGGCACACCCGCCCGCTGCTCAGGTCCACGAGTGTGCCTGCCTGCGCGCAGGACCCCAGCAGCGGGCACCTCCTCCTCCACGGCATTATGCGACTATCGCGGCGCCTGCTTAGCTAATATGCACGGAGAACCTTGCGCGCGCCCCGCGTGTTAGTCACAGCTTGTACTGTGTCTTAGGTGCGTGGCAGTCCAGCAATCAACTCACACCTCCTTAAGCAGGTAGGCCGTGACATGTTACTGTCTGACACATCCTCACTTTTCACAGTGTGAGTCACAAGCTGCTGGCGGTGTGAGGATTTGTGTGAGTCGAGGCAAGGTTGCTTTTCTCGGTTGCATCCAGCTCGAGTCCTCACCACTTCGACCGTGAGCTTACATGCAGCCCATGACGAGAGGAAGCAGACTGCCAGGGGTTGAATGACTGTGGCAATCTGCGTGGCTTACGAGCCAAGAAGGCCTTCTTCTCATTCGATCGTCCATCAAAAATCACATGGCTCGAACTGGCCTTCGCACCAGGGTATTGCAGGCTGCGGTCAATGGCAGCGGCGTTGAAGAGTTGATTCTTTTGCATGACGGTGTTGACTACCATATATGGTTGTTTGCTTAAGTAATCAGGCATGGCGGACGACTGGGAGCAAATCAACATTGAACTGCTCAAGTTCTGAGCTAAACCGCTTGGGGAAGAGACAAGTTGCCGAGAAGCGCGGATTGGATTGCCAAAGCCCCGGCTTGGCAGCAAAGACCAACAGTAATTAGTGCAGCGCCAGCAGCACGGCTCGAGATCTCCATCGTCAAATTTTTGTATTCCCATGACAAGTCAACAGTACAGCGGGCCAAGCTCCCTGCTCCTGCTCCTGCTCCTGTCTTTATCTTTCTCTTGCTCTTGCTCCTGCAAGAGATAGCCAAGCCGAGTCTGCAGTCACAACAGGGCTCCACCCTCGAACCCTGGACTCGTTTGGGGGAAGCATCACCAACTGCAGCTCACGACCGAGACGAAGCAACGACGACCGGATGGCTCGCCAGGCACAGGCATTGTTTCGCAAGCACCGCAAAGGGCTGCCTGCAGGCGGACTCAGGCCTGTGATTGTGTGTGCTGCTTGTGGTCGGCACGGCGCTCTGGCTTCGGCGACGCTGCCCCACCCGAGCGGCGTCTTCGACCGCAGCACTGCCTTATCAGGGCACCAGGGCCCCTCCAGGTCCAAGTCCAAGTCCTCGCTCGCAACAATTGCAGCTGCCCGTCATAGCCTGCTCCCCACTACCAGCAGACCGTTTTCCGGGTTTTCTCACCAGCCCTCGTTTCTGCACGACTGCTGTTCGCCGTGGTCTTTGCAGTTTGTCTCTACACCTCCTCCTCACCCTTCTCGAGTTGCCTGTCGTCGAAGCTTTGCGTCTGCTGCGCACTACCCCACCATGGCAGCTACCAAACTTGATGGCAACGCCATCGCAAAGAGTATTCGCGAGAGGCTCGCCAAGGACATTGCTGCCAAGCAGCAGGCAAACCCTAGGTTTCAGCCCAGCCTCAAGATCATTCAAGGTGCGTTTCCAGTTTTCTTTGTTTCCTGCAAAGTATTGTACACACGCACGAGCTCGAATGCCAGCTAACCGCGGGTGTCTATAGTTGGTGATCGTCCTGATTCCTGTAAGTGGCCCAGCTGGAAGCCCTCAATCCAGAGCTGTCATCTCACCTCACAATTTTCCCTGCAGCTACATATGTGCGCATGAAGCTTAAGGCTGCTCAAGAGGTAAAACCCCCGGCTGCTTGCGATTGGACGATTTCCAGTCCCATTTCCTGCGACTGACTCAAGACGCGCAGGCCAACATCCACTGCGAGCTCCTACACTACCCAGAGTCGATCCCCGAAGCCGAGCTGCTTGCTCATCTGCACGTCCTCAACAACGACGCCTCCGTGTTCGGAATCCTCGTCCAGCTCCCACTCCCGTCCCACATTAACGAGTACTCCGTCACTTCTGCCGTCGCTGATGAGAAGGACGTTGATGGCTTCGGCACGCGCAACATCGGCGAGTTGGCCAAGAAGGGCGGCAACCCTTATTTCGTGCCCTGCACACCGAAGGGTGTCATGGTCCTGCTGCAGGAGGCCGGTGTGAACCCCAAAGGCAAGAATGCTGTTGTTCTTGGCCGCAGTGACATTGTTGGTAGCCCAGTCAGCTACCTGCTCAAAAATGCGGATGCCACAGTGACTGTCTGCCACTCCAAGACAGGCAACATTGCTGAGAAGGTCAGGCAGGCTGACATTGTCGTGGCGGCTATCGGCCAGCCTCATTTCGTCAAGGGCGAGTGGCTCAAGCCTGGCGCGGTTGTCATTGATGTTGGTACCAACTTCATCGAGGATGCTACCAAGAAATCCGGCCAGCGTCTTGTTGGTGACGTCGACTATGCCTCCGCGAGCGAGGTTGCCTCGGTCATCACCCCCGTTCCTGGTGGCGTTGGCCCCATGACAGTCGCCATGCTTCTTCAGAACGTTGTCGACTCCACCACATCTTACTTTGATCGCCAAAGACAACGTGGCATCGTGCCCCTGCCTCTGGTCGTGAAGGATCCAGTCCCTTCCGATATCGATGCGTCTAGATCACAGATCCCCAAACAAATCACCCAAGTCGCCAAGGAGGTCGGTATCGCTCCCCATGAATTGGAGCCGTACGGCTCTTACAAGGCCAAGGTCGATCTTACACTACTCAAGCGTCTTGAGCACCGCCGCAACGGCCGCTATGTCGTGGTTACTGGCATCACACCGACTCCTCTTGGCGAGGGCAAGTCCACCACAACTATGGGCCTGGCGCAGGCTCTCGGCGCCCATTTGGGACGCTTGACATTTGCCAATGTCCGTCAACCCAGTCAAGGCCCGACTTTCGGCATCAAGGGTGGCGCGGCTGGCGGTGGCTACAGCCAGGTAATCCCCATGGACGAGTTCAACATGCACCTTACTGGCGATATCCACGCAATCTCTGCTGCGAACAACCTCTTGGCTGCCGCCATCGAGACTCGTATGTTCCACGAGAGCACACAGAAGGATGCAGCACTTTACAAGAGACTTGTACCCGCCAAGAACGGGCAGCGCACATTCGCTCCAATCTGGCTCAGAAGGCTCAAGAAGCTAGGTATCGACAAGACCAACCCTGACGACCTCACAGAAGAGGAGGCTCGCCGCTTTGCTCGCTTGGATATCGACCCCGAGACCATTACATGGAGACGTGTTCTGGATGTGAACGATCGCCATTTGCGTGGCATCAATGTTGGCCTCGCTCCGACCGAAAAAGGCTACACTCGTGAGACTGGCTTCGACATCTCTGTCGCAAGTGAGTGCATGGCGATTCTCGCCATGAGCAGAGATCTTGCCGACATGCGCGAGCGACTCGGACGTATGGTTGTCGCCACATCAAAGTCTGGAGACCCAGTAACGTGTGACGATATTGGTGCGGGAGGAGCGCTTACAGCTCTGATGAAGGATGCCATCAAGCCCAACCTCATGCAAACACTGGAAGGAACCCCTGTATTCGTCCACGCTGGACCTTTCGCCAACATCAGTATTGGTAACAGCTCCATCCTCGCCGATAAGATGGCCTTGAAGCTGGTTGGCACGGAGCCTGATGAAGATCACAACGAGAAGGCAGGCTTCGCCGTCACTGAGGCAGGCTTCGACTTCACCATGGGTGGCGAGCGCTTCTTCAACATCAAGTGCCGTGCTTCTGGTCTGATCCCCGACGTTGTGGTCATCGTTGCCACTATCCGTGCTTTGAAGGTGCACGGTGGTGGCCCCCCAATCACGCCTGGCGCTCCCCTGAACGCCGTGTACAAGGAAGAGAATGTCGAGATCCTGCGAAAGGGCTGTGTCAACCTCAAGAAGCACATCGAAAACGCCAAGTCTTACGGCTGCCCTGTTGTCGTTGCTGTGAACAAATTCGCCTCCGACACAGATGCCGAGATTGCTGTAATCCGCGAGGAAGCCATCGCTGCCGGTGCCGAGGATGCCATCTTGGCCAACCACTGGGCCGAGGGTGGCAAGGGAGCTGTGGACTTGGCCAAGGGCGTCATCGCTGCCGCGGAAAAGCCCAAAGACTTCAAGCTTCTGTACGAGACAGAGGGTGGTTCTGTGCAAGAGCGCATGGAAGCCATTTGCAAGAAGATGTACGGTGCCTCGGCGGTCGAGTTCTCCGAGCTGGCCCAGAAGAAGGTCGACACATACACCAGACAGGGCTTTTCGAATCTCCCCATCTGTATCGCTAAGACGCAGTACTCGCTTTCGCACGACCCTGAACTCAAGGGCGCTCCTACAGGGTTTACTGTGCCTATCAGAGACGTACGGATGGCAGCCGGAGCCGGATATCTGTGAGTGGCCTTGGCCAGTATAATTTATTTGCAAATACGGACTTACTTACACGTTCACAGGTACGCTCTGGCGGCTGATATTCAGACCATCCCAGGTCTGCCCACCGCACCCGGTTACATCAACGTCGACGTTGATGTCGAGACTGGAGAGATCCAGGGTCTTTTCTAGGCCTGGCTTGTATCAAAAAAACATAGTTGCTTGACGGTCATAGATACGTGCATTACGATAACAACAGGAAAAACGGGGCGTAGACTCAACTTTACGATACACAGGCGGGCAGGCATGGCGTTTAATCTTTTTGGGCATTTGACCCTGTTTTGACCTATGTAGTTCTCACACGCCAGCCGCCAGCGTGACTGAGAAAACATATGCCTTTCAACAATAGACGGCAGATATGGATGTATTAGGAATACCACAACAAAATTGTGATAATCCGATTCTCATAGTGACGATGATTGTATGAATGAAATATGTGGATCCAATACTTCGCTTGACGAGAATCAGGCAGTACCACCTGTCCGCTCTAGCCGCAAAGTAAGATATAAAGCGATGAAAAAGAGCATATCCGCCCACTCCCGGAACGCCTAGGTATATCCCATGACCGCAAGTCCTCTCATTTTCGCTCCAACCGAGGAGGACTGGACAAGTAAAAGGCTAAAAAATAAAAGGAATAAAATAACAAGGGAGGCCATTTCCTCTTCTGCATCTCTGATGTTTCCCTGATGGTCATCGTAGTCGTGATAGTCGTGTCATTACATATTGATCCCAACCATACTTTATTCACGTCTTCGCTCCCTGTCTCAAATTATGGGGCATCATCTGTGTTCCCGTTCTTCCTTCATTATATAATGCTGCAAGGAATATCAACACACTGCTCTGTGGAAAGAGCTACTCCGCAGATACCGCAACCTTTTTGAGCTGTGGTTCTTCGGGCACCTTAGTGTCTTGGTCTAATGGCCGCTTCTGCCCCGCGAGCTGCGTGGTCACCTGTGATCGCGCTGTATCAGTGTTGACAACTGCTGCCTTGGTCGTGGGAGACTGCGACACCGGCGCAGGCGTGACGCTTGGTCGATCCGTCGTAGCAGGGCCGGCACTGGTCGGCGCAGGAGCCGGGCTAGGTGCAGATGATGTCTTGATCGATGGCGCCTGAGCACTACGTACTTGGGCAGCAACACCAGGCGTCTGAGCAGTCATCGAGTTGGCACTCTGGGTTCGTGCCACTGGCTGAGGAGCAATAGAGGGCTGGCTGGTAGGGCTAGCAGACGGTTGAACGACAGGCATCTGACCTGTGGGTGTCTGCACATTGGACGGCCCAGCAGTATGAGATTGATTCGCTGTCAGAGGTGGAGGTGCTGCTTGAGACACAACAGCACGAGGAGGTGTTGCTTGGGCTGCAGTGCCTTGAGAAGGTATCGTCTCCAATGTTGCGGCTCGAGCAGCATAGGCAGGAGCTGATACTGGATGAGGCCCTCCAGCCTGCACATCTCCTTGCTGTGGTGCGGCTTTTGGTGCCGTCTGCAGTGCAGGCCGGCTCGGGTTCGACGACTTGGAAGCAGCTACTGGAGGCATTGCCGGTTGCGTGGATGCTGGGCTTGGAGCTGGCTGTGCTGGCCGCGTCGCGCCAGGGGTTCCAGATTTTACAGCTTGCTGGTGCGCCATCTTGAGGTGCTGACTGGAGATCTGATCCAGCACTCCCGCGCTAGGCGGAGCCGGGCTTGGAAATTTGGACGTGCCAGGATCGGGAACATTACGCTGCTGGTGCCCAGTGATTTGACTTACGACTCCCGCACTCGGTCGCGCTGCTGCAGAAAAATTGGGTGTGGTAGCAGGTGGTCTTCCAGCCACTTGAGTTGACCCCGTTGGCGCGGTAGCAGCTGGTGCTGCAGTTGCATGGTTTGCTGGCTGACCAACGACACTAGAAGCATTCAAGCGTGGCTTGTGCGCCGCGATTTGATCCATGACACCAGCACTGGGATTAGCAGCCGTTGCAAAGTTCTGCCTGACCGCGTTAGCCTTGATAGCAGGACTGGAATTCGTCGACAGGTTCTGGAAGCTTTGTTTAATAGCTGGTGTGCTTGACTGAGAGAGCGGCATTGCAGGCTTTTGCGTAGGCGAAGGTTGCTTGACGACAGCGGTGGTGGCAGGTGCTGTACTCGGTGTTTGGCTTGACTGGTATTCTGCCGATGGATTTGCAGTATTGACCCCAGGAACCGAATCCTTTCGTACAGGACCGGTAGGAATGGTTGCGCTTGGTCTTTGCACATGGGTACTGGCTGGTCTAGCAACTGAGACGCCCGGTCTGGGTACGTGAGGAGCCGTGGCCTTCATCATGTTTGGAGTTGTAGTTGGATTGCTCGCCGGTAATGATGCTGGAGGCTGGGACATCCTTGCCAAATTCGCTGCTTGTGTTGCTGGTGATGCTACTGCTGGTGTCCCAGGTGCAGGCGACGCCGAAGGTCCCTTCTGGGAGGCAATTGCAGGTGCCGGGGTTTGCGACGAGCGAGTAGATGCATTGGCATTCGCGGCTTGTTGTTCCTGCCGCTTGCGGACATCATTGATAATTTTGGTCACAGACTCGTACATCAAACGATCAGCTTGCTCCCAGCCCTTGAAAGCGCCTGGATTCGATAGTCCTTGAGCCCGGCGTATTGCAGAGTCGACGATTGCTTCAGCTTGGTTTGTCTTTGCCTTGAGGGTGCCGATGATGCTCTCACGAAAGCTCTTGATGCGCCGGTGAATCTCTGCATCGCAGGCTGAAACTGCGGCTGCAGGGGGGCCAGCCACAGACGTAGGAGTTTGTGATGGCGTTGGCGTCGGTGTGGTCCGGACTGGTGCAGGCTGCTGCATTGGCGACGGCCGTACTTGGGGAGCAGGCTGCGGTCGAGCTGGTCCGGGTGTCTGACTCGAGCCAGACGAGTGAGGTACAGGTTGAGGTTGGGTCGAGCCTTGGACTTGTGTCTGAGGCGGCACAGGCGGTTGCGCGGGTGTTTTGGCTGCCGTCGTGGGTTGCGTTGATATGACTGCAGGTGATGCGTGCGATTGTGGTTGAATAGCTGTATGGGCACCTTGCGGTTGGCCAACGTTTGGTTGTTGCACTTGTGCCGGGGCTAGCGGTGCAGCAGCATTCTGCACGGTTGGCTGCTGAGCAACAGGATGGTTTGCACTCGGCTGAGCGAGCTGTATAGGTCGTGCTGCAACAGGGGCTGGTGCGGCAGGTGAAGGCGCAACTGCAGTGAAAGGTGGCTGCACGGATCTCTGTGGTTGAGGGGGATCTTGCGATGTAATCTGCTGTTTTTGTGGCTGCGGCTGTGCTGGGGCAGGTGAAGCTGTGGCCGGAGTCGAACTGCGCATTTCGACCTTCTGCATCTTGCTGATCATGGTTTGTAATCCATTCACCAGCGTCCTCTCCACTTCCTCGAAACCGGGCACAGTCGGGGGCGTAGACTGTCCGCGAAGTCGCCCGATCGCAGCGTCTATAATCTGTCCAGCCTTATTTGTGTGCTTCGAGAGATCAGCCATGACATTAGTCCTAAATTGTGCAATTGCCCTCTCCATTTCTGGTGTGAGATGAGGTCGCGCTGGTGCTGCTGCCGGACCAGCAGAAAGATTCTGCGGTGTTACTCGCTGGGTCTGGCCTTGTGGTTGCGTAGCTGGCGCGATCTGAGTCTGCTGTGGTGCCGTGGTCGGCATCGTTGCCGTGGTCTGGAGAGTAGCTGTAGATGCGGCCGGGGCAGCAGCTGGCTGCACACCCGCAGTCGGCGTGGCAGTGCCAGGTTCAGCCTTGACAAGGTTCTCCTGTGTCGGCGGTGGCGGAGGAGGTGGCCGAGCATATGGAGAGCTGTACGTGCTCTGTTGAACACCCGCAGCTGGTGGTCTGTTGGTAGCAGGTACGCCATATCCTGGCGGTAGTTGAGCCGGCGCCGATGCTTGTGGTGGATAGCCAGGTTGACTCAGACTCTGGTGTTGAGTATGCGGCTGAGCGGTATGGCTAGGCTGGCCAGGACGTTGCGCTTGACCAACACCGGCATACGTGGTCTGCATGTTGTGACCGTAGGGCATGGCCTGCGACATGTACGGTCCGCCCTGGTAGTATTGGTGCTGAGCCATATGAGCGAGATGGCTGTGCGACCCGCCCAAATGACGGTCTGGTGACACTGCCTTTCTCTTCTTACCAGCATCGAGCTCAACCCCAGGGACTCTTGACCACAAACCTGTCGTCTCAGCCTTCTTGAAAGCCTCATTCCCAATCAAATTGTGACGGACACTGCTCTCCCAACCCTTCGTCTCCGCATGAAAGTAAAACCAGGGGTATCGTTGCGTAATCCGCTTATAGATCTGCTTGAGCGTGAGGCCTTCAGGAGGCCCGTGACCGAGTGCTTCATCGATGAGCACACCATAATTCTTGCTGGGTTTGGCAAGTTGTTCTTCGGTAAAGTCCTCTCTATTGAGCTGCAAAGGTGGCGATTTCGGCCGAACTTTCTTGTCCTTCTTCTCCCGAGCTCTCCTCTCCGCGTCTGAACCGAGATCACCATCCTCGATAGACTTGCGCTTGTTGTATTTTCGCTTTTCAGTCTTGTCGCCATCCTCAGGCAAAGGATTCTTCCTTGGGCGACCCACAGGCCGTTTGATTTTTTCGCCTTGGGGTTCCTGGGGAAGTGTCTTCCTCGAATTCTCCTGTAGTTGTTTCTTAAGTAGGCGACGTTCTCTCTTGGACATGATCCCATCCTTCGGAGGTCGACCTGGGCCTCGCCGTTTCGGTATTTGCATGAGAAATTCTGGCGGAAACTCGTCGCCCAAGCCTAGCGTCGATGCATCGATCATTCTCATATCTTCCATAGGCACCAGCGGCGGCTGTTGGAAGATCTGTGGCTGTTGTTGCTGTTGATGATGATGATGTTGCTGTTCAACAGGAATTTCAGGTGCTGGCGCGGGCATTGGAAGCGGCGGCGGGTCAGATGGTGAAGCTCTCGATACTGCCTCCTGCAATTGCGACAATGCCAACTCCTCTTGAGAGAGACCATAGTGCATGGGATCGGGCTCGGAGGCTGGAGCGGGCGATGGTTCCCGCGGATATGCTTCTGGTAATGGCAACTCTGTGAGAGGCAGCGCGACTGGCGCCGGCGCCGGCGTGGCCACCGGCGGTGGTATCCTGGGGACAACTGGTGACGGTACCGGAGCTGAGGGAGGCGAAGGGGTCTTGACGATCTCAGCAGGAGGAGACATGTCCTCGCTAGAGTCCTGATATTTCTCGTTTTCCGAGTGCTCGAAGTCGAAACTCATCTCCTTTCCACCAATGGACATACGCTTGCTGGATGTCTCTTCGTCGAGCTCCTCTCCGCCAGTCTTGCCTTCTTCAACACCATTGATGATAAAGCGGAATGAGACATCTTTGATCTGGAGCTTTTCACCGCTGCGCAGTGTGACAGGATGCTCATCTTTGCAGATGACGTCGCCTACGAAAAAGCCGTTGCGATGAAGAGCTATTGCTTGGAACACGCCCAAAGTCTCGTTGAACTGGATTTTGAGATGTTGTCGAGATATACCCTTCGTCTTCTTGGCAATGTCCGGTCCTGGCGAGTGAATACCGATGAATGGGATATGTGCCGTCGATGGCTGCAGTGTTCCGACATCAACCGCCGCGGCGCCAGGCGTGTGCGAGACGTACTGTCGATTTGACTTTGCCCGATCATCATTGCTATCCTCGCCATTGATGGACGCGTGGGTCGATCCTAAACGTTTTTTCCGCGTTGCTCTCGCGTTGTCTTCTCCATCAGATTCTGGTCCTAGCATACCACCCTCCTCACTCACATACGACTTGCTAAACTTCCCCCTATCGAACGCTATTGGAGTAGGTGGTGGTAAGCCATTCCTCATAGCGTCGTCGACTCTCCTGCGATACATTTCCATCCGTTTCTCGTCCTTGCGGGCCTGGTTGATTGCCTTTTGATCACGACCTATTATGACAGCATATGTCGTCATCTGGAAAACGCTGTCTTCAAATTCTATGCGTGCGAAAGACTCGAGGTTCTGACTAGTGCGAGCCGAAGCACTGGGCGTCGTCGGATCATCATCTTCCTGCGTAAATGAGGCTTTGTCGTGCAAAGATATCTCAGATGGCGCGATAGCATTGGGCAAGTGGTCAAACTGCGCGCCTGATGCGTTGGCCAAAGCCATCATCAGGACATTGGGATCCACATTCCCATTGGCACCTGAGAGGCCGGTGTCGTACCGCTGCAGGTTGTCTGGCTCAGGGTCCGTCGTTGCTATTGATTGCATATGCTCAAGCGTTCCGTGAGCGCCGCCCGGGCGGCTCCTCCTGTTGGAGGCGGGGTTGAGACCTTGACGTATGAGCTGAGCATGATATGCGGAAATTTCTGGCAACTGAGGCTCGTCGAGATCCATCACCGCCGAGGCAGCACCAACATTAGCTGGTTGCGAGTGGGCAAGCCCATTAGTGGAGTTGGGGACGATTGCAGCAGCTTCCTGAAGTCCCTTCTTGCCTCCTCCGAGCTCTGGTGCATTAACGGGTGCCGACAGCACAAGAGCGTCCATGTCCTTCTCATCGTCGATATGGACATGTGTCACTGCGGGGGTCGACAAGGGCGATACTGTCGGCGGAGACAACATTGGGTGATCGTAGTCCTCGTTGCCATCATATTGGAGCTTAGCGCGATCGAATGCGCCAAGAGCTGTGTCGAGCATCGGCAGCAAGGGGACTTGCTGGACTGCTGGGTTGTCATTCCCGGGTTGTGAAGCCTGTTGAGTCGTACCGGCAACCCCAGGCACCGCATCAGCACCATTCGAGTCGTTGATGCTGGTCCCCGTGGGCGCGGCTGGTGCTGAAGAGTCGCCGGGAATTTCGAGAGGGGCGGGTCCGGGTGGATGCGCATGTGTCGAGCCCGACGACTGAGCCGGCGCGTCAACGAGGGTGTCGGTCGCATTCAGAATCGTGTCATCTGTCGCGGAGGCGCCTGTTGTCGCTGGTTGAAGGTGCGCCTGTGGTGGCGGTGGGCTGGAGCAGCGCTCGGGAGGGCCCCGATCGTCAGACTCGATGCGACCACCGGCCGCGGGAGCGTTGGACGAAGTCATCGCTGGCCATTCAGAACGGTGAGAATGGAGAGACAGCTCCTTCGTCAGCGGCGCGCCGCGAGGGTGTGGTGGGCGTGCGAGAGGGCGGTGGCCGGCAAGGGCAAAGGGCGAGCACCGGTGCTTCCTGCGCGAGCGGCTGTCGTCGAGGTCTGGAGTTGTTGGAGCCACAGAGCAGACTTGAGTCCATCCATCTAGCGATGGGAAAATGTTTTGGGGCAGGCACCTTGCACTTGGAGGCAGGTCTCCGGCGGACGGCGCGGCAGCCAGCAAGCAGGGACGGCTGGATCTGCCATCATGTCTGAGGTCCGCTGCCAGGCTTGGGCCAGCCTAACGGCGGGTCCCACTTGCACGTACTTGCAGCTTTGCGCGCAGCCGCGATCTTGCAGCTCTTTCTGATTGGTCGCTGCCCCATGCGTCTCGAAAATCTACAGGCGCCAAGCCCCTCTTAGGCCCACCTGCATGTGGAGACCGCTTCAGTTGCTTCTCCTCGCTCAGACACTTGCATGGCGACTTGATGGTCTTCCTGATCGTTCTTCAGACTGTGAATTCTTCTTCCACCTCGAGTCTCCTTGCATCTTTGTGCTCGCCCAACTCGTTTTTCAGCAGCCAACCGGCGTGTTCAAGCGGGGCTGGTAGTTCCATATTCTGTTGCTGTCAGTCTGTGATGGTGTCGAAAGTCTACGACGTTCCAGCATCATAGATACACTAGTTGCAAGTTGTATGATCTATATTCGGCTCAAACTACGTAGTTTACCATGTTGACGACATCATGGTCTTAGCAATGGCGATGCCTCGGTAAGATTTCCCACAACAATCCCACGCCTCGTCCGATCTGCAAGGCGGTACGCGGCGTGGCAGAGCAGCCCAGCTGCAAAGCCCACAGCGTCATTCTTAAAAGCCAATATGCCAGCCGTCGTCGTCATCATCACAATCCACCGTTCTTCACGCTCGACATCTGAGATGCTCCGGTGCCGCTTCTGTCCCACTGCAGTTTCCCAGAGATCGGAAGCACCATGATTGAGACTCTGGCCAACCTTGGCGAGCTCCAGGCCCGCCGCGAGTACCATGATACCCAGGAGACTTGACGGGAACATCCCAAGAAGGTCGAGCAACGTTTCACCAAAGAAAATACCAAGCAAGATTTTGAACAAGCCCAGAAGGATAATGCTAGCACCACTTCTTGCACCGAATCGATATTGAGCTGCCAAACCGCCTGCACCATGGCAGACAGGCATTGCTCCGAACCAGCAGCCAAGCAGGTTCATGAGACCGACGCTGGTTCCGAGAGCTGTAACGCCCGGCGTGGTGAGGTCGGGCAAAAGATCTGATGCCAGGGCGTTGACTGCGATAACCGAGTTCAGAGTCGTCAGTGGCAGCTGCGCTATTCCCATGCCAATAGCATCGGCAGTCCACGAAGGGATCGAAAAGTATGGCTGCCATATGCGTATAGCTGGCAGTCTTCGGTGAGGACCATCATCAAGACTAGAATCCATTACGTGTAAAATAGCAAGCATGAGCCCAGCCAGGAAGATAACCAGCGCAAATGGAAGTCTAGTTGATCGCTGGCTTATGAGCAGCCCGAGAAAGGCAGCGAATGCCCAGATCCGATTATCGTATAGATACAGCCACGAGAGAGGGCGCAACAGCGACGTCCCTGCTGAAATGATGAGCGACAGCCCCGCGCCGAGCTGAATGCCTTTGATGACGGGTACAGGAACTGTGCAAGTCAACCATCGCAGAAGTCCGGTGATGCTCAGAAGTAGCACAACGGTCGCCGTAACGCTGCCTGCTGCAACTGTCTCAGCCTGGGATGCACGAGAAGAAATCGCTGCAGCAGCTATAGCCTGAAGACCGCGTCAATAACCATGTCGTGTGTGCAGAGCATTCTGACGTACCTTCATGGGCTGGACTGGTAGCGGCACGCCGAATACGACGCCAGTAGCCAGATTGAAGGCGCCTGAAAACACCAGAGTTGTCGACAACGAGATGGAACCATTGATGGCGAGCACGATCATGAGGGGAAGCAAGGTGCCCAAATCGCCCAGTGCCCCCGCAATCTCCAATGCGGGGGAGCGACAGAGCACGGCGACATTGTTGCGATGCACTTGCTTGATGTTGAAGAGAGGCGTCATTCCGGTGAATCGCACTCGGGTGCAGCATTTACCAGTCTTGGGGCCTTCGATGTTCCGACGAGGTTGGTGTGGAAGGAGAAATCCACACGGCTGCGATGAGTGCACAGCCAGTGTTTGATGCATGGAACACGCATGCCCCTTGTGGAGAGAGCTGGTGTGCAAGCGAATCAGCACTTTGCCCACCATCTGCCCGATTCGCACACCTTGTAGAGAAGATCAGACTGAGCTCCAGGAGAACAACCACATACAAAAAGGGGCGCGACCTTGGAAGACAACATCAAGCATTCTGGTAGGTGGCTTCGAAACCTCAAAGTCGAGCAAACATATCCGGATTGTGATGTTGCTTGACTGAAAACCACGGCACCCTAGATTGCCAGAACATTGTTCTCGATTGTCATCTGAAGGCCAGGTTCCGTGACAGCAAGGACAGGCCGCGACGAGTCGTTGACGGGCTAGGATACGGCAGGTTTAGGCGAGATCGAGCAGCGATGCTACAGGCTATTTCTATTTTGGGTTACAATAATGGAGGAGGAATTTGGAGGTCCCAACAAGAGAGTCTCAGCTTTGGATGACGATCGTAGAGGGCGATATGCCACGAAATTAAGCAACTGGGAACGACGCGGTGGCACGGCAGCCGAGCCAAAGGGGCGGCAGAATCAGGGTCCCATGCACGGCAGCATCCTTCAGGAAGTCCTGGATGGCACCAGCACTTTGCATTTTGTGGCGCCTCAAGTGCCGTCGTGCGTGCTGCAGTTTACAGGACCAAGGAGTTACAGTATCTAGAGTTGTCATCCCCTTGTCGTGGTCGATCAGTAGTTGTTCAACATACATAGCTACTTAAGTACATAAAATACCTTCAGTATCAGACCCTGTCTAGGCCTCGCTTTCCCAACAGGGCAAGACCTGGCGGCCACATGCTCTCGGACACGACACCTCGCACACACGCGCACGCGCACGCATCCAGATGATCAGTACGAGTTTGCATCATGGCAGCGTCAGTCGAGCAAACAACCGCAGACGCCGGAATCCGAGGCATGCACAGGATGGCCTGCATCGGTGCGAGGGCGGGTGGCAGCCACTGCGAAGGCCCTGGGGCGTCAAGGCCTGCTGGCAGGGGCTAGCGCCTTCCGGGATCTGCTCGATCCGAGACGCCCACTGTCAAGCAGCGGTGGGTGCGGGTGGAACAACCCCTGCGTCCCTTCTGCTCCCGCCTACTTTGCCTACTCCATACAAGGTTGGCTGACCACTACACGGTCCTGGCCTGGTTATGGAATATTCTTTGCCAAAGTTCGAGAACGTGGCCACTGATCAGGGTGCGTCGTTGTTTGCTGTTTCCTTCCCTCAAGACTTTCTCTTCCTCTTCCTCTTGTGTCCCTCACCCGTCTGGACTGGTCTTCGCGAGTTCGGTAGCTTGCCCGCCTGTGCGCCAGAAAGCTTCCGCCACGATCGAAGCTATACCTCATTCTGAGCTTTCATAGCGTCATCGAGCATTCCCACCACGCTCACCAGGTCGCAACACCTCGTGAGCGGTATCTCGTCTCACCTACCTTGCAGAGGCTCGATAGCAGGCGTTCTGGCGACCTCAGTCCACGTGTAGCCATATCTTGGAGAGCTTCGTGCAGTTAGCACGAACCCTCTTGACAGCATGCTCGCCTCAGTCTCGCTGCTGGTACTGGCATCAGTCCTATACAACGTCTACTCGACTGTGGCCTCTCTGCGCGCGAATATTGAGCGTGCCAAGAAATCTGGACTTCCGTACTATATTTCACGTATGTCTGCAGCATTCCTTCCTTGAGTGGTACCTGGTTGCGGACGCATCGAATCCCTGCTGACTCTGCAAACAGCATTACATCCACTTACTCCTATCGCCCAACTCACCAACAAGATATGGATGCGTGCTTTCAGGCTTCTCCCACGGGAGTACTGGGAGAAGCAGCAAGGGTAGCTAACCTGGTCAAAATCCTGCGAAATTCCGAGATCATGGCTGACCCTCTACTTCTCAAGGGTGCTCAATGCAAACTGGCATTATCGTGATAATCACAAGCCGTTCGCGGCTCTGGGCACAACTTTCTTCCTCGTCTCGCCACACAAACTCATGCTCTACACAGACGATGCTCAGGCTATCCACCAGGTTACCTCCAAGCGCGAATGCTTCCCCAAGGATACTGCAGCCTATTCTCTGCTCTCCCAGTACGGACATAATGTCCTCACTACAGAAGGCCAGCTGTGGCGGATGCACCGCAGGATTACCTCGGCCTCGTTTAATGAGAAGAACGCGGCCCTCGTGTGGCGGGAGTCGATCAAGCAGACCTTCGGCCTCGTCAACCAGTGGCTCGGAGCTGGCGGGAGCGGTAACAAGACCATCAAGACCGTGGAACAGGACACCATGGCTTTAACTCTGAACATCATCATGTATGCAGGCTTTGGCGTGAAGATGCTATGGCCGGGAGACAGCTTGCCAAATGACGCAGATGCACGCCTAGCGAAGTACGCTAGTCTCGATGCCCCAGCTCAGCACACCATGAGCTTCAAGGACTCACTGGCGTATACTCTGCATCACATCTTGTTCCTCCTGCTGACGCCAAAGTGGGCACGACGTAGGTTCTGCCTGGCTAAACTCCATAAGCAGCTTCATGATCTCTACTGACACTGCCAACAGGGATTGTACCGATGAAAAATGCAAAGTTTGCCGATGAGGCGGAGAAGAATTATCTACAGTTCATGCAAGAATTCCTCAAGGACAAGATCGAGGACGTGCGTCGCAACGACAAGGAGGAGGGCATGGACATCATGGGGTCTCTTGTTAAAACGAGCTACGGTGAGAACTCCGCAACCGGGAGTGCCAAGTCCAATGGCAAGACGATGCAACTGAGCGACTCGGAGATCATCGGCAACGCCTTCATCATGATTGTCGCAGGTCACGAAACAACAGCCAACGTCATGCACTTTACTGTCCTCGAACTCGCCGCCAATCCAGACGTCCAGCGCAAGCTGCAGGCCGACATTGATCGCATTCTCGGCAAGAGCGATCCAACAACGTGGGGATTTGATGAGCACGTCAGCCCGCTCTCCGCCTCGATGGTGGCAGCAGTAGTCAACGAGACCCTCCGCCTACTTCCACCAGTCGTAGTAGTCCCCAAGAGGGTATCTCCAGGCCAAGACCAGCCGCTCCACCTCAACGGCCAGACATACATGATCCCGCACAGCACACAAGTCAGCGTTACCATTGTCGCCGTGCACCGCAATCCAAGCTACTGGCCGACCAAGCCCAGCAAGCTCACAGATGCCGAAAATGATATCGATGACTTTGTCCCCGAGCGCTGGTTCCAGACTGGCACGCTAGGTGAGACTGGAGCTGGCGAAGTTGAGGGCGCAGACACAGAAGACTTCGGCGGATTTTCTGGCCCCGACACGAGCGCGCAGCTCTATCGGCCTCCTCGAGGCGCGTTTCTCCCCTTCTCTGACGGCGCTCGCTCCTGTTTGGGCCGCCGTATAGCACAAGTTGAGCTGCTAGCCGCCGTGGCGGTCATATTCCAGAACTACAGTGTGGAACTTGCAGTAGATGAATGGGCTAGCGACGAGGAGGTGGCCTCCATGAGTCAGGAGGAGCGTGCGAAAGTGTACAAGAAGGCGCAGGATAAGGCGCGACAGACTATCTCTAAGGCATCGAGCATGTTGACGCTCAAGCTGCATGGAAATGAGTTTGTGCCGATCAGGCTTGTCAAGCGGGGCGAGGAGCGGTTTGTGAACTTTGTCGATTCGGGAATCTGAGATGTTTGTCTATGAAGAGGTTGTATAAGTATTAGCGGCGGGATTTAGTAGTGACTTGATGATAATTAGACCAATATGTAAGAAATCTCACGCGCATAGCCACATTCCAGGAAGACAACGGAGTAGCCAGTCGTCCATACTTCTCACAACTTCTACCCCACTGCGTGGAATTATCATGTTTCCAAGAGCTGCGGCAGGAGAGGGCACGCAAGGACCGTAAATCACGCTTGATATACAAAGACCATCTTTTGAGGTCTTCATATTGAAGACGGCTTCCATAGTTCATAACAGTTGTCTAGTCAGTATCGATCGTTCCACCGAAAAAAAAACGAGTTAGAGACCATGACGACCGTCAGCTAGACTAGAAAACCAGTTGGTACATGGCATGCGCAATCGTCCCTGGGGCCTGGGCTATAATAAGTTGCAATGCTGCGAAGGGCTGTATAATCCCCAGGCTCAGCGAAAAAAAGAAGAAAGACAATGCGCATTTGTGTACATGACCACGCAGGTTGTCGGAAACCTCTGGGTAACGGGATTGATCGTCGACTGAGACAAATAAAGAGGCCCAAAGGCTCCACTCTGGACGTCAATAGGCTCATACAGCCTGATGTATCGTAGACCTTCAATTGCATTCTGGAGTTATTGGGAGGTATCGCTTTTTCCCTTATGTGCTGGAAAAAGGTTGACTACCGTTAATTAGACCATAGGAATTTCGGTATATTGGGATGCCGTTTAGCACAAATCTACTCTGTGGCCAACGTTTCGAGCGAAAATTTGGTTCTACACGGCAGCTTTAGCAAGCCGCTCCTATCGAGCCTTACATCATGCCAACTCGAGGTCAAGCAAAAATGATTGCCAGTGGTGACGAGACAATCAAACTGGCTGTTTGAAAACAACCACAAGAGGCTTGAGGACTGCAGAGAAATCGGATGGTCACAGGGGTCGCCCCTCGGCTGGCGGTGGCCCCGAAGCAGGAATCAAAACAACAAGCGCCGAAGAAAGTAAACAAGGGGACCTGTCGCGGAGTGCCTGCCGCGCCCTGCCCCCTCCCCCCGGCCGGGCCCTCGCTTGGGCCTGACAGCAATCGTTGCAGATCACCGCGAAGTCGAACGCCTCCCCCAGAGCTGCCCAGCTGTCACTTGCATAAACCGGCCCACGAACCCTTGGAAAGCTACTTCACCACGGGCCACCCGCACCTGCCGCCGGCTCTTGAGCTCCCCCCTCCTTCTCCTTCCGTCGAACGATATCAACGCAATCGCGCTGCTGCCATCGTCTCAGGTGTCGCGTCTTACATGCAACTCTTTCAAACCATACCGCCGAATACACAGCATCTGCTTCACCCATCTAGAACACGTTACTCATCCATCCCGTACCGCTACAATGTCCGGCGCAACCACCTGGCTGTCGAGGCAGCGCAAGTCTGACCTTGCCGAGCTCGCCCAATACACCGGACTCAAGAAGTAAGTCGCATCCTCATCGCGCGCGTCACTAAGACGCGTCGCAAAACAGCCTTTCTTTTTTTTCCTGCACTTTGCCCACCATCTGCACGCACAGCAGAGTTGTGCGCATTCATTGCTATGTGTGATGCACGCGTCAGAAACATCGCGACTTATGTTGGCGCGCCTCTAGCCCACCGATGACGCAAGCGATGGTGCAGTTGCAATTCGTGCGATCGCTGCGACACTGAGCTGCTGCCATCACGGTTCTCGCTCGGTGTTGTGCGCGAGATGCACGATGAGCCACTCATGCCAACTTCTCAGACGCGTCCGGACCTCAGCTAACCCGATCGTCCACCCAGCTACGAGTCTCTCAGGAAGGCGGAGCTTGAGCTAGCCCTCGATGAGTACCTTGCCGAGAACTCAGACCAGTTCTCGTCAGACTCCAAGCTTGCACCCTACTACTCGAGCCGCGCCAAGGCTGCTGGCTCTCCTATCAAAAAGGATGTCGAAGTTGCCGACAAACTGCGTGTTGCTAAGCGTCGGGTGACAAAGACCGTGGAGGAGCTCGTGAACCAAGAGTAAGTCACCGAATCTATATTGCTCAGGCTCCATGCAGGGACAGCTGCTGATGAGACTGTAGTTCTGAGTCGGAAACGACCGCCCTCTCGACCGCCCTTGTCCAGACACCTGGCCGTGCGTTGTCTCTTGCTCAGCGGATCCCTCTACCGGCGACACCCGCCGACGTCGCCAATGCTGTTGACCGTTCGACCCAGGCTGTTCGCGTGCGTGCGGCCTCGATATATAAGGAGTCTGGCATTACGGAGGCCACAAATGCGACGCGTGAAAGCCTCTCTTCAGTGACCTCGGTCTTGTTCCTTATCTCCGCCTTTGAGACGTACTTCTTGCGCCCGGAGCTTCTGACCGACCGCTACGCCTTCACCTTCCCAGCCATCGCCCTTCTCGGCACCAAGGATTACCCTGTCTTCGTCCCCGACTTGTTCCTGCTCCTGACATCTTCGTTCTGGAACCCCGCGCTTCTCTGGGCTTTCACAAGCACCATTCTACCCACGCTAGCCGGCTACTTCATCAACATGACCACTGGCGCTCACCACGGCCGCGTTACACGCCGGAGTGCTCCTGCCCCCGACTATGTCGTTGACCCGCTGACGTTCAGCGTAGTCAAGGCTGTCATCTCATTTGTGGTCTATGGCCAGGGCGTAACCTTCGGTGGCTGGGTGAGCCCCAGCTCGATCGAGCGCATCAACACCGCTGTTTACGGCGGCTACAAGGGCGTTCTCGTTGGCTCCGCAATCACTGGTCTCTTTAGCATCTATGATGCCGTGCTGAAGAAGTAACCTAGCAATCCATCTATCATTATAAGACGTCGGATTGACTGCTCGCAGCCAGTCGACAATGGATGGCCTTCTGAGAAATTAGTGTTCGATGGCGTTCTTGGCGTTGGATGATACCTGGAATGCGCGTTTCCTTATTCAACAGGAGCCCCGGCTTCCTGAACTGTCGTTCCCTTGTGAAGCACGCTTGTTGTCCTTGGTATGCTTACTGGCGGTACACGTGAGCACAAGAGACTGATGGATAGACAACCGTTGCTGTTCTGAAAAAGATGTAGAAAGACGTCTGCTGGATAGATAGGAATAATGGTGGCCAGAGTGACTAGACTTTTAGGATGTCGTGTTGTCGGTGGTGTCATATCGGTTCTCTGGGTTTTTTGCATTTATTGTCTTGTTGCTTGGTATACTCGGATGATTGGATGAGCCCCTTCGATGACGATAACTAAATGCGTTGTTTGTATATGCCACTTTTGTTTGAGAGTATATTGTAACCACGAACCAACTGATCATATCTGCCCCTGTAACCAACACGTGCTCTTTCTCGGAGAATATCGTTATTTGCCATAACAGGCAGAGCCCGAGTGTTGTTTCCATGGCCGAGCACGTCCAGTACAATAGTTCTGTACCTAGTGCAGATGTGATCGTGCTCATGTCGGGTTTGTAGGGCTTGTAAGATCCCTACGGTACTTGTTGCGTAACTCTTCGGGGTATACGAAACGCGACAAATCTGGATCCTCAACAAGTTTACTACAAGGGCCAAACTGTCGGAGCGGCTAGATTGCTTTCAGGTGTCTCAAGCCAGACAGACAGCGCCAATCCAAGACTTTTGTCTTGTCTCAACTCGGGCATCCTCTCCAGCGCGCCGGTCAGGCACCTCACATACGTCGATGAGGTCTCCAAGTCTATTGCAAGCAGGTGCGGCTAGATCCACACTTGAAATGCGGACACCCAAAGATGTCATCCTCTAGACTATTGTCCGAAATCCTTCTCTCTTATCCACCAGCCACAGTCGGGCTCGGCTGCGGATTAGTGGCCCGTGCGCACCCAAGCCCCTCTCCCAATTCTCGACTCGCACACTTTTTTGATTCGACTTCGAAAATCCGCATACCGGGGAGATTCCAGATCCATCACGAGGGAGCAACACCACCACACCACATCCAACCCGGCAATTCTCGAGATACGCGCCATCGCGAAACGTCGTCAAAATGGTAAGCAGCCATGCCTTTTCGATGTTGGAGTTACAGCATTTTCCGAATCGACGCCCGCCAGCGACACGGCCACGAATTCTCATGCTTCGACTTGGTCTGCTCGCCACTTCAAGATGCACGATAATCCGATGAGAGAGGGATACACGACAAGCACAAAACCACCCACACGACGAGCAAAACATCGCGCACACCGATGAGATGGCGATGTACGACTTTGCGACATAAGGACTGAAGGGCATCGAAAGTATCATGGCCCATTCAAGCAAAACCAACAGATAACCCGGCACGCACACGACATCCTCGAAGTCAACGACAAGGACCAACGAAGCATGAAATTTTCGCCAGGGCATTGAAGAGGAGAATGCACGCTGCAAGGACTGAGACTGATACGGATACCTTTCCAGGTCAACATTCCCAAGACCCGTAAGACCTACTGCAAGGGCAAGGAGTGCAAGAAGCACACCCAGCACAAGGTTACCCAGTACAAGGCTGGCAAGGTACGCGACGATCCATGACCACCACACCTCCGCACCAGGCTTCAGGACATCGCACTACGTAGCACTGCGTAGTGTGATGTATCCGGACGCCCGCGTTATTTTGATCAAGAGAACCTATCTGACTCAGACCCATCTGTCACAAAGGCCTCGCTCTTCGCGCAAGGAAAGAGACGTTACGACCGCAAGCAGTCCGGTTACGGTGGTCAGACCAAGCCCGTGTTCCACAAGAAGGCCAAGACGACAAAGAAGGTCGTCTTGAGACTGGAATGCGTTGCCTGCAAGACTAAGCTCCAGCTGGCGCTGAAGCGCTGCAAGCACTTCGAGCTTGGGTACGTTGCGTTCTCCAATTTAGACTCGCCATGGACAACTACTGACTTTAGCTTTTTCCTTTCTCTCCAGTGGTGACAAGAAGACCAAGGGTGCCGCTCTTGTTTTCTAAACGCATTATTTCACACAAAACTCGGTCCTATTGCGCTTCGGTCTCATTTCACAAACATCATCATCACACATCACGCGCGACACACACACACGGGAAGGATTTACGGTGGTTTCAATCACATGGGCCTTTTGGGTGCGGGGGAAAACTATGACACACGGCACACATCAATCTGGCGACAGGAGTCACAAATAAGCATTTTTGAAATCCTGGGGATGGGTGTTTATGAGTATGAGAACAAAAAAACAAAGAGAAAGAGGCCTGTCCTCATACACAAAGATCTTCGCCAGATGCTTTCGGGTCGGCAGGTATAACTAAGAAAATATACCAATGACCTAATGCGTTGATGCCGCCGCTGTGTCTATCAGAATTAGTGACAGGGGTCCGCCACCACCGCTCCTGACCTGCCGTGCCAAGAGGTCGTTCTGTAGGCGGCGAGACCATTCTGATGTCTGCCAGAGCTGAGGGATGAGGTGTGGTGACGAACAGTCCAGATTGAGCATATTCACTCCTTGTCGCAGCGAAGCGCACGTCATTAGACTATGTACAGCCGATCAGGGGCCACACTCTACAATGCTGTCTCCGTCTGTCTATGTCCGTGTCTAGACTTCTAATCCCATCCTGATGATCTCTACTTCTACTAATGTCTGAGCCGTTTGACGCTGGTCCCCCCAAAACAGGCCCATACGCTCTCATAGTTCGTCCTACTACTTCGGCATCATGCTCCCCATCTGGCACTTGCTACTTCACCCGCGCTGTCCCGCTATCGCAGATCCCTCTCTCAGAAACCCTCGCCTAGCATGACGGTCCGCCCACCGCCGTACCAAAGCTGACCGACCCGTACGTCCAGCCCGCGTTCCTGACCGACGAGCCACTGCCCCTTGCCTTCCTCGCGGTCCCAGACCTCGGCCTCGAGCCACGCGTTGACCTCGTCGATGGCCTGCACCCACGCCGCGCGCTTCTCGGGTGTGTCGTGGTCCGACTCAGTCAGGTACCGCCCCAGTGTGATGTGTGCGCTGGGCACGATGTACCGGGAGTCGATCTGCAGCCCGGCGTCTTCCTTGGAGATTGTCCACAGGTCCCGGCGGAGGTGGTGGTAGGTGTAGGTATCGTCGTGCCTCTTCTCCTTCTCCTCCTGTTGGTGGCCAACTGGGGATGGCTCGCCGGCAGCGGGGAGGAAGGACAAGGCCAGAGCGGAGAGGTCGTACGAGACCATGGGTTTAACGAGGCGTGAGCGGTGGTGGTAGGTGTGATTCGCGATGCGCGGGATCGTGGGGTCCAGGGTCGTCCGGATGCTGGCGATTTCCGGGGCGGTGCGGGAGTGGGCTAGTTCTAGGGCGGTTATATGCATTCTCGGGGTTGGCATGAGCCAGAGGTCTTTTTTGTTTTGGTTTGTTCCACGGTCAGTGTGATTGTGTTCGACTCGTGTGGAGGTGTTGTTTTCGGAAGCTCTTTGAGACGTTTTTCTGTGTGTGTGGAAAAGAGTCCTGATAAGATTGTAGGACACAATTGACCGTTGGGAAAGGGATGGAAAAAGAACAAGGATCAAAAGACAAGGAGCAGGAGGAGGAGAAGGGCAACGTACTAGGCGCAGCAACCTTCAGCCTTCGCTGTACCTCGGCCGCAAGCTCGAGGATGTGCCACGGCGGCCGGCCCCAGAAGACCATGCAGTGTCTTGGATCTATGTAGGCTGGCTGGAGGGCCTTGTCCTCGAGACGCAGCAGGTGCTGGTCGATGATGAGCTCTTGGAAGTCTGCGGAGAGGAACTTCTCCTTTTGCTGGGCATTGCGGCGGAGACGGTGGGCCGAGTAAAGGGCCCGAATCTCAGCCTGTACGTAAAGTGAATGGGTGTGGTGGTTTGTGTTAGTGAACTGATTACCGGGCGGGGAGTTGAGTTGATATGACCAAGAGTAGTTTTGGGGGGGGGGGGTAAAACTGAACTGGATCGTTCTTGCAGGCGTCGATCAATGCATTGTACGGGTTCTCGCCGGGCTTGATGACGACGCCCGAGAGATCTTCAAGCTTGTTCTTGACGTCGGTGCTTTCTAGGACGGAACCCATTGCGACTGGCTGTGTTATGGTTCTGTATGGCTGAGACAATAGTGGTGGACGGCTAGGGGATAAGCAAGAGTGCTTGGATGTTCTAGATATGGGCGTGGTTGCTATCTCTGAGATGAACCCCACAGGAGCTCAAGCATGTAGTACAGAGCTAGCAGTCATAGCAAAGCAGGCAAGTTTCTATGAATCGTGAGAACTTCCTCAGCTGGCTTATATTCACTCGTTTTGTTGTCGACAACGCCACATTTTCTAGCTCCAAGGACTCTAGATTTTCCCCCACCAAAAATTGCAGCACCGGCGGCGGTGAACCTGGCTGAGATATGCATCATTTTCAGCCGCATCCAGGCACCACTGCACGCTCCGCGGAAACGTGCCGCACTCATGTGTCCCGCTTCGTGTGTAAGCAGCTTGGCGATTGCCGATCAGAAGAACCCGATTGAGAAGGGCATAATTGTTACAAACGAGTGAAAACATCGAGGATAGGTACTTAAGTAAGTTGATCTGCTATGGCTTTTGAGAAAAGCAGAGTTGTAGGTCAACCGTGTGAGCAATGCATGCCGGTAGAGCCCGGGTCTTTCCTGGTCACTATCATGATAATGATAGCCATAGCAATTCCGAACAGCCCTGGGACTTTGTTCACCGGCGTGGCCTTTCCGGTTGATGCCGTCGAGTGAGCGAATTTGTCCTCGGGAGACCCCTCACGGCGCAGTAAGCGACAATTGCCGCGAACCTCACAAGCCAGCACGGCTTCGCAAATAGGTTCAGAAACCTTGCCGGAGATCCTGGCTGTCGAAAGTCCAATCATGCCATGAGCGTTGCCGGGAACCAGAACCGGGACAGGAACCAGCGCCTGTAACCCTTACCATGTGAGCTTCAACGTCATACGGAGAACCTGAGGCTAGAGGCGAGACAGGATCCGCCAATGCTTCGGAGTGTGCGGAGGAGAACGCATTGGCGTCTAAATTATAACTAGAGTACGAGCGGGCGAATGAGCCCATCGGAAGCGCCGGGGCAGAGCAGGGCTCTCCGGGCGGCGGGTGCCGTGCTGGCAGCCTACGTAAGCATCATCCACCCCCCACCCCCCCAACCTCAATCCCAACCCCAAGCTTCTTCAATCTGTCCTCGGCTGCGGGCCCTGGTTCAAGCCGGGGGTCGAGATGCGTTGTCCCAGCGTGCTTGCAGGGAGCCTTGCCGTGTTTGGGCTCCTTGAGCCTGGAGCTCTGGGGATAGATTTCGTTCGAGTGAGGGATATTCCCGCTGTATCAAGAAAACGACCGTGCTGTAGCGAAGGCCACAATGGCGTGTCTGCCCGTTGATTAGACCGTTCGATTCGAAATGACCGACAGCGGCATTGACATTCTTGCTGTAAGCGAGCTGCTGACTGACAGGCGGGAGACACCGGCCCCGAGTGTGGGGAGAACGAGACGAATACCCTACCTCAACTCCAGGTGCTCCAATGTCCACTTAGGGTAGGTACAATGTTCAAAGTAAGCGTACTTAAAGTAGGAACGGCACATGATCTGGAGGGGCGGGAACCATGTGCTTTCCCCAAAGTAGAGTCTCCCTTGGGGATTAGACGGGACCACCTGAGCGTACTATTATGTACACACATTTACTCTCTTTACGTAGTACTCCGCAGTACTCCAGTAAGGTGGCACTGGCCTCGGCGGCGTGGAGATGAGCCCAGCCCACTGGGCAGCAGGCTGTCCGCAAAGACGATGCTGCTGCAGGGGACACTGGACCTGGAGTCTTTGCGCCCTTTGCAGCGACAGCTAGCTAACACGTCCGGCCGTGCCGTTGGGCGCGGAGTATTGTTGCACCAGTCAAGCAGGCCTCGTTGCTAAGCTCCATGTGCGTGCCCTGTCACAATCGAGCACTCGGGCCGTTTCCTCTAATCGACACTCTGAGCAACTGCTCCCGTCCTCCATCGTCTTCAAAGGTTCCTCTTGCGTACGCTACGCAGAGCACGCCGGACTGCCGGCCAACTCTAAACTCGCCTCGGCACGTACATAGTAGCCCACTGGCACTGAGACCAAGAACCCTCTCCACTATTCAAGCCCGACACCAGACAGACTCCCGCTTTTCTTTCCCGCTGGCCATGGCGACCTAGACTCTTGACTATAGGCTGTCCAAGTTGCCCCTTCCAGCCCCCCCTCCTCCTCCAGAAATATACTCGCCCCAGAGCTCTTACATTTGTCACCACGCGCAATCTCTCCAGCTCTCTTCTCTCCACAGCAGCATCACTACAGTTGTCAGGCTGCCATTTTGTCAACAATCTCCGGTCCGACTCACGTGCGCCGCCCAGTCGCCCCCCCCCCCCGTAACGCAATAAGCTGCTGCGACCCTTCACTCCTGGGGAACCCCACTCGGCCGGTCCACACATTTGCACCCTACCCTGGTGATATCATTTCTCGACACTCACCTCCCGCCGCCGGCGATCTTCGCCCGCACTCCTTGGAAACTTCTCGCCCGCAACCACAACACCACAAACACTCGGTCCTGACTGCCACCGTCGCCTGTGTCCGCGCCCACGATGGCGGCCCCCGTCAACATGGAGCAGAAGACCATGGACGTCAGCTGGATGACCCATGACAAATGTATTCTCCACTGCCAACTCGCCGACCTCCCGCCTCTCGGCTCCCTGGACGCCATGTAGGCCTGCTAAAAGACACTTGTACTGACATTGGGCCGGTGTGATCAATCTAGGTGTTTTGGCAAAGCGCAATGCCACCAAGCCAGACTCATCGCCTCCGCCTAGCGATGGACTCCTGCCAACCACAAAAGCTCCTGCAGCGATAAACCCAAGCTTAGCCAATGGCAAGACTTTGTCCTCAAACTCTACGAATGTGACGTCTTCTCCTTCAACCGACAGCACCGCGACGACAGGCGCCAAGGCTGCTCCCGACAAGAGAGCTCCTATAGGAACTAGGACTGGGCCGAACGAAAAGTCGCCGAGCTCGACAGGCACCACGCCACCACAGAGAAGAGGCTCATGGTTCTCAAACATGGCCTCGAAGCTCTCGGGATCTCCTGGTAACACGAATAACAACCATACCAACACCAGCCCTGCCACCAACGGAGATGGAGAGGATATCGCGCCGCTGCCAAAGATCACGCCCAGCAAGAACGCTGTATTGCCGCATGCACAGCGGCCGAACGGGGACGCGCCGTACGTCCCGGCACCGCCAAGAACGGGCCAACCCGGATTTCTTGGGGTTTTCCGCCGCCTTTCATCTACAAATAACGTTAATGGTGCGAATAATCGGCTAGGAAATGGGCTCGTCGATCGCAAAATTCTCAATGTCGACAAGAACCGTGAGAGGTGTCAGATCACCGAGCTCCCTCAAGCAAAGTTGCGCCGTGTAGCCTTCTGCGTCGATGTCGAGATTGCACCTATGCCTAAATATGCCGACGATAGTGCAGGCAGTACAAGACTGTCTGCGGAAAAGACACAGAAAAAGAAGATCGCTGAGAAGGGGGAAGGCGAAGCACTCAAAAACCCAGAGGCAGTGAAAGAGCAGAAAGAGGAAAAAGGCGTGGTGCAGGCAACTGGTGAGGAACTGCCCAAAGAGCCCAAGGAGGGCGCGGAAGCCGAGACGCCGACTGCGCCTCCAAGCGATAGTGGCATTTCTGTCGCAGAGACAGACGACGCAAAGGACAAGGACACCACTCGGAAAAAGGAGAAGAAGAAGGGAAAAGAGGCTGAGCGCAAAGCTAAGAAAGAACAGAAGCGGAAAGAGGCGCTCGAGAAAGGCGCGATCCCTATGGAAATCCACCTCGACTCTGACTCTTCAAGCGATGAGAAGTTGCCTGCCGGAACACCGCGCGTACAGTCGACGCCAACAACGAATCCAGCCAGGATATACCGAAGATGTTGTCAGCTTCGCGAAACGGATATACTCACGAAAGTCACCTTACAACTGCCAAAAGCCACCTCGAAGACTTCTGACAACATTGTTGACAAGCTGGATCTTACTGGATACTTCCTGTCTCTCCAGGATCTGGTCACTCTCGGCGACTTTCTAGCTATCGTGCCAGTGCGAGAGGTCCTCCTCGAGGGCTGTGGTCTTACTGACGAGGGTATGCGGGTTGTGCTTGCTGGACTGCTCGCTGCGAGACGCCCCCGAGCCCGGAGGCGCAAATCTGTCACTCGACCAGCAGATCTGAGCCCGCAGGGCGGTGTGGTCGAACGGTTAGTTCTCAAGAACAACAAGATCGGAGTGGAAGGATGGAAACACATCTTCACATTCATAAACCTCTGCCGATCGATAAAGTACCTCGACTTGTCAAATCTGACCTTTCCTGAACCGACTGAGCGGGCGAAACCACCGGCACACCACCACTTGCACTTTCCGCATGTGTCGCAGCAAGCGACAGGACCCATTGACTTGGCAACTCTTTTCTCTAGGGCTTTGGGAGAACGTCTCGCGGGCAAAGAGCTCGAGCTGCTCAACCTTGCGTCAACCGGTATGACCTCTGAGCAGCTCAAAGCTGTCATCGACGGATGCATCAAGTCTGGTTTAATACGCCTTGGACTTGCCAACAACCAGTTTGATGCTCAGGCGATTGAACAAGTCGCTCGCTTCCTTCGAGAAGGGAGGTGCGAAGGGCTCGACATTGGTGGCAACGACTTGAGAGACCACGGGGACATCATGGCTGCAGCACTTGAAGGGTCTAAGACTGTCTGGGCACTTAGCTTGGCAAATTGCAATTTGCACCCGCCTTCGTTGGCCAAGCTCTTCCCTGCATTGGTCAGCATGCCCAACTTCAAATTCCTTGATCTCTCAAACAATCATGATCTCTTCGAGTCCGAGCCGAGTGCTCTTGGGCTACTGCGCAGGTAAAGTTCACCCAGAATTCTGTGGTTCAATGGGGGTAGAGCTAACAATACTGCAGGAATCTGCCGAAAATGGACAACCTCAGAAGGCTGCATCTCAGTGACGTATCGATGTCCCCGGAGCAGGCGATAGCACTGGCTGAGATACTGCCAGAAGCCAGTACTCTGGCACACATAAACATACTCGACAATCCGGCTCTCGAAGCTCTGGCGGATGCAAAGACCGAGGCGAACCAAGAGGAAGCCTGTGCACTGTATGCTTCGCTTCTCGCTGCCGCTCGAGTGTCAAGTACTTTGGTGAAGATCGACATCGACGCGCCCAGTCCCGCATCAGGAGAAATCGTGAGAGCGTTGGCAAATCAAGTAGTGGCTCATTGCTTGAAGAATTTGCAAGGCGTGCCAGAATTCGCGGACTCGGCCCCAGACGATGCGGGCGCCATATCATTAAAATTTCCGGATGTGCTGCGGGATCTCGTGGGTCAAGAAGGGGACGATTACCCCATTTTCGAGAGTTTGGACGCAAATCCCGCACCCGACGACAACTATGTCATCGGTGGCACTGGTGTAGCCAAGGCTCTAGCTTGCGTGCTCAAGAACCGCGGTGACGATACTCTTAGACCTTCAGGAGAGTTCCCGAGGGGCACCGAGACACCCATAAGTCCATCACGGAGCGGCCTCTCTCCCGGCAAGGCCAAAGACATGTCGAAACATCTGCTCATGGCAGCTCGCAAGATCCAAGTCCGTCTGCAACCGGCCCTAGTCAGAGCAAAGGCCTCCGCCAACACCGACATGAACAACTACAGTAAGTGTGCCCCAGGTGTATGTATCCTTATATAATGGAACTAACTCAAGTGCTAGGCCGTCTAATGTTCTTGAACCAGACCATCATGGATATTATTTCACGGTTTGAAGACGAGTTTCCAGAGACCAAGCAGTTTGACGCTGCTGAGCTCACGGCGCCTGAGCGGCGGCCTACATTGACTTGCAGGGTCGAGAGTTCTTTACCAGCAGATGGCGACGCTATTTCGGATACGGAAGATCTCGAGACAGCCCTCCGCACACCATCTCATTCGAGATCCAACTCGGTCATGTCGAGCACCCACAAAGCCATTTCCGAGGAAGAAGGCCGCATGCTGCGTGCAGGTCACCACATGCGCCGTAGCTTTCTCGGGCCAGAACACTACAAGATGATTCTGACTGGGGACGAGCAGAACGTAGATCCGTCACATATCACCACAGTGGCGATCCTGTGCGACGAAATCGCCGAAGATGACGAGAGCTTTCGCGAAATCCTGCGCGAGAAGGGACCCATGCGCACGTTCAAGGAGCACCGCGAGCACATCCTCGGCAAGCTCCGAGACAAAGACCCGGATTACTGGGAGCGCTTCATTGAGGCGCAAGAGAAGGCCAAAGCCAACATCAAGCCAGACGGCGCCAGCGGTGGAGGCGGACGAAGTTCCGCAGGCTCGTCGATCAACAACGGCAGCAGTGGCGCGACGACAACGGATGTTACGCCCACAGCCCAGGCAGTTGCTGCGATCCGCGAGGCTAAAGGAAGCATGGCCATTGACGATGAAGCCATTTCCGATTAGAGATCGAAGGCCCGTCAATCGTTCAGGCTCGACCGGGGGAAGTGGAAGAGGAAGATAATGAAACAGTGAAAGTGGAGCAAGACCACGGGCACAGGAATATCACCACCATTTCAGTGCCATTGTTGTGTGCACACTACAAGTCGGGCATAGTTTCAAACAAGCAAGAGCAGCGGGAGTTTGATTTTGCTTTGTCGTAGCATTTACACCACCATAACTTGAACGCAATCGATTACACATTTCCAGTGTAAACATTAGTAGAGTGGGGTGTCCAAAATCCACATCCTATGCATGGCCTGTGATGAAACTGGTAGGCGAGAACTACAGTATCGGTGCCCTAGCACTCTTCATGAGGAGAAATCCAGGACATGAAATCGCTCATGAGTAGCAGCATAACCTGCACCGATTACCCATCACTAAACATGGGCCAATGGATCTCATTTCTGGATAGAGCCTTGCAGAGGCGGCTTTGCTATAAGCGCAAGCGCGCGGACGAAAGCCGGCTGGGGAAGAATCAACATATATAGTCAGGCTGTGATCGTAGCATACATACATGTTCTTTCGAGCGACAAGAAGAGTAGGAGCAGAAACAAAGCATAGACCAGCGGCTGCATCACATTTTGGGGGCACGACGTGTTTTGTGTTGAAAAGAAGAGCGAAAACGGGCATCCAGCCTCTCGTTCTCATTTTTTGATGACAATGGTATTAACACCCCCAAGCGCCATTAAACCCCCCCCCTCCCCCCCCCCATCCCCGTTATCGACCTTGAAACTGAATTGCATTGATCCCGGTCTACCATTTGAGCCTTCGTCATATAATGCTGCCTCGCTTGAATTGGGTATCGTGCCTCTCTCATTCTTTGTTTTTTGGTGAGTTTAGATTGTCATTTTACTGTTTTGATTGCTTGGGCTGTTTGTTTGAGCGTCTTATGCATAGAGACCTCGTCCCTCCACGATGCCGACATCCTTCCGTGAGAAGGCACAGTGACCGATAATCATTCCCCGGGCCTCCTCAGTGACACCCCACGATATGGCGCCACGGCCGTCCTCATCGGGACGGCCATGGCATCTCGAGCTGATAACAGCACTGCAAGAACCACCCGGCAGAGTGAGAGGGTTGCCGATGGCGCCTTCGTCACCGACAGCAGCAGGTTTGGCACTGAGAAAGCCCATGCCGACAAGGGCGATAAGCAGCAAGCCGAGCAGGCCGAGGAGGACCAACAATGCGGTGGAAGAAAGTCCGATTTTTATGTCGCCGTTGGGACTGTTGACATCAGTCGCCGCTGGAGACATGGTTGGGAAAACAGATTGGCTCATGATGACTCCCATAGCAGAAAAGAGAGCCATAAGACACCAGGACACGGGCCGCGGCAGTGTCAAATAGAGAGTTGACGATTGCGCGCTGACTGGATTCGACGACACGCGCAGTTGTTGGCGTTCTCGGGCGAACAGACTAAACTCATGGGACAGGAAATAGCAGGTAAGAATAGCGCTGGCGCTCAGGTAAAGGATGGAGAGAAGAAGGTGCGGAAGAGTCGCGAGGATGACTCGTGGTATGGTAGGGTCGCCGGAGAACGAAGGAAAAACGAAGGTAGTGGCAGGCGTGGCGGTACCAATTGGAGGAAACTGAACGTCGCCATTGCTGTTTACCATGACGATGACGGCGACAGTGGCGGGTGCGACAATGGCGAGAAACGTGAGCGTGGTCAGGAACCAGCGTGTGAATGAAGCTGAGAGAAACCACCAGTGACGACCGCGAGCGAAGTATCTCGCCTCCTGGCTGGCCCATCGGCCGTGTTTGACATCGGACTTGGTCATTAGGCAGCGGTCGGCAGTTGTCGGATCTTGGATGCGGAGGAATGATCGAATTGCGTCGCCAATTGTGACAATCGGGTCGAAGTGAGGCAGGATGAAACCAGTGCACGTGCAAAGAAAGACCACAAAGCTCAGCACGGCCGCTGTCAGCAGCATTGGTATGCTGCCGTGGATGCCACATGAACCGGGTCCTTCTAGATCCATAGTTTCGAAGATTACTCCATTATAACTGCATAACGGTCAGCTCCGTGCACCATACACTACTCTTGACAGGCCTTTCATGACCTACATCACTGGACTTGCTGCAGCACAGACGATGGCTGCTGAAGCAAGCACGCTGCGCACTGGAGAGATGTGTCTGAAGTTTCTGACGGAAGGGATACCGATATCGAGCCAACGTTGTTTTCCGTGCGCGAGGTCGATTTCGACACGACTTGGGCTTGAGAGTACTTGCAGGATGTAGTTGCCCGCAGCCAAAATACCGATCGCGGCGATGTTGAGGGCGACATGGAGCCCAATGTTCATCTGCTTCACGACAGAGCACGATCCCGAGAACACTGTAATTTCGCCAGTGACTCTCTTTGTTAGGACCACAGCAGCCAGGAAGCACCCTAATGTCGCAAGAAAAACAGTGCCGATTAAGACAGCGTTCAGCCTCAGTCCCCCCCTCCACCCAGATAGATAACGGCCACGACGACTTTGCGAACTGCTTGGGTTACTTCTTGTGAGGTCCGTACTCGATGAATATATGTTGACAAACTCGATTGGCGTTGATGTGAGAGAATCTCTATTGCGGTGAACCAAGTGCGAGTCTCCCCCTCGACTACTCCCCTCACGCTCCTGTCGTTTTTGGGCTAAACTTTCGGGTGTCTCTCCAGCCATATAATGTAGAATATAGTCTGGCACAATGCTGCGCGAAATACTGACGTTGTCGTTCTCCATTCTCAACAAATGGCGAGGATTCCAAGAGGCCCTCATTTTCATGGAAAGGGTGGTCGAGGCGGCCTCTGAGATATTGCGGGTGTGAAAAGGCCATGCTATCGAGCTCTTTGTTGTTCGTGAGTGTGTACCAGTAGACGGCGGTTCTGTATCCTCTTGGATACTGCAAGGCTTGGTGAGTAACCCGGTGTAACACTGAGGGGGCCAGCAAACTCGTACCTGCTCAACGGCAGCCCACTGGGCCTAATGTTATTGTGCTCGTCCGCATCGGACAAGGTTGCGGTAGATGGTGGACTGGCCATTTTGAGAATATAGGTAACGGTGTCGGCGGATATCACCAAAAACGGGTATAAAACATTAGAAAACGTCAAGAAGAGAGTCACAAGAAGCGAATAAAGGCTGTGAAGCCTGGTAAAGGAGCGAATGTGGAAAGGAAACGACCGAAGACGCAAACGAATGAACGACTCGCCAGAGAATCTCGCAGAGCGGCGGAAAATGTAGGCCAGGACGGGATAGGTGCTGGAGAACGTGGCAGGGCGCTACCATCGTCTTGTATGACCGCTTGCCCGGTCCAACCACGCTCCGCCAGCTGTTTCACAGCGCAGAATCCAGTGTCGGGAGCCAGGGCCGGGGTGACACTGCTCGCGAGGATGGCGGCATCATGGAGCGTGCGGCCCCTCCTCCAACATTGTCATTAAAATGACCCTGTTCTTAATATCATATATCCAGGATGCATGAGAATGACCAGGGTGCGATTGTGAGACGGCCCCAATTTCAGGTTGAGAAATCCAATCGGAAGGATGGCTGCCACACTGGCGGCCGACGGAGCCTGCAACCTGGATCCAGTTCGTATCGCTGCCAGGCGCGACGAATTGCTTCTTGTGTTTCTTGGGCTTGCCGGGCTCAACCTGATCGTTGCGAAAGCATCGTCAGCTGCCTTGATGGGCCCGTGTCGACTTGGTCAAGTGGCACAGACGCTACACCATGAACCGAGTTAGGACTGCGGGTGCTAGCGAGAGGGGCAGAGCTACAGTAGTGCACACATGTCCCAGTGTCGTGGATTTATTATAGCGCTCCGTCTTCACCGGGCAGGTCCACCTTGACCGTTGCAGCGCCGTTGCCATTGTCGCCATCGTGTCCTATGTAGTGGTTGATGCCATCACCACGGACACGGCCAGGTGCAGCCGCCCGTGAGCTGAGCGACGTGGGGCCATGCAGGGTGACGCGCGCAGAACGACGAGCATACACAGGCGATGCAGGCGCCGCAGGTGTGCGCAAAGAGTGACAAAGGAGTGTGATGTGGTTTTTTATTGACTTCCAAAGGGTTGGCAAGAATGGCTAGGCCGGGGTGCTCGGCCATGTTGCGTTTCAGATCAAGGCTTGCAAGGATTGGCGAGTGGCCCTGGTCGTCCTGTCTGCACGACTTGGCTGGGCATGCAGGGATCGAGGGCGTGGCATGTCAAGCAGGCTGAGGATGCTGGGCGGACAGGGGCGGCAAGCCGTCGAGATACATACTATGTAAAGTATCTGCCTGTGGATTATGTCAGCTCAAGGCACAACGGTCCCAAGCGCTGAGCCACCATCAGGCCAGGACACAGACCAACGCCTGATTCACCATAAAGTCCAGTGCTGTAGCATAAAGACATCCTCTCCCTCAGGGCAACGACAGCTAGGCCATACGATTCAGTCGGCATCGCCGGCAGTGCGTGCTTCTGACCCCATTCGTCACCAACAGTTGATCACCAGGTCAGAGCCACAGAAGCAACCAGGCTTCTTTTGCGGGAACAGCGTCGTTGCGCCATGAAGCACGACAGGTTCATGGATTGACCGAATCTGCAGATCAGCCTGGCCCTCAGTGATCAGACAGCAGACCGCACGGATCACAGCTGAAGGCTTTGAACGCCAGCCATCAAGCCATGGCACGGCACAGAGCTCGTACTTCAGCTCTGCGGGACCCTTGGGATAGACGAGGACCCTGTCAGTGCGCCATTGGTGCTGCTTTGGCACCCTCGTGGAAACACGCCAGAAGCTCGGCTATGGTTGGATCAGACTCCTGGGCGAACATGTCGTGCATCCGAGACTGGGTGCGGGGCTCTGCGTGAGCACCTCGGCCGTCAAAGAACGTCGACCCCTTCGCGTGTAACTCTATGTCGCGTTAATGATGCGCGCACGGCGTCGCATAGTTGCTCGAAATGAACGCCATAAGCACCAACCGGCGCTTTAGCAGGCGATGGTGGTAGCAAGAAGCTTTGGCGAAATCGAAGTTCAAGTGGCTTGCAGATGCTCATGCGAGCGACTTGCTGCTGCTCGGGACTGCGGGACGCTGCAACGTGCTGAAGAGGAGGCTGCATGGCTGGCAGTGGATCCTTCCAGAACTTAAGTCAGGTGAAAGAAGCAACATCTGCACCATGTAACTCCAGGATAGTGCCAGAAAGCAAACACCTCCTCAAGGGGCCCGAGATGCAGTAGCGATAAATTTAGCAACTGCATCGTCGCCTCATCTTCGCTCGATCAGACGATCTTACTATGTAGTCCAATCCTTGGCACGCGATGCAAGAAGGCCATCAGCCCATGAAACTCAGCTCCGTTGGGATCACGTCACCAACCAGAGTGGACTGGCATCGTATCGTCCAGGAGCGAGTCCTTGCCTCAGAACAACCCCGACACTCAATCTCGGCAAGCAAAGGACTTACAGGAGGCCGCGCCGGCCGGATCAGCCTCCGACATGCGTTGCATGACACCAGAAAGTGCATCTTCCGGAGCAGTGGGGCACATCGAACCAGGGCACCGCAGATCTCTGGTATGCACATCCTGTGGTTAGGTAAGCAAAGACTTTGTGCTATTCCCCAAGTACCCAGGTAGCTCTCCAGTCGGCTGCCAGCTGCAGTGCCAGGCGGCAGAAAAAAATTTCGGAGCTCTCCCAGCAGGCGTGCCAATTGCAGGCATGGCTCAAAGGAAAAAAAAGATGGCGCCGCCCTGGTTCCACTCGCGATAGCAGTACTCTCTCATTATCTTGCGAGTGCAACTTTTTGTCCAGACCCAGCTGCAGTCACCAATAACGAGCACAGCCAATTGAACCCGAACAACAGCCTCCGGGCCATCAAGAAGATACTCAGCCGCGGCCCGATTGTTCTACGACTGCGCACCAAACATAAAAACCACCACAAGCCCGAACACCTAGAGAACGGCAACCATGGGCGCGACGAAACCCGAGAAGAAGGAGAAGAAGGATAAGTCGTCGAAGCGCGCTGAGGTCGACGGCGTGACCAAGCCCAAGGACAAGAAAGATAGGAAGGAAAAGAAGGACAAGAAGGAGAAGCTCAAGAGTGCCGTCACCGCTGCCCTCGATGAGGACGTCCAGGCCGATGTCACCGTCGGCGATGTCGACGAGGCTGCTCCTGTCGCCGCGGCTCCCGTTGTCGGTGCTCTCGTGCCCTTCGCCCTGCCGCTAGCCGATGACAAGGCTACCAAGAAGATCCTCAAGACTGTGCGGAAAGGTAAGAAGCCTCCCCATACCAGTGCATCGTTGTGGCCGTATCCTCAACACGAGCACAAGCTCCAATTCCTTGACCAGCATTACTAACTTTCTCTCCCCTAACCACAGCCGCAAAGTCCAAGACCCTCAAGCGCGGTGTGAAGGAAGTTGTCAAGTCACTACGCAAGTCCCCCGCTGCCGGCCCGACCAACACCGCCTTCCCCGGAGTCGTCGTGCTCGCGGGCGACATCTCGCCAATGGACGTCATCAGCCACATCCCCGTGCTGTGCGAGGACGTCAACGTGCCCTACATCTTTGTCAGCTCCCGCGCCGAGCTGGGCGCCGCGGGCAGCACGAAGCGTCCCACGTCCGTCGTCATGGTCACCGAGAAGCGCACGGGAGGCAAGAACTCTAAGACTGAGACGATTGCCGAGGAGGACGGCGAGGAGGACTTTGCCGAGGTGTACAAGGACCTGGTCAAGCTCGTGCAGAAGGAGAGCAAGCAGCTCAAGTTCGCGTAGGTGCGACGTTGTGCCTTTCTCGCCCATTTCCGAAGAAGAAAACAAAATCATCCATCCGACCTTGGGCTACAGTGTCGCGCTGGCAACAGTCGGCCAGAACATGTCCACACGCAGCGCGGGTGTTGAGCACATCGTAGCAGGTCGGTACGAAATGCACTGGCCCTTCTTTCTTTTCTAGAAAACAACAGACAAAGGGCAGTGTCAACTCGAGCACGGGCTTGTACACGAAGAAAGTGGTTTTTCTTGATGTTTCTCATATTCTGTGGCGTTCTGGGTGTTACAAATCAATATTCTTGTTTCTTGTCAGGGTCAATCACATCTGGCTGAGCATCTAGTTGGAATGAAATTGAGTTCAAAAAAGAAGAGAAAAGAACAAGCTATATATATCATGTGACCATACTTAGATCGATCGTGCTTCATCTCCCCAGGGCAGCTTCTTCGCTCGTTATCTCCCCCAGGTTTGTCTACCTTTGGCGGTTTGTCATGAAGATCTGCACCAGAATGGCTGAGCAGGGCATCAGTTGGGGCGCGCACACCGTTTCTACCTGTCGGTTCATTTATGACTTTGCTTGAGTGTGCTTAAAAGCTCGGTGTTCATCTTTTGACGCAGTCATCCCAGATAAACCTAGTCGTCATGGTATAGCTTTGAATCATAGAAATTATGTCAACGCCTCACGAAAATAAACATTCTCTCTCATCACACCGAGATCGAAATCATGCAGTATTGTTGGCAAGTTATTATGTTTTTATTAACTACACATGAGCCAGCTCGTCATAATACATTATACGCTGCTGTTTCAGTATTGTTACACTTCCACATTCTTCGTGATGACCCCTCTCGTTAGATTAAAAGAGAGGAAACCTCAGAGAAGGTGGCGGAGAGAGAGACCCTTTAGTCGAAAGGGTTGGTGCGGGTGCCCCACCAGGTGAGGAAGAGAGACAGACCGACCGTCTCGACGACCTTGGCCGTGGCGCCGACGGCGACGGTCTCGGCGGTGCGCTTCTCGGTAAAGAGCTGGGCGAGGTACTGTAGTGTTCCGCTGTGGTTAGCATTTTTGTTTTTCCCCCTCTCGGCTGTCTGGTACTTCTGTCTCAAGATATCGCACAGGAGAGCAGACAATTAGAGCCAGTCCGGGTGGTGATGGTGGAAGAGGGAGGCACATATGACGTACTGTAGGAGCAGAGGTGGCGAGGAAGATCAGACCGCCGAGGTAGGCGGCGCCCTTGTAGCTGAGGGTGGCAGTGGCGTTGAGGAGGGCGCCGACACCGTAGGACTGGAGGGCGGAGCCGACGAGCGAGGTGCCCCAGGCGACGGCGGCACCGGTAGCCTCCTTGGAGCGGAGGAACTCTTCCTTGGTGTTGGCGGCCTTGGCGCGCTGGTAGGTGGCGCCGAGGAGAGGGGTGAGGACTGTTGGATGTGGGAAGAGCGAATGTCAGCATATTGTAAATCCTGCGGAGTTGGATTTGTTGCTGCGATGCTGATATTGTTTGTCTGAGGCATCGTGGGTGGTTCAGCAAGGAGGGAAGGACTCACCGGCAAGCTCAACACCGTGGTTGAAGACAGTGCCGAGGGCGATAGCCGAAGGCTTGACGGGGGGGAGGTCTGCGAGTCGAAGAGTCGAGGTCAGTTCATTGTTTCTCAGTGTCCAGAATGCTCTTCATCATGAATTGAGCCGAGTCTAAAGGCAGGCAGATCATAAGATCCCCGGACAAGCTGAGCAGTGGCAGCTCTCTCTCTCATCTCCCATCATATAGGACGAGAGGCCGTGGACAGTGCTTACAGTGAAGAGACATTGTGAGATGTGGTGTATTGAGACGCGTTTATTCGTTCAATTGAGTGATAGAAGTGATGTGGAAGGAGTGAGGAAGGGACAAATGACGCGAGGCACAAAGAGCTTTATAGCAGCACAGCTCTTCCTCACTCCGCTCGGTGCCTCAGACTTGACATACCAAGACACACACGACAGCCGCAGGACGGATGACGACAGGCAAGACTTGTTGGACAGCCTTGGCCCGGCAGGGCATGGCTCGCCTGGATCACTCCGGCCTAGGAAGCTCTCGCTACGTATTACCTAAAGGTACTTACTTTACCCCCGCCCGCGCATGTGTCGCCCGGTCCGGGGGGGGCCAAGAACACGATGATGAACTGCGCCAAATCCGGTGGGCGTGAGGGCAAGCCACAGCAGCGCGCGAAGCGGGAACAAGGTACGAGACAAAGATGGTCGCACGGGGAACAGCAAATGCGATGCGGTTGCGGCCCCGCAAAAGCGCGATCGCGATCTTGGGAACTAGCCCTGGAGAGCTGAGGCACGGTACAAGTACTTGAGTACATGTACAAGTGCAAGTACAGCAAGCTGGGAGCTGCCAGGGCAACGCAACAGCCCCCGGTTTGCTGGTTCTGGCCGAGCCGTGGCTGATGATGATACATTGCGGCGTTTCGCGGGTGCCAGCTCCCCCTCGTGCCGTGGCTGGCCCTCTTACGCGCGGATGACGTAGTTGATCTTTTTTGGCTGCTCTGCGGCCGCCTGGCGCCCAGGCACTCTCGCGCCCAGTCCAACCGCGGAGCGCTCACTTGGGGAGACGGACGACGGGCAAGGCAAGGGTCGAGGAATGCCGTCCATCACCTGATCCGATTCTGACAATCCAGTTGGCCCTGCCCGCCCGCATTGCTTGCGTGTGCCGGCGGGCATTGTTGAAAGTGTCGTCACAGGTGTCCTGAATGCCTCACCTGCTTAGCTGCGGCGCAATTCGGAGCCCCCGGGGGGGGGGTTCCATGACTGACGGAACCACCACCACCGGCACTCACACTCCAGCCCCCAGTGCCACAGAGACTCCAGACCGTGTTCTAGACGTGGAACTACTAAACCAATGCACGTGATCAGATCCTCTCATCCTCACATCCATCGGAATTCCAAAACTCCTATGCGCTGCCGAGGTAATCAACCACTTGCCATCTTGAACAAGTCGAAAGCCAACGACTTCAATAATCCCAAATTCCCCCGGGTGACAGGCGGGACGGATCTTAGAGCGGGCAGGCAGGGCAGGAGTTTTTTCCCCACTTCCCAAGAAGTGACAGGAGCGAAAACAAGCATAACAGCTTCCCCCCATGACAATTTCAGGAGCAGCAGCTCCTTTCCAAACCCCCCCCCCCCCCCCCCCCCCCCCCCAAAATCCGGGTCGGTCTCCACTTCCAAGGACATGCAAGCACGAAGCACGAAGCACAACGCTGTCGCATCATTCCATTCGCCAGGAACGTCGCTACTCACACCCACCGAGGGTGACGGACGGACACAGGATGCGTGTGCAACTGGATATGATGAGGAGGAGTCTGTCCTCTCGGCTAGGCAAGCGAGTCACAGTAGATGAGATAATGCAGATACAAGTCAGAATATTCGCTTACAATTTACTAACGTGAAAAAAAAAAACCATCTTTTTTTCTCATCCACTAACTCTCAGTGTCTAATTCCTATCGTAAGAGAAAGAGAGAATGGCAGGGGAAGCTAAGTCAGTGTATTTGATTCACACTCGACAAGAGATCTCAACTTTGCGTCATATTTTTTTTTTAAGAGCAAGCTCTATAAAAGTCACAACGCCCGAAAAAAGCGAGAATCGGGTCAAAGTTTAGTGAACTCGTAGTGGCATCAACCCCCGCCCCCCCAGCTGTTCCTTAATCTCGGTTGCCAAGTCGCAGGGTAATTGTCTACAAATTGACAGAACGTCCTCCGCTCACGGGTGCTGGCAATGCCTACGTCATTTTTGGAAGGTGGAAGGATATGCTGTAATTATTAATATGCTTCTCTCAAGGAGCTATAAGAGCGCTGAATCTTTTCCGTACTTTCCAATGCCCACGCAGTAAAGCAGAGCCTCCGGTTTGAAATCTAGACGCCGCACGCACACACTGGCCACGTTCTATCGAGCACGGAGTCAATCGTACAACGGCCACATTACCAGTACTTCTCAAGCAGCTAGGCAGGAGCTGACTCTTGATGCAAAAACAAATTCACGACATCTGTCCGTCTTCGCCACCCCGCAGGGCAAGTAACGCCCGAACATCCGACACATATTGTAGACCCTCCAAGAATGGGACCAAGTGCAGCAAATCATTATCCGTCGGGTCGCTGATCCAGCCTTGTATTGGTATCGCATTGTCTGCCACGGGGTACTGTCAATATGCCAGTCACTGAGAGAAAATTTCAGAAGCAGATGAACTCACCTTGATGAAACATGTAGCTCAGCGGGCTGTTGTCAAGGATCATAACTTTGCTGAGATCGGGCTCGACAAAGCTCAGGTCCTTGATAAAAGCCCCATGCCGGAAGGTGCAGTGTTGCCTGTAGTAACGGGCTGAGAAGAATTTGCGCTCAGACTCGAGCCAGTCTATCACAGGGTCTGCGTACTCCTGCACTGATGCTGTGAATACGACGAGGTTGAACCACTTGCAAATCTGCGAAGATAACTCCCAGCTTAGCATACATTTCCCAAACAGAACTGTCACTTTTGTCGGGTGCACATTTGGTATCCTACCTTGCGAAGAAACTCGTCACAATGTGGCCGCTTGTGAACATAGTACAAGATCGGGTGTTGTGGCCCGAGACTTTGTTGGCCCCCATTCGCGACGTAAGTCGTGTTTAGCCGCACTTCTACCATGTGGCCAGAACCTGTCCTACCGCCACGCGACATGCTGTGTATCAGAGTCTCGTCCAGGTCCAGAATAAGGGTCTTCATTTGCCTAATATCAGGCATTTCGGTTGGAGGTACGTAGGAAGGTTGTCGTCGGGGGATCAGGGGCCGTGGCGGAGCTGGTGTTTTCGGATATTTTGTCAATGCACCTGCGGGCGATGTCGGTGATTTGAGATGAGCTAATGTCTTTTCCGTGTCGCCCTCGCCGCCGCCAGCCGTGCTATTTGACTGTGTCCGCTTGTGTTTCCTCTGGCGCACAGCATCGTCACTATGGAGCTTAATCCTGATTGAGCGGCGTTGAGGTGCAATTTCTTCAGTGTCTTGTAGTGATTTTGTCCGGGTATGCTTCGCTTCGGGTCCGGAGCTGCGTCGGCCAGCTGCCACTCTGCTGGCTAGTTCTGATTCTGATTCGGAGGAAAGACCAGAGGATGAAGAGTTGGATGAGATTTGAGGGTGAGGTCGGTTTGAGGTATGGCTGCTCTTTTGATTGTGGCTTTTTCTTCGTTGTGGTACGGACTCGGCGTCCCCGAGCGAGACAGTCTCATGGTACTCGGCAGCCATTTTGTGCGTGTTTCCTCCGTGTTGGCCGAACAATTTCCTAAGCTGATGAAGAGGGGCAAAGTTCCCATGCTCATCATAGAACCATGCCACCAAGTAGATACCCGGCGCGGTGATTGTGGAAAGCACGAGGCGGAGTGAGTCAACGAGGGCAAGGGTTATCCTCGCCGGCAGGCTGCGCCAGGTGCTGGACCGAGGACATTCTTCTCTGGGTTCGTTTCTGTCGAGTAAAGGGGTCGTTTCGCTGTGGCTTCGCATAGAGGGAGGGATATCGTGCTTCTCGTCATAATCTATGCTGGATGGTTCGGCCATGAGAGAGGTCTTCTCGTTGGAGGTCACAACGTCGGAGGCGCTTGTAGGCTCGTCGGAAGGCGCAACGCTTGCAAGGCCGAGATGGCCGAGGGAATTCGTACGGGAGGGCGAGGGGCTCGATGTCGGGGACACTCGCGCTGAGAGGATGTTGAGGGAGTTCATCGTGGTCGGTTGGCGCAAGCCATGAAGAAGGGCAGGGACGTCCCGCGGATGCGCCGGCAGTTGCGAGCACTGATTGTCTGAATACGGATGTGTGTAGAGATGGTCGGGTCGAGAAAAGCGCGTCGCGGGAGAGGGTTGGTGTTGCGAATGGGTCAAGGTGAGACCACTCGATGCCTCGGGGAGATTGGGGAGAGATTCTGGAAGCCGCTGGGTCCGTGGGATGACGGGGCCGAAGCTGGGGTCAGGGGTCGGCGATGACTTTGATGTTTGGGAAGCTGTAGAGACCGGCAAGTGTTTGTGCAGTAGCGAGGTTTGGGCGAGAAGGACGAAGGCCGGCCTGGAAGCCTCGGTTTGTTAGAATGGATTTGAAAAGGCGCGGCGCTGGACTGCAGTGGCCACTTTTGCGCGAAGAGGCGACTGGATGGAGATGTGCTGGTGGTGTCTTGCTAGGCAAGGGGGCACTTTGCGCGCAGGATGGACGACTTCAGGGAGGACTCAGGAGGCTTGCAGGAGAGCAGCCCCAAAAACAACCGGTGCTTTAGCGACAGTAACGGAGCAAGAGCTCTCGGGTGCGCGGGCACAGCACAACCAGGACGCATACGCAGTCAGCCATCCTTGAGTAGCGTATTGTTGAGTGCAGTTTTGGTCACGCTATCTACACTCTGTATTGTATCTTGTCCGCGACAACCCAGCAGCAGCCGGCAACAGCAGCAGCCAGCAACATGCAGCCGCATCAGTGCATCCCACTTCAGCCCTCCGGTCAGCTCGCACAGGCCGAATCCAGACGAGAGCTAATTAATTATTATCATCGATGCTCCTAGGCCACGGGGCTGCCACATCAAGCGCAACTGGCTGACGTATGTCGTCGTGGGTGCTCGGGTTATGCGGGCGGAGGCACATGACAAGCGCACCCAGCTCGCCCAGGTGCTCAGTGGTTCAACAGCCCAGCACTCACTACTCACTCCTGTGCTTCGACTGTTAGCGAGCCGGGTTTGGGAGAATTGGCAGGTCGCAGCATGCGACGAATCATGTGCGAGCGAAAGAAAGACCGAGGCATTCGCATGGCTCTCGATGATCGCCAGCCCGCATTGCTCTGGGACATGCAAAGCAGAGACACCCACTCCCACACCACACCTACACCCACACACCACAATGCAGCATCGTTTTCTGCAGCTCCATGCCCGAGGCGGATGCGGGACAGCATGGCACGCGCATGGGTCCTTTGTCTGCCGAGAGCACGTTGCATCATGTCGGCGGCGCCTGCTCCACTGTAAAAGCGTGGGACGCGAGCAGCTCCGGGTATTGGGGATTGCAGCTATGGGGGCGCCAGCCCCGGGACTGCAAGAGACACTGCAAGACACTGCAAGATGCAACTAACCAGTAGACAGACCAATGGCAGGCAGACTCGACGGCACGCTTTGAGCTCCAGCGCCCGCCCAGGCGAGCAGGCCAGGGCTGCCGCGGCCCGCTTGCAGCGCTCATCGGAGGTCGCCCACGCCGCAAAACATTTTGGTTGACTCACTTTTGCGCCGGCACGGCACAACACGCACTCTTTGACCTCATTGTGAGACGTCTGGTTCTCCCAAGTTGACCCAAGCCCCCTCAGTTCCCCTCAAACCACCCTAACAACTTGCCAGCGTCATTACGGACCAGTCTGGGCTTTCAAAATCTCGACCCAAACACACTCGACCACACTCCAGCTTATCCGGCCTACCCCTCGGTTTATCCGTCCCACCCCACCATCGCGAGGTTGCCAGTGCCACATAGCTGCACTACGAGCTTCGTCTATCCTTCACAGCAGTCCAGCATTGTTGAGCGCACGTAGGACCACCCAAAGCGGCTGGTCTTGACAATGGCGCCCCCAAAGGGAGGCTTTGCGCCAAATCTCGACAAGTTTCTTGACTCCCTTAAGAGCAGGCCAGTCGATGCCTCTGTGGAGAACCTCATATCGTATGCCAAATCACAAGCTCACCAAAAGCCGCCACACTCCAACCTTCAAACTAACAATATGTTGTTGCATGGTCTAGGCTGATCAAAAGGCGGCAAATACATGGCTCTGAGGCCTGCGCGATTGCCACGGCCAGAGTGCTTCTCCAGGTCGTGGCTCGCGACAAGTGGGCCGACGTCGACCAACTCGTCGGCCGTGTACAGCTTGTCGGCAAAAAGCTCGTGGCTGCGCAGCCTCGCGAGCTTGTCATTGGCAATATCGTGAGGAGGGTTCTGGGTCTAATTCGTGACGAGGCATCCGAAGACCGCAATGAAAATGAATCTGCCAGCCAGTCTTTCGCAGACATCCGCGATGCGGAACCATCAATACCCCCAAGCCCGGTGGGCAAGAGCAGCGCTCGGCCGCCGATGTTCAACACAAGGACGCAATCCATGTACAACCTTCTCTCGCACCCCGATTCAAACGGCGCGCACTGGTCTGGCATCACGACGCCAGGATATGGCTCAGGCACATCTACCCCTTTGGGGCATGTCCAGTCAACCAATGTTTCTGCTCTAAAGTCTGAAATCATCGACGGCATCGAGGAAATCATGGACGAGATCAAACAAGTCGACGAGCAGATCCTGGCATACTCCGAGATCGTCATACACCCTGGCGAATATGTTCTCGTCCACCAGCCTTCACGAACCGTACAGCGCTTCCTGGCGCGAGCAGCTTCAAAACGAAAATTTACGGTACTCCTTGCCGTCGACCCGTCATCTGACGCCTCGCCAGGTGATGAAGACCTCTATGCTCCCCTTCGTAAGGCGATGGCTTCGAGTGGAGGGACACTTGTTACGGTTATGAATACGGGTTTCATGGCGTATATGTCCATGGTTAACAAGGTCATTATGGGGGCGCGAGCCATCACTGCTAAGGGAGGCGTGCTCGTTGACTCCGGAGCAGCAGTCATTGCTCGAGCTGCGCATTCACTGGGGCGCCCCGTGATTGTGCTGGCCGGCGTATACAAATTAAGTCCTGAGAGCCAGTTCAACCAGGAGGCTATCATAGAATGGGGCACGCCTTCAAAATACGTCAGCTTCTCCGATGGGACTCTCGTGAAATCGGTCCGGATAAAGAACGCCGTCTCTGAGTTTGTCCCGGGCGAGCTTGTGGACTCTTATATCACAAACTTGTAGGTCTTGGAAGTTCTGCGTGTGGACAACTTCATTCTAACTAACTCGATTTCTTTACTAGGGGAGCGCATTCTCGGGACCACCTACATAGCATCATCAGTGACCACTACAAGGAAGAGGATCTGAGCTTTGACTTTTGGGGGAAAGTCCAGCGATGATCTTCGCCGAACAATTGGAAGACAAAAGCATTTCATCTTGTTGTGAATGGTAGGAAGTTGGGCCGCTTAAGTCCCGCCGGTTCCGCCAAGTCGCGTTGTGCCATTACCCTCGGGGTTGATATTGGAGCCGTATCAGTGACAGATGCTTCGCGCAATAGCAAACTGCAGTGAAGCTCGACGGCGGCCTCTGGAATAATGACTATATGCCAGCAACCAAGCTGTACCTGAAAAGTGGTTGCCTGACACTGCCTGTCAGCCTCGCTAGTCGTCAACCGGTTCCGCATAGCAAGGACCTATCGCGCCGCACAGCCGCGTTAAGCATGCGAGGAGTCCGCATTGCAGATCTGCGGCGGCGCCGTGCTCGCAGTTGTAGAAGAAGAGTGGGCGTTGAAGCTAAAGGTGCAGCCAGGCAGCAGTTTAAGTCCATGCGGGTGGCGGAGTCAACGCCCAGTGAGGAATCACACTTGTCGCAATACTGTTGGACCATGAGCTTCCCATTGCGATCTCCTACAAACTATTGCTAGCAATGCCACCATGGTTGAATCTTAAGTCATTTTGTCGCTTTCACCAGGACCAAACCGAGTCTAACGCATTTCCTGACTGATGTCCCATTTTCCGCGCCTTTCTACACCATCAGCTGAAGAAGCCCCCCACCTGGCTTATAGAATAATAACCCGCAGCGACCTGCTGCCGATAGCTCTACCCCGAATCCGTTCTTTTGCTGAGCCACAACTCTTCGCGTCAGCTCAAGGCTGCCCGCAACTGGATTGCATCCCGCATTTCTTGCTACATATCAACCATTCACTGTAATCCTGGGCCTTCACACTTGTCGGCTGAATACATAAGGCAAACACCGCCTTGTCTGGCCCATAGTTGTTTCCCGTTCGCCAAGGTCGCCACACCACCAACACCATGCCTACCATGGAGCCGCATGATCCACCTCCGCCGTACTCGGAAACCTGGACCGAAGCCGGCTCTGTCGTAAATGGGGTCGGACACTCCCCCATCATCGGCACTGGGTCTGACGATGCCTCGCTCACTACTGCGCCGTCGGTGACTTCTGCGCGTAGCAGTAATGGTAATGTGATATACACTCCTCCAGAGACACCAACTCCGGAAGCTCAACATCAGCATCAATCCACGGCTTGTACCGTCACAGGCCATGTGCGGCATCGGTCGAATGCTTCCGCTCAGGCGTACTTTGAGTCCCGACCGCCGGCTATCTGGGCGTCTCCATCGGAGTCAACGGTAGCCAGGGACAATAACATTGGTGACAACCACGATATCCAGATCCACATCCAGGTTTCAGACACAACGACAGCAGCAGACCTGCTCTTTCCCGATGTACTCAACACCCCGGCTGCCGGAACTGGATCAAGCAACCACGACATCACCGAGCAGGACTGGCAGACCTTCGTCAATTACTTGATCCCAGACCATACCGCACGGTCTAATGCTGGACTAGCGAGCCGGAAAATACAAGACGAAAATGGCAGCGAGCACCAATACGACGATAACGGCTTACTGCTGCCCAGCCAGAGGCTAAATAGTGAGGGCGGAAGAAGGAGGATTGACCTTGCAGAGGCACAGCTCGACCAAATCAGATCGGCTTTTCCGGACCACGCTCTGGCTGAACGGGGCAGAATTGCCAGGGATGCTGTGTGGGAGTGGAATGATGGCTTTTTTGTGCCGAGGGGGGTGAGGGTGTGTCTTGAGGTTGCGGAGACGCCGACTCTGACTGCCGATGGGAAGGCGGCGGCTTCTCAACGACCGCAGGGGGCGGATGCTAGGTCGATGATGCCTGGGTCCTGGAGTTTTGAGCCTCAGATTCCTTCAGAACAGTGGGCAGATTCCCAGAACTCGAGCGGGAGGCAGACATCGCAATCGCCGGTGACGGCACAGTTTCCTTCATCGGCCGGCCTGGGACAACAACCATCTCCCAGCTCTAGGACTGGCCCCGAATTCGGATCCTCCGGATGGAATCCTTTTAGTCAGTCATCACAGGCACTCCGTTTTGGTCCAGTACGAATTGAAGGAGATCGAGTATCAATAGGCAATTCCTTCGAAGCAGATAAGTCTGGCGTAAGATGGAATGGTGTCTCGCTGGAGGATATGCTTGCTCAGCAGGGCCTTGGCCCACCGCCAGGAGCGTGTTGTCCACGAGGGGTTGGTCACCACCAGGGCCCAAGTCCGTGGGGTGGTCGTGGTATTTTCTCTAGAGGTGCGTTTGGTGGCGGCACATTTGAACGAGGCCGTGGTGGAGGGATCCCTACTGGACGGGGCTGGCCTGGCCATGGCCATCAACATCATCATGAGCGGCAGCACAGCCATCATGGCGCTGACGTCACGGAACATCGTCGACATCGTAGTCACTCAAGAGCCTCCCACCGATCCCATCAATCTGACTCTTCGAGCAGCTCTATCTCGTCCTCGTCTTCTGGTTCAGCTCCCTCGATCGGCAGCCTCCCAGATCTGGACGATCTACGTGACCTCCAACTTCCTGTTGTGAAACAGTCCATCACCGCATGGCTTGCCCATCCAGAACAGCCTGTCACACGAGACATGGTGCGCGCCGCAAAGGCAGATATCAAGAGCGCAAAGCGAGCTTCCCAAGCCCGGGAGCACAATGCGCCATCATCGTCATCATCTCACCCGGCTCCCTTTAATGGCCATATCGACCACGAGAACAAGTTCCGCTCTCCCCCACCGACGTATTCCGAAGTCCAAGCCACTGATTACAAGGCACTGCGAGAAGAAGTCCGTGTGCTGATGATCGCATTTGAAGGGCTCAAGAAGAATCAGAAGCACCAGCGGCGAAGTGATAAGAAACAACGCCGTGCAGCGAGAAAAGCAGCGCGGAAAGCGAGGAAGAGTGAAAAGAAAACTGCCCGGGCGGAGAAGCGCGCGGCTAGAGATGAGAGAAAAAAAGAAAGCCGAGCGCAGCGCAATGAGCGGCGTGATAAGGGAGAGAGGGATAGACACGCGAGACGCGACGAGGAGCGGCGCCAGGCACAACTTGAGCGAGAACAGGCAAACCTGGAACGGACGAGAGCAGCGGAGGAGCAGCGGCGGGTGAGAGAGGAGCAGAGGAGCAGAAATGAGGCTATTCGGCAGCAGCTGCTTGAAGAGCGAAGAGATATGTGGTCTCAACGGGGCCATCACGGACCGCGAGGAGGAAGAGGAAGTTGGAGTCCGTTTGGAGGATTCGGTAGACCTGGGCCCGGTGTCCCTCCCGCTGGGGGGCCTTTTGCTACTTGGGGTGTACCTCATCCTCCTCCTCCTCCTCCTCCTGGTCCTCCGGGGCCGCCGCATATACCGCACCTGAACGTCCCGCCGAACATCTTTATGCCTCCTCCGGGGCCGTCGATGGTACCACTTCCGCATCCGCATCATCCGCACAATGTCCCGACTGGTAATAGTCCAGGCTTTGGTCAGCATGGTGGTGGCGCGCCAGGCGGATCAGAAGGAAGACCTAGTTTCGCTATCAGTCGTCAACAATGGCCAACACATCATGAACTACAGAGCACTGGTGTAGAGCCAGTCTACCAACATCATCAGCAAGATCGCAGCCGTCACGCATTCCGTGACAGGGACAACGGAAACAGCAGCAGTGATAGTGAGGAACATCACGTTGGGATCCGGATGGCTGACAATGACCGGGATCTTGCGGCTGATATCAGTGGGCTCTCCATCGGTACTGGTGCTGGTAGTGGTGGCAGGTATGATACAGCGCCAGGCGGGGCGCAGATTGCGGACCGAGTCGGGGTTTTGTCTCTGAATGAAACCCAGGGAGCTTTGGATCGAGCTGGGCTGGTTCAGGCTGAGGCACTTGAGAGGGCTATGGCGGCTTTGCTGCGTGATTCGAAGGGGTCGAGTTAGTGGTTATACACGTAGCCATATTGGCATCATTTCGAAAGCACACGCCTGCGAGAACTCTTGCAAAGGTTCGGCTAGGATGCTCGGAAGTTCAGCATTCGAAACCATTCTGTTTAGTACAATAACACTTGCAGATTCTCTTCAGCACCACGTGACTGTCCTGAACATGTCTTCTTTTGATTTTATCTATGCCCCTCGTGCGCCTTGCCAAGATGCCATCATTTATATGCCGTGATATATGCAAGGCTTTTAAGATATTTGAGTACAGCTGCGTGCTGACACATGACGCCCCATAATGAACTGATGCAGATCATGGTTCTCTTGATACCCCTCACGCAAGTTCGCAACACGATTAAGACTGCTTGCTTTCGTTCTTCTCCACGAGCTCAGCGATACCCAGCGATCTGCCGACCTTGACCTTGCGCTTCGTTTCTTTTGGCCGGCTGGGAAGAGAGTCCTTGGCTGCACCAGCCTCACCGACAGGCTCGCCTTCGTCCTCGGCTTCGCTATCGCCGCCCTCGGCATCCCGGGCGTCCTGGATTTGTCCCCGAATGGCAGACAGGTCGAGCTTCATGCAGTGCGCGTCTTCGCCGTCGGCGTAGTACTTTGGCTCCGACTTCTCCTGGTCGAACCCGAGTGTCTTGGTGTATAGGTGGATGGCGGCCTTGTTGGACACGCGCACATGCAGGGAGACGTACTGAGCGCCGAAAGTCTCAACCATGGCAAGTTCTACATGATCAAGCACGAAAAGTCAGCACTTTGTAGCTCCCTCGCTTGTTGCTGCTAGATACAAAGCTGGTCCGCGGGCATTGTGTGTGTATATGGTCTGTCAAGATTGGAGGGCCACTTACGACTCTGGCGCATGAGCTTCTCGGCGATTCCTAACCTCCGATGCGTCCGCATGACACTGAGGGAGGTGATGTGGCCATGCTGTACTCCGTCCGTAGGCTCCTCCTCCATCTTGGCCAGGACGTAACCGACGATCTTGGGGTAGTCATAAGGCGTTTTGCGTGGACGCGAGACATCGACGGCGACGTAGGAGAGCTGGGGCCAGGACAGGGCGTGGTAGAGGTAATACTTCATGAAGTAGTTCTCGGGCAAGTTCTCGAGGTTGGCGTGCTGGATCAGCGGGATGTCGCTCGGTTCAAGGCGTCGGATGTCCATTGTGCTGGGCTGTGATTGTTGGATTCTTCGTGGACGGTGATCAATGATTGATCTGTATCAGAGGTCGGACGGCTGGCGTCGGCGATTGGTGTGTCTTGGGCGGCGTAGAAGCTGAGAAACAGTGCAGTTCGTGGGCCACAGGAGCTATGTCGTGGTGTCGCTTCTGGTGCCACAGGTAGAATAGTGCAGCAACAAGCGTGCGCAGCTCGAGTGCTTCCTGAAGTCCCGCTGTTGGTGGGGTTCAGGTTCGCTGGATGTCGCCTGGCAGGAACCAACGGCATCCGCAGTTGCTCTGCGAGGTACCACGGTACACCGTGCCGGAAACCGGACCATCGCGAGGACCGGTGCGGGGCAGGACCCCGAATTGACATCCATGGTTCTCAGAAGGCCAGGTGACGACTTCAGGGAATTCCACTGTCGCGAGTCAAAATACGGCGGGCTACAGGGCCCTCTGCTCGCCATTGGAGCGCATACTTCAGGGACATTTAGGCGTGGTCGGCACTCCGCTGCGGGGCGCGGCTCTGGGCCAGCTCGCGTTGTATTGTTGCACCTCTGCCATCTTGTGATCACAAGAGGGCTGTCGCATAAACCGAAACATTTCCCATTCTCGCTATCGCCTTCCGCCTGATAGCTTTCCTTTAAGTATTTAAGAACTCCTCCAAGTTTGTAAGCGTGAATCGTCCGCGCTCTCTAACGTCTTCACCCCGATAACCCTGTCCACTTACACGCCATCGCACGATTATATCGCACGAGCCCTCCAAGAAAGATAATCAGAATCTCAGTCGGGAGCAAGACAGTCTACTCAAGATGAGCCGTGTGCTAGCTGGAAAGTTGGCGATTGTCACCGGCGCTTCTCGTGGTATGTAGTCGATGAATGGACAGGTATCGTGTCTCATATCGTGTCTAGCACACACTGACAACCCTCAGGCATCGGCAAGGCCATCGCGCAAAAGATTGCGTCGTATGGCGCAAACGTCGCCCTCGGTTACACAGCAGAGTCGTCCAAGAGTGCTACAGAAGAGCTTGCGAAGCAGCTCACATCAGAACACAACGTTCGCACATTCCCGGTACAGGCGGATCTGGGTACCGTTGAAGGGCCGAAGTCCTTCATCGCCTCGCTTAAGAACCAGGCCACCAACCCGGACGGCTCGTTCCAGATCGACATCCTCGTCAACAATGCAGGTGTCGCACACAACAATCTGCTGCCCAAGATTACACCCGAGCAGTTCGATATCAGCTACCGGGTAAACGTCCTCGGCCCGCTGCTCCTCACCCAGGCGGCGGAGCCGTACCTGCCCCACGACCGCTCCGGCCGCATCGTCAACATCTCATCCATCTCAAGCACCACGGGCTTCATCGAGCAGAGCGTCTACGGAGGAACGAAAGCCGCCATCGAGGCCATGACGCGTACTTGGGCCCGCGAGCTGAGCGAGCGCTGCACCGTCAATGCCATTAACCCAGGCCCCGTCGAGGGTCCTATGTACTCCAAGAACAGCGACGCCTTCAAGCGCGAGATTAAGGGTTGGCTGCAGCACACGCCGGGAATGCAGGCTCGTGAGGGTATTGACCCGCCCGAGGTTGTCGAGGAGGCCAGGACTGGGGGTGGTCGGCCGGCGTACACAAGCGAGGTCGCGGGCATCGCGGCAATGCTTTGCGGGCCGGACAGCCAGTGGCTGACTGGGTCCGTGGTTGGAGCCAACGGTGGTCTCATCTTCGGACTTTCCTAAGCAATTCCACTGAATGTGGTACATGGTCAAGGGCCCCTTCAGCTTCTTCCTGGATTATCCGTAACGATCTGCTTTAGATAGCCTCAAAGTCGTCGTTGACAACCAATCTTCAAAGTCCAGCGATTCCTGACCATGTGAATACGTGAACGTAGTAGACACTGTAGCTAGGATATGACGCTGACTCTCCTTTAGTCTGTGCAAGACACCCATATCTAGGTGCTAATCACCCATTCCATGTTCGCTAAACATGTCGAGTATTATACAAATTTGATAGTTGTAGAAACTATACTCAAAGTGAAGTTCGTTAATCATGGATTGCAAACAAACATAAGCCGTTGGGGCCAGCATATCTTCTTATATAAGTCCGTATAAGTGGCCGCCAATCAACGCAAAGCCTCGACGAGTAGTTCAACTGCTCTTTGACCAGCTCCCTTGGTGGTGTAGTTGGTTATCGCGTCAGACTGTAATTGTAAGATTTGTAATCTGAATGTCACCGGTTCGATTCCGGTCCGAGGGAAACCACGGATAAATTCCATTTTTGCTCCTGAATCCATCGGAATCGGCCTTAGGGGAACTTTTATGTTTGGTGTGAGACGCTACCTGGCAACGACACTGACCCTTGCTTTTTGCTTGTTTGCCGGTCCTGCAGCGGCTTGTGTCGCTCCTGTCTCAATCCCGTTGCCCTTGTCGTCAGGCGGTCTTAGGAATGAATTGTGAAGGCGCTTTGAGGTGTGATTTGCCTATCTATCAAGCTTCTCACTTACACTGAGTTTTCTATGTCTGTGCATCTTCGACGTAACTGTGTCGGTATCGCCAGTGCTCTTGTGATGTAGGATTAAATACTTTAGAAGTACTGAGGCACTTGAGCAACTGCAACTCTCACATTGGCAGGGTGGTTTGAGGCTGGCACAAAGTGGATCCGGGTGAAATGACGCGTAAAGCCGTGCGCCGACTTCGAGCGCGTCTGGGAAATGGCTGCCCCACAGTTTAAGGCACTTCACGGGACGGCACCTGGGAGCAGGAGCACTTGCGCTGCCAGGTCTATGCATGTCGGGGCAACGGCAAAGTCGAGCAGCAACCAGTGGCGTTGACATCGACAACAGCAATACAGAGACACAGCATCGCTGTATCATCTCACCGGTTCTTCACTGTCCTTCCCTTGCACGCTCATTGTTCTTTCATCCCTCTGGCCTGACGCCACTACAGCGTTTGCCGCACCCGACGCCGCCCGGCGCAAGCTAGCTGCAACTTTGCATCACCACCACTTGCTGCCCCAGCTCCAGCGCAAGCTCAGCCCAGGCAGGCACCTACCAGTAGCTCCTCCCTGTCGCCCTTTTCCTCCGTCGCGCAGCCAACCTCGACCCTCTCCACAGCAATCTTTCATCTTCAACAACCTGTAATCGACCTCTGCTGCGACCTGCCATCACGACCGCTCAATCGCGGTCCCAGCCATCGCCATGGCCGACATCAAGATCGACGGCAAGCTCTTTCAAGAGCGCATCGGCCATTTCGTCAATGCCTGGAAGGCCGACAAGCGCGCCGGCGATACCGTCTTCAATGGCGCATCCTCCATCCTCATCCTCATGGGCAAGCTCGCCGAAGATGCGCCCGAGTTTCACAAGAACAATGCTGTTCACGTAAGTATCCTTTGCCAGTCATGCGCGATTGCGACTCGCAAATTCTTGTTTGATGCTGACAACTTTGGCTTCCAACTTAGTTCTGGCTCCTTGGCTATGAGTTCCCCACGACTATCATGCTTTTGACTCTCGAGGCGCTCTACATCGTTACGACCGTGAAGAAGGGTAAGGATTTGGACTTGGAAATATTGCGCGTAAACGCAGATGGGAATGCTGACCCAGAGAATATATAGCCAAGCATTTGGAGCAACTCAAGGGAGGGCGCTTCCCCGTTGAGGTTCTGGTCCGCGGCAAGGACCCTGCAGAGAACGAAAAGCAATTCCAGAAGCTCGCTGAGACCATCAACAGCGCCGGCGTAAGTTCTTTTTTAGCTGCAAAAAATGACGAGACTCCCGGCTAACTATAGGGAAAACACAGAACAAAGTCGGTGTTCTTACCAAAGACACCTCGAAGGGACCCGTTATCGACGAGTGGAAGGCCGTTTTCGATGACAAGTGCAAGGATCAGGATCAAGTCGACATTGCCCTTGCGCTGTCAACCTCTGCCTTCTCGATCAAGGATGAGACCGAGCTCCGCGCCATGCGCACAGCCTCTAAAGCCTGTGTCGCCCTGATGAATCCTTATTTCCTCGATCAAATGTCCGACATTCTCGACCAGGAAAAGAAGGTCAAGCACAGCGCCCTCGCCAACAAAGTTGATCAGAAGCTCGACGATGACAAGTGGTGGAAGAGCGTGGAGCTGCCCAACAAGCAACGTTTGCCCTCTGATTTCGATCACGATTCTCTCGACTGGCTTGTCGGACCGTCTGTACAAAGTGGTGGTAAATATGATCTCAGACTTATGGCTGAGCCAACCGACGACAACCTACACGCTGGAATTATCATTGCTGGCTTGGGCTTGCGCTACAAATCTTATGGCTCGACAATTGCTCGCACATTCCTGGTCGACCCAAACAAGTCTCAGGAGAACAACTACAAGCTTCTTCACCAGGTTCACAACCTGATTCTCAAGGAAGCAAAGGATGGCGCGGTCGCGAAAGATGTCTATTCGAAAGCGCTCGCCTACATCAAGTCCAAGCGACCAGAGATGGAAAAGCACTTTGTGAAGAACGTCGGCTCAGGTATTGGTATTGAGGCGAAAGATCCTACACTCATCATCAGCGGCAAGAACAATCGCACTCTCAAGGATGGCATGACACTATCAATCACGACAGGTTTCACCGACATTGAAAACCCTACGCCGCAAGACAAGCTTAGCAAGAACTACTCCCTTGTCATTACGGACACGATTCGTGTCACCTCTGGCGAGCCAGTTGTTTTCACCGGCGATGCGCCTAGCGACATGGACTCAACTTCGTTCTTCTTCAAGGACGACGAGGAGATGCAGCCTACGCCCAAGAAAGAGAAGAAGGACGCCCGTGTCGGTGCCGTTGCTACTAAAAACATCACCAACACTCGTCTGCGCTCTGAGCGCACAACCCAGGTCGATGAGGATGCAGAGAAGAGAAGACGCGAGCATCAGAAGGAGCTTGCTGCCAAGAAGCAGAAGGAGGGACTTGATCGCTTTGCCGAATCTACTAGCGGACAGAATGGCACAGAAGTCAAGAAGTTCAAGAAGTTCGAGTCATACAAGCGAGACAACCAGTTCCCGCCCAAAGTTCGCAATCTTGAGATTGTTGTGGATCAGAAGAACCACACTCTCATTCTCCCTGTCATGGGTCGCCCCGTTCCATTCCACATCCACACCATCAAAAATGCCAGCAAGAATGACGAAGGCGAGTGGTCATACCTGCGCATTAACTTCCTGTCACCTGGTCAAGGTGTCGGCAAGCGAGACGACCAGCCCTTTGAAGATGCCTCGGCCCAGTTTGTGCGCAGTCTGACCTTCCGGTCTCTTGACGGTGATCGTTACGAGGAAATCGCAACACAGATTGCCAACATGAAGAAGGAAGCGTCCAAGAAGGAGCAGGAGAAGAAGGACATGGAGGACGTAGTTGAACAGGAGAAGCTAGTTGAGATAAGAAGTGAGTGGCCCGTTCGCGGACTGTGCAAGTCATCCGTCGTTTACTAACCTTCTTTACCTAGATCGCCGCCCTGCTGTCCTTGATAATGTCTTCATCCGACCAGCTATGGAAGGCAAGCGAGTCCCCGGCAAGGTCGAAATCCACCAGAATGGTATTCGCTACCAGTCACCTCTCAGCACACAGCAGCGGGTGGATGTTCTGTTCTCCAACATCAAACACATCTTCTTCCAGCCTTGTGACCACGAGCTGATTGTGGTCATCCATGTGCACCTCAAGGATCCCATCATTGTTGGCAACAAGAAGAAGACCAAGGACGTCCAGTTCTACAGAGAAGCAACAGATATCCAGTTCGACGAGACTGGTAACCGGAAGCGGAAGTACCGATATGGCGATGAAGACGAATTCGAGGCTGAGCAGGAAGAGCGTCGTCGTCGCGTTGAGCTCGACCGCCAGTTCAAGGCCTTTGCCGACAAGATTGCCGAGGCGGGACGCAGCGAGTCCCTTGAGGTTGATATGCCTCTGCGTGAGCTCGGTTTCCATGGTGTGCCGTTCCGCAGCAATGTCTACATCCAGCCCACCACAGACTGTCTCATTCAGGTTACCGAGCCACCGTTCCTGGTTGTCACGCTTGAAGACGTCGAAGTGGCCCACTTGGAGCGTGTTCAGTTTGGTCTTAAGAATTTTGACATGGTCTTCGTGTTCAAGGACTTTACGCGAGCCCCAGCGCACATCAACACGATACCGGTGGAGTCTTTGGAGGACGTCAAGGAGTGGCTCGACTCGTCCGACATTGCTTACAGCGAAGGACCGCTCAACCTCAACTGGCCGACAATAATGAAGACGGTAACGGCTGACCCTCATCAGTTCTATGCTGATGGTGGTTGGTCATTTTTGCAGGCTGAGAGCGATGATGAGGGCCAGGACGAAGATGACGAAGAGTCGGCTTTCGAGATTGATGAGTCCGAGCTCGAAGAGGCTAGCGAGTCCAGCGAGGAGGATTCTGATTTCGATAGCAACGCATCAGACGAGGCCAGCGAGGAAGGCTCAGATGAGGACGATGAGGGCGAGGACTGGGACGAGCTTGAGAAGAAGGCCAAGAAGCGCGACCGGGAGAGCGGGCTCGAGGAAGAAGACAGCCGTGGTAAGAAGAAGAGAAAGCACTGAAGGGCAGGTGTTGACGCGATGATCTGATGTTGAGGGAGTATCATGGTACTGTCTCGCATTCTTATCAGAGAACGAGCATGGTCACAAATTTGAGCTCGATGTATCATTTAATTGCACAGTATCTGGGGGCTCGTCAACTGAGTGGGAGAAGTTGAACACTTGGAGATGTTCACCATTGGAAGAAGGCGCATGGGGAGTTATCAATAATTACAAAATTGACTGCGATTATTCTTCAGAGTCTTTGCCTTGGCATGACGAAAGGCGCTGAAGGTGTGCAGGAGAAGTGATGGTGCCTCATGGGAACGGCCGTGCGCAAGACAGAAGGACACTGGGGAGAAGACGGCGGCCAAGACGGCCAAGACGCGCTCCGCCGGGGTCGGCAGGAGGAGATTGGTAGTGCGCAGGCCGGCCAAGATTGTTGTTAACCTTAGGGGTCTTGGCCCATGACTGAGCGAAGACGAGGTGTAGAATTGTACAGACGGCATGTGCGATAAAACGGAAAGACGCCTCCCTCAGGGTTGCTCAGGTTGTTTCTTGGCTTCTTCCCCATCCACACCACGCTTGCAAGCACTTTGCCCAGCACTCCTCAACGTGACCACTTCCAGCACGCGCCTTACCACAATCCATTTGGGACTGCCAGTCTTCAATTAAGATCAGATAATCTTTGGTAGCTCTGCAGTATCTTACCCCCGTGCTCTGTAGCAGTACATAACAATCGAATGTCCCAACTCTTTGGCCGGGTCCGGAACAAGCTATTGGGTGCACAAACGGATACACTTTGTGGTCCCCACCACTGGCGGCTTACCCCAGCCTCGTCGTACACTTTGCCTAGACCTGCCAGCAGCAACAACAATAGCAGCAGCAGTAGCAACAGCAACGGCAAGAAGAAATCGAGACCACCGACACTGGTCCCCAACCCACAGGTCTTCAAGAATGCCTTCATTCCCCTGGACCCAGAAGCTGGCCTCAGCGCACCCCCCAGCGATGGCCTTGGCAGCATCAATAGCACTTACAACGAGGACGCCCCAGTCTACCCCGACGTGAGCCATGCAGCTCTCCATCTCGCGCTCCTTGAGTGTTTCCATGGTCTTCGCCAGAGCGCTGGCGGTCTCGACTTCAGCAACTACAGGTCAAATGACCGTCAACGTCAACATGACTCAAAGGCACGCTCCCAAACGCTGCCTCAGCCGCCGACTTACAGCGAAAAGCCCCGGCCTTTGAGTCATGTTGCAAGCGCTCCGGTCACAGCCGATGACAATGGCAGTGGTACCAATGTTGACGCCGCCCAGAACTGGGACTTGCTGATTCGCCTGGCTGTCGAGCGCTTCGGGAACTGGTGGCAGTCCATTGCCAAAGTCCTGCAGCACGCCGCTGCCTACACGCACTTGCAACGTCCCAAGGCGGCCGTGCAGCTCGGCGAAAACTACCTCCCGCCCCTGGACGTTCTGCTTGTCTGGTATGTCTTCATGCTGCATGGTGACGGCGATGCCTATGCATCTGCCTGCCGAGACCATCGCGATGTCCCCCTCCTTCAGCATCTCTGCTTTCCTTGGGAGGCGCTTCGCTCAGTCATCGACACCAATGCACAATCCAAAGCTTCGCCTTCGGCCTTGATGGCTGCCGCAACGGCCTCATCAACTGCGGCAGGCGAGATCTCTGCTCGGACAGGGTTCGAATACAACCTCCCACGAGCTGCCCAGGCTCTATTCCGGACACTGACTTCGCAGGACGCTGATCTCACTACATACCTCGAGAAACCACCGCCTTATGTCGAGCATCGCGCCGCTATTGTCTTCGATGGCATCGATCTCTTCAGGGAGGTTCAGAAGCTCTTTGATGCTGAGTCTGATGAGCTTTCGCCCTTTCCAACAGCCAGCTTCGTGGAAGAGTCGCATAGCCTACTTTGGATCCGCTCGCCCAGTCTCGTCGGCACACTCGAACGCAATAGTCGCAGGTACTTTGCGTGCCTTCTTAGTGGTCATCTCGATGCACCGGCTGCTATGGCCGAATCCCCAGGGGACCTGCCTCCTGAGCATCGACAGCAGCCTTTCGGCATTGAGCTCTTGTGGAGAACACACCGGCTCTATCCAATCCAATACAGACTCTTCTACGAAGCCAAACTTGGCCAGGTCTCTTGTGGACAGCGACTATTACTTGTTGACAATACAACGCTCAGGAGTGGCTTTGACGGTGGTTTCGAGGACGATACTCTCGACACGATACTGCCGCAGGCCCACGGAGTCCACGCAGGTCGCAGCCCAGGGGAACCTACGAGGCCAATATGTCAGTGCTGGATATGCGAGCGCATCCGCGATGATGCGCCAGACTACGCATATTTCGTCCCCCCTCCCCGCACGCTATCGTGGCCGATATCTTTGCAATCATGCTCTTCTGTATCATCTGTGTCTTCGATATCTGCAACAGGCAATCCTGCTTCAGGGTCAGCATCATCGTCCAGTTCTTCTTCTTCTTCTTCGCCTTCCGCGTTGTCCTCCGCACCTGGCATGACACTGCCGCGTCCAGGTGGTACGTACGACTCGGCTTGCCTGCAGCTTTTGACTGCGGACCAGCTCCGCCGAATTCAGGATGATGTTTCGTTCTACTGCACCGTCGAGAGCAGAAGGCGTGCCGGCGAAATGCTGCCGACGCGTGCCATGACGGCGGCAGAGAAGGAGGAGGCCAAGAAGGCCAAGGCGAGGCGGTGCCGTCCAGGGGTGTAATATGTGTTTGCTGGTGAGATATGTTTTTGGGAGGCGATGTTTTCGGAGTTCTTGTTCGTTTCATAGTTACTTTCGTGTGAACTATAAAGTAGATATCCTGAGAAAGTGTTACGATCTCCCCATGATATGAGCCTGAGGAAACTAGACATTCGCATGGACAATGGGTGCGTCGTTTTATGCAGAGCTGGTAATGTCCCATATGAGAGAGAGAGAGATGTTTTTTTTGCAATGTCGTGTGGTTGGTGAGAGCTCGAGCGAGCATGTTGGGCTGGGTGGGTTGTCGCCACTACTGTACACGGCGGTCGCAGCAAGCCGTAATTGGAGCTTCAGCTGAGCTAGACAGCACGCACCATCATCACCTTACCGCTTGGTCAAAACTACTACCTCCAGACGTGAACAACGAGAAGACTGCAGGTGACATGTATAATTGATTAAAGTATGGCGAGTCTGTTGAAATCTTATGAGATTGTAACAACCGTTCCTCTCTAAAATGGGGTCTTTTGGAAAAGAAAATCAATAATAATAAAAGAAACGATGGACGACATCGGCGACGATGACGACGCATACCAGCTTTGATCGACATAACATTGAGATCCGCGACAAACCCCCAGTCTATTATTCCCATTCAAGGATAACAACCTTTTTTTTTCTTCATATTTTGCAGTGCGCCCCCCCCTCCCCCCAAGGAAATTGCCATCAATATCAAGTGGCGCAGACTACAAGAGGATTGAGCTCTCTGTACGCCCAAAGATGTTTAGTCGGGCTTCTTTCCCCTCTTCCAGGAGATTCGGGAGATGCTTCTCCAGAAATTCTCTGAAGTAATCGGAGACTCAAGTAGACACGACAAAACACTGTAAGAAAAAAGAGAGAGAAAAAACAGCTTTCACTAAAGGCTCTGGGATTATATGTATCTTTCTCTCTCTCACTTTCTCTCCAACCACCATCTCTCACCCTACAAGCCAAGCACGCAAGTACATGCACATAGCCTCTCCCCACGAGACATGGCACATTGTTTACTTTGCTCATTTTAAATCGTGGCTAAATTAAAAAATCGCTTTCCTCCACATGCGTCGAGGCTATTCAAGAGGTCTCGATACTCGCGAGCTTAGCTGACACGATCTTCTCACCACACGAGCTCCGTCCAGTGCTACAGCCCAAGACGGTAACTGCCGGCTGGGTAGCCCCGCGAGGATATAGTGTACATGCAATGAAGCCCCTTTGGCGCGCAGTTGCATTCTTCATGTAGCCTCGATCGGCCAAGTGTCTTCCGTCTGTCTTGATGCCCAAGTAAGTTTACCGCCCTGTATCTTTCCTTTCTCTGCGTGTCTACATTATTGTACTTCTTCGCCATCAAGGCATAAGATGATTTACGCTGCTGGGCCTGAATGGGCCATCTACATGATGACACTATCCGCCTGCTCAAGCCACAAGTTCGCCAAGTCCCTAGTTAGCCCAAGCCTGATCTTCCTCAGCGCCTCCTGCGAGGACGATGCTGAGCTGTCATTACCTCCGCTTCCTGCCGTCACCAGTCCAGTGGTCCGCCAATCCCAGCTCCGTTTTACCGACCCCTTGATCATGCCCGACTTCACGACAGATTGCTTGAACTGAGACGCCATCATTGAGCTGCCGGTCATCATGAATGATCCGCTGCCGCCGCCAGTCTTCTTCATCAGGTCTGCAGGAGTAGACCCCTTGACGCCCTGGCCGGAGGCGAGCACGAGCTTGAAGAATTCATCCGCGGCGTCGTACACGCGGGAGCCGACGCTTTGGATATCCTCCACGGCTTTGAGTAGGATATCTATCTGCTCGAGCGTGATGACGATGGAAGGGCCCTGCTGGCCGATAAACACGGATGCCTCACCAAGGAGGGCGAGCAGGAAATCCTCGCTGACGACGGCGTCGCGACTGTCATCGTATAGGCCGCCACGAATGTTGTCGTCGGCGCTTGCGATCACAGCGATGAGCGCGCTAGCAGCCTGCTGGCGTTTTGCGATGGAGCTGCGGGCTTTGGGGTTCTCGATGCTGTCCCGACCTTCGTAAAATCTACGCAGCGTTGCGTAGCCGCTCAGCATCTTGCCCAGAAGCTCTGCCGCTTCCAGATCTTGCTTGGCAAACTTCTCTAGTGTGGTTGTGCGTTCGTTAAGCAATGACCGAAGGTCGTCATCCAGCTGGTTATCTGGTGGGTACACGGTTGACTCGACAAGCGATATCGACATGAGTGTGTTAAGCACATCTCGTAGCTTGTCTGGCCTGTGCGCAAGTGAATAGTACCATAACGTTTGACCATAACGATGTGTGTCCCGGGCTAGGATATCACCAAAAGTCTGGAACATGTTAGTAATTATTTCGATGCCAGCAAGTGCTTGATCCTGAACATACCTCTGCAGTGTCCTCAGCAAAGTTGATCATGCCAAGCTCGTTGAGAAGCCGCCATATCTTGTCGACAGTGCTGCTGGAGCCTTCATCGACCGTGGTTAACACACCCTCCAAAAGCTCCCGGACGATCTCCTCTGAGCGCTCTGGCGAATCGAGGCGGCCAACAATCTGTACAGCCAGCTCCCAGCCATCGCGCGAGACTCTGCCCCCAAATCCTTGCCCAGTTACCTGTTTCCGATCCCGCAGACCACGGGCATACTGAATGAGGGTAGTATCTTTGAGCCCGTCTTGCTCGTCCATACCTGCAGCAGCACTCAAGCCCAGAACTTCCATGTCCTCTTGGTCAAAGCTCTCCATGCCGATCAGGTTTGTCGGCTCAGAAGGTGGTAGCCAGCGGCCCAGCGAAGCGATCTCAGCAATAGAGGCAGCGATTGGGAGCGACCACATCCGGAGGATACTAATCGCAGCCTCGACGTTGCCCTCGAACACGCAGGCCATACCAACTTCAATGGCGTCGGTGGAGTTGAAGTGAAAAGTTGACTCTGTGGCGGCATGTAGACACATGGCGAGCCGGTCAAAGAACACACTATCAACACTTGAATCAGCGGCAGCTGTGATCGACCTCGAGAGCGATCGACCATGTGAGGACTTGTTATGACCGTCGTCCCACCACCCAAAGAGACCAAGTGTAGCATCACACCAATCGTTAGCAGCAGCCAGGATCGGATCAGGCTCGCCAACCATAATGCTGTATAGAGACTGTAAATTCTCGTACACATCCCATGGGATGAGGCTTTGGGCTCGACGAGACATGCCAGCCAGCGATTGTGTACTGTCCAACATGTCGGAATACTGACCACGACCACCACGCCCAAAGTTCGACTGCGCCGGCACCTTACCCTCCGCAAAGCTGATGAGTCCTTCCTTGGCTGCCTGAGCCTTCAATCGAAAAAGGGTCCAGTCACTGCTGCGAATGTCCCAGCTACCATCGCTATGTGCAGGACATTGCTCAATGACAAAGCACATATCTTCGACGGCCCTATCGATATTTTCGGCGGCGTGGCTGGTGTATAAAGGCTCACCTCGCGGGGCTTTCTTCGCCGATGACCAGGAAGCACCTCTTAGCAGCTGGATTGTGTCAGAGATGTTTCCGCGCACCAAAGAGCTGAAAACGCTCGGCCAGAAGAGAGCATGCGCGGCTGGAGCTGGGCGGAACCGCTCGACCATCTCGACCTGGTCCCTGTCGAGGTTATGATTTCGATCCTGCCAGTCGAGAAGAATGCCCGGGAGGGCCTGCTGTCTGGAGCCGCCAAATTCTGTCTGGCTTGGAGGGGTATGATACATGGCAAGCATGAGGCTCGCGAGGTAGTCTGCCTTGCAGAAGTCGGGTTCGTCGGCGCTAGGGCCGACCTTGGCACTAAGTTCATTGTGCGGTTGCGGTAAGGAGTCTACGTGAGGGCCCCATACACGATCGAGGAGGTTGACCGAAGCTTTGGCTAGCTCGTCCTCGAGGACTTCGATATCATCAGTTTGACCGACGCCCTTATCGAAGAGGCGGTTGATGATGTCCTCTGTTTGTAGGATCACGCTCGATGGCTCCGTCACCTGGGCGAAGTCACCATGGCTCGTCAAGTCCTTAGCTAGAGGACCGTAACGACACTCCCGACGTCGAGTATGGCGCATTGAAGAGGCACGCATGATTCTATCAGCTTCTCTTCGCACTCGCTCGTCCGCCGCCGCTGTTGTCAGCATCATCTTATCGTCCTCGTCCTCGTTCAAATCTCCTCCGTATGGCTCGGCACTGGCGATTTCGCGCAGAAGATCTTCTTCGATGTCATACTCGGCCTCGGCATCTTCGTCCATGGCTTCTTCCTGGCCTTCGAAGTCGTCCTCGCCCTCTGCGTCCTCATATTCGTCATGATCCAGCTGAAGGGTGTCATTGCCATTCTCCGTGTCCTCGCCATCGGATTCATCGTCAAAGTCGATCCCAAATCTCCCTGGCCGACTTGGCGGCAGCTCTTGTTGATATTGGTCCTCGTCATCTTCTTCATCCTCATCCTCATCATCATCGTCCCCAAAGTACTGCCTGCTAAGACTAGAAGGCTGTCTGGTTGTTGATCCCCGCGCGGACCGCAGAGACCTACCCAGGGGCGCCTTGTGATTTTTGACCGAGGGGCTGCGGTTCGCGCTGGATTTCGGCCTTCCGAAGTTTGGCGCCTGGACGGAGCCGGTCATGACGCCAATGGAGCTCTTCATGAATGAGGGCGAAGGCTCGCCAGCGGGTGTGAAGGACGCCGCTGAGGAAGGTGGCGGGGGACCTGCGGGCGTGGTTGACGGATGATCTGCGTCGTATACATAGCGTGAACCTGCACTGAGCCTTTCCGGCGTCGAAGGCGCAGGACTGGAGCTCGGTAGATGGAAGGGCATGATTGTGGGCGTATGCGCGTAGCGGTCTTGCTGCGTTAACAGTGGAGGATCTGGTATCGCGCGTTAAGTGCGGGCAATCTTCTGATCAGATAGCGCAACTCTATCGCGTATTGGACGTCGAGCCGAAGGGTGCGATGCGTGTCGATGTGTTGAGAGACGGGTGTTGTTCGATGCTTCGGGAGAGTGACGACCTTGTTGATGTTTAGTGCTGATCGGGCAACGACACAGATCTTGCCCAGAGCTCTGTGCGCTCGAGCAGCATGAAGGTTGCACACTAAATGTAAGCCTGAGTGCGAATGTCGAAGAGTGATGAGATGGCGGCGAGCGCAGGCCCTTGAGCTGTAGCAAAGGCACAAAGGTGTGCTGCGACGATGGTGCCTCGCGATGCTGCGAGCCAATGGTTCAATTCGAACGCGACTTTCCCGTGAGGCTGGTAGCCATGCTGTAAATTTTGGAGCTGTCACAGTGCACCCAAGAGCTTGACCAGTCACTTCACACGTTGCACCTGTAAGCACCTTGGGAGCTCCCAGCTCCCGCTCCACACTGGAAGTCTCCATCATGCACTGAAACTGTTGTAGTCACGGCTCTCGCAAAGAGAAGCTTCATCGAAACACACATCACTCTTAAGTCAGCGGTAGACCAAGTTCAGCTAGTGGTACAAACCACTGTTCGGCAGATTTGAAGGGATACCCGAGGCAAGGGCGTCCCTCTGCACGTAATACTGCAATCGTGAAGGTGGCTGTCTCGTGTTCAGCCTGTTGTACCGCGCACCAATTTCTACATTTCCACGAAACACGACCCTGACCTCTGGAAATGCACTAGGTGGACGGCTGCGATATATATGGTGGGAAGCACATCCCTCTCGGAATGTCGAGAGGACCGCCAACAAGGTACTCGGCTGAAACATTGGCCGCTCAGCTACAAATAACCCGGGGTCGACTGCCAGCCAGCCCGCTCTTCCCAAGTGCCCACTTCAACGAAACTTGGGCTCACCAGCACTGCGCGCCTGGAACATGGACGATAACTTAACCTTAGGCTCCACGCTAGCCAGGGCAGCAGCCGGTCCGCGAGGCTAGCAGACATGCCGAAGTCAACGATTTCCCCGGCCAGCATACCGAGAAAAGTCCATTCCTTGTGTTCCAGAACCGACACCGGCCAGCCCAAACACCTTAACGACTGACCGAGGGGCCCTGCGCCAAGGACACACGCATATGCGCCTGAGGGCAACGATCAGGAGGGGTCGCCGTACGTCGGCCCGCCCGATGGTGATCCCTCGAGTTCGACTTGATCCTTTGGAGGGGTCTTGCGACTGCCAGCGGAGTTTGGACGCTGGATCGGGTTAACGATGATATGCTGCCCTTGCACGATCAGATTGGTCTTGGCGGCAATGGCAAGATTCGAGAGCCGATGGCGAGGTGCGACGCCACGGCAGTTCCGAGGCAATTGAGCAACAATGACAGCACCAGACTCGACCTTCAAGGATGGGGTGCTGCGGGCAGACTCGAGGATGTGGTGGGTGCAAGGTGGGGTGGAGGGCTCGAGCTGCTCCAAACAGAATTGGAGAAACGCCGGCCGCTGCGGGCCTGGCAGGGCGATGCTGGATGCAGTTACGTCGACACCTCACCATCAACTTCCGCCGCCGCGCCTGCCCGCCGAGCAGTGCCCCTCCTCCACCGGGGCTCCAGCGACTTGATGAGACGCAGGCGTGGGCAACGCTCAGCTCCCCTTATAAGGTTCTGCCCTGTCCATTAGACCCCTCTCGAGCTGTCTTCGTCCCTTTCCTCCTCTCCTCCTGCTGCTCGAGATAGTTTCCATATCCCTCTCTCTGGCTGGTCAGCTCCATCTTCCACAATGTCTGACACTACTGGCAAGGTACGTCACTGCCACCGACTGTTCCCCATCCTCACATGGTCTCATCATAGCCTGCTCGCCTTTGTGTATGGGCTCCTGAAGGCAGCAGTCGAGATCCACAGACCCTAATGCTGCTCTTTAAACTCTCTAGACCATCACCTGCAAGGCCGCTGTTGCCTGGGAGGCCGGAAAGCCTCTGTCCATCGAGGAGATTGAGGTTGCTCCTCCCAAGGCCCACGAGGTCCGCATAAAGATTCACTACACTGGTGTCTGCCACACAGGTACGATTTGGCAACTTGATTACCCACGTCATGACGACCTGGCACGCTGACATCCCACTCGGATAGATGCCTACACGCTCTCTGGCAAGGACCCCGAGGGTGCCTTCCCCATTGTCCTTGGTCACGAGGGTGCTGGTATTGTCGAGTCCATTGGTGAAGGCGTCACCAATGTAAAGGTTGGCGACACCGTTGTCGCGCTATAGTAAGTCTAGTCCCATTGGAAGGCGGTTTTCCCGTTCGATCTGCGGTCTTAACCCGTACCACATCGCCTCGGCTAACCTAGAACACCCGATAGCACCCCCGAGTGCAAGGAGTGCAAGTTCTGCAAGTCCGGCAAGACGAACCTCTGCGGCAAGATCAGAGCGACCCAGGGCAAGGGTGTCATGCCTGATGGTACCTCGCGCTTCAAGTGCAAGGGCAAGGACCTCCTTCACTTCATGGGCACTTCCACTTTCTCCCAATACACCGTTGTCGCCGACATCTCAGTCGTCGCCGTCCAAGCCGACGCCCCCATGGATCGGACATGTTTGCTCGGCTGCGGTATCACCACAGGTTACGGCGCTGCCCGCATCACGGCCAACGTCGAGGAGGGCTCGACCGTCGCCATCTTTGGTGCTGGCTGTGTCGGTCTATCCGTCATCCAGGGTGCTGTTGTTCAGAAGGCCAGCAGAATTATTGTTGTGGACGTAAATGACTCCAAGGAGGAGTGGTCCAAGAAGTTCGGCGCGACCGACTTCGTAAACCCAAGCAAACTCGGCGACCAGAAGATCCAGGACAAGCTCGTTGAGATGACTGATGGCGGTCTGGACTACACCTTTGACTGCACAGGCAACGTCAACGTCATGCGTGCTGCTCTCGAGGCTTGCCACAAGGGCTGGGGTCAGAGCATTGTCATCGGTGTCGCTGCTGCCGGTCAAGAGATTGCTACTCGACGTAAGTGCTCGCTCCCATTGTTGTGTGTTGGCGCAACAGTCCACTGACAGTGTTTCACCTGCAGCATTCCAGCTCGTCACCGGTCGTGTGTGGAAGGGTTGCGCTTTCGGCGGTGTGAAGGGTCGGACACAGCTGCCTGGCCTGGTCACCGACTACCTCGAAGGTAGACTCAAGGTCGACGAGTTCATCACTCACCGCAAGCCTTTGGACGAGATCGATGCTGCGTTCGAGACGATGAAGGCTGGCGACTGCATCCGCTGCGTCGTCGACATGCAATAATAGGCTTAAACTGCAGCAAAGAGCAATCACAACGACAAAAAAAGAATCCAACTTGATTTTGCGTGGTCTCAATGCGAGTGAAGTTACCTCCCTATTTAGATATGCCATCCCTACACCGATATCGATGCTCAGGTCTTCAAGGGCTCTTTGCTTGAGACATTGAATGTCCCACGAGCTCAATGATGCAGGAACGAGACAAAGAGGGTCTACATGCCAGCATTTGTCGGAGCCACGTGCAAATGGCGAGAGGCCCAGCACAGCGGAGCCAAATGCAAGCTGAATCCCAAGTGGCCAATGTCAGAGTGGTGCGTGTCTGACAAACGCGGTCCCGCTAAACACCGTTGGGCTGCAAGTCATAACCACTTGTGACTAGCTGACAACCCCGCATGTGAGTGATCGCGTGGAACTCACGTGGAATTGAAGTTGCGAAGATCCGTCCATTCATTTGATAGTGGACTGCTCTGAAAGTTGCGCAAGCGGTTTACATCTAGAGCATTGGGAAGGGGCTATCCTGACGTGATATTATATGTACCTAGGTATACTTGACTACTTCATGTAAAGTACGTAAGTACTTTAGGTACTTCCCTGGCTTCGTCGAGCTATCCGTCTCATTTGTACACCTGGCGTGGCGGCCTGAGCGCACAACTTAGACCTCCAAACGCTTACTACAATCGTCAAGGTCGCATCTTAATTATTGCTACAACTCAAGGCCAGACCAAACCCTTACAATCACTGGGAGCAAGACCCGCGCTGCATATCCCCTCCACTCCGCTTCTGTACCTTGCCACACGACTCGAACACCAGACCACAAAACCACGCGGTGCGAGATGGACCCCACATTCGTGCGCCTCGTGAGGACCACACTGCCTTTCTCTTCCTGCAAGTCGGCACGACCCCACGACGTCGCTGTGGCACTTCACTCACATGGTGCAGCACACGCCCCGAGGCGCGCTTCTGCCAGAGCAGTGGCGACGACCGGACGACACGACACGTGTAGCGCGGTCGCGCAACGCACAACTGCAGGCAGACCCATTACCGTGGCAGCCCAGTGGACTCGAGGACGCAAATCTTGCATACGGAAGGCTCGAGCCGCACTTCCGTCCCGAGGCTGCACAGCATGGTCTCGTGTTGCTGCATTGCAGCTCTGCTTGCCGTTGACCAGAGATGAGCATGGTAGGATGTTGAGACTGTCTGCTTCATGCCAACTGGGGGTGTGGTGCGGGCTGAGCTGTTTGGCTCTTCTGCGCGCCTAGCCCTCGACAGGACGGAGATCCTATCCTACCCACTCATTCAAACAAGAGCTGAGTCTGTCCGAGAAACAATCGCCACGGGGCTTGCGATCCTCGAAACCGAAAACACACGTGCAGGCTCCATTCGGCCAACCAAGATGGGATGATCCAAAAGATCAGGGATGCTTGATCGACCTCGCGAGTCTATCACGACTGCGTGTCGGTAGTGGGGCTTCTGAATGAATATGGAAACAACCCGGATCTGACAACCGCGCATTGCCACGACAACCTCCTAGCACTTCAACTAGCCTACTTCCTCGATAGCCAGGAACAATCATCTCCATAGTGCTTACAAGGCCTCCCTTGAGCGAAACTCATTACCGAATGTTGGCAGTTTGGAATGGCTGCTGCTCGTCAGCGACAACGTTCAGAGAGGCTAGCATTCTTGTGACAATATAGAGCAGTCTATGGCCACGGGCAAGGCTTGACGCTCAGCACCAGCCGCATACTGGGAAAACTCTGCAGTCTTTGGCCGACTCACACGCCCTGGTTGCGCCATATTTGCGCAGGATTCTGATTTGTGCGCACGATTCGAAAAGTGTGCGACTGCTGCAGCCGCCATGCAGATCTGGCCTCCTGGTCTGCCGTTGCGAAGTGTGATGGAGCATATGCTCAGCAGGGTCTGACGGCCACTCAACGGGACCATGCAGCATGCTGCACGCGGCATGCCTGTCTTTGTGGGGAACGGACCTCGATTTGCATCGGGCGAGCTCGGGACGGGATGCGCAACCACCATTGGAGTTTTGAACCTTGGTGCCGGCCGCATGGCGGTTTTCGAACTCGACCACGCGGATCGCAAGGTTCCGGGGAGGTTGTGTTTCAGGCCTTTCGTCTATGGCGAGACTGGCTTCGAGCCAGGGAAAGGTCCGGGACGGCCCTAAGACACGGCAAGAGGCTCCTTGGAGCGCCAGCGAACGAGAGACACGCTCGACCTGTGTATGACGGAGCGGAGATTGGACTGGCCTAGAGCTCGAGCAGGCTTGAAGCCATTCCTGCAGGAACTACCGACTGCCTCTATGGTGCATTGGTATAACCGTTCAGTACAAGTTCGCCCTCCGTAGTCTTGCGTTACCAACATCGCTTGAAAGCAGGGGCAGCAAGCATGCGGCCGTGAGTCAACTCTGGAGACGCTAACCAAGCACAATCCAAGCTTGTAAGTAAGCATGTCCGACAAGACCCGAGAGTTATCAGATGCAGCGGACCAGGCCAGGATCTGACAAGGACGCCAGCGCGGCAGTTTCGCGTCAGTGTCGCGTGGGGAAGCGCGTGGCAATGCGGCTGTCAGTGGTCGCCCAAACCCCCTTTTGGGACGATCGCAGACTGCGCGAGGCCTGTGATTGGGCGACTGTTTAGAGTCTGTTGGGTGCCGGGAAGGCCCTGTCTGCGCCGGGGAGACCTGTGCCATGTTTCAAGTGCGCTGACTGGATGGTGGACGTTGTTGTTCAGACAAGCTGCATACTTGAAGTAACCTAGGGCACACCCTAGCGCACACCCATGCCGGCGGCCTCGCCAGCAGCAGCCACTCAGCGTTGCCGGCGCGCCTCCTTTGGGCCTCCTTCTAGCCTCCCGCGTGCCGGCGCGGCCGCTGACTGGCTGGCTGCTCTGCATACTGCATATGCCACCCTGCAGGACGCCAGCAGAATGAGTCACCCAACCATCGCCAACTCGCTGCTGCTCTTTGAAAACGCCCTCCCGTGCTGTCCTCGAGGTTGCGAGGAAGCATGCGACGATGCGAGGATGCGCATTGTCGCGGGCGCGCGCGCCGGCAGTCTGCAAAATGGCAGGCTGCGAGGCGAGAGCTAGGTACGCTAAGTAGCTAGAGCACAATCAGTCACTTCAACGTGGTCTGTTATAACAGGGCCGCCAGCCAGCCAGCCAGCCAGCCAGCCCAAGGCCACTTCTCTCTTTCCCATGGGTTCCTCATGCCCTGCGACGTTGCCGTTGACGTTGACTCACCACATCCCAGCAGCCCGCCCGGAACGACATGGTCTATAGCCCGCCCCAGGGAGTCACACCTTTGGAGACCACCACACCGCCATATGCGTTGCGAATAGCCTCATCCGCCAGCCGCCCACATACACCCACGCCCACACCCAGACACCCACACACATACACACACACACACACCCTTGGGCTCCCACGAGGGTCGAAATTTAGTTTTTATATCAAAATTCGACTGCCCGGCCATCAACACAACCACCTTTACCGTATCACCATCAACCCAAGTTGAAACCCGTCTGCCTGCCATCTGGAAAGCTCTTGCCAATACCAAACCTCTGGCACACTTTGTCGAGAAGACAGAGCCTTCCTCGTCTCCCACATCTACCCCAGCCACTACGACATGCAAACATCATGGCAGCAGCGCAACAAGCTTTCCACTGCCTCTGGCAAACAGACAAGATCCGCGAGATCCTATTTGAGCTTCTCCCAAGGGAGGACATCTGTAATGTGCGCCGCACCTCGTCGGCGTGCTGTAACCTTGTTACCAAGAGACTATTCAAGAGAACCCACTTGACCTTTACCGCCTCCTCCTTCACCCGCCAGAGCAGAGTCCAGGCTCTCTCGAGGATAGGTCACCACATTGAGCACCTCACGTTCCACTTCCCCCACTCGGAAGCAACCTTCCTCCCGCCTCTCATCCACCCAGACTCGGGCCGTGAAATCAGCTTCCTGTACAAGCCACACACCTCCATCGCCTCCGTCCTCGAGCGCCCCAAATTCGCCAACTCTGGCCTCGGCCAGATCCTGACCGAGCAATACCCACCCCTCTTCCATGCTGCCTCCAACGTGCCTGCCTTTATCCATGCCATCAAGCATCTCGTCAACCTGAGGCACCTCACCATCCGCACGCCCTACCAAGACGCCAAAGAGAGGTACAGGCGGGACATTGTTGACTATGCCCTTATCAGCCTTCGTATCGCCATCGAGCGTGCCCCTATCACACGCCTCTCCAAGCTTTCCCTCGTTTCCGTTCATCCTGCCGCCTTCATCTATCTCAGCCATGTCCCTGGCGGCTTTGGTAGTCTCCCCTCTGCCAGTCGGCGATGGCGCCAGATTCGCAAGATGAACATTTCGGTCGAGGCCTGGGACTTTTACAGCGCGTGTCCCGGCCTTGATCACCTCAAGATGATGGAGGACTACATCCGCAGCTTCTCCGGCAGCCTTGAGAAGCTTACGTTTACCTGGCTGGGCCTTAAAGGTCCATGCCCTCTCTCGCTCGCGAGCGATCCTCTCTTCGCCCCGTCCCGGAGCACTCAGAAGCTTTTCCACGAGGTCACCTCGCCCATGTCTCCGCTGCCACCTGCCCCGGCGCGGAAGCCCGTTGTCCTGCCCAAGGCGCGTTACCTCGCTGTGCGCAATGCCACCATGAATGAGAACCAGGTCGCAGATCTCGTGCGCGCCCACCAATACAATGTCCGCGAGTTTGACTTTGAGAATGTCGTTCTCATCAATGCTGGAAGCTGGGACACTGCGCTGGCTCCTCTTCTCGAGCACCCCTCCACAAAGGACAATTGGTCTCGCCACTCCTCAGCTACCATTGGCGAGACGCTCGAGAGCATCCAGCAGGCCCACAAGGCTGCTGCGCCGTCCTCTCCTGCCAACCTGTCTGGCCACTCGGCGGCGGTGGCGGCGCTCTCCCGAGAGCTGCTCGACTTGAGTTTCGGTCTTGAGGACGGCGAGTTCGATGATGACCAGCTTACTATTGCACCGGAGCTTGACTCGGACCTCGAAGCTGCTCGACAGGCCAGCATGCTGGGATCTTCCGTGTCCAAGAAGAGGCGTGTTACGAAGCGTCGGCGCAGACGCAAGGACAGCCATGAGCGTGTCACTGAGGTTAAGACCGAGCAAAAGGACATCTTCCAACGCCTCAAGGACACAACCGCCGAGGTCAAGGGCCTCACGCGGGAGAACTCCCTTTTCCGCCGCTACAGGAACAAGAAGGCTGTAGCCTCCATCGATGAGATCCCTGAGACTCCTTGCCCCAAGCCTCGCTTCGCTCGCCACAACACTGGCGACTCTATCTCCTCATTGCCATCGCAGCCACCGAGCTTCATTACCCCCAACTCCCCTCCGCAAATGCGGCTCTTTGGCGAAGTCGAGAGCGTTCACTCTTATTGCCCGTCGACTCGCCTATTCGGCGAGGTCACTCGTGACTCGCTGCTCGGATCTGAGCCTGATCTGTACAACTCCAATACAGATGCAGAGTCTCTCTCCGATGATATGTTCCGTCCGGAAACACCCACCACCCCTACCGGGCCTAGCATGAGCATCTCGTCGCCCATTCTTAACACCCAGCCTAGTATGCCCATCCTTCTCCAGCCCGCAGTATATGACCCCACTGCAGAGCTCTGCTCCGAGATCAGCGCCGTACAGCGCGATCTTGAGGCCGAAGAGGCTCACCGCGCATATGCCGAGGATGTCGAGATGCAGACCAGCGCCCTCAAGCGGGCAAAGGAGCTGGTTCTGAGCCGCCTCGCCAACCCGGCCTCCGCCACACAACAGTACAACAGCGGCTTCGGAGCTCCCTTGTACAATGCCGGCCGGGACTTGTCCAAGGATAGTCTAGGGTCTAGTGGCTTTCTCAGCAGCGCCAGATTCCGTGAGGGCCTATTCCGTCGCGGCTCACCCATCCCCCAGGGCCTCAGGCACTTTTCAGGATACCATGACCATAGGTCAATGGATGTTCCTATTCTTTTCAGTCGGGCGTAATCCACCATCGCCTCCTGAAGACACCCAATCATCTATAACGACCTTTTGCGAAACCCCTACACAATCTTCGACCAATGCTCTTCCTCCTGTTCGATCGCACACATTCTCCCCGCCCCCAGACTCCAAGCACAACTCCCCCGTTCCTTGATTTCTTGCCTTGCCCATGTACCAATCAACCAGCGCGGCGTACCAGGACGGGCTCTTTCAAAAAGCGATCGAATTAGCGGGAAGCAAAGGCGCTCATGATTTTGATGATACCCACATGACTTCTTGGGTATGAGCGACAGCACTTGGGAGACGAACAACCACCCCACCCCCCTGAGGACCAGACTCCGGGGATGGGAAAAAGACACTGATGGCAACATCAAACAATGACTGTTTTGACATATGACCTACGATACGATATCATGACAACTCCACTCAACGCGCGTTTTTTCCCCACACGAACTTCATGACCTTTACGACCTCTAAAGAAAAAAAGAAAAAAGCCTTATGATTATTACTATCATCTTTGAGCGCCGCTCACTTCGCGGCCCCTTGTAACGACGAGACACGATAAGCCACCACTCATCTTCTTCTTTCACTCTCGTTCACGAAATTCTTGTAATGACCTCTACTACTACTACTTTATGATAATCCTGCATCTCACGATCACTGGCGCTTTTTGGTCCATCCTCCACAAACACACACACACACACACACACACACACGCGTACACGCACACACATACTTTTTCCTTAGCTGTCTGTAGTCTTAGTACAATCTGATTTGATATGACCTCATCTCGATAGTGTTTTCATGGATCTTGTTGTTGTGTTTGTTCTGTCTTGCAGTGGTGACTATATGATGGTGATTTCGTCGCTCTGGGAGACGTTTCTTTCACTTGAGCTCGGATTCTTTGCGGTCACTTGCAGCCAGCTTTTGAGCATCTGTTAAGGTCAATTACTCTTTTTTCCTGGGTGGGGAGCAAGCAGTTCGCAGGTCTCGTGAGAGGAGGATCGTGTACGGAGATGACCATTGATGTTTAGTTGTGTCATGATTACCACTGCTGCAAAACTACATCGTGTATTTCCTTGCTGGTCCACTTTGATCCTTTGATCCTTAGATGCATAAATGATGTCTGATCCTGGTATGAAAGAAATGACTGGATATGGCCCCGGCCACCGCCTACTGAACGCAACACTGGAATGAAATACTGACCAGGGGGGAAAGGGGGAGGAGGCACAATGTCAGTCGAAATTTGAGAGAATCGGGAAGAAAAGAAGAGATGACGACGCTAGACGCGGACAAGGAAATCCAAAAATAAAAAGAAGTTTGGAAGCGACAAAGGAATAAGATTGTGGCGGAAAGAGAGCTGTGTGTTTGGTTTTCAAGTCTTCACGTCTCGAGGACGAAACCTTGATCTAGCATCCGCAGCTTCTCGACATCACCACCGGCAGCCTGCACCGCCTGCAGAGCGGCCTCGTTGAGTCGCCGTCGTCGATCAGCAGCTTCCTTCTCGCGACGGGCTTTCGTCTTGCTCGACCCGCTCGGCGCGACGCCCGTCATGAGAACGTTCTTGTCGGACGGGGTGAAGTTGACGAAGTCGATGCCGCCAAGGCTTATGCCTCCGCCACTACAGCCGCCGCCGTTGCTCATGCCGAGACCAAGGCCGCCACCCACACTGCTGCTCCGACTGCTCAAGCCGCTTGATGCTACGACGGGCATGGTGGGGACCGGGGGGCTCACGAGTCCCATTGTGGTTCCAATGGCGCCGCTGGCCATGCCGTTAAGAGAGCCAAAGCTGGCAGATGTTGCAAGACCTGCTGGGGTGTTTGGCGTCGTGAGCGGTTTTTGCTGATGCTGTTGCTGGCGGGACCACGACTTCTTCTTCCGAAGGGACGAGATTGACGCTGACCGCTGGCGCATGGAAGGGGGCTGTGAGGGCGAGGGAGATGGAGATTCCTCGCGCAGGACGGGCCTGCTCAGTGAGCGGTGAATACTGCCCTTGCGAGGTGATGCCATGCTACCATAGTGGCGAGCTCCAGAAGACGGAGCACGAGGTCGTGGCCGTTTGTGCTCGGTGAAGCTGTGATGTGTGGGGTTATATTGCTGATTGGACATCGAAGGTAGTTGTTGCCTTGCCGCTGTGGGGCCAGCGAAACCGGTCCCGAAAGGGTCACTGGCTACTTGGACTCCCGCAGTGAAGTTTGCTTGAGAGGAAGGCTGGGAGTGCGGCATAAGGATCATCAGGCCCGAGACTTCAGGAGCATCGTACTCGTATGACATTTCGTCATGGTGGCTGTTGTTGCTTGGACCCGCGATGCTGTCCATGTCGAAGCCCAAGGACTGAGTGCTGCTAGTGTTGATCGAGCTGAGGACACTTGTGCTGGCTCGACGAAGCACTGGATGGTGGACGTTTGGAGCAGCCAGACCCTGGCTGATCTTATTGTTATTATCCCACCAGCCAACAGCTGAAACGCCATTGTCTGTGATGTATGCTGATGAGGAGGACTCGTCAGACCACAGCTGGCTCTCGTCCATCAGCAGGCCCTCGCTTGGCCACTCTGCAACACTAGTGCTTCTTTGCTGCTTCGGCCGACGTAAAGGAGCTTCTGGCTCCACCAGCCCGGCCGCATACTTGTAGAAGTTCTTGGTAGTCATGGCTGGGGTTGCGATGGGTGTAGTGCGCTGGGCATCGCCTGGAGCGGGCGGAAGTGGCATTCCGTTGGGTGACTGGATTTGGCTGTCACTGAAGGGATCCTCAAAATGTCCTGTGACAAAATGTTCGGACCCAAGTTGCGCGGCAGCTGGGGGGATCCGGCCTGTAAGAGGGGGCGAAAGAGGCAGCCCATTTGAGTCGGTCGGTACAGTAATGTGTAGCTGGTTGTTAGAGAAGCTGCTGATGTCTGCCTGCTGGGACAAATCTTCTTCGACCTTGACCGGGCTCTTGAATATATCGAGATTCATTATGCTCGTCCTAGGCTGATTTGACTTGCTGGTCGACTTAGTTCGGTGGGTAGCTTTTCGGATAGTGGCATACACTGAATCTAGTAAGCCATGCTTCTTTGGACTCATTGATGGGCCGCGTGTCGAAGGAGGGCTTTCGGCAGGAGGAAACTTGGTGAGAGGTGACTGTAAGGATATATCCTCAAGACGAAGCAGATCGGAGTCTGTAGTTTGTGATCGAGGCACAGAATTGGAGTCCACGGGCCTGTTCGTGAGTACCGAAGGTAGGTTTGGCTTGCGCCGGAGTGTTGGTGTTGGTCGTGGCGGTATCTCGAGTGGTGCTGTAACCCCAGTGTTTGTACCATAGTTCAGGTCTGGAACTAGGTCTGGGCCGTAAGCCAAGTCCGAGATGTTATGCTCAACAGATCCTAATAGCATAGATGGGCTTGGAGGGTTGTATGGCTGTTCGCCAGCTGATGTTTGGGGATCCCCTCCTTCGAAAGAGACAAACTGATCGAAGAAATGCTCATTCGTGATGTCCGTTTCGTCGTGCTCTGGCCAGTATGACGACTGGTTCTGGTCATTCTCCATGATGTAAGGAGTGGCCACAAAGGCCATTTCGATGGAGCCTTGGAGATTGAGGACTGGCTGATGTGATATTAGACGATGGTATCGTCAAAAGCTGCAGTGATGCTCAAGGCTACCGTGTCGGAGGACGCAGCGGTCTAGCCGGGCAATGACGAATATAGAGCTTGCGAAGTATAGAGAGGTTGGGTAGTGAAGAGAGTTCGAGTCGCTGGCTGTGCGATGATGACCGCAACTAGACAGTAAAGAGATCTGGTGATGTTGACGCAAGGACTGTTGGACAATGTGACTGCTGTGTCCCGGCAACAAGAAGCACGAGAGATCGATGGTCGTCCACGTGGAGTCTCAAGCGCGAGCTCATAAAGTACCATCACCCGCGAGCGCGACGAAGCTCTGCTTGCCTCTCTTTCGGCACATCGGGCGATAGAGACCCAGGCCCGGAGGGGGCGACAAAGTAAACTCTACCGACACCCAGCTGTTCGAGTCGTGCCAACCCCATCACACGCCGGCTCACGGTACGCCCGATGGGAGAGATCCACCCCGCACATTCCATTGATGTCCCATTGTCGAAGAGGTCGACGGAGAAGCTAATGATCAATGAAGGCTGCCATCGGATTTACCACCCGTTGGCGTGCTCATCGTTTAGCCATCGTCCGTGACCTGAGTGGGGAGTGTCTACACCATCTTCATGAGATGTGACAGCGTGATGATAGCCCTGAGACTGGCAAAGACGAGCAACAATGACAGCACTGGTAATCTCAGGCACTTGAGGAGGCCATCTTTTCCTCGTGCATTGCGGATTATACCGGCGCAAGACTCGGGGCGTGTCTCTGATCAACGAGATGGTTGGAATGCTGCCTGGACTGCCGAGGCAACGCGGTCGAGACCCGTCCCACTATAGTATGAAAATTGCCTGCGACCACTCCTGACAATACAAGGCTGTACAAAGTGCCCTGAGACGGAAAATCACTTAAGAATGAGATTCACAAGATACATTCAGATAATCCCGTCATCATGTCTCGCTGCTGGAAGGTGCGCGGTAGGGAGATGAGGCGGGAAGGTGCAGCTTGACGGAAGCATTTCCGTGCAATTGATGTATCGTTGATGGCATGCACAGACACGACCCAGTGACAGCCCAATGTCTGCATAAAATGCACTACTCCCACTTTGACAGGCCGGGTTCCTGCATTATGTAGGCTAGATGGCCTGGTCTGTGCTACCTATCCAAGGGATGGACCGACCACGTCGATCCCGATTCAGTTGCACCACGGCATCCTTAAATCCTCCGTTCTCCTTGATGATGCCTCATTGCTACCTCATCGAAGCCGATCGAGCACATGGTGCATGATACGTGGGGCAAGGCCGGCTCACCTCTCTGCATCTTTAAAATCGGATGCCATGCCACGATATAGTCATCAAATGGTATACAACCCGATCGCTTCTCACACCCAAAGCTCACAAGAGGGTTCAGTATCCTAATTAGGATAGGCCACACAGCCCAAAATGGCGTTTGACAGACCAGAAAAGGACTCGATTACGGACCAAGCTCTCCACCTTGAGCCAGATCAACACCATGATGACCATCTCATCCCCAGCCTCTCCCCTTTGCGGCACTGCCACGGTCGCTTCTCCAGCCTCCGCCGCTCGTCTACGAAAGTTTGTGTGACCAGATAGACTTTATCTAGTCTGTTGCCCTCCGCCAGTGTGGACTCACCAGGTCTTTAGAGTTCCGCCCTTTGGCGCAGTGGAAACGCCCCAACAGTGCTGGCACCAGTTGACAAAGTCAGAGGGGGAACAGTGGGGTCTCAGGAGCATCACGGCCCAGTATCGTTGTTCAGCTCCAGGCAGAGGACTACTTAACAGAAGTGGTGCATGTGCATATATGGCATAAACGCATGATATTCTTCATTGAATCGTGATTCTCGCATAATGCGACTAGTAACGCCAAACTCCTAATGCTGCCGGCTGGGGTATCATTGATGAGAAGTTCAAAGACTAAGAAAAGAAAACGTGCGCCTTTGGGATCCGTAACGTCTGACCTTGACTGAGGGTGAGTTCATCAGCTCGGTGTCAGCACAGGCTCGATCAAATAGCAGGCATCACCATGCCCTGAGGATGGCCTCGAGCAGCTGGGTGTATGCTTTGGTCTCCGTCTCATTCGCGGCTTGCTCTTCTTCATGGCGTGACAATTCATTCCCGCTTCGCGTGAGCTGCGAAATTGTAAAGAGCCCGCTTTCGATATGCCCAGTGGTTCTGCGGCTTGCGCAAGTGATAAGTGCTGTGGCCGACGAGAAGTTGAGTCACCGTTGCTATCTGTGTCAAGTTGATGTTCGACATCGAACGCGCTATTGAGATCGTCGAGCATATCATGATCCTCGTCTAATAGCTGCATGCGTCGGATCCGACTGGCGAGATGAACAGCGGATCGCCTTGATGGGATCCCCGCTGGAGGCTGCACTCTGCACTGGTCGCCCTGCTGGACCATCGTCGTCATCAGGCGATTGAGACTGGTTCTAGAAGCAGTGCTGCCCGGTGATCGATCTGGAGTGGCGGAGTTGGATAGCGGGCCCCGAATGTTCTGACTTGAAGAATCTACCGAGGATTGTGTTGACGCTGGGGCAGTTGTTGGTGTCGTGTCCCCTGCAAGTGTCATCGCTGTAGGTGTTGACCCATGCTGTTTGAGGTTTTCGTCGGCTGCGCAGTGAGGCGGTATTGTTTGGTGGTGGTTTACCTCGTGTTGCGTGGGAGTGGAGGCGTATGCTGGCTGCCCCAAAGGGGGTTGAGGCTGGCTGCGGTTGTCGCAGCGGTTCTTAGGCCTATTTCCAACTTGATCGGTGATAGATGCATCCAGCTGGTCATGACGACAGCCGTGAGCGGCCATAGTCCGAGCATCTAGCCACGGCGGACATGGTTGACTTTGCGAGAGAAGGCAGGATGCGGGTAAGGGTCCGGGCCGTGGGAGGCGCTGAGTATATGGTTCAACGGGAACCTTGGAACTCTCCTGGTGACCTTGGGACCCAGCTGTGAGGCACCTTTGTCAGCCCTAGCGCACACAAGATCCAGCCATGAGAAGCTAGCTCGGGGCCAACAGAACTGCAGACAGGACGTTGTTGGCGCTAGGCATTTTCGCGGCCCGCTGGGACTCGTGTCAACCCTTGAGAAGGCTGTGAAGCCTGTTCACATTGGCAGCGATGCTGGTGAACGGCGCCTGAGTGGCGGAGACCCCGCGTCAGGATGCGCTACAGAGAGACTAGGCGGTCCTTGGCCGGTATTTGTCGGCTTGGCCCTGTCTTCGGTACCGACTGTGTCTTTGACTCGAGAGCAGGAATGTGCCGACAGGGTGTGGGCGCCGGTATGGTTGTTGGTGTTGGTCCTGCGCTCAAGCTGAGCTGACCATCGCCCTGTGTATCTGACCCGAGAATCCAACTATGCAATCATGAACTTTGGCATAATTGTCACAGGGCGTTGAGGCTGAGTGCCTTGGGCGCCTTGTCAGGCAGTTGCGTTGTGGCGGGACCCCCCGCCAGCCGTGCCTGCCTGCTTTCCTGCAGAATTGAGGTTAGGGACGCCAGAGGTCCTGCGACTGGATCCTGTGCAAGGTCTACTGTGATCTCAACCAACCATCCATTCGATTCCCCAAGAGCCGCAATGCAAATCTAGTAGCGAATCACGCACCCCAGTGCTCCGTATGGCATAAACACAGGTGTGAAGTCGTTCTGGACGGATGCTGGGACCGGCAGCTCTCCGCTGGCATCTTTCAGAAGCAGGCATCGGCGGCTGACCTCGAGCGCGTCACTGCAACACTCCTTCAGCTCTGGGACTGCCTGCACCAACGATAGACGAATCCGACAAACTCAAAACAGCCTGGTAGCTCCACAAGCACTGCGCTGGGTCAGGTGGAGAGTCTCCAGCCCCCTGGATGGCTCGCCTGCCAGTCTGCCTGCAAGATCCAGGGCCCAGATGACTGGATCTTGGGTCGCTTCATCCAGGCAACCCCTCCTTCGAAACCCTGTCATCATCCATGATTGGTTTGCCCAGCCGATGAGGAGCCATGGCATTCGCCTGACCAACTTCCCAAATCATCGATGTTGCACCCACATATGTAGCCTGGCCCCCGGCCATCTACAGCAGACCCCAGGCTGAGGTTTCCACAACCGGCACAGGCGACGGACAGGCGAGTTCTTGTCGGCTTTTCGGATCACTTTGGAGTTGCCTTCGAATCTTGCATTAAGCAGCCGCTGCAGGCGCGAAAGCCAAAATCGCGCTACCCATGCCAAAGACCTGTGCTGCCGGGGCGGACGGCAGGAGCCTTGGCGGAGCACAACACATGCGACGGCCGCATACTAATTAATTAGCTTTCCCCTTTTCGAGACGGTATGGACTGCATTGCTATTTCTGCAACCTATCGCAATACTGGATCACCGTTGCGTAATGGGTCGCGGCTCACGGCAAAGGAAAAGAGTTTGACAGATATTGGACAGGGCTATTTAGGCGCGGCACGCAAGTCTCAAAGAGCTTACGACCTGCAGCCGCTGCCCCAAATTCGTTCCCGCACGCCAACATTACCTATCGAGCCTATCTTCGTGAGTATGTTGGGCACGACATGAGCAACCCCGCGTCCTAATTGAGCTATGGCAAGATGTGACTCGATCTGCAGATCCGTGCCAGAGCGTTCTGCGGCATCAGGTCACAAAAGTCTCCGACACCTGGCCAAAGCTTTACTCGATGTCTCCGCACGGCCACTCATATCTCCCACTGGCTCAATCACGACGAAAATGAAAATCCGTTCTTGGTTCTCGCCATCCACTCAGGGGGACTCAGCGTACGAATGGATCTCTTCAGCGACCTTTGAATGGGTTGTTGAGCGCACGTGCCTATGGCTTGTGAAGTGCCAGGTAGATAACATCGACTCATGATGGCTACGTCGCACAGCTAGTCACAACTTCATGCATCAGTCGTGACGGATGCGAGCAACTTGCCATACTAGGCAGGTCTTTGGGTTTCTCTTTTTGTAATGAACGAGTGGTACATTGTCTGTCGGACGTCAGCGGCAACGCGTCCAGTCATCATATTCAGCAGATCGCCTTGGTCAATACAAATCAGACAGGCCCTAATTGTCGATTCACCTGAACTCAGCTGTCGACGTTCATGGAGCTGTGTGGGCTCATCGACCACAAAGAGCTTGGTACTTTATGCGCGACAGACTACCACCCGCTTTCCAGCTGCTCGTCGTCGGCATTGAGAAATCCGCTTATGGCTCGATACACGGGACGAAGAGTGCGGTTGAAGGTCCGGCTTGTCTTAGACTGTGGAGCGCGAACGACACGTGATGCTTACGCATGCTCATTCTCGCCGCTGCGCACTCTGGACAGAGAGAGCGCTCAGATTGTGCCTCTGGGCTGATTCGTCAAGCTAAGCGATACCCTCGCCATGACAGCGGAAGCGGGGACGGTTGTCATACCCGAGGCTGGGAAGAGATAATCCCTACGCTGATCCTCGGCTCGTGGATAACCAAGTTAGGTATTAATGGCATGCCTCAGTCTTTGGAATCCTCAATGTTACCGTCTTGCCGTCGTTGAACAGCTTGTCATCCATCTCAAGTTCCCGACAACACTTTGGGACTGCAGCAGGCGACCACTAACTTGGAGATCTCTAAGCAGCCCTTCTCGAAGTGCGAGTGTCTCCTGTGGGGGCGGCGCAGGCGTAGCTTGATATCCCCGGATGCCTCAGCGTTACGCCCGCGCAGTGGCTGTGGGTACGCCACCCGCCGAAGTGCAAACTAGTAGGATGCTTTGTCTGTTCCCACGCGGCACACCCAGCTCGGGAGCACTACAAACCGAACGGCGTACTTCCGTTAAAAAGCAAGATGCTCAGATGCGCTGTTGAGCTAAAGGTGAGAGCGCGTGTGGGTTGTGGGCCTCGAGAAAATGAGTCCACATCTTCGCCACACACCCTAGGAGGCAGGACCCGAACCTACTCGCTGGTGGCGCACCGCCCAATACGTATTCCAATAACTGCAAGGGCAGGGTCGGGCACGCCGAGGACGGAGGGGAAACTTGAGCAGCATGACAAGTAGTGCTCAAGAGCCTGCCGAGAAAAGCTGTAACCATGATCTTGATTCGGAAAGGATCATGCCAAGAGCCTGGAGACAAAAAGCGTAGCCAGAATCTCGACCACGCCGACAGTATCCCTGTAGAGATGCTATAATACTCCACGAGACTTCAACAGTCATGATCTGGCCAGAGCCGCGGATAGATGGATCCTAGTCTAATACACACCACACTGGCGTGCGTCTTACACTCTGGATTCAGCTTGTCGTCGTCTTTGAAGGTACCAAGGTTCAGCGGTGGCGTCTGTCGGCATTGCTAGCTTTTTAGTGGAGTAGGCACGCAGACAAGCAAGCCTCTACGAAAAATCTTTGCTCATCGAATTATTATGACGAGGCTGAGTCTGCACCAGGCCCCAGAAAACCGCTTCAAATGGATCCAATGTCCCGATGATACATAACTGAACCCTTTGTATTTATCTCGATAGATAGGTCTCGACTCTCAAACAATGCCAGGCCACTCTACCGTCGTTTTTGACATGTCTGGCACGCAAAGTCCTGAGTGCTGCCGATCAGCTGCAAGTAGTCACTCATGGTTATTCCCGCCGGGAAAAGAGGTTTCTGTCGATTCCTATCGACAAAGCGAATCTCTACCTAGTGTCCGTTGATGCACTTTACCGTAATCGAGTTGCGCCTCTGCGGAAGTGAGAAGCCTAGGGCCTTTTTCTCCCATTGGCCAACATTCTGCGGTGACAGCTGTCAGAATTAAGTTCAGGTGAAGACATAGAGGAGCGGGCCCGGGAGCACTCAAGTTCCGTAGTTTTCACCTTGATGTGCTTCATGTCCGACGACCCCGTCTTTGCACGGCTCCACTGGGAGGCGTCACAAGACATCCCCGCTTGTCGCTCTGCAGCCTGTGCCTCCCAGTATGATCTATACAGTACACGTAGATTAGACAGAGCCACGTTGATGAGGAGGGACAAGGCCATTGCTGCTTAGGTTTGTGGCGTTTGTGGCAGTACAGAGATTGACTTTGGCGGAGTTTCGGTTAGTAGCCGTCTCATGCTTACTAAGTAAGATCTGTAGGCTCTTCACGGTGACTGAGACTGACATTGGTCGGCTAGCGATCTTTTGGGCAGCTTAGCAACTTGGCAGTCGCGTTCGATTCGGTTCTCTTCTGCTCTAATATCCACCGTGGAGAACCACTGCGCTAAGCTCTCGCGCATCGAGCAACGCACCGCAGGGGAATGTATGCGACAAGTGTGTGCTCGGATCTTTGGAAGTAGTATACGAGCTGAAGTCCTTTCATCGCATCGGTGATCAGAGTTTTGGCGTACAAGCATTATCATATGGCTTTTTGGGACTAATACTGACGGTCTACAAGTGCACTTCACGTCATGTGCGGACAAGATAGCTCACTATATCCTTAAGGGGCTTATCAAGTATTGTAACTGCGTCTCGTACATCTATTTTGGCATCTCATGGGCAAATGCTTGATGGAAGAACGCCTGCTCGCATCCTTGGTTGCCTCGGTTATAATTTCTAGCGGCGTAGCTGACCATATGCTGAACAACTACTTAGAAAAACATGTGGGCCTGTTACCACAAATCAGGCCGAAACTCTGTACTGCGTAAAGCTTGGCTAAATTCATATCCACCAGAGATATCCCAGACTTGACCTTGAGGAGGAGTACTATGTTTTGTTCCACCAAGTCATGAGCGTGAAGCGTTCCCCCACATGTATACTTGCCCGAGTTTCTGTTACCACGGTCGATTTTGGTACGATATTGTAGTATTTGCTTGGAGTAGGTTGTTATTATAGAGGCCTATGGGATTCTTTTTGTATGGTTTCTGTGGCATTCAGGCTGGGTGAGTTCAAAGGAAATTTTCCAAGTGACTTGGAGATATGAAGAAAATCGGGCCGGCGACACATATAGACGTTTGGAGATTCGGAATTTTGGAAGGTTGGAGGTAGTAATATCCCAGGACTAGCCAGGAGCTGCTCCTTCCTCTCTCCCGGCTGCAGAAAAGTGACTAGACAAGTACTGCTCCATGGCGGCATCTCTGTACAATTTCCTGGAGATTGAAGGATGGGATTGTTCAAATTTCGGACAGCTTGGTGACGGCTGCAAATCCCTCCCATCATTTTAGATATGATGAAAGTGCTTGAAAGACAGGTGTGAAGAACTAAGTCACTCTGGAAGGGCCCGGTGTTGGAAGTAGTCTCGAGTGATGCGGTATTGACCTGGGTGGCCACGCGACATGGAGGTAGAGGTGATCACGGAGGACATTGAGAGTTCAATGCCTGGCTTGTATACGTGTCTGATATCGCAGCGGTGGACAGCATCTCACAGGAGTAGTCTCGGGGGAAAGAAGCGTCCTGTGTTGGCGTGGTGATGTTGTAGTTGGCTGTTGCTCGATATCATTGGTAGGTATCTTAAAATGAAAAACGGGATATTTTCTCACGGCAGTGGAAAATTCGTCGCCCAAGTCACCACTCGATTCTAGATTCGCTTCACTGTGTGTCGTTGAAATTTGTGTCACTTGTGCCCGGGTAGCGTACTTCTAACTCGAGTTGCCAACAACCCATCATTGTGACTTTTAGATTTTACAACTTGAAGCTGTGAGAGAGAACCCGAAGGATCAAACTTTTTTGACAAATTCTCAGCAACATCTTTTCAATGCCATTCAATCGATCGCGCATAACCTCGACGTCTCTGGTTTATAAGGCTTTAGAACAGACATACAAGGGTTCATGTAAGTGAAGTTAAAACAAAATGTCAGCGGACAGGGATCACCCAAGTACCCCCCCCCACATGGAATTTCCGTGTTGGAGATGAGATTCTTCAACCCCAAATCTCCCCACACAAACTCTTCCCCGCGAACAAACTTTACACAACGACGGCGTGGCCGCAAGCGACAACCACCACTGCCGACAATGTCGAGCTCAATGTCGGCGCTGTCGGCGCTGATGCCGGTATCGCTACCGGCGCGCACCTTCTTCGTCAGATGCAGCCCGATGCCGAAGACGTTTACCGACCGCCGTGCCGTTCTGAAGACGCTGCAGAACATCACACAGAACGACGTCGAGGTCTTTCGGAAACTCAAGGTACAAAGTGCCAAAAGTCTTCGCCAGAATTCTCGTGGGCCAATGCTGATGGTGGTAATTGCTGGTCGCAGGACAACTCCTCCTTCATAGTGGTCACCACGAAAATTGAGTCGACACAGAAAGCCCTCCACGACTCACCCTACCAGCGAACGATCCTAGGCCAAGGCCTCGACGACCCTTCCAATAAGCCCACGCGCGCAACCTGGGGCGCACTCTACAATGTCCACAGCAGCATCACCACTCCTATAAACCCGATCCCTGCGGACCGCACCGGCAGCGGCCTCGCCCCTCCACCGGGCTCCATGGACGCCAGCCCAGCTGACACCGTCGCACAAAAGACCTTCACGATTCACTGCTTCCCCGCGAACAAGGATTTTGACCACGATAAGATGATCCGCCAAGACCCTCTGCACGGACCCTGGCCTGACAACAGCGGCATCGAGACGTATACTTCTGCGTCCCTGCGGCAGGCTATACCTGGGGGGCATATGGCTGCTGGACTTCGGGACTGGGAGTCCGGGAGGCAGATGTTGCGCGACTCGAGCAGCGTCGTAGATGAGGATGCAGCTGGCGCGTCGACCGTGCTGCTGGGAAAGACGACCTCGCCATCAGTCAAGAGGAGCCATATCCTTGAGCGGGTGCGCAAGCGGAATCATCAGGACGCGAGACCGGAGATTATGGATGGGTTGGTGGCCTTCGCGAAGAAGGTGCAGTCTAAGAAGGACACGACTACGCTTGAGTCTAAAGACACTGCTAAGGGAGGCGAGCTCGCGGCTATGGGCACGATAGAAGATGATTCTAAAGATCCCACCGAGGCAGGGGAGACCACAACCGTCTACGCAAGGAAGCACGGCCATACAAGTCCAACCGAGGATCAGGGGACCGCGATTACCTACGCGTCGAAGCATTGTAGACCAGGATTCGCTGAGCAAGATGAGAATATGATCACGGATGACAACGAGCAACCTGCAGGCGCCGAAGGTACGGATACCGATACAGGACGCTGAGGTGCGAAGACTTGCTGTCCAATGGACAGCGGACGTCGCGGTACCGTAGCAGACCTCAGATAAATGCCTGAGCTGAGATTCCGATGTATGATCGGCTGTGTGTAGAGACGAACCGCTGGGGCAGCCTTCGCAGCCAGTTCGCAAGCACGGGGTCCAGTACGCGGCATCGACTGGCCATCCCCACTGTCGAGGACGCACAAGCATAGGGCTTAGTTCATAAGTCAGCAGCAACTCCCGACTGACAAGTCTCAACGAGCAGCAGTAGCAGGCGAGGATAGCCGGTTGCATGGACGACAAAGTCTTGACAGATAGTCACCAGCCAGCTCAAAGACGCTCAAGGTTGCCCTTGACTGATCGCGACCAGCACAGACCCATCGCATCTACGCCGTTGGCAATATGTCCAGCCCAGTCTGGACGGAGGGTCTGAAATGTGACGACAGAATCTCATAGTGCCGGCAACATGTTCCGGGAAAACGTGGATCGGGCGTGGATCTGGGCTTGAGAGCGACCGATGGGGAAATTTGGCAACCAGATTAGGATGTCGGCGGCGGGGCCAGAGGAGGAAGGACGGGTGCCTTGAGGACTAAACATCGACGATGCCTGTGGAAGATGATGGAGACGGGGCCTCCTCGATACTGGGCAATCAGGTTTGCGACGTTGAGCTTGTGAACCGGCGGGGGGTTTCAGCGCTAGAGCGTGAATGGGGAAATGACTTGGGGGTGCCGTCATTGCTCCGTTGGCGGACAGTGGTTGTGAGGCCTCAGCCAGGATTTTTCACGACACCTATGGAATTAGGACCCTTGCCAAGTGAGCTTGTGTTTGTCATATGCGAGGTGGATTTCACGGGTATTCGGCCTGGACCAGAGTGCAGCGCGGCCCTGGAGGTTGCAACCCAGAGGTGCCCAGATGTCCCCCAACTTATTGCAGCTACCTTGTTGTTGGTGGAGCAGGAGGTGAGGGTCGAGGGTCTGGCGCAGATCGGGGCTAGAAAGGGACTGAAGCAAGGGCAGGGGGGAGGGGGGGCCCTGCTGCGGGCGACTGCCGCAGGACCGACGTCATCGTGCTGCCCGGGGCCCGGCGCGGCCTACTCTGTAAACAGGGCCATGACGTGGCCACGGGCTCAACCGCCCAAGCCACGCCAGCCATCGTCACAGCGCACAAGCCTGACACTGCCAAGCTTGATGACCTCGTCCATCACTCGTCGCCGTCGTTGCGAACCTGGTTCCTGACGGCCCAAGGCCAAGTCGGGTCAAGCCTGCCAGACGGGACTGGCAAGCAGGGCAGGGGTCTCGTGTCACTTCCTCCCAGCCTTCAAGGTTTGCTGTGTGACGCAGCACCCAGCCTCACTCCTCCCACCCAGCTATATCAAGGCCTCCCGTCCCGCGTCACCGCCTCAACAGCCGAATCTGCTCATCAAGACACTTGAACACTATTCAGCTCTCGCTCTTCATCCACCAGCGCAGCAGGCCCTTAGCAGCCGAGGACAGCTCCCCCAACAACACACCTCCCCCATTCGACCACAAAACACCAACCAAGATGGGTCTCCTCCGTGGCATCCACTACTTCGGTAGCTTCCTGCTGCTCGCAGCATGCATCCTCTTCATCATCAGCTCCATCTCGGCGCCGGTCGTCAGCCGCATCTCTATGATGACTGTCTACCTCGGCGGCAACGCCGACAACAGCCCATATGTCACCTTTGGCACCTTTGGTTGGTGTGTCCGCAATGCTGGGTACGTTCTCTTCTCCCCTCTCCTCTCAAAATATGTTTACAGAATGCCAACATCACCACAGTGCTGGCAACGGCTGCTCCCGCTCCATGGTCGGCTACAACATCTTTGACATCCTTGCCAACGTTGTCGACGGTAACGACGACCGCCTCGAGGAGTGGGCCGCTGCCACTGCCAACGGCTTGACCAATGTCATGGTCCTGCACCCCGTCACCGCCGGCTTGGCCTTCACTGCCTTCCTCCTCTCCCTCACCCCCGGTCTCTTCGGCGGCATCCTCGCTATGCTTGCCGCCCTCTTCACCTTCATCGTCGCCCTCGTCGTCGTTGTGTGCGACTTCGTCCTCTTCGGCTACGTCCGCGACCAGGTCCGTGACGCTCAGAGCAACAACTGGACTGCGTGGGGTCCTGGCACATGGACCGCCCTCGCCGGTCTCGTCCTCATCTTTGTCGCCTTCATTATCACCTTCATTACCTGCTGCGCTGGCCGTCGCGACAAGAAGCGCAATGTCGTCAAGGAGGAGCGTGTTGGTGACTACGGCACCCCCGCTCGTCGTCGCCACTTCTGGCAGCGCCGCTAAGCGAGCCACGAGAGTGATTCGCGCAGCACCACAAAAGCGTGCACACACACACACAATGATACCCAAACCCACGATACCAAGCGTTCAATACGCTACATATATCACCCAACCATAATGACGATATGATTCAGACGAAGTTGTACATAATGTATCAACAAGCGAGGAGAAGAAATGAGGAAGAATGTAATGGGATGAAGAAGTTGGTCCCTACGGGTTACAGTATATGAAACCTTGATAGCAACCAATATATCACATAAAACTAAAGAAGCTCTACAATTGCGGTGAATCTCAGCAACCGATGGAATGACTTCTACTCGCCGGAAAAAAAAGTTCACAATGTCAACCGGAAATTCTCACGTTGTCCCAACAAAACTCTTTACACGCATATTTGTGCAATTTTGACTTGAAGTGAGATTTATAACTGATATTGATAACCTGCAAGTGGAACATAGCCAATTGAGGCAAGAGACTTACCAAACACCCAACATTCCTAAAAATGACGTGATGCCTTGTCGTTCACCAAGCTTGCAAAGGCAAAGCCAACACCTCACAGTACTCACAAGGCCGGCGAGCCGGGCGGGGTGTCGGGAAACATCTCAAATCCGGCGGCGCAGGGGAGAGAGAGAGAGAGAGAGACACACACACACACATATGTAAAACCCCACCCGCGCGGTAATTGATCAGGATGCACTAGATCAGAGAGTAGTCTGAGACAAAAAAAAACACCATTGACTATCCCATCACGGCACGGTCTAGTCGATAAAGAGCACAGCACAGTACTGTCCCAATCGACTCCTTGAGCGATCGCAACCCGCGGTACGTACCTGAGGTATACTTGGTGACCAAACCAAGAGAGCCCCAGACCGATGACGTATGTACGTAGGGTGGGTTTGGCATCGTGTCACAACAACAACTACAACAACGACAACAACAAAGTCTCTTTCACTTGGAGGCTGGGCATTATTTTTCCCCGATACGAAAGGCGCCCGCGAGAAGGGCCATCAATGCTGGTCGAACTCGAGTGCAGCACTCCGAAACGATAATTGTCAAGTTGTGTGTAAGAGTGTGTGGGTGTGTAGATTTGGTTCAAAGTACAAAGCAATACACGAGCTGGATATACAATGAAGTCAAAGATAAAAAAGATAAAAAAGAGCGCGAGCGGAAAAAATAACTAAACACAACGAACCGCCAGAGATCGTGCCGAGATCCCGTGAGCCAGCTGTGGTGGACTCTCCTGACCCTCAATGGGGATGGTAGAGAAAAGGCTCAAAACTAAAACGCAAACTTGCAAAACCCAGAAGCACCTCAAATGGCGCCAGATAGCCATGTCCAATTACCCCAGTCCTCTTGGTCTCCGTCATTATCATAATCATTATCCTGTTTGCCAGGCAGGAGAATGCGAATAGTCAGGCACCCATAAATCACCTGCCCGCCTTGCAACCATCTCGCCACGTGATCGAGATCCTAAACGCCGCAAACAAGAATTTGAATACCAGAAAAGCAGCCTTTGCAAGGTCAATGGCAAGAAGAATAGTCAAAGGTAGTGGTCCGGCCAGTTGTTGAAATGATGGCCAGGCTGCGACTCGGTGGAATGAGCATCAGCGATGTACACTCGTGAACGTCCTGCGTTGGGTGCTATTGAGATAGTTCATTCGATTTCCATGCGCCCAGCAACTTCCTCGCTGATACTCCGACTGATCTTTTCAAGTTCTTCGTCCTCTTCCTCATCGGTGCTTTGGTAATGGTCGCTCTCCTCGTCCTCCGATATCGGGCTGTTGAACGGGTCGATATCGGCATCATTGTCAGGGTCCCAAACCTCAATCGCATCGTCATCGTCACCGCCCGGGTAATCCTCGCTATCCGCGACGATGCGGCTTGCAAAGCTCTCCCCTAACCAGAACTTGGCGCGTTTGTTGGCGCCAAGACTGCTTGATACTGGCTGCGCGAAGCGCTTCGTGTTGCTGCCTCTGCGCTCGGGCAGAAGACTGGGAGAGTTCATCATGAATGGTAGACCACGCACATAGAGGTAGGCAACTCGCTTCTTCACCCTGTTGAAGAAGAAGTAGTGGTACCTCCAGATTGCCGCCTCGTCGCCGTCAAACGGATCCTCCGCAGGCTGGTATGAATAGCAGACGCAGTCTTTCAACGTCATTTCCTTGTCGAGCATGGTCCACATCTGCGGTGTCCATGCCGGGCTACTGACAGGCAATGTGCTGCCGGAGAAGGATGCGCTCGGCGATGCACTGAAAGCACGATAGTTCGAACCCAGGCTAGAGGAGATCATCGACGAGCCAAGAGGTCGCACATTGTGTAGAGTCGCGTCGACATTTGCCATGACGCGGCGCAGGTTCCGCTCCTTCTTGAAGTCTGTGGGTCGAAGTACATGGGAGAAGTCGTAGTCTGGGTGGCTGGCGTTCAGCGTCGCAATCAGGTAGGCGAACGTGCGGCGACTTGAGATGTCGCTAAGAGGACCAAACGGACTCGACCTCGACAGATTTAGAGACTGTGCCATCTCTGCGCGCTGTGGCGGCGATAGGGAGGCGCCGAACTTGAGCGCAGCAGCATGTTGCGATTCGAGCGAACACTCGATGTTCTTGTACAGCTTCTTGTCCGAGCCAGCGGCCTTGGTGGTATACAGATCACAGCCGCCAGTAACGCGACAATCAGATGTGCTGAAGTTGAGCGCCGAAGTAATGACGTCGAAGTCACGAAGAGGAAGGAACTATTGTGTTGCATTTAGTAAAGCCACAGTTGCCATTTCAGGAGCCATCAAACTGCGAACCTTCATGATGGCGGTCTATAGGGGTGCGTTGGTGGACAAGGGTATGTATTGTCGGTGAAAGGCAGAAAAGGGGGATCAGCTGTGCGAGCGGTCCTTAAGGTCCAGTTGAATGAATTGAAGTGCAGTAAATGGTGCTGCACTGGTCGTGTCGAAGGACTGTCTGACCAACGAGGGGGTATTGCTTCTCTTGAGATCGCGGTCTACAGTGATGTCAGAGAGGTATGGTGCGCAGAGGCCGTCGCTGGTGGGCGTTTCGTCAATATTCTTTAAGTATGCTGTCGAATATGCGATTGTAGCGTTCGAAAAGGTCGAACAGAGCGATGCACCAACTCCGAGTGATGGCGCAGTCGTGGTAATCGGCGATGATGTTGTTCAATTAGGCGTCCAGTTGCGGCTCCAAGTTGGGCAAGGGTGGCTGTCCGTATTGAGCCAGTGGCTGCTTCGCGATCGCAAGGGTATCAAGTCTAGACGGAGTGGCCGTCTAGTTGGCAGAGGACTGGCGCGGCATGGCAGGAGTCTGGTTGAGGGTGGTGAGGGTTGTGTGGTTGATGTTGGGAGATGACCAGCGGGAGGAGGGCGTGAGGCGATCGGCAGTTGAGCTACTCAGTGGCCGCTGCATCGCGAGAGGGCGTGAGGGGGCTCGGATCCCTCCATCAATACAGTAGTCAGCAGCAGGGCGGTCGGAAGCACGCGGATGCGACTGCTCAGGTGCTGCGTATCACAACAGCTGGCCACCCTCCAACTCACCCCTAGTGGCCGAACACGCAAGCAGCGCTGCCCCCCAGCTCGAGCTGAGCCAAGGCGCACGCAGCCCCAGGAGCCCCTTAGAGACAGTAAGTCAGTCAGTCGTCTTGGGGGGCCTGGAGACGGGGTGGAGTCGCAGCCTCGGAGGGTGACCCAGTCCCAATGCGGGGGGCTCCAGATAAGCTTGGGGGGGGGCGCAGTCAGCGCTGGTCAGAAGGGCGAATGAGCGAGCGTCAAGATGCCACGAGCTACACGTTGATGGTCTACGCCCACCCGGCACGATGCCGTAGAATAGATAGCCTTGCTCCATTTCATCACGCTGCTCAAGGTGTGCCTCGAGCGTTCTTGGTATCTCAACTTCAACTTGCTTCCACGTGCGTCAATACACACCTCACAGCCGTTCCACCGACTTGACGAGCCGCCGTGTCTTACACTTCAAGCTTCCAATCGCTGCGAATGACCGTATGTCGCATGCAATTACCCGCTTGAGGGCCGGGAACACTCCTTCGGCGCTGTTCGTGTGTGGGGTCCTTTTGCGTGTTCAGGCAGTATCGTCGGTCGCTTGCAGGAATTGGCAAACCTGGATTGCTGACCGACTGTACAGTTGATCAGTTTCCCGAGGCATCATGCCATCCTAATCAAACAGAATGACTACAGCGCCGGCATGGTCCTTGTCACCGAGCATGTCGATGAACTCATACTAGACCACTCTGTTTCAAGGCCCTCTCCAACTGCGCGGATTTCTGTACAGCCGTAAATAGGTAAGCAGCAAATCTTTTGCATTGATGGTGGTATCGGCAATGTGTATCCTCAAGTCGCTCCACTAGGTGGCAATCTGCTGTAAGGCTACTCGTGCTAGGTCGGACTATCGACCTCATGGTACTGGTCTGCCATTACATGATTTTCGTGACCTCGTCCTCAACCTGAAAATGGAAATGCATCAGTGAGGGACACGGGAGATATGAGGACACGGCGATAGGGGAGGAAGCAATGACACGCAGCACGCAACAATCAGAGTGAACATACCTCCATGTCCTCCAGCGAGTCTTGTTGTCCTATGCAGCGTAGCACGTTCTTTTTACTGCTCTCTTGGAGTTCTCCCGCTAGTAATATCTCGTCGAGGATGTAGTAGGCCTTGGTAAAGGAGAAGATGATGTCGAGTTCGCACACATTGCCATAGTACTTGTCCATCTGCTCGACGTATCGGTGGATCACCTCGAGGGTAATGAGCTCGTTGTCGTCGGAGTCGCAGCCACCGATGAAGAAGAGAGAGGCATATCGTCGGTAAACAATCTTGGTGTCTAAAGGGCATTGCAGTCAGCAAGGGGAGTGTGAGAACGACCTGCAATGCTAGAGCTGACCTTTATATTCGAGGAAATTGCACATGCGTGTACGCCGAGCCAGGACCAGCTGAGAAACGTCCTTGACGATCTTGGCTTTCTCCTTGGGCGAGAGAGTCGTGAACCATTTCGCAAGTCTCTGATAACAATGTCTGTGGTCAGCAGAGAACCACAAGAAGATGGGTCGCTTGCTCCTGCTTCGGAACGCTATGAGAGTCGAACTCACCACCTTGCCCTGTCGCGAGAGCAGAATCAGATAGCTGTGGTGAAGTGGTCAGCAAGGAGCCCGCCGTTGCTGTCGGATACAGCTGAAGATAGACGTACTTGATGGCCATGCTCAGCTATGCTTCTGCGTCACCAGGACGCAGGCAGGTATCGGCAGCACGGGAAGACAGAAGATAGCCCTGGAAAAACAAGATGCAATCGGGGCGGACAAGGTGGTGGAGAGCGTCCACAGGCAGGTGCGTCCCCGTCGTGCAGGCCGACGGTGGTGAGCACCAGCCAAGAGCTTGACTGGCAGTGGGGTCAGCCACGAACGCAGGAAACCAACCCAGGCCCCTGCCAATCAGCTATGTCGGTATCCACTCAAAAGAACGACCATCGACAAGAGACCCCTTTTCGATTCCAACCTTGCTCGTGACCTCCGACCGCCTCCAGAGCTGTCCTGGCACCTTCACAAGGTACTTGTAGACCGTGGTGGCGACTTTGATATACGTCTATTTATCATTAATTGTTTTTTATGTTGTGGTAGCATGAGCAAGTTCGCGAGTCGACTGCAGCATGTCGAGATTGAATATAACAATCGAGTTCACCCTCATCACATCGAAAGATTCGGGCCAAACTCGACTGAAATGCTTCAAGGATGCAGTGTTACTTCCTTCAGTTTGGCAAGTTCCAAGTGATTTGAAGGATCTTGTGTCCAGTTTCAATCGAGACTGATTAGGCTTCATGCACAGCACTAGAGTCCACCAGGGGTCTGCGCCCGTATCTTGTCAATTTGAGCATGGTCCCTGTGCGAACACTGGGCCGCCCTTGAAACATGAAATGGGCAGTGGAGCTGTCGTGTATCCTGCGTTAGTGCTGGTAGATGCTTGGTTCCAAACGTCCAGGTCTCTGTATCTACTGCAAAAGGCTGTCATCGAGTTCCGTGAGGCCAACACGGCAATGAGAACCTTAGGAATGGTAGGTCAAGCTCAGGTGCGAAGTAAGACCAGCTCGAGTTCGCTAGGCAACTTGCAAATGTCTCGAAGCACGAACACAAGATAGCAGTGACTGGGATCGAATACTTCCGAGTACTGATTCGAGTCGGTATCCTCCCGAGCCGTATGAATGCCCCAGATACATTGTCATGGAAAGTATAAGGGACATAGATGTGTCTTGGCCACCATAGACATAGGAAAGTGGCTTGAATCCTTTCACGGCCATGAACGAATAGGACGCTCACAGGGGACTTGAATGTGTACCTATCGAAACTTAGCGCTTGGGGACAAGGTCATATGTACGGAAGCGTAGCTGAAGACCGCGATCGTTTGCCAAGCTCCAGGACACTGCCGATGACAAGCAAGGACAAACACGCGTGTGTAATCCCGCTATCCTCCAAGACTGCGTGGAACGAGGTCGTGACAGTTTCAAGATTCCACATCCATCAACTTCAGTGCAATTGCAACCGCTCGCCAGCAACCAGGCTGCTGCCTCAGGCACCAAAAAAGGCACACCATTTCTATGCAGCTCATCTGCCAACCGACAGGCTCAAACTGATCGCTTCTTAAAGTTGTCCTCCCGGTAGCCCAAGCCTTTTCGCCTCTCACCACATCTTTGTCTGAGTGCCCTGTCAGCGCACCTCAACGCAACCACAAAGACACACATCGTTCCTGTATTTCCTTACAAGAGTCCGCAGTCGTCTTCGTTACGCCACAATACAACAATTTAAGTAAGTGTTTTTAATTCCTTTCATCACGAGCCAGATGAGCTCTCGCCACCTTGTCGGCTTTCCTTAGCTTCGAAGACACCTTCAGCACACAACCGCAGGCTTGGAGTTTTTGTCGACATCTTCTGCCTGTATGTGCAAAAATACGATGGCGCTACTCATATGGTTTCGATGCCCTTTCTTATCTTCACTACGACTGTCGGCCTCACGATCACCTTATGATCACGTCACATCGAACTCAGGTTGCAAGATCAAATGAAGTGGCAAAGATCTTCATCATCTTCCACCAGAGGTCCACAGACTCCTCAGCTCATCCATCCAACAGGCACAGTATTCCCTCTGCGGTCCTCCCTTGAATGACCACTCTCAGGTTGACCAACGTTCCGCGGGCTGTGATCAAGTCCTACTCTTTGGAGCTTAACAACTACTATCTCGACAAAGATTACCACAAACAATATACCGTGTATCCAGGCTTACACTAGGCGGACGGTTTACTGACTACACTGCCAGATTCATCCGTCTTGGAGCCGCTTAAGCACGACACTTTTCGAGCAGTATGGATTGGGGTATTGGAGCTCAAGCGAGCTCGGGCTGGGAATCGTCTGAGGGCCCCGCCGTCTCCAGCTGGAATGATGAGGGCACCCCGGCTGGTGGCGGCTCATGGCCTCAAGATGAAGCCTTGGAACCCGCGCAAGCCAGCGTCAGTGGTTCTGGCTTCGACCACAATCATAACCAGGACACCACCGAAAGTGATGATCGAGGTTGCTTCAATTGCGGTGAGACAGGGTATGTTCATCTTTATCCCGTAATGGATGTTTTTGTTGCTAATATGGTGCACCTGTAGTCATATGAAGTCCGACTGCCCCAACCCCCGTGTTGAACGGGAGTTCACTGGCAAGTGCAACTTGTGCCAGCGCGACGGCCACTGTGCTCGAGACTGTCCCGAGAAGCCTCCCGTGCTCTGCCGCAACTGCTATGAAGAAGGTACATAGAATAGCAGATCTTCCTAGAGAGCTTCTCATGCTAAATTTGACATAGGACACGTGGCTGCCAATTGCAAGGCCCCTCGAAAGATCGATCGAACCAACATTGAGACCGTTGACGCTACGGTTGCCTGGACTCTGATTAAGGAGGGCGTTGCCGCCCGCGATCTCGACCAGACTCGATTAGCAGTCCAGAAACTCCTCAAGTCGAATGCAGACTTGACGTACCCGGACTTTGAGAAGTCTCTTCGCAATCAGAGTATCGGTCTATACTTGATTGCCCTTGAGAAGCCGGATCTTCTGCCTACCCTTACTCTGATGGACTTACAAGGTCACTGCGATAAGAAATACAACGTTAGTTACCGCTTTAGCGATAAAGCTGCTCGGCCCCGTGAGCGAACCCTTTTTCCAAAAGACAAGGACGAGAATTTGGCCCGTCTTAACGATGCTGGCGAGCCGGTTGAGAACGGCAAGCGAAGATGCTATAACTGCAATACCTACGGTCACTCTTCTTCGTCCTGCCAGGAGATGAAGGTTGAGCGAGAGCAAATCGTCATCAAGTGTACCAACTGTGACGCCGTCGGTCACCGCATGCGAGACTGTGAGTCCAAGATCAAACAAACTTCATATAGGTGAATACAGTTGACCATCTGCAGGTCCTGAGGAACGGGTCGACAAGTTTGCTCGCGAGCGTGGTTCCGGAGGTCAGTACTATCCTAAGCTGGGTTTCAGCAACCAATCAGCGTTCTGGCCGGTTGGCGCAATGGTAGCGCGTTGCTTTCCGGTGACGCTCATCCTCTCCGATGAGCTCGCTTGGCAAAGGTTGCGGGTTCGAGTCCCGTGCTGGTCGACTGTCTTTTTGCTCCGGTCGTGGTGGTGAGGGGATGTGTTACGAAATATTGATGCTGACAACATCATCACAGGTGCCGAGGACGTCGATTGCCGCAAGTGTGGTGAAAGTGAGTCTCGCTGATTGTCTTTTTTGATGGATAACAAGTTGATACTAAGCTTTGTGATAGTCGGACATATTGCTCGAGACTGCCCACAAGGTGGAGGTGGAGGAAGAGGAGGAGGCAAGGGTTCGCTGGAGTGCTTCAAATGTGGTGAAGGTAAAGTTTTTGAAGGAGGTTCTTATAGCTACATACAAGTACACTAACTCGGAAAAATCTAGCTGGCCATATTGCAAGAGATTGTCCAAGAGGTCAAGACGGTAAGCACTACCATTTCCCCTCTCAGTCCGACTTTATACTAATCATCGCAGGTGTGAACTCGGGTGGAGGTCACGACGCTTTCGACCTAGCAGCCAGACCGAGCCATTCTACCCCGTCCTTCGATAACAACGGTAGCGGTCAGGACGATGCCCAATGGAATTCAGCGGCGTCAGGTGGCAATGACGGTGCTTGGGCCAAGGGAGATTCGTCCGCAATCCCTGACTGGTAGATTGGGCACGTAGATGAGGGCAATAGTGATCGATTTGTTTGACACGATGTCTCGGGACATCGAAGTGATCATCGCTCACCAGAGACTATAAACACAAAGTTGACTTACACGGGTCAACACAGACAATGCGAAGGCCCACCCCTTTGTGCCTTGCAGACCTGAGACATACAACTCAGATTGTAGAAGCAGACATGAGAACAGAGAAGAAAGATATCCATGACTGACCGCCCGCTGTGACCTTCTCCAGAAACCAGATCCTAGCACATCCAATTTGCTTCAATGTTTTAGCAGCACATAACAAGGTCGAATTGCAAGCGGCGACGAAGAAGTCACGAAGCTGCTAGCACATTGCCCCGCATCAGTTCAAGTTGCTGTGGATGCTGTTGCCCCTCCCAACCAGGCACCGGGCAAACAGGGGTGGGAGCTCTGACGTACCAGCTCCCTACTTATATTAGTGCCTGGAATAGCTTCATGCGAGCTCTATACACAGCCAGATCACTTTGTCTGTCCCTCCTTCTGTCAGCGATCCGGAGGATCACAGCACCTTCCAGGGAAACGCCCACTACCACTCCTGACTGCCTCCTCACAAGCCAACTTCAACCCTGTCACAATGTCGCTCGCCGTGGATAAGATCCTCGCCGCGGCCCCGGTCACGGCTCGTGGACAATCGACCCAACTTTCGGCAGATGCAAAAGGTCAACGGATAGCATACGCAGTACGTCTTTCCAGATACACGATTGACGAAAACCCGTTACTGATGCATCGTTCTCTCGGCTAGTCTGGCAAGTCGATCTTCGTCCGCTCCATCGACAACCCATCCGAATGCAAACAGTACACCAACCACACCGCCCAAACTACGGTTGCCCGATTCTCCCCTAGCGGGTTCTACATTGCTAGCGGAGACGTCTCCGGTGCCGTCAAGGTCTGGGACGCCGTGGAAGCTGTCAACACAAAAGGTCCGTACAAGTCTCAGACATCCAAATAAATATCGAGGAAGAAGGCTAATACTTTTTGCTGGACAAACAGGAGAATATCACATCATCTCCGGTCGAATCAACGACATCGCTTGGGATGGCGAATCTCAACGCATTATAGCTGTTGGCGATGGCCGCGAGCGGTTCGGGCACTGTATCACTGCCGATAGTGGCAACAGCGTGGGCGAGATCTCGGGTCACTCAAAGGTCATCAATGCAGTTGCCATGCGGTCCTCCCGGCCGTTCCGCGCCGTCACCGTCAGCGACGACATGACCGTGTGCTTCCTTCACGGTGCTCCTTACAAGTTCAACGGCAAGTCGACCGAGCACAAGGGCTTCGTCATGGGTGCCGCATACTCGCCCGACGGCAACACTTTTGTAACTGTCGGTGCGGACAGGAAGATTCAGCTGTACGACGGCAAGACGGGAGAGCCTACGCGGAGCATTGGCGAGGGCGAACACACTGGCAGTATCTTTGCCGTCAGCTGGTCGCAAGATTCGAAACAATTCGTCACTGCCAGTGCTGACCAGACTGTCAAATTGTGGGATGTAGAGGCCGGCAAGGTGACACAATCGTGGAGGTTCGGCGGCGATGGTGTCAGTGTGCAAGACCAGCAAGTCGGTGTGGTCTTCCCTCACGGCCGGAGCGATGGCCTGATCATCAGCATCAACCTCAACGGCGACCTCAACTATCTCAAGGAAGGCAGTGCCGAGGCGATCAAGGTTGTCCAGGGTCACAACAAGGCCATCACCACTCTTGGCGTCGCCTCGGACGGGAAGGGCGAGAAGCTATGGACAGGCAGCTTCGACGGCAAAGTTTGCTCCTGGGACGTCTCATCTGGAGTCGGTACCGTCGTAGACGGACAAACACATACCAACCAGGTCGTGCAGTTCGGATCGGATTCCGGTAGGACATACAGTGTCGGATGGGACGACACGCTACGCATCGTCGACAAATCAGCCAACACTTTCGCCGGCGAGAGCGCCAAGCTCGCAGCACAGCCCAAGGGTATCGCAGTTGCCGATGGTCGCGTATATGTCGCCACCGGCTCTGGCGTTGAAATATTCGAGAACGACAAGCCCGCAGGTCAGACCACCATCACCGGCGGCCAGCCTACCTCCGTAGCTGCACACGGCTCCCTGGTAGCTATCGGTACCAGTGCCAATGCAGTCCAGCTCTTCAAGGCCGAAGGCGGTGGCAAGCTCTCCCTCGTTGGAGACGCCAAGAATAGCCTCTCGGAGATCTCGGCGCTCGCCTTCTCCCAAGACGGCACTTACCTGGCCGCTGGTTCGTCGAACGGCAAGATCTACGCCTACAAGACCTCATCTTCAGGTCTGGAACTCGCGACGGATCGCTGGTCCGCACACACCGGTCGCGTGACGAGCATAGCCTGGAATGCGGCCGGCACACACGCTGCCAGCGGTGCCCTCGACACGAATGTGTTCGTCTGGTCGCTCGCGAAGCCGGGTAGCAGGGTGAAGGCCCTCAATGCTCACAAAGACGGTGTGTATGGTGTCGTGTGGGTTGCTGGCGGTAAAGTTGCATCCACGGGAGGCGATGCTGCTCTCAAGGTCTGGACTGCTTCGGGCCTGCAGTGATTTGATGCTAGGTGTATCGGCGATAGCAGGGTCCGGATCATAGTTGATAGGGCCAAGGCCAAAGCACGGAGGAAAGTACCCGAGACCGAAGCAGATCAATTCATACACAGGAAAATATCCAAACCATTCTGTCAACTTTCCAAGTCAACGGCGTTGGTCATCAATTGCGTTGAATAGTAAATTTTGACTACAACTCAAAAGCCTCCTCGAACATGATTTTAAGTATCCTCGCCATGATCGCTCGCCCTTCTCTCATCAACCTCAAACACACGCCGTCCCGTGCAGGTCACATACTATAGCTTCTCAGACGCAGCCATCAGACTTCCTATAAGGTTATTAGCACAAAAGTCCATGCATAAAGAAGTTGAACACATTCAGTATGACCACGTACCGATAAATGTAGTAATGAGTCTGCTGCGCACAGCGCAGATATCCTCGGGGACCAACCAGATGGTTGCGCCCATCTTTCTGGCGATACTGATGCTGAGCTTGGCGTTGAGGTAGGCCTCTTCCTCGGTGCGGCCGGGCGTGACGAGGTCGTAGTCCACGTAGCTGCTCTTCATGCCGTTGAGGACGTCAAGAAGGAAGACACCAGACGCGAGGGCAGGGTCTTTCATCGACCGGACCGACGAGTTGCGTCCGCCCTTGCGGGACATGTCGTTGGCCCACTTGACCATTTCGGAGTCCGTCATCTCCCGTTTGCCAAGCTTCTGCGCGAGTGCGGAGAGAGTGACGGTGATGTCTTTCCTCATCAACTGCCATACCAGACCCAGTGTGAGGGTCTTCTGGCCGTCCGTGATGTCGGCGCCCTGGATACCGACGAGCGAGAAGCCGTTCTGCTTGCCGAGCTCGATGGCGTAGTTTGTGTTCTCGACGGCCTTGAACCTCATCACCTCGCCGCCGTGAGCCGGACGCTTGTTGACATGCCTCCAATTGACGGAGCCCTTGATGACCTTGTCGTAAGCCTGAAGGAGGGTGGTGCCGTCGCGCAAGTCGTCGAAAAAGGAGACAACAGCTGGCTGGACATCGAGGGAGTTGAGCCACAGGGTGAACACTCTGGCCTCGCGCTCGCCCTCGGCATCGAAATCCTCCACTTCCTGCTTCTCCTCTTCGGTGATGGGGTCGAGGCAAGGGTGCGTGTTGAACAAGTTGGCGACGAAAGCGAGGTTGAGCTTAGGGTTTCCGGCGACAAGGGAGGTTGGTGTCAAGAACTTGCGGCAGCCCAGTTTGTCGGAGTTGTCCAGTACTTGTTCGGCGCGTTGCAGGAGGTCGGAGGTCTGAAGGGGAGAGCGAGTGCAGCCGTACTCGGAGCCGATCTGAGCGAGCAGAACAGTGTAGTTCTCGCCATCCTTGACGTCGCTAGAGAAGTTGTTGACCTTTCTGCCCCAGCCAGCAGCCTTGAGGTGGTAGTTGAACCATCTCAACAGAATCTGCTCCGGAGGCAGGCGCAGGAACTGCTCAAGGGTCTCGTCCTCGTCTAGAAGCCGGTACAGCTCAGGGTGGAGCTTAATGTCGATCTTGCCGAGAAGACCTCTTCGGATGATCTGCCAGATAAGACCAAGAATCAAATGCTCACGAACCTCGATAATGTCTCCGCTGCCAATGTTGACGACGGAGCAGCCGATACCCTTTGCCGACTCAATAACGATGTTGTTGTTCTCAGTCATGTGGAAAGCGTTGAGGCTCTTGATCTTCCTGCCCGCAACGTTGAGCACACGCTCGTCGATTGTGTCGGGCACGCTGTCGTTGATGAGCTTGGCAAGGACGAGACCGTCTTTGCACTCGTCGAACATCTCAAAGGTGTCGGTAGGGAAGGGCAGCCGTGCGCCGATATCCGGATCGCCCGCAAGCACCGCATTGATATGGCGGGTGAACTCGGTGCGCTCGTCCTCGTTGATGGTGTGCGTAATGTTGGCGTTGGAGCCCTGGACATGGATCTTGCCAATGCTCGCCTTGGAGGCATGACCGCCGCCGCCGGTAGCAGCGCCTCCCGTTCTTTGCGCAACGACACCGGGAGTGACGACAGGTTTCGCACCGCCGGTGTGCATGCGCTGCTGCGCCGGGGACGAGTCGCGGAGCTTGGCAATCAGGCCGACGTAGTCTTCCAGCTCGACTCTTCGCGATGAGTCGAGCTCGACTTCCTTGAGAGCCTGTCTGACCACATCGTAGGGTTGCCTCTCGCTCTGCTGGGTGGCCTTGATCGCCGTCGCCTCGTCGATATAGCCCTTGTCATCGACGTCGAGCTTATGGAAAGCGTCGGTCAGCGAAAAGATGTCGCCCTGTTGGAATTGAGGATATTTCCTGCGCAGGCAGTCATGGTCAGTATGGATGCCGGTGCTGCTCAAATTGGCGCAAGTGGCCCATGTTGTCCGTACCTCTGGAGCTTGATGACGTTCATCCCGCAATTGTTGCGCTGACCCCTCAGCAGACGGGATCAGTGGAAATGTCGGACAAGTGGGCTCGGATGGTGGTGAGAAGCAAGCGGAGAGCTTTTGTGCTTGCGACAAAAGAACGGTTGGAGACACAGAGAGTCAGACCAACTGTTGTATGAAGCTGCTGCCTTGGAAGAAACGAGGCGCTGCCGACGGGAGACTGTCGAGCGAATGGGTGAGCTTCAAGGGTGGCGCAGTGGAAGGACGGAGAGGACTTCGAGTGACGCTGTTGCGCAGCACAAGCTACAGGGGCCCTCCATTCATTGCCAGTCAGTGGTGCATCACTGTGCTGTACAGTACCTGCACTGCAGGAACCCCACCTCGCATGCTTCTGGAATCCAATATGTCGATGTTATGCATGCACACGGCACCGATGCTCTTCTACTTGTCCGTATGCCAGTTTATCAATTGTCTGCTATGTATGTCAGGACCTGTACATGCATGCATGAACCTACCGTGCAACACGCTCAATCGCCCCGTGCGGATCGTCCGGCAGCCCCAGGCAAGAGGGAGCCTTGTGGACGATTGGCGGGGCTCCGTGCTGCGCAGGCACTGATGTAATTGTGCTTGGCAGCCCCACATTGCGTAAGCGGGAAACGCAAGCCTCTTGGTGCCATTGCCAGGCAGGCGATTTGCATGCTCTTTGTTGCTCGTGTACCTACTTTACTACCTACCTTATTTAAAGTACTCTGTATAAAGAAGACCTCGTTGACAAGGCTACACAGAAAACTCTGCCTCAGGGCCCAAGATAGCAACAGCACCGTCCACAGTCAGACTGCTCACAGCAGCCCTACCGCGTTGGAGCCTTGATTGTGGGGCTCAGGCTTCACCAGGCGATGGCCCGAAGTAGTCCGCTGATTCGCCCGTCATCTGCATTTGTATACCCAACTATTTGCTGCTATGTCGTCGATAACTACCATACCGAGCCTACGGTAGAGATATCCTGGGCTTTCTCGGCTGTGTCTGCCGTGTCAGGGAGTCGGTGCTCGATTCTTTTGGAGCCTTGTGGCGCAGATCATGCCAAGTGTGTACAAATCTCGTGAGCGTTAGCTCGGAGTGGATGTGATGAAGTTCTCATCGTGTTTGTTACCACCCGCCATCGTGTCGCACACAACTATTGGAGCTGATTTGCCAGGTGTCTGCGTCATGTAGCACAGTCGCCTAGTCTAGGCGTGGTTTAGATAGTGATCTCGTTCTTGAGACAAGCTCCCAGCGCTAATTATGCCTAGTTTCTCTCTGCAAAGGTCCTGCTCTACCCATACACTACCTCGGGCTCCCGAGACTTTCTCAAATGATACAACAAAGAATGTACGCTTAACAAACATAATGACCGTGTGCCCACCAGCTGGCCTAGGCGATCGCCCATACCTCGTTCGGCGCCATCGAGAATGACAAAGCGTCGGCAGGGTCGTTACCGTTGAACGATGTCACCGCAGAGCCGGTGTAGTTCCACTGGACGTTTCTGTGGGCAAGTAGTTTAGTATACGGGGTGTCAATAGGGATCATTTAGGACGAGACAACGCACCTGTTTTCGAAATCAATATACTGGATAGAGACCCCAACTGCTGCAGGATGAGTGGTGCCGTTCAGCGTAAAGTTTGAGCTCGGTGGGCTCGGCAGCAGTCTGGCAGCCACAGCGGTAGGTGTGCTGTCACTTTTCATGATATCGCATCGGGCAAAGTAGCCGGGGCCTTCGCCGGTACAGCGGGCCTGGACAGAGGGGAGTTGTGGTGAAGTGGAATGGTGTCCCTCAGCCGTGATGATGAACTCTGTTGGCAAGAAAAGCAAAATCAGCTGCTGTTCCTAATGCATGATTGTAAAGCACATGCTGAACACCATGGCAGAACTCACTGTAAGTGCACTGCTGAAGTGCTGAGCACGCCGCGTTCCATTCCGACACTTCCCACGGGTAGTCGATTGAGTCAGCTTGGACGCGGAACATTGTAGCCGAGGCTGGTAGAGCAGCTGCAAGAGCCGCACATAGTGAAGCGAAACGCATTGTCTTGGTCCGTCGTGGTCGAAGATCGTAAAAAAGGGCGAAGAGGAACTTGGAGGCGTTGGAAGGCTGTGGCGCGTGCTGTTGAGCCTCCGTCTTCGGGCTGTCTTCGATATTATGGTCGATGAGAACAACTATGTATTGCTCTGCAAGAACTGCAATGTCTCGACATGTGCGGTTCGTCTTTTGGGGATTCAATCCATTTATATATTCACTGGGATCTTGTTCGTATTCCGGATGTTTGATGCGATGGCATTGGCCGGATGTTTCCACTTGCACTGGCATGTACATAGCTTCAGGTGGAAAAGGATCCCTGTGCTGGCTACGCCTGAGTTCCACAGGGTCCACTGCTCCCGTGATGATTGCCGATTGTTGCCCGTGCGAGCCAGTGCTCCTCGGGGCGGCTACACAAAAAAGTGCCTCACCATCATCATAGTGTAGGATACTATTCTGCACCGCGGTGGGGCATTATTTTATGTAGCCGCCTCGCCTGCCCCTGTACACTGTCGTTCGCTTGTATCTCCCTGGCCCTGAGCTCTCGCGGAACAGAGCGATCCAAATCTCTTTGAGCTGTGCTTACTGGTGATCCTTCCCGAGTAGTGCTTTTTTCTATCACGAGTTAATGGAGCAGGGTTGGTCCTGGAGCTGAGCGACGAATAAGTCGATTTGGAAGCTGGTCTGTAACCTCATCATGCAGTGTGCGCAAGGCTCTACCAACGTGCTTGAATTCATGGCTGGACGCTGCAGCCACTCACGAAGTCAATGTGATACCAGTCCGAGCACCACCGGAGGGCTGAATTGATGCGCACATGGGACGTGTATGACCGGAATACCTCCCGGCATAAACGAGTCAAGATTTGGAGGTTAGGCACGATGTTGTTCCGAGTTGATGGTGCCGAGAAGATGTGCAGTCTGAGCACAACCATCGGCAGGGTGCCCGTGCCCGTTCGTTATTGTGCTGTCCCCTGACCTGGCAATAGGTAGTGCTGCAAGAGCTCGTGCACCATGATATACAGCGTAAGGCGGTGGCAGTGCTGAACTGTCGTTTCGTGGTGAAAGTGTACCCGCTTGCGATAGAAGAGGTGAAACTAAGGGCACAGACAGCAGAGCTTCTGTGCGCGGTCCCCCAAGCAAGCGTGTTCCATTACCATGCGGGACATACCATCACCCAGAAGGGGGACAGTGTCTCAGAGCTCTAGGTGGCTTCCAGAACCGACCCCAAAGCTGAATTTGGCACAGACAACGCTTGTTGACCAGGTAAGTCGGCGTCGATATTCCGTGCGACAGTGCGTCCGTCTGGTGGTGGAATCCGTAAGTACAGATTACCCAGCGCCACATTGACGACGTCAAATAGATTGATCATATCAACTGCCCGCATTGCTCCAGCTGATAGCCAGAGCCTGGCATAATGCGTGTGATCCGATATATTGTAAATGCGCAGGGACCTCGCGTAAGTTGTTCTCCAGTTATCCAAGAAGCTTTGGGACGGCGACATCGGCGATTCTCGATAGAGCCCGCTGGCATAGTGCAACGCATAACGCGTCTGTAAAAGCCGCTGAGAGATCACACTCATATCGATCTAGATCGTGCAGGGCCGAAACTGGCTCGCAGCCATGCGGACATTCTCCTGGGCCTCTAGACGGAGTTTTCTGAGTAGCCGGAACGACGACTTGTAGAAGACATATCCACCTTTGATTTATAGTGATAATTGTCGCTACGACACAATTGATTGAGTCAATCACGCAAGAGCTCGGTCAACGGCCTGTTTTGCTATATACGCAAAGACCAATCCCCCCAAGCGACAGAACCATTCCCATCCACGTTTCTTGAAAAGGTCAGCTTGGTTTCCGATGAATGCGGATAGCGGGTATCGATACACATACCGGCACTGATGACTTTGCGATCAACCCACCAGTCGCCAAGGACCGTGAACAAGAAGGCAAGAGTGTTTACAATAGGCACTGTCAGGCTCAATTCTACAACAGCGAACATCAGCACCCGAGTAAAGCGACAGAGAACCAGAGAAGATGTCCTTACCGGCTTGACCGATAAGCAGAAAGAACCACACGCTTCCCGTGAGGTTGATGAGCAGCGGAATAGCGTAGCGTGGATTCCTGAGTAGGTCGATTACGGCAAAGAATGCACCATAGAGTCGCCGCTTCAGCCAGCTGGCCTGAATGTCGCCTCTGGCAAGTACTGGATGTTCTGGGGGTTTGTGATCCTTCGCTGCTCGCCGAATGAAGGGGGTGGTGAAGCCCCAGGCGATGCCAACAAGCAGGAAGCCTGCAACATAGTTGATGGCAGGTGGCTGGGCGGGAAGATCTGTGTCTGACATGGTGTAGCAGGCTGCGCGGCCAGCCCAAGCTCAAATGACGGCGTGAGTGCTGAGCAGCGTAGTGCGTTCTGACAGAATTGCGCCGGCGTGTAGTTGAAGATGCGTGCTTAAGGTGTAAGGGTATACAGACGTCGTCAACGAAGATTCCGCTTGCAGTCTTGCTGGGCAAGTGGGTGCCAGCCCTGAGGTTAGATGTTCTCGTATGCAAACGCGTGGACGTCTGACTAAGCAGAACTTTCAGCCCTTGACAAGTCCTTTTGCACAATCCTCCTCCACGAACACCAGTGGTCCTTCGAGGGCCACAGAGTAGCTCGAGATCCGTGCTCAGTAGAACCTGTTCCAGTACTTGACAATCGTCTAAAGTCTGAAATCGAATTCAGGCATAAAGAAACTATAGCATCTCGAGTTCCGCACTCGAATGCCCTCAGTATGGCTGAGTGCAAGCACATGCTGCACATCGCCCCTTCACAGAGCAGTCACCAACTTGTCTCATCTCAAAGAAGAAGAGCCTGTCTTTGGAAGTGCCTCGCACCAGACCGTTTTAGTGCCAGCCCGTGCTTGGCATGCTGCTTAGAAGGAGCTGATCGACTGCCTGGACAGGCTATTATTATTCCCCCCCTGAGCAGTTCAAGTCAAAGTCGATAGTCCACAATCAGGAACGTCATCATGATTCAAGATCCAGAGCCAAGACAATTACGAGGACCTATCCTCTTCCAAAATTCACCGCACTGCTCACTGTGTCAGTACCGTCGCCGAATGGGACCCCTATCATTGATCGCCCCTTAGATCCCTGCTTTAGTCCAGGGGTAGCTAATCACCATGCAGCTTGGTTGTGTTCACTCTGACCGACATCTCTATCCATGTAGGATACGACCATAGTATTTGCCGAAGGGTGACATCCATCGCGCGTAACACACACACACACACATCTTTGAAAACCATTATCATCAATACAGAGGTGATTGCCCAATTATGTAACAGTCGAATAGCGAACATCAAAGCGCAGGGCGCATCGACGACTATACAAAGCGCAATTCTCGAGGCTGATTGCTAATATGGTGCCGGATCAATCTCTCCGGCCAAAACGCCACTGTCGGGTTTTGGGGAACCTTAACGAAGCAGACCCGCACATCAAGACAGCGCTACCTTGATCTGCTGCTTCACGCACGGACGACGAAAGGTGCCATTCCAGGGGGGCAATTGGAAAGTCAGCGTCGTCACTAGGTGAAAAGCAAAAGTCATTCGTCACCAGAGCTCGGCGGTCCAGGTCGAGTGTCAACATGAATCCATTCAATCAGGCTCACAGCCTTGCAACTTTCGATATGCAGCTCGATTCACACCAGTGCGTGATCGATCGCACACGTGTCGCAGTTGACCTCATGCGCAATCTACATCTTCTCGTTTCCACGAGATCGACACACGGAAGACTCAGAGTTTCAAGTGAGGGTCATGCTTACCGCTGAAAGCCATATCCGAGACAGGGATTTATCGATGAGTGCTTTGCCAATTAGCTGGATGTCCCACGGCATTGGCTGGTGATCATTTGCCAAACGACGGAAAGAACAGTCACCTCTTCGCTCGGCGCTATGGATATGGAAGCATCTGCACTATTGTATTTCCACACTAGGCGCCGGCACAATGGGTAGTTCTCCTGTCTCGATGTTATGTGTCATAAAAGCCGTGCGGTGTTCACAATTATGGGACAGTTTGAATGTCTTATTCTTGTTGTGCAGCAGATCGATCGACGTCACGACGTTGTGAGCATCTGAAATCGAGATAAGGATACCCCAGATTGGTGTTTTAGACTCATCCCACGGCGCTAAGACTACACAGCTCAAGCATGCCAGCACGGTATTGACGGCCTGATCCGAATCAGTCGATGATGCCTCGATCCCACGAGGGTCGCAACAAGTCTTGTTCGTCATTGACGAGTCTGGGCAGCACGCCGATGTACCTCGCATGGGTGCCAGCACCACCCGAGTGTCACACAGGGAGACGGTATCACAGCCTTGACACATGCAGGACCAGATAGTTGTAAAACACTCTTTCAGCTCGTCTTAACTCAACGATAACTTCTATAAGTACTCCAAGCACTTCTCTCTTCTCAACATTATTCCTCGCCATCACAACACAGCAATCACACAATTACCCAACTCCTCCACTCCAACACCACTTCCACAACAACTCTTCAGGTTTTCCCAACCACCCAAACAACCAACATGCCTACCGAAGCTCAGATCGCTGGCGGCCACAAGGCGACCATCAACAACCCCAACATCCCCGAGGAGACTAAGGAGCACTCCAGGAAGGTCCTCGAGGAGGAGTTCAACGGTGGCGATGGTATGCACACACTTTTTCACAATCGGGACCTCGAGTCTCTTCCCAACGATCCAGAGGATTTGCTAACAACTCAATGATTGATACAGTCCCCAAGGCCGGCGATAATGAGCAGAAAAACCCCAACAATGTTGCTGGTGGTCTCAAGGCGTGAGTTGTCTGCAATCCCACACTCCTGCCCCCGGTGGCCTTGCCCGGGACCCTGGTGCCTCGAAGACATCAAACTGGACTGGAAAGCCTAACCTGCGCACTAGTACCCTGAACAACCCCAACGTCTCGGACGAGGCCAAGCAGAGCGCCAAGGAGCGTCTTGACAACATGTAAAACTTGTTGGTCCCACGCATCCTGCGCAGGCTTCTCTCTGCCAACCCTCGATCACAGCCGGCGACGTGTGTAACAAACATACCGATGTATCACGACATTAGTAACGAGCCAGGTGTTCTTTGGTCATAAGCGAAGCTTGTTTGGACAAATTTCTTTATTGTCTTTACCATGTGGGAACCTGGGATTGATCGAGGTGTCTAGTAATAGTTGACAGTCAATTTGATCATGATCTGTTCTCCACACCTTCAACTGTGCAAGCTCACGTTTGATGTGATCTCGTATAGTACTGTAACCGAACGCTTCATCCGCAAGATCAAACAGCGAATGGAGTGGTATTCAACTGACTCTATGATTCTCATATTCGGTGGAGAAATAATATCTAACCGGCTGTATTGTCCACCCCCCTGTGCTGTATTGATGGTTGTCTTCGTAAGTAACTATTGGCCTCTTTTATAAACTTATTGGCGACTGCCTATTAATGTCTGCTCTACAGTCGACAAGATTCAAACACGAAAGTTTAGACTATTGTTGGTTTGTCGTACCCAGAATGTTTCAGTGTGATCTGGTGTTTGTAATGCCACATTACTTAAGCCCATCAATACATTATAGTCTTTATTACCATGCTCATAACGCATGATTTCCAGCATTGTCTAATAAAAGATTGCTAGAAGAAGTATAGTGGATGTATTAGCTGTGTCATTGCCGCCGTGCTTGCGGAGAGCACAAAGCAAGGCGGGTTGGTAATGTTCATCTCCAGGCACAATCATGGATTTTCGATTGCAGCCTGTAAGGAATTTGACTCCCTGTGACATCAAGGACTATCTGAAAGACCCACCATCCCGGCTAGTGACCTAGATGCCTGAATAAAACTTGATGGAGGATTTCTTTGATAGCCCCATTCTCAGCGTGGAGGTCCCTGGTCATACCAGGGGTACCCCCGTGCGGGTAGATTGCCGTGAAGTCGTGGCAGCACGGACATGAGAGTGTTCGCAAGCCCTAACCCAGCGGCATCGGGGTATTTCTTGGCTGATGGGGGATAAAATTGAGCCATGGCCCCGGTATGATAGGACTGGACGCCATTGAAGCTCATTCACCTGCTGTTAGGCTCGCAAGCGCTGAAGGTCAATATGATTGTGACCCACCTTGAAGCCTGACGCCCAGAGATCTGGGAAGCGGTGCGGAATCTGGTCTTCCGTCCTGTCTGGTCCCTCTATGAGCTGTTCACGATCTGACGTCCCCGACCCTGATCTGAGCTGCAGTAGGTCCTTCAGCATGGTGTTGTCTGCCTTATCCTTCTAGAATTTGGAGCAAATGACGTGCTTGTCCCGCTAGATTTTAACGCTAGAACAACAAAGCGCTTGGCACAGGTCGGCATGAGCCGAATTGGGGCAGCACTTTTGGCTCGGTGACCAATCACGGATTGCAGTGCCCCAACAGGATGGCAGTGCACAGCAATGATTGGAGGAGCTGAGACGAAACTCTCGACACAGCCCAGGTTTGACGAATTGACAAGCCCCCAAGCAGTCATAGAGATTGCTGTTGCCGGTTTTGGAAATGCAAAGTCGTGGGGATCGTCAAGGATGGCAGTGCAGACGGGTCCTGCAGCCCATAGCGATGGCGTGCAGGGCGAGCGAGTCTTAGCCTTGGCCAGGCACCGAGATTCCATATGCCATTACTACGGAGTACACTACGAAGTACTACTATTGCTGCGGCGGAGCTGGGATCGTCATCGTGATGGCTCCGGAATGGGAATGACGGGAGGGTGGTGGGCGCCACGGGAGTCAGAGACGGAGATTGACGCAGGCAGGTTTCCCGGACATGCTGGGTTACGGTGAGGCGCGTGGTGGGCGAGTAGTCGCGATTCCGTCGAGGTTTCGTCACGGGCGCCTCGGTAGTCGTGTGGTAATTGCATGTGGGTGGAGGGATGATGGCTGTTGGCGGAGATGGCATGCAGAAGTGTTTCGACGAGGAGGGCGGGAGAGATGGGGCCCGCTAGAGGGCAAGGGCGGGCGTTGCTGCTGCGACGCAACGCGGTGTCAATATTGGCAGCTGCACGCGGGGCTGTGATTGGCCGAGGGCCCGGGCAGGGCCGGGCAGGGCAGTCCCTGGGCCACACCTGGACAACCTTGGAAGTAAGGCCCTGGGCCCTGGCACCACCGGCCCCCCAGCCTCGCGGGTTTGCGCCATGAGATGCGAGCCCTCGAGCTGGGCTGTCTCTCACCTTGGGGCCGGCTGGCTGTTTTGGTTGTTGTTGGAGTTGGAGGCTGCAGCCCTGGAGCTCCTCCCCAGCCACCACCACGCTGGCGCCAGGGGCATTGCGGTGCAAGTGGAGCTCAGCTCTGCTATTTGGGCGCACCTGCTGCAAGGTGCAAGTGGTTGCGGCATGCGCTAAGACCTGAGAAATGGAGGGGGCTAAGGTCACTGCGGCTACCACTCGACACACACACACACACACACTTGACCACACCCGTACACCACACTCCCGCTTCCAACGCTACCGGCCGTCTGCTTCTGCTTCTACTTCTTCTTCCGTCCTTCTCTCTCTAAGTCACGCCATTCCTCACGATCTGTTCTGCACGCCAGGCCGTCTGACAGCAACTCCGACTACGACGACTTACGACTACGACGGCCTGCACACACCCGGACACGGCCTGTCGACGACCTCACCGTTGCATACCCACGTCTCACTTTACCCGCCATTCCCTCCCACAGAACCCTTGGCCAGCGGCCCTTCGCTTGAGGCGGACCCTTCCTTCCTTCCTTCCTTCTCGAAACGCACTTCCACTTGCGTCACAGACATTCCAGTCGCCATCTGAACCCCTCGCCTCCGCTCGCGGCATCAGTCTCGACCTGCAAGCCTGCTCTAAGCTGCCATCAACCCTCATCTGGTCATCCGAGGAGCTGTGCTCGACCAGGCTGCACTAGTCAGCCAGCACCAGAAGCTGTCTATCCCACTGTCCTTTCTCTCTGGAAGAACAAAACACGACCAGCCCGCCCAAAGACATTCATCAATGATCCGACCCTGAGCGACATCTTCGCCCAGTACGACTCTGCGCCTCGCGATGGCGACCAAGGCCAAGTCCAACCCCCTCAGCGGGATGCATACCGCTGGTCTCTTCTCAGATATGAGCCTCGATGGCCCAGAAATTGGTACTCTCGTTCTTATCGTCGACCGAGCGAAGAACTTGCCCAACCGCAAAACAATTGGCAAGCAGGACCCTTATGTTGCAGCTCGCCTCGGCAAAGAAGCCAAAAAAACAACCACAGACATCCGTGGTGGGCAAACCCCTCGTTGGTACGTAGAAAACTGGTCACCATGTCGCCTATAGCGGACGGGCGTGGTCACCTCGAGTCTCTGTGCTCTCTCAGTTGGCTTCGTCATTTGACTAACAATTGTATTCGTACAGGGACCAAGAGCTTCGTTTCAATGTACACGATTCGCCCGATTACTATCAGCTCAAGCTCTCTGTTTTCAATGACGACAAGAAAACCGATTTGATTGGCGAGACATGGATTGACCTCCGTGACATCATCATCCCTGGTGGAGGACAAAGCGATCAGTGGCACACCCTTGGATGCAAAGGCAAATATGCTGGAGAGATCCGCATCGAGACTACCTTCTACGATAGTAGGCCAAAGCCTGAGAAGCCTGCCTCAGAGCCCAAGGCTGTCGCACAAGCGGTCGCCCCAGCCGACACAGCCAGTGCCGCCGGTCCAGGAGGTCCTCGAACACTGGTCAAGCGGCGGCCCCTTCCCACCGATCCGAGCGGACGAAAGCCTGAGCGTGTTGAGTCCGGCCCACGACCCCAGCCGCCAGCGCCGGGTCCAACTCTACCGAAGCAGTCCCCGCTCCAGACGATCGAGCACACACAAGCGCCGCCACAAGTCAAGCCTGATCACCCATCAGATGATCATATCACTTCTTTCCCCGAAAGCCATTATTCAGACGCACCACGCGCCAGTCCGAGACGCAGCCATGAGGACCAGTCTGCCCGCCAGTATCATTCAAAGCACATGGCGGATTCCAGATTGTCCTTCGGCCACGAACAGCCCGAGTTTGACCCTCCTCCGCCGATTGGTCGCAGCGCTCGCCACTCCTTCGGCGCGATTGAACAAGCTCCGCCCCCAGCGCCCCCAGCACACCGCAGTCGAGGTGGCAGTGTACCGTCGCATGAGATGGTCCACCGTGGTAGTTTCGAGGCGGCTGGGCATAAAGCCACAACCGCGATGATGCGTCACGATGTGCTGCGCAGTGAAGCTCATCGGCACTCTGTCTCTGTAGTGCCTGCATCATCGACATCGGCCTATCCTGGACGGCCCATGTATCGTCCCTACGATTCGGCTCCAGAAGTCCCCAGTGGACCGCAATACCATGAGCCTGAACGACAGTACCATTCATCTCCTGCACGCCATCATTCGTACGATCCTGCATATGACTCACATGGGCGGTCTATGCAGCCTACTGTCGAGGATGTACCAGAGTCGTGGACGCCACCTAAGCCTCGGTACAGCCAACAGCAAGAGGCGCGCACGCCCCCGAACCCTCGTACCAGCCATCAACATACCTCGCCATTCGAACCAGCTCATGAGGACGACCGTGACCGCGACCTGCGAATGTCTGCGAGCCCCGCTCCCTTGAACGTTGGCGGTCGGGGGAGTGCCACTTCGAACCGTTACCAGACAAGCCCATCCCCTGTGGCCTATGAGCCTCAGTCTTATGAACCTCAGTCTTACGAGCCCAGGTCTTATGAGCCTCGATCTTACGAACCCCAGTCCTACGATAGCCCTGATTATCGCACGATGTCTACAGCTATAGTGCCCAGGGGATATCATCATGCAAGCATGTCTGCCCTGCCCGATCCGGACTATTCGCAGGACACCTATGTCACCCAGGGTAACGAACTCGCGCTGCGGACCCGTCAACGGTCTGCGGACTTTTCCAATGCTGCTGCAGTTCCCGCCACTCTGGTTCCAGGGTTTGATCCATCGATGCAGGAGATTACCGAGCGTATCTATGAGGATCGCAGACGCGAGCGACGCTACACACAACCGGCTCAGATGACCACGCCCACACGTGGAAGACAGTACAATGAGCCATCAATGCAGTATGCCAGCCACTCTCCACACCAAAATCACTACCATGGGGATGTCCGGCCCCGCGATAGAAGTCCACCAGCATATCATGGGGACCGAAGGGCGTCTGTATCACCTGGAGCTGGCCCCGTGGTGATTCAGAGACACAGAGGAGTGTCGCCTGTGCCCAACCCGAGCCACACCATCAAGCGGAAGTCAGTCAGCCCTGCACCTCCCCCTCCAGAGGAGCGAAGTGATGGACGCAGACTATCCGGCATCCCCTTTGGCCCTGATGACTACGACGAGTTGAATCCTGCTGTTGGCGTCGCCAAGGACGCTGCCGCTCCTGGGCATCAATACACAAACCCGCAGGGCAAGATAGTCACCCAGGACGGTCGCGAAGTCGATCCCTCGGACCACTTGCCAGAGGACACCTGGGCACCTGAGCCGGAACCCAAGCAAGGGCCAAACACCTTTGAGGATCCGCGGGCTCGTCCAGCCATGTCAGGCGCGCACCCGATGCCTGCCTCCAACTACAAGAACATTCGTGTGACTGTTCGCCCTCACTCAATGGCACACATACCTACACAGGCACCGGCTCCTCTGGCTATTATGGATCGCGAGCACCACGCGGCTCTTCCTGCACCAGCAAATGGCAGGAGCAGATTGCAAAAGAAGCAGCACAGGACCTCGGCGCTACCTGCGCCTATTTCAGGCGGTTCCTCACCTCTTGGGCCGGCGTCGTCTCACCAACGCAACATTACACCTCCTCGTGCGTTGGTAAGGGCCAGCACATTCGATTACGAGAATCATGTTGTTCCTTACAATGCTAGTCATGGCGCTGCTCGTGGCGGATACGCAAATGGCCCGCCGATCCCGGCCAAGATTCCCGTCATGAGTGGCGGCATGGGTCCTGCCAACTACGGTCCGGCACCAGGAGCGGGGAACCAAGACTGGGCTCTCATGCAGGAGATGAGCCGGATTGATCTCGGCTCCGGGCGAGCAAGGCGTCACGGTGGCGGCTATTAGTTGTGATATGCAACTTTGGCATTTGTGCCACCTCGTATTCTCTTCTACCTTTACCATCATATTTTGTTCAGACATTCGGTTTGGGGAGCATATCTGGCGTTAGCGAAAGACTTCGGACGTTTTTTGTGGTTTGATTTTGAGCACATTATTGCAAGGCTCAAGTTTCATTCTCCTCTTCAGCAAGCCCCTTCTATGGTATGTATGAGGATGTTTAGGAGGCAGCACAAAGGGGACGGGTCGGATATGGGAGCGAAATTGACAGACCGTGTATAATCCGCCTTTTATGGTGCTTGCATGAATGTAAAGGACAAATGCGAACCTAGATGCCAATAAAATTGTTGACTGAACCACCTTGTTTTTGTTTTAATGACAAATGTAACGCCGTCGCGATGCAGAGAATATATGTGATCAGGAACCTTGACCTTACACGACAGATATGATGCGAGAGCAGAAAGGTACACCACCTATCTCATCTTATTTCCCACTTCTCCTTCAAGCTGAAGAGAACAAGTCCTGTTACTCCATCCCAACAAGCAGACTCCCCAGCATCCCGCTAGTCTGCGTCGCAATCTGCGCTCGCTCAACCTCCTGCCTGACCCTCCTAGCCAATGTCCGGAACCCGCTCTCCAGCTCCGCGCTGCCCCCAACAAACTCGGCGTACAAGTCCAACAGATGCGCCGCAACGTCCACGCAGACGCTGACGTACCGCGGGTCGACGATGTGACGCTGCACCCACTTCAGGACGGGCTGGACGGTGTTCTCGTCCCTCCCCTCGAGGGACTCCCTCAGCGCGGACCGATGGCGCAGGGCGACAAGCACAGTGAGCACCGTCAGCGGCGCGTGGTCCTTAGCGCTGGGATCGAGGACCTTGTCGAGCGCCGACGAGTACCGCGCGTGGCGGAGGTCTTTCTGCCAGGGCGTCTCGCGCTTCGCGCGGGACAGGTCGTTGGCGATGACCACGTCTGCGCCCTCGCCGACCATGTCCAGCCTCTTCGCCTGGCCGTGGCGGCGCTTGCGCTTGTTCTTGAGCCTGTCGTGCGCGTCGATGGTGCCGGCCAGCAGGGCGGACATTTCCTTGTCGCGCTCACGCTCGCGGGCCGCCTCGGGCCCCGTCAGGCGCGTGCGGAGGGACAGCACGCCCGACTGCATGCCCACTGCCAGGTGGCGGTCGTCGGCGTTGGCGCCGGATGTGATTACCGCCATGGACAGGATCGGGGACGGGTACTTTGCGCCCGCGACGACGTTCCACCCGGTCGTCTCGAAGACCTTGACGTGCCCGTCCAGACCGCCGGACACGAGCCTGCGGCCGTTGGAGGCGAGGGACAGGGACGTCACGGTCTTTTGGTGGTTGGAGATTATGTGCTGCGGTTTCGCCGCCACGAGGTCGAGCACGGAGATTTGGTTCTCCGCCGAGGCGAGGACTGTCGTCCCCGAGGGGAGAGGGAGGACGTCTTCCACTGGCGCGGCGTGCTTGAATGTCATTACCGCTGCCTTGGGCGTGCGAGGGTCCCAGAGTTTGACGGTGCTGTCGTAGCTTCCGGACACGATCATGTTGGACATTGTGCCGGGCATGAAGCAGCCTGAACGGACGTAATCGGTGTGCCCGATAAAGGTGCTCGTGCTGTTGCTCGAGGGCAGGTCCCAGAGGCGCACAGTCTTGTCGTCGCTCGTGGACATGAGCGTCGTCAGGTCCGCCGGGGAGAAGCGTGTCGTCCATGTCGGCTGCTTGTGCTGCGTCCAGGTCTTGAGGATGGCGCGCGACCCGACGTCGAAGACCTGGATCTTGCCCGTGTCGTCTCCGGCCACGAGGATGCGCCCGTCGCGGCGCACGTCGCCGCTCCGCGCAATATCGCCGAACCGCGTAATGGTTTTCACCAGCTTGCGCGTGCGTATCGAGTAGATCTGCACTCGTGTGCCTGTCGTGACGGCGAAGTAGTCATTGTGTGACGAGGAGGAGCCGAGCGTTGTCGGATTCGACGCGGGGAGGGTGATGTGTGTGACCGGGTATTGCGTCGGTGAGGGGATGACCAAGTGGTTCTTGAAGGACTTCCAGTATCGCTGCTCGGCGGAGATGGGAGACGGGCCTGAGGGCAGCTTGAGCTGCTGGAGCGGCTGGACTTCGGCAGCCATTGCGTAAGTTTAGGGTCGTCGTCTATGTGGTGGGTGTTGTGTTCTGTCCCGTCAAACGTCGGATTTAGGGTCGAGCTGTGTACTGGGGCTGGGACAAGTGGCAAAATGCTGCTGCAGCTGTCGTGCCTGTCTGTCTAGTAACTTATCGACGACAAGACTGGCGATATCCAGAACTTTTTTTCGGACTGGGGTTGCAGGATAAGAGCTGGAAAGATGCGCTAGTCCTGAGTAGTATTAGGCCGGTTTTCCCATCATAGTGGAGAAGTGAGATCCATCCAAAGCGGCTCTGATTGGGCAGCCTTTCAGCGCAAACAGAAGCCCCTGCCGCTGCCCAGGCTGTGGCTGACTAACCCAGCCCAGCCAGCCAGCTTCCCCAAAGCCGCACGCTTACCCCACACCGAGCCTCGGTTCAGCCAGAACGTGCCGGGATGCCAGAGAGCTGCCCCCTTGTGCCGAGACCGCACGTGTATGTTTCGAGATCGTGAGACGAGACTGAACTTCTTTCTCACCATTCCATTTCCGACTTTCCTCTCGATCAGTCACAGCAGCAAAGCTTGTCTCAGACCTCGACACTCTTCGCGTTTCTACGCTACATCACGGACGATCTAGGCACCACCGCCTCCTTGCGTCCACGTACTCGCGATCAGCTTCACGACCACATCGCAGGACTATCCTCGCCGACGACACACGAGCATCCTCGCGAAATACTCAAAGCCCACCAGCGATTGATCCCCAGCATGGCCGGCCCTCAGAGCGCCCCCGGCTACTCCGCCGAGCACTACATCATAACGTCTCCCAGCCCTCACGTCCTCCGGATCGAGATCAACCGCCCAAAGAAACTCAACGCCTTCTACGAGCCGATGTGGCTCGAGCTCGGCGCGTTGATGAACAAGGTCTCGCACGACCCAGACTACCGCGCTGTCGTGCTCACCGCCGCTGGCGACCGTGCTTTCACTGCCGGTTTGGACGTCGAGGCCGCGGGAGAGGGGAGCATTCTGGGCGGCGGGGATGGAAAAGGAGGACCTACCTTGGACCCGGCGCGCAAGGCTACCGGCGTGAGGAGACATATTGCTGAGTTTCAGGACTGTATTAGTGCTGTTGAGAGGTGTGAGAAACGTACGTATATGCCCATCTTGTCTATCGACACGTTTGACCGAGCGGGTGGTTGAGTTGAGAAACCTACTGTGCGAAAGCATGGACTTGAACCTCCAAAGCTAACATGTGGCTCTCGCTGTACCCAGCCGTCGTCGTCGCCCTCCACGGTCTCTGCATCGGTCTCGCCATCGACTTGTCCAGCTGCGCAGATGTGCGCTTCTGCACCAAGGACGCCCGCTTCTCAGTCAAGGAGGTCGACATCGGCATCGCGGCCGACATTGGCACCCTCACACGCCTACCTAAGATTGTCGGCAACTTCTCTTGGGTGAAAGAGGTTGCTCTCTCCGCACGGTGGTTCGATGCCGAGGAGGCGCTGCGCGTCGGCTTCGTGAGCCGTGTACTGGACAACAAGGCCAAGGCTGTCGAGGCTGCCATTGAATACGCAACTCTGTTGGCTACTAAGAGCCCCGTCGCTGTGCAAGGCACTAAGGAGCTGCTCAACCATGCGAGGGATAACACCGTCGCAGACAGTGAGTCAAACATTCATTTGCATGGTTTTTGGTGCCAAGCTGACATAAGCAGGTCTGAAATACACGGCCATTTGGAACATGTCGATGTTGCAGTGCAAGGATACCGAGGATGCCCTATTGGCTGGCCTGAAGAAGAGGTCGCCGACATTCTCAAAACTGTAGAGGTACATCCGTAGTGGCAGTGTGCATTCAAGCCGAGGTTGTGGTTTGCTTAGTCATTGTTTGACAGAGCTCTAGAAAGTATGAGGACAAATAGACTATTCTCAGTATGACGGCTTCTTTCCTCTATCAGTGAGCCCGATCCAAGACACCATGACCGTGCGCTATCAGAAACATCGATGCCACAGCCGCGAAGTCTCTCCAACTGCAAGGGTCGTTGCTGAGCTCACTTATGACCTTCTACACGACCAGGCTCTGCCATGCATTGCTGCCTGCCCTATGGAATTTTTCGAAGCCGGTGAGAAATCTCCAACTTCAGTGTGCCGACATTTGCCAAGAGTCGCATGCGTGCGAGCGCTGCTCGACAAAGCGCCAAAAGAGTCCTTGGGAGACAGGTCATTGGCTTGTCGATTGCCGATAGTCCAAAATGTCATGTCCGTAGCGCAGCTGCCACTGGTGCAGCCAAGGTTCTTGGCAGAGGCGAAACCTGCCCCTCAACTCGATGATTGTGCGTGGACAAAGGTGATGCTCCAAGATGCCGTTCATACCGAATCACAAGCCCGACAGGTACCGCCTACAGAGTGGACAAGCATTACTCATGGCGGGCGAACCATCCTAGAAGCGGGATTTCAGGGTCCAACCACGGGAATCAGACATCCCGGTCCGAGTCGGAGTCGTTGCCAACAATCGGGACTGTCTCAGCGAGGCGCTGCGCGAAGAAGCCGTGTGAGCCGCGCCGTAAACCCGGATCTAGACACAAAGGAGACGTCTGGGGTGGAGACGTAACACAATTCGGGCCATGCAATGTGCGGACAGGATGGAGGCAGGGCTGGACTTACATCTTCGAGTTGCTTCTTGAGCTGTGGGACCATGCGCTCCTGGATGACAAGGTGCGATTCGTCAAGATCCTCGATGATGTATTCGTTGCGCTCAGCATCGATGGCGATGATGATGGACTTGATCGAGGGGTCGCACTCGACAAGGACACCTGGCAGCTGCCGTGTCAGCATGACAAGATATCGGAGAGTTTGTCTGGTTTGGCCAGCATCGGGAGGCGGTAGGGGATGCAAGAGGGAGAGGTGGCAGGGATCAGGGACACGCGGCACATGCATGGTCAACATACCTCGAATAGCGCGAACCATGATGGGAAAAGCGTGACGATAGCTGGGCGAGAGGGATGGGCGGCTTTAGGATGGACGAGAAGGTAGGAAGAAGCTGTGCGGAGGCACACGGACCTGATAAGCTGGAGTCGAGGCCTGATCAGTGATGAGGAGTCGTGGAGGGAGAAGATCCCCCGTCACTTGCAGAAAGCGGCAGGTGGCGGAGCCCAGCAAGGCCAGAGCAGCAGAGGCAGGGCGTGGTGAGGCGTGGTGAGGCGTCTCGAGGCAAGGCAGCAGCAATGGCGAACCTTGAGGAAAGCCACGATGGCATGAGTAGTGCGAATGGTGCGAGTGGTGATGCAGCTGGCAGGAGGACGCGCGGTGTCGTCGTGTCGCTATGCGCTAGGATGGGTTAGTCAGCCGGGTTGCGGCACCTGGGGTGCACTGGACGCCATGGACGCAGCCAACAGCGGCAGCGGCATGCTCCAACCTGGACCCTGCAGGCCTGGCAGGTCGCAAAGTTCTGCTAGAGGTTGCTGCCAGGGTAGGCCAGCGAGGGGTGCACGTCACGGCGTCGCAAACGGGCCTAGGCCTGCCTCAAGTGAGGAAGGAACCCCTGGGCTGTTGTAACTAGAGACACAAAGCATGGAGCTGGCCACGACGGCAACACTGCGATGAGACGCTTCAATGGGGGTGGAGGGGGACGTTGGAGTTGGAGAGTGTGGTGCCGACTGAAGCGAGGACGGCGTTGAGGAAGCAGTCACCAGCAAAGCTGGAGAGCCGCCACTGCCGGGGCACCGATGCGCCGGGACGGGCCTGCAAGCGCAAGTGTAAGCGCAGTGCTGCCAAGCGAGCCCAGGGCAGGGCATCTAGATCTCCCAGTCCAACCTGAGTGAGCAGCAAGCGTTTTGGGAAAATCCCAATGGCAGCTGCCCAGACCATGCCAGCACACCTGTACCCCATTCGCAGGCCAGTGCCGACTTCAGTCACGACGGCTGCAGATCACACAGAGACACACTCGACACTCTCGACACTCGCCCGAGAGCGTGGCCGACCGACCGGCGGATTCGAGCTTGTCGAGCTGCGAGACAGGTCTCGACAGGGGCCATGTGCCGATATACCCGTCAGCCTGGCGAGTGGGGCGCCCGTTTCGGTGCTGGCGCTGCCGGCCTGCCGTGTTCGCGGCCTCTTACTCGACGCTCGTCCATGTAACTAAGTTGTGGGCGAGCATTGTCCAATCCTCCTCCACCAGCACCAGCACCAGCACCAGCACCAGCACCAGCATTAGCATTCGAGAGGTGAGGTGAGCGCCATGGGATGATATCCGTACTGCTCTGCTCGCGGCAGCCTGCAGTCTGCAGTCTGAGCTGCTGGCCCGGCAGTTGTTAGGCCGGCACCACTCTCCACACTTGGACTCCATGTACGTACGTACGTACTTTCGCTTCTATCTGACACCCATGGGGGGTATTGCCACGGCCCATCACTTCTCATTCATTCCCTTCCGTCCCTTCCAGTCCCCGTCACGGGCTCGACTCCATATATCCTCTACCCCTCGTCCACGTCCCCTACGCTTCCTGCACCTCTCAGCCTGTCTCCGCGATCCCGGCTATAATAACTACCACCTGCGCCTGCCTGCCATCCTTGTCGATCACCCGCCTGCGATCTCTACAGTCTCGACCTCTCTGGCGCCCGTCTGCGTTACCTCTGTCCTGTCGACCACCACTACGTCGCCCTCGCGGCTTCCGCCTCTGGCTTTCTGCCAAGGTCGACGTTTACTCCTCGCCGTCCAAGACACTTCCTACTATACGCACGCGCGTCCGCTTGCTTTCTTGCTTCCACGGCAGATACCCGACCTATTCAACAACACAAACGTGTCTCGACTCGAATCTCCGTTCCAGCCAAAGTCCACCAACACCCGCCGCCATGGGTGCCATAGATGGCGGTGATGACGCCAAGGGCACTGTTTTCGACCTACATCCCATGGCATGGTTCGCCGTGCCCGCAGCCATCTTTGTCGCTTCCATGGTGATCCTTGTCTTGCTGCGATACAGACGACGTCGGAGGGCCGCTCGCAAGGCGCAATTAGCAGCATTAGGTCTACCGACCCACCAAGTCCGGCCATTGCAATACACTTCGACAACACCTTCCTGGTCACAGAGAGCACGAGGCTTTGCGGGTTTCAAGCGCAGCGACAACAACGGCCTCAACGAGTATGGAGAGGCACCACCAGCCTACACTGAGCCGGCTCTGCAATACAAGGCCGACCGCGGGTCAATGTCGACTTCCACTTCGAGCGTGCCGCAGATGCGGCCGTACAGCATTCCTGGCACCATCCCGACACCAATGGCAAGCGTCTCCTTCCCAATGCCTGGCGGGCCTCCGACCTTTTATCCCATGAGCGGTGCCGGCGGCTACCAAATGCCATCGTCACCAACCTCGTCGAGGCAACCTTCCGTTACGGCTCATCTTACACAGCCCCAAGCCGCCGTGATACGGTGAGAGACTAGCACGCCTATGGTCTTCCAGGGAGTCCATGGGACAGACTGAGAACTTATACAACATCGTGGAGACCAAAACACCCGGTCATTCAAGGAAGGAAGGAAAAAAAGCGGCACACGTGAACTCGGATGAAGCAAGCCACATGGGTGGTTGACTTTGGGAACTGGGACTGATCTTTTGCATAGATACCATTTGGAGAGTGCTCCCGCTTGGAGGCTCTTTTTGATATTGGCTTGGCCGACAGCATATTTTGCATTTCCGCATTTCTGCATTTCACCAGCATGGGGTTGGCGTTTGTATTGATTTAACTACTGGACACAACTGCCATGTAGCAGTGGTGACAAAGAACCCAGCTAGCGTGATTGGGCCCGAGATGAGCTTGTATCCAATATTTCATAGCTGTCCTCGTGGATAGTACATACCAAAAACGATTTTCTCCCACTCATAGGCTCTCGGGTGTGCCTACCGCACACGAGCATACCAGCACTACTAATATGCCTTACAAAAGTGTTCGCGACCCGTGCTTGCCAAGTGCGAAGCACGGCACAGCGTTCGCGAAGCTTAACACGGCACGATCTCCGTACTCTACGAACCATGCCAGTGAGGCGCTGTGAGCTGGTACCGAGAAAGCGAATACTACAGCAGGCGCATGTCCGCACTTCCGAGCTGCCAGCTGTCGCTCTCCTGCTGCGTAAGCGTAGAGCGACTACTGTCGGAATACACTTCCGTAAGGATTGCGCGTTTTGGAGTTGATGACCAACTGTACGAGACGGTCAATGCGGTACCCAGCAACCCCCGGCCACCAGCTGCAACCCCAAACTCAAAAAAACACCACCAGACCCAAAAGGAGAGGAAATCCCATGGCAGCGGGACTCATTCAACCCCCCCTCCCCGGTTCGTGCCTGCCAAGAGATTTCTCCCCCGATCGCCCTATTCCTGAACGGCTGCATGATTGACATCACAGTCGTCTGGACTCTGTACTTTGAACGACAGCAGTGCCGAATTCCGTGGCCTGTGTTTTGTTTTGTTCTGTTCTTCGCCAATGCCACCGGAATGCCCATCCTCGATGCAAACACAAAGCAAAAAAAGACTGCATTGCATATACACAAAACAAGTCCGAGTCGCTTTTGGCGGACAGGTAGAATCTGTAAGCAGTCAAGTTCACTCAATCGGCCGGTTCCCCTCCCCTTTTGCAAAAAGGAACGCGTGGATTACTCGCGTGTGTGTCTGTGTGGCGCTGGCGCCTCCGGACAGGCTCGAGCTTAATTATGTGTGCAGCACAGAGCAGGACAGGGCGGGCAGTAATTAAAATTGCGACACAACACACACATGATTCCGTCCTGAACGTGGCGATATTACTAGTGGCAGATGACAGCAGAGACTTGGGGGGTTCTGAGGATTGTGAGACAGTAATGGAAATGGATGCTTCGCGTTCCGTTAGCTGACGGAGAGGTTTCGACTGGCTGCTCGGACACATACGCTGTGCAACGGTAACCTATCTGAAACCACGGTCCATAGGGAGATGATGTCTTTCAGAGATGCACTGCGCGAAAAATCAGCTCGTCAGGGTGGCCTCACGGTATCTTCCGAGCTCTGACCCCCGCGTTTGAAGCAGTGGTAATTCTTGTGACTTTCGTCAGAGACTTAGTTGAACCTCGCTGCGGAGCTGTTGCCCGCTTCCCCGCACTTGTGTCGCTGGAGATTTAAAGACGACTGCACAGCCGGAACTAATCGCCTAGCTCGGCAACTGGCTCAGAAACAATTCGACAGGGATTCTGGTGGGACGTCATACATTACGGAGGTGATTCGTCGTCTGGCCTGAGAAGGTTTTGTAAAAGTTGGTGAGACTTTGTGGGTAGAGTGGGAAGCATCTTGGACATCACAAACACTCGGCGATGTCCAGTCATGCTGCCGTCATTGCGGCTAAATCTGAAGAATAGAGGTCTTGAAGACTGCCAGTTTATTTAGGTAGTTTGGTTTGGCGAGTATGATGACTTGCAGGTCGAGCTGCTACTTATAGCTTGACTTGGTGGTGGCGGTATCGCGGGCACGTGCTCTTTGTGATGCCTCGTGGTATTGTCTGTATCGAATCCTCGATATGATACTTTTGCCGTGTTGCTATACCATTCAGCGACATATATCGTCATCTCGAGTCACCAAGTTGTTTTGAAAAATTCGTATTTCTATGTCAACTACAAGGACTTCTGCCGTTGTCCTTTATTATTGTCCTTGTTTATTATTCAGTATCATCTTGATCTTGCTCTTAGAACCGTGGAGTAACAGCCGGGGGCTTGTTCTCGAGTATTTTGTCGATCTTATCCATGATCTCTGGGGTGAGCTTGTCAATAATCTCTATGGCCTTGACATTCTCAAGGACCTGCTCGGGTGAACTAGCACCAGTGATGGCACTGCTGACGTTGGGGTTCTTGAGCACCCAGGCAAGGGCCAATCCGCTCATCTTGACGCCGAGTTCGTCGGCGATGGGCTGGAGCTTGTTGACGCGCTGAACAACCTTGTCCCAATCCGACTTGCTCGTACGCTTCCAGTATCCAGCAATGAACTCGACCTGGTTCTGCGCAAAGCGAGAGTCGTCGGGAACACCGTTCTTGTACTTGCCGGTCAGGACACCTTGGGCCAGAGGGGACCATACTGTCAGACCCATGCCTGTTTCGCGGTACAGGTGAGCGTACTCGAGCTCGACCTTCTCACGGTCTAGAGCGTTGTACTTGGGCTGCTCCATCAAGGGGCCGATGAGACCCAGCTTGTCGGCGTACCGCCACGCGGAGGCGATCTCGTCAGCGTCCCACTGCGAGGTTCCCCAGTAGAAAGCCTTGCCTTGTTCGATGAGGTGGTTGAAAGCACGAACTGTCTCCTCCATCGGTGTTTGGCGGTCGGGTCTGTGGGCGTAAATCAAATCGACATATTCGAGATCGAGGCGCTTCAGTGAAGCGTTCATGCCCTCAATAATGTGCTTTCGGGAAAGGCCCTTGTTGTTGACAGGGTTCTGGCCATTGGCACCGCCCCAGTATAGCTTGGTAGAGATGACAAGATCGTTACGCTTCCAGCCGTATTTCTTGATGGCCTGACCCATGACCTCCTCTGATCTGCCGCCAGCATAACCCTCGGCACAGTCGAAGAAGTTAACACCACTGTCGTAGGCGGCCTTCATGCAGGTGAAGGTCTTCTCTGTATAGGAATGGTGGGATCAGTGCCTGATGGTCATGAGAGCTGCCGAACGGATAGAGGAGCTAGACTTACCCTCGTCGACGTGGCCGCCGTATGTTAGCCATCCACCAAGGGAAATGGCCGAGACCTGCAGGCCAGAACGGCCGAGGAAGCGGTACTGCATGTTGGTGCCGCCAGCCATCTTGATGTGTGTCGGAGACCGGTGTTCTGTGATCTAGCTTGTGAGGTCGAGAGAACAACAAGTGTGGGATCAGAGAGAGAATGGAGACTTTTATCTCCTGGCGGGGATCTAGGTGTAGATATGACAGGCAGCTACAAACGTCATCATCGAGCAGGGCACCTTCCCGAAGAAGTTCCAAAGCGCGAGCCCCTCACCCTCCGAGCCTCATGGCCACCAATCATGGCTAATCCTGCCGGCTGAATGCTTAGCTCAAAAGGAGGAATCGCACAGGCCCAGCCTGAGAAGCATCGCGGGACACCACTTGCAGAGCCTATAGGCAACTTCAGAACTGTATGGTGGAGCAATACAACAGGAGAGGCGAAGCACCCTGAGCTACCCCGCCTGACCCGCTGCTGTGGATTTAGAGAATTGGAGGAGCTACTATGTACCCTTAGAGATGAGATTCTTGTCCCGACACGGGCGTATAAATCAGTCGTTGCCCACTTCTGACTCTTCAAAGCACTAGCTCACGGGAGAAGATACATCCACTATATACCGAATGAGTCACAGCTACTAAGCTGAGCCGCGATCGAGCCGCAAAGCCCAGTCATGACTTGCCACCAAGGTTCTCCCGCCGTGGTTCCGAGTATCACGATGAGCGGGGCTTCATCCTGCTGCGTTAGCGTGGTGGAGCATGTGCTCGATGGGAAGCATTCACCCCGGCATTAAGAGGCTTTAAATTGTTGTCATTTTGTGTTTGCATGCCAGGCAACGCAGATATGGGCTGAAGAAATACGTAGACCATCTATGCCAATCTTGAACGAAGCCAATAACTTCCATTGGAGCTCAGGCCGGATGCTCAAAATGAGTCTATGTGTGCTTAAGTAGCCTCATGCCCAGGACGTCAGGCATCTTCGAACAGTTTGAAGTCGGCGACCATGTGCGAAAGACTTCTTAATTTGCACTGGGCAGAAACTTCTTGACGAAACCAACTTATGCCCTGATACTCTAGCATATCATCGTGGAATTGCACCCATAAGACTAGGCCGAGGACACCACTCAACCATCATCACAAACCTTCGTGCCTGGCAACTTTGGAAAACAAGCACAGTAGAAACGCGCTTTCGCCGCCATTGGTGCGACCAAGCCCAGAGGCTCACGCGCACGCCATCTGGAACAATACAGACACCAAGACGACCCGTTGCAGAGCTCCCACATGCGGCGCACGATGCATACTATAGTATAATACTGTCCGAATCATATCAGCCCTGCCTTCTTGGGAGCCATGTCCGTGCGAACCATGCATCTCAACCATTGCACGCAGTATCGCGCACCACAGCGGGTATACTCAGCACTACAATCATGGCGTCTGAGCTCGCAAGCGTCTTCAGCCTCTTGTTTAAGCCACTGGCGGAGTGACACTCGGTCCCCGGCAAACGCAAGATACTTCGTTTCCGCCGCGGCCAAGCACTCCGATCCGCTACGCATCCTGTTCTGCGGCTCAGATGAGTTCAGCTGCGCTTCATTCAGAGCTCTCCTCGCAGAACAACGAGAGAACCCGCGCTTCATAAGATCAATCGATGTGGTAGTGAAGCCAGCACAGCGCACTGGAAGAGGATTCAAGCAAATCACAAGACGTAAGGGCATCCAGGACTATACACTAGCCACATCACCGTGTTCAACGACTTAACACGGGAGGCTGACCTGGATCCAGCACGCTTACACGATCTTGCCGACACGCTGAGCATCAGAGTACACGAACGCGAAACTTTCACAGGGTGGGATGTGAGTTCTTAACCCAGCCCTGGCCATCCCTTGGGGGCAAGCACAGTCACTGACCGCAAACACACCACCAGATGCCAAGAGGCATCAACCTCATCATCGCCGTGTCCTTCGGCCTCTTCGTCCCGCCGCGGCTTCTTCAGCAGGCTAAGTACGGCGGCCTCAACGTCCACCCGTCACTCCTGCCCGACCTGCGCGGGCCCGCGCCTCTACAGCACACAATCCTCCAGGCCCGCCAGTACGCCGGTGTCTCTCTACAGACCCTAGACGCCGAGAGGTTCGACCATGGCATCATCCTCAGCCAGACGGGCCCCGAGGAGATCCCCGTGCCGCAAGACTGCACGTTCCAAATGCTCCATGACATCTTAGCCCCCAAGGGCGCGGAACTCCTCCGCAACGGTCTCCGCGAGCGCTTGTATGTCCCGCCGCTCAGGGACATTTCTCACCACGCCACAAGCGCGCCCTCGTTCCCCAGCGCGATCCAGCACGCCCCGAAAATCACAAAGGAGGACCAACAAATTACCCGCGCGAACGTGCACGACATCGTCCGGATCCAGAACGCCATAGGGCCGGTGTGGTTCTTCTGCCACGCGCGGCAGCGGAACAACCCGCTCAGCAGGAAGCGCGTCATCGTCAACCAGCTCGACGCGGACATGTCGCCTGCTTACCCGCCGGAGTTGGGCTTCCAGAAGGGCCCGAGACTCGTGCCCAGGGGCGACAAGTCGCAGTCGACCTGGGAGCGCTACTTTGACCCCATGACGCTGACGCTGATTGCCAAGAAGCCGCGGCTGCTATCGGAGGCATCGGACCCGACCGCTCCAACGATGTCTTCGACGCCGACGGAATCAGGCGGCTCTTCCTCCTCACCCACCACTACCACCACTACCACCACCCCAGCAGAATCAGAATTAGAATCAGAACCAGAGCCAGAACCAGAACTAGAAAAAGGATGGGAGCATATCCACCTCAAGGCCTGGGTCCGCAAGCTGCCCATCGACAGCAGCAGCGGCGGGATCCTCCGGGCCCACGGCCTCGCGCTGCGCGACCTGGAGTACGTCTACCTGCCCGACCAAGGGTGTCGGCTCAGAGCGGTCACCGTGGCCGGAGACAGCCAGAAGACTGCGCGCCAGGCGCTGACCAAGTGGAAGTACCTGACTGAAGGGCATGACTTGTTCAAGTGAGCTTGTGCTTGGTGATGTTTGCCGGAAAAAAGGTGAAAGTCAGTGGGATGGTTCTGCTTGATGGAGAAGGGGGGGGGGGGGCTTCTCTCAGGGGGGTAAAGAGAGCTGGAGTAAGTATGTAGAATATGATCCATTTGCTCCGAATGTACATTACGATGCTGATGGCAACACATTATTTGTTTTGAAGGCGTCGTCGAGGTAGCATGAAGATTCCGAGAGGAATTGTTATTATATCTAGGCTCACGGAGTTGTTGTCTTACCCTTTGACGTTCTCCACTGAGCAGACACAGGCGCAAACACTGATCAGAGATATCGTGCTTTGAAGTGCAATCATTTTTTCATTTCGTTCATGATAGTAGTTATGACAAGTGATAGTGGTGGTACAACAGAATAACAGAGCGTGGCCGTGATATATCTTTGGGGGGAAGATGCAAAGACGACACGCTCACGCGAAACTCAATGACGCCAGATCCCTTTCTTGCGACCCGATCTGATTACTAGTAGATGTCGAAAAGACGACATGGTAGGCTGCCCATGTCCCCGACTTGCAGCCGCCAGGTGGAAGGGGGGGGATCAGATGTGCTTGTTCATCATCTCCTTGTGTGCGTCATCATCGACGAAGCTACCCTCGGTGGACGAGGTCTCAGTCTTGATGAGGGCGTCGTCATACGTGGCCGAGGACGGGCCGTGAAGCTCCTCCTCGAAGACGGGCTCGGGCTCGTTCACCTCGAACTTGGTCTTGAAGTGCTCGAAGTGGTGGCTCACCCCAAGGCTGTTGGAGCGACGACGCAGGTGGTTCCAGTTGACGTCCTCGTCGGCGACTTCCTCGCAAGGACCGCCCCTGTAAAGTTTTTCAAAAACAAATTGGTGGTTAGCCGATGGGACTTTTATAAAAACGATAATTTTGGCAGATGTCATGTCGAGGCGGGAAATCATGGCTATCGCGCGCTCTTTGAAACATGCGAGATTCTAATCTTCCCATGGGTGACTTACCAGTTGCCCTTGCCGCAGCCATTCTTCTTCGTCTTCTTGGGGTCTACGCCCTCGAAGCCGTTCTTGGAAAAGAACTTTGGGCCATTTTCGACCGGCAAGGCTGTGCCCTCGGCGATGCCAGCGTGGTTCTTGCCGTTGGCCTTGTGCGATCGGGTCACTTTTTGTGGCAAACGGTCAGCGTCGTGTTTTCTTTCTTCTTCTTTACAATATATCAATGTGCTCGCGGGCGGTGCCCTCGAAAAGCGGCATTGAATCCGGATCGCCGGGTCATGGTGCAGGGGGAAGGGGGGTGTGAGTGGACATGCGGGAAGTGGGTCTGTGGACGAAGGTGCTCGGTGTAAAAGAGCGGCAGCAAAGCACGGAGGTGCAGGATACCACTCTGATACAAGGCGTTGCGTTGATATAAAGTGGCAGGGACGACTTGGATGGGCTTGAAGATGGATTGGATGGTTTACAGGACATGTGCAGATGCTTGGGGGGATCAATGGCATGACTTACTGGTTGGACAAGTTGGATGGATGGAAAGGGAGTGATTCAGGCTGTAACGATGGCCGTGTGCAGGCTGCTGTTGATGAGAGAAGAGATGGGTCCTTGATGAAGAACAGCCCCCGATGATGAACAGGAGGATGGAAGTGATGAGGGATTGTGGATGTAGTTGAAGGAGAGGAGAGAAGCTTGGGGAGAAGGAGAGGAGGCGGGGTTGTTATGCTCGATTGGCGGAGGCGCCGGTAGTGGTTGTCCCAACTAAGGAGACGGGACTGTGTCGAGTTGGGGTAGGTTCGCGGCTGGCGTGCTTTGCCTACGGCAATCAATTAGAGACGGCAGAGATGAGGCCGTGCTTTAAAGTCTTTTTTTTTTTTTTCAATCGGGTGACGCAGTCGTCGTCGTGTCGTCGTCGAATTCGTCTGCGGAAACTGCGAGTACAATGGAGAGAGTATCGGGTTGGGATAGTAAGTGGTGATGGAGGAGGGCAAGTCAAGCTTGCGGCAAGATCTCGAGGGCAGGAGATATTTATCGAGAGGGGAGTGCCGATCATGGATGCTTGCCCAAGACACAGTATAGGTAGACAGTGACTGTTTACCAGGAGCTTAGGGAGTTCAGGGAGCCCAGGCGGCTCGAGGAGAGGCTATCGCCATCCCCACCGAAGCCTCCCCGGTGCCTGGCCCTCGCGTCACTTGAGCACTCGGACATTGGACAGCCACAGTCATACATGGTAGTCACAGTCCCCATTGTCCCCGCTCCGCTGATCGCTTCGAGTGTGCTGTTTGTCTTGCAATCCACAGCAACTTGTTACCCTACGGTAGCGAGGTCTGGGCGTCTGAGATGCGAGTGTCGCAGCTCCAGCCAGCGTCGCGTGACCCTTGCGCAATGCCCCGCCCCACTTACGACACTCGTCCGACCCGGCCGCCCAGCATCGCATGAGCACCAGACGACAATGCAAGGTGTGGACAGACGACTCACTCGCAAGGGGGAAATGGTTATCGTGGCCTATACTCGGTGACTGTCCAGGAGGCGGACCCCGTGCTCGGAGAGTGCTGGCCATGCTCGAACCAGTCATGTCTGGGTGCCTGCTTGTTCAGACCGTCTGAGAGCTTGTCGCCAGAGTGTTGGCAGACCAATTCAACTGAGGCTACATAGTGTCCGAGCGCAGTCAGTCTCAACACTCTGTGGACCAGACGACGGGTACATAGCAGACGACATCTCGGTCGACCTCTGATGTCTGTCAAATCCAGCCAGGAATGGCCTGGACGGAAGTTGCCTCGCAAGGGACTCGACATTCATCAACCACACAGCACGCGTTCCCCTTCCTGCCCACGGGGTCCAGTGCCGGAATGTGCTCGAAACATCTCGCATGCTGGCCCAGCACGAACCTCACAGTGTAGCTTGCCAGCCTGGAGCGCTCCCATGGCAAGTGCACCTCTGCAGACAGGGCAGGGCTCATGCACGCCTATGTCACCGGTGGATCCGCGGACCCACTTCCCCAGGCCCTCCCCCGCGCTTGCCCCATGCAGCCACGCAGTCGGGGGTCCTTTCCGCCCTTCAGGGGGAGGGGGGAGGGGAGGGGGCTGGTCCTTCTGTTGAATCCTGCAACCACCTGCATGCCACGGCCACTGCAGCCACCAACCATTGCTGCGCCCCGGCATATCAAGGGCCGCTTGTTATCAAAGACACAATGTCTGTTGATGAGCCGACCTTGGGAGTTGGCTATAGCCTCTGTAGCCTCTGTGTAGAACCTCGATACCTCAACGACATGGCAGCAGCACGGCTTGCACAGGAACGGCGGGGTAAACCCAAGCCCCTACCTAACCACTCACGCAGAGCGCGCACCTCCCTGAATGACTCGGTTCAGCCCCAACAAAAACCGAAAGCACAAGCGCCAAACGTGATTGCGAGCGGCAGTGCCCATGAATGACACAAGAGCCGCAGCTAGCGAAGCCTGCATGATGAGCAGCCTCGGCTTCCTCCACCACAGGCACAGCCACTAAAAATACACATTGCATCAAGCAGGCATGAAAAGCGCTCGCCAATCCCGCTTGGCTTGGGCCCAGGCGAGGGTGCGCCCAGAAGAGACCTTCTAGACCGCAGCAGGGGAGTGAGTGCACGAGACTTGTCACGCGAGCTATTCTCAGCATCCCCGGTGGTCGTAGGGGTGGGCTGGTTAGTCAATGAGATCCACGTTTGTTGAACCTTTGATACCATCCATGAGTACCAATTTTTATCTGAGCACTTCCTCCCTGGCCTACATAGTGGTTCATTGGTATGCCCTCTAATCCGGCAAAGAGCGGAAAGGAACGAGTTGGTTTTCTTGCTCGACTTTATTCCTTGCTTCAGCATCATCTACAGTAGCCCCCCCATTCCCCCAAAGCTTTACATACTGCTGTGACTACAGTACCCGTCGTTGTCTGCTGTCTTTGCAGCTGCTCCGTGATCGGAAGGGTTGACGTGCGTTGTGGGGGCCTGCACCGGCCTGATCTGATAAGCAGCGCTGCGTCCGCCGACCGAGCCAGCCCACCGCCCCGCCCCGAATCGCAGCGAGCAGGCCTCGTCACATTTGTCATCCGCCGCACTTTTCCTTTCCACTTCCCCTTGGCCTGCTCAGCAATTACACATCCGAGATCTCCAGGCGGATGCTATATTCCGTTCTCCTCTAAGAGTATTCAACAACACCAGCAACACCAACAACAACGACCCGTCTCGCAAGTATCTGGCTACTGTACCACAGCACCAAGTTGTCACCCTAGCCCGCGCTACTACCCAACCCCACCCACTGAACTTGGACCCTTGCACTCTCTTGACTTTGCCCCTCCCTTCACTAGCAAAAAGTCGTCTTCCACATCAGTCATCCCACACGAACTCGAGTCTTCATCACCACGGGGTTCAAGATCACACGACAGCGTCTCCAGACCAAACACCTCTGCACGACCTACGTTTCGACTATTGACTGGACCCAACAGTCCTCGCAACGTCTCAAACCATGTCTCCATCAGCCGTCGCCAACGGCGGCCGCACCCTGCTACTCGCGCCACCCTCAATCGCCAGCCACGAAGAGAAACTCCGCGACGTCCTCGCCTCGCACGACCGCTCCGTCACCGACCTGCAGATGCTCGACCGCCTGTCCGCGGGCCTTGTTAACCTCCCAGACACCACATACGACACGATCCTCATACTCACCGATGCCGACGGCACCCGGTCTGAGTCTTCGCTCCTGCTCAACCGCAACGTCTTCGTCAAGGTCGTCGCGACCCTCAAGGTCGGCGGCAAGATCCAGGCGCAAGACGGCTCCCTCACAGCCTCCAGCTCTACACCAGACTCCCGCGAGGCGCTCCTCGCGGGACTATCGCCAGGGGCCGACGGCTTCACCAAGCCCGACGACGAGGCCGATGCCGCCGTCCCACTAAAGTTGTCGTTCGGCAAGAAGAAGCAAAAGAGCGAGGCCGGGCCGGCGGTATCCAAAGTCACAGTCGAGCAGTCCAACGGCCAGGACGCGAGTCTTGACATGGTGCCGCCTGCGGCCAAGCCGGCTGGGGTCGGCTTCGTCGATTTCAGCGACGACTTCGATGCGCCCATGGACGACGACGACGACCTCATTGACGAGGACACACTGTTGACCGAGGAGGATCTCAACAGGCCTCTTGCTATCCGTACGTCATCTCCCCAAAACTTCCCCTTCCCACCCACACGAACAGTAGCCACTAACCCCCCCCCCCCCCTTTTCTAGCTGCGGAATGTATCCCCAAAGTCGGCAAACGCCGCCGCGCCTGTAAAGACTGCACATGCGGCCTGGCCGAGAAGCTCGCTGCCGAGGACGCCGCCAAGCGCGCCGACGCAGACCAGAAGCTGCAGACGATTAAGTTGGGCATGGACGACCTCAATGAGGTGGACTTCACCGTGCAAGGCAAGGTCGGGTCGTGCGGCAACTGCTCTCTTGGCGACGCCTTCCGGTGTGACGGGTGTCCGTACCTGGGCATGCCGGCCTTCAAGCCCGGCGAGGAGGTCCGCCTGCTCAACAACGAGATTCAGTTGTGATTTGCTGCCACTGCCAAAGGGAAGAAAAAGCAAAAGAAAAAGGAGCCAATGACAAACAGTCACGACAGGACAAGAAGAAACCATAACACGCAGCGCCGGCTCCCTAGGAGCCATGATACCCCAGAAAGAAAGCGTACAAGTTTCTTTGTCATTCGAGCTTGTGGACCACAAAATCTGCTCTCTGGCGATGGCCTATGGCCTGCGCAGCTGAGAATCGGCCGGTTTGTGGCTAGGCGTCTTGGAAATGGCCACAAAGTGGTTCTCTACACTGCAGCAGCAGATACCACACCCATATGCGCGTCGCGCAGACTCTGTTTACTACGCCACGGACCAGAGTCAGGACAGCCTACGATATATAGAACAGATAGCAGCTGAAGTAGCTATTTTGGCACGGAACATGAATCCTTAGTCAGCAGTGCTGAGGTTAGACTCATGATAGAGATGAAAATGCACGAACCTGCCGCTGGTAATCGTTGATCACAAGAAATTGCGTGCAGGCAGATTAAAGATCCGTGGCGAGGTCGCAGAGCGGAATGCAGAGTGCCCAGTAGCAGGGCCAACAATAAATATCCAAATTCCTGAGTATCTATACGCTATGTAGTCAAGAGTAGAACCTATTTTTCATTCCCTCTAGTATCAATGCAGAAGGGGGCCATACAAGTGCCCAAAGCACAGTATTACGAAAACACGCTCAACATTGAGCGAGAATTAAACCGAACACAAGAAGACTTTTTACGAACGGTACCGCATTCGGATAATTCTTTCGCCTTTCGATCTTCCTTCGATTATAGACCGTAATGATCACGAAACATCCACATGTCTAACGGACCGCGGGGCATAGCAGTGACCCTGATGACCACTCTCGAGCTCGGACATCTATGCGCTCGGTTCTCGGGACAGAATGGGAGTTTAATCACTAAAGGAACTGGTCAGCATCTGTGATCCTGTATATACAACGGTCGGCGGCAGCGGTCACTTACTAGATTTCCTTCGGCGCCAGAAGATCAGCCTGGAACATCCAATGATTATCCTTCTCTTCAGCCTCGAGCCAGTCATATGGGAACAAGACAAGGTTGCCCTGGATCATGTTGCACAGCTCCTCAGCCTCGTCGCGCTTGAGAACCTCGTAAGGATATACGGGACCGCGTCCACGGCTCCCCTTTGTCGTGGCTCGTCGGCGGCGCTTCACGGATCCTGTGGCCTGAACAACGCTTGGGTTGGGCGTGGGCGTGCTAGGCTTCTCCATGGACGAGAATGTCGCGCGTCTGTTCGAGGACTTGTCCTTTTCGTTGACGCTGGTTGTTGGATCAAGGAGTCCGCCGTCGGCGGCTTGCGGGTCAAAGCTGGGGAAAGGTATGTCGCCGGCGGGCTGGACGGGCGAGGGTTGGTCGACGAATGGCTGCTTCTCGTTAATGTTATCTGTGACGAGTCCCAGATCCTGTCTCCGGCCTTGTGGCTGTCTCTGTGTCTGTGCAGACCCAGTCACGGGAGTCTTCTCATTCGTGATCTCGCCTTCCGCATTCGACACTCTGATCTGGAAAGAGTTACCACGGCTCCGTCTAGTAGCCGGGACCTTATCGTTGTGGTCGAGCTCACTCAGTGCCTCGCCAGCTCCACCAGGCGCGGCAACGCCAGGGGCAGCCGCTCCTGAGTGCTCAGTTTCGGCCTTTGTCTCCTGCTCCTCTGTATTCTGAGGTGCCATGCTATCGCGGAACTTGGCAGCATATTCGTCGAATTCCAGATACTCTTTCCATGTCGTGACCTCATTGTCTGGCATGCACCTGAATACACGTCTGTACAGCTTCGTATTGTTGTCCGCGATGCGGTACCATATATTCTCCCAGAAGGAATCGTTAATGGGATCCCGCATGCAGTCCTTGTCAATTGCGACATTTTGAATATCGGCGGCCCAGGGATTCAAAGGTTCATTGGTGGGCTTTCCAAACTCATCGAGCCGCACTGGCGGACCGCCAATATCTGTATCGTCCAAGATAGGCAAGGAGGGCAGCTCCGTGATGTGCGGGAGACCAAGCTGTGATGTCGTGCGACGTTGCAAGGGAGGTGGTGGCAGGCGGTCGTTGCCCTTGCCATGGTCTTGATCACCACTGAGAACAGGAGAGCCCAAGGTGTTCGACAGGCGGTTCTCCCGATGGTCCTCCCTCGCGCTGCTGCGGTGTAATAAGACCTCACGGCCGTTGATGACGGCGGTGTCGCTGCCTAGGTCGGTGCCCTTCGCCTGAGCTTCCTTCCAGTTGTCCTGACCCAAGCCAGCGACATCCTGCTCGTGCGTCGTATTGCCTTGCACGCGACCGTCTCTCTCAGGCGACCTTCCAGCGTTTGAGCTCGACTCGGACGAAGACGAGGTCTTGTGGGAAGACTGTGAGGCCAGACTCTGATTATCGTCGGCCACGGCGTCATGGTTGAAGCTTCGCGAGCCATGTGTGGCTGTCGGTCGCAGATTGCTGTTCTGAGCCCCCGCTGCTGAAGTCTCAGCAACGTCCTCATCGTCCTGGTAGATCTGCGCCATCTCGTCTTCGTACTGCGCTTGCGCACTCATCTCAGCCACTCGTTCTTCTTCGGTGATCTCATCGACGTCCAGACCAAGATGCTCTCGCATGAGTCGCATGCGAAGTGTGTGGGCGAAACGGCCAACCCGGTAAGGCTCACCAGCCATCGTCGACCAGATCATGTCAGTGTCGCGGACGATGGCGGCAGTTTCCGAATCGCGATTGCCAAGCATAGAACGCTCGTTGATGTTGGCTGAGCCAATCAGTGCAACACGGTCATCCACGATGATGATCTTTGCATGGATGTAGAGCTGCTCCGTGACCAGAGCATCGTTGGAGCCGATCTTACCCCATTGGCGCAAGCTGAAGAAACGAATGTAGTCATGAGGATCAATACCCACGGCCTCGAGGCGACCAAAGATCGAGCTCGGTCCTCTACATATACTCCTGTACTGGAATTGCATGATGAGACGCACACTAGATCCATCGGCTTCTTTGACCGTGTTCTGAAAACCAGGCATGAGAGGAATGACAATGCAAGCCTGCCACTCCTCGCCGTTCTCATGCGCTCGGATAATGCGCTCGACGAGCGCATCGCCAATGCGATTCACTACCCTCGTGTTCAATGTCTCGGTGCTTGTGATGAAAAACTGGTTTTCAATGTAGACGAAGTGATCCGATTCCTCGATCAGCTTCACGTAGGCATTCTGAATGCTGTGCTCTGTGCCGTCGCGCGACAGACCGAGGGACCAGTCTCCTGCGGATCGAAGGATCTGCACTTCGCATGTGCCTGACAAGCCCAGAGCCTCGAGGTCAGCGGGATTGGCATCGGGCGGTGGCAGTAAGAAGGGCATAGGGCGTGTGGGCTTGCGCTCGCGCCGAAGATAGTTCCATCGCTGCACAAAATGTCGCGTAAGGTCTCTGGCAGGCTGACCGACCACCTGCATGGAAATATCATGCCACGGCATTCTGGGTGTCTTGCTGCGATCGTACATCTCTTCGTATGGCTCGTTCAATTTGAAAAAGTCCAGCACACGAGGGTTAGAGTAGTCCTTGCCAGGGAACAACTGGCAGTGTTCGGCGTCTCGTGGAGTATCACCATCAGCTTCCATGCCTGTCGGCCGATCGTCTGTCAGGGGGTGTTGAGGGTTGTCCCATCGTCCGAAGCAAAGATCTATGCCGCCGACAAAAGCCACATCATGATCAACAATGCAGATCTTCTCGTGGTGAGCATAGAAAAATTGATTCTTCTTGAACTGGTTGGGTGATCGCTGAACCATGATATTGTCGTGGAGGTTCAGGAGTGAGAACTTGGTATACTCTGAGTCAATGGGGATCGCTTGCTCGACGTTCCTGTAGACAATGACAAAGATCTTGACACCTTCTCTGGCTTTCTTCTGCAGCAGCCGGTCTAGCCGCCATTTCTGGCTGATGCATGGCGGGCGCCGGAGATACAGCTCAGGGCTCAACCACCAGTCATGGATATAGATGACATCCTGGGCCATGTTGATAGCTCTCGAGACATTCCACATGTAGTCTCGCCCGTCCACAAGCCACTGGGCAAAGGCGTTACGCCGGACGGGGGCGAAGCTGTCGAATCTATGTGGCTGGTGCCATTGAGTCTGCTTGAGCATGTCCACGACAGATTGTTCGAATTGCCGAAGCGAGGCCTGGTTGCGCGAGAACAAACGGATCTTCCGCTCCGATGTGTACAGCTTGAGGGTGTGCCGGCTACCGCCGGCACCGTCATCGTCCCCAGAGTCGTTGTATCCCGTGTCTTTGCCCTTGGACACCTCAGCGTCGCCCTTGCCGCCAAACCACTGGAGTTTCGTCTTCTTTGGCACAACCTTGAATGTCGGGTCTACCAGATACACATCATAGATATTCATAGTCGCAGGTGAATCCACAACGACGATGTAGTTCTGGCGAACCAGAAACCACTTTCGACTATGCCGTTTGATGACAGAAGATGGCGTGACAACCCGACGGAAGTCAATGCCCTTGGAGGACTGGATATGCAGGAAGCACTCCTTGCCGTGGAAATTTCCTTCTGCGGCCAACCTTACACCCAAAGCAGAAAGCTCCAAGAAGTGGCAGAAGCGGCCACTGTCGGGACGGAACATGAGCCAGTGTGTCATCTCGATAAGATACTTCTCCAGAGTTCGCCTCTGCTTGTCGACGAGCTTCTTCCGCCAAAGAATGGTGTTCTGCATGGCTGCCGACGCTTGATCTGCCGCCTCCAGGCCTGAAGACTGTCGCCTCATCAGGAGCTGGTTGATTCGTGACTTTTTCCGTACGCCGGGACCCATCCGCCTGTCGCCCTCGCTTCCCGTGGCCAGCCCATTGGGACCTTCTTCGGCGGTCATGTGCCCATCACCTATCGTCTCGCTCGTGTTCGCACGTGAATTGAGCGCAGGTGGCTTTTCCTCATCGCTAGAAGAAGCAAGACCACGACCGTACGAGAAGACTGGAAACTCTCGCTTAGGCCAATGCGGCTGCTTCGGACGTTTGCGTCCCGTTGAGGTGGCCTGGCTGGCGCGGTCAATCTTGTCTGTGGCGCGGTATTTGAAGTGCAGGTTTTGGATTTCGCGGATTGTGCGTGTGACAATCCAGCTCATGCGGCTGCTCCCGCTGCCGTACTCGAGCGAAATATCAAAGATTGTGTGCTTTTCCGCTTCGCCGCCATCTTCCGACCTGCTGCCCGTCACGCGCAGGTTGAGCTGCTCCAGCAGAACCGGTATCCTCCTGTTGCCATTGTCGTCCCGCTGGAGCATGCTGGCGAAGATGACCACGGCTGGCGTCACAGCACGCAGCTCCGCCATGAGCTCGGCAGATTTGTAGTAGTCGATCTGATCGTGTTTCCGCTTGCCGAGCGCCTTGAGGGTGTTCTTGACCTGCTTCCACCTCTGGACACCACCAGCGAACGTAGCTTTACGGTCGGCCCCGAAAAATGGACGCCGCGGCGCACTAAGTATATCTCCGTCAGAATTGCCCCCACCACCAGTGCCAAACATCTCGGATATCCTTCTACGATGACCAATCGCACGCGTCGAGGGACTATCCGCATCGTCCTGTGATTGTCCGTTTAGGTGGCGCTGCGTGCCCAGCCAAGAGTTGCCCCGATTCCAAGCCGGTCGCTTGCCAGTAAGATGATCCCGACCTTCTCCCTCGGAGAGACCCCCGCGGTGTTCCGCAGCTTCTGGCATGGTCGACCGCCGGGTTAATCCCCGAGCTCGTCCTACATGAGGTGAGTCCAGGTCATCGTTCAGTCGTGGTGTGTTGGTCGCCGTCAGCATCTCCAGGGGTCGGAACGGCCGTCGTGGCCGCCGATGCTTCCCCTTCGGCTGCTCACCCGGAGGGCCGCTCTCGTCGCCACTCTCCTCAACGTCTGCATCAATGCCAGCCTCCTCGTCGAGTGTATTCATCCCCTGAAGACGAGCCGCACTGGGTGTGGCAGGTGTTGTATGGTCGCTTCGCTCTCCGCCGTCACTCGCTTTTGATGTTTGGATTTGGCCAGAGGTCCCAAGCGTCGACTTGAGGCGGTGGATCCAGCGTTCGCTGCGAGACCGGGCTTCCGCATCATCCCACGAGTTATGCCTCGAGTGGCTTGCTGGGGCGTCAACCAGGACATCAGCGTTGGCAAACTGGACGCTTCTCCGCCCGGGCGAGACGGGATCTGCAGGTATGTCTTCATCCCCGTTGGGCACCCGGATTTCCATGAGTCGCTTCGGAAGGGCCGGCTGGGAGCCATCTGGTGACGCAGGGCCACGGATCGGGGACTGGTTCTCGTGCGGATTACCGCCGTTGAGGTAATCGGAAGGTTCTCGTTCAGATTGGTAGCGTAGCGACGGTATTGAGGGAGATGGTAAGGGGGGAGAGGTCGTGATGTCAGCGGTTGACAGCGATTGTGGTATCTGCAAGTTGGTTGGTGACGGTGCGGATGTCGGAGCTGCTCTGGAGGGACGTGTCATGGGAGAGACCGATTCGTCCCTTCTGATGTCGGCCATGTTGAGAGAAGGAATCCACGCAGGTGTGCGTGGTGCCGTGCCGCTTTTCGTCGTCGTCGAGTAGCTGTACTTGAGGCTTGTGGAGTTGCGTTTGTCCTCCAGCGTCCGCGCCAGAAACGGCAGCTACTTTTGCTAAGACAGTGATCACTACGCAACCATGCTCGGACAGACTTGTGAAGGTGAATGACGAGGCTGCAGTTGGAGTTGGAAGTAGTAGCGGTAGTGCAAGCTGGTTGGCTGGGTTCCTGGGGATGCGCGAATGGTCCGCAGGCTGCAAGCTGCCAGCACACTGCGCATGCGAGAATCAGGAGCTTGACTGGGAAAGAGCTGAGTGAGCGTCGAACACGCGTGCGTGCCGCAGAGTTGCTCGCGGCTGTCGGGTTCAGCCCTGCGGACGGGCAGTGACGACGGGAATGCAGCGTGCTGCAGCAATCACAGGAGTGTTCAAGTAAGGAAAGGAAAGTATGTAGACTCGGGAGCTGACACTCCTTTTCGAAAGTCAAGACAGCCCGGCACGACTTCAGGAGATTGCAATGATGCTCGACAGGTAGCAGCCAGCGCTCGAGCACGGAACAGCGCGCCCCGCCGCCAGTGCTCAGGTGGGCCCCCTCCCTGCCCTCCCCCTAACTGTACCTTAGAACACCTGAGCCTCAGTGCGGTGCGCCATCAAAGGGGATCGTCTTCCGGGTCCCCGGGGGGGGGGGGGGGACAACATCCACTAATTATATCACGCCAGTGTTTCACACGTCCAGCAACACCAGAGACAAGTTCAGTCACTTCTTTATCTCAGGTGCCGATAAAGAACGGCGGGTTTCAAATTCTCTCTGCTCACGGCCCCGTTAACACATTCATGTGCCCCAACCTATTCCCATAGTATGCTCCTTGCTAGAGCCCAAATATCGAAGTAGTAGTTGCATAAGTAGGCAGGCAAAATGAGGCCTTAAGGTCAAGAGGGTACAGGAGTGCGTCCCCTGTGCGTTTGTGGTAGTGGCCGATGAAGAGATTTTGTGAGATCGACCACAGCCGGCTGCTACGCTGTATCTACAGGAGGAAACAGGGTCAAGTCTAGCTTCTCTGATCGGGACTCTCGGACATCGAGCGGCTTTCCCTTATATGTTGGTAGCAATTGCTGGAAGTCACCAGGACTGCAGCGTAGCTGAGTGCTACCTTGAGTGATGTCTCCACCCTGCAAGTGAGCGTACGCTCAAAGAAGAACAATGGAAATTCCTATGTGCTTAATGTACTGATGGAATCGAAAGACTTCAAGGATTTCTATCATCCAGTGACCATGTACAAATGTCAGAAACATAAGTCCTACTGCGACTAGCTGCAGCGCGTAGCTACATAATTAATAGTGAGCAGGCCAGACGGAAGGCCAAGTACAAGATCGCAGAACCGGACAACAACAAAGAAATGGAGAACGCTAGTTATGAGACAATCAATATTCTCCCCGTACAGAGGATGTAATAGTCATGAAAAATAATCATGATATGCAGCTCAAACTGTTCACTTTTTATGCACGTGATCAAAACGAAGCCGCATGGAAGCCCTGGACGATGATCCATAAACTCAAGAAACCGACGAAAGCTCACCCACAACATACTTATCATGCAAACACCATATTCGCTTCGTAAAGTTATTGTTGTGGTTAGAAATTCTACAATGCAACTGGAACTACCGAGTATACTTCGTAAGCATGAAAATGGCTGAAGATGATAATGATGAGAATCATATCCATGCTATATTCACCACGGAAGAATTGCGATCTCAGTATCCAGTATCAGGTCTCAGGTTTGCCTTCGGACTTCTCTAGACGATCCGAGACCAGACACGACCAAGCCCTGAAACCATCACCAAGAAACTCTATGTCGACTTCCACCCCATAAAAAGAAAAAAAGAAAAACCGCTGTGGCGTGCGTACCGTTATCCCCGGGAAACAAAACTGTCAGCCTGGACTCTACATCGTCACAGGCGTAAACATGACTCTATAGTGCCACCCGTCTAGTCCCCAATCATGACCCTTCATCAGAGTCCCCCTCCAGCCAGATCTCATGCCCACTCCCCTCACGCACATAGAAGCTCACGACAAGCCCACACACGGCGACGCCCGCCACGCCCCAGAACACGGCGCCGACGACGCCCCTCTCCAGGCCGATGCCGTACAGCCAGCCGCACAGTATCGGCCCGACGGTCCGCGCCAGGGAGCTCGCGCTCTGGCCCAGGCCGTGGACGGTGCCCAGCACGCTGGGGTGCGGCGTGCAGTTGTTGACCAGGATCGTCTGCGCGGGGAGCGCAAAAGTCCGCGCCGTCACCTGGATCAGCAGGATGCCCGTCAGCGCCAGCCACACGGCCGGGCCGGTCTTGGGCGCCGGCGGGGCGCTCGTCGACGGCACGACCGCCAGGAAAGGCAGCGTCACGTACGCCAGCGGGAACAGGAACATGGACATGCGCCAGGACCGCAGCGTGCCGAACCGCGACGACAGCTTAGGGTACAGGAAGAGCTGCATGTTGATGCCGATGGCCCCGACCAGCGCCATCGCGAGGCCCACCGAGCTCGGCTTGAGCCCGACGCCTCCCGAGAACCGGAGCGGGAGGTGTGGCGCCAGCTCCGGGTCCTTCTTCGGGTCGTAGACTGGAGTGGACAAGAAGACGAAATACAGCGAGTTGAACGTGCCGACGTGGAACGCAAGGAAGAAGTGCGCGACAAAGGTCAGCACCACGTTGGGGATGAAGATCCGCCGGAACGGAAGCCGCTGGGTGTATCGAGGACGCTTGCCTTTGCCATCGGCTTCGTCGGCGCCCTGCGGCAGTCGGTCCTCGAGCGAATCTCGCGGCGTCACTTCGGACAATTCCAGATTAGTGCTAACGGTGCTCGAGCTGACGCTTCTTGAGCGCAGTGGCTGATAAGCGAAGCCAGTGTCTTTTCGACGGCTCAGCCAGCCGGTGAGCTTTTTGCCGAGCATGATGCCATAGTCGGGCATGTCTATGCGTGACTCGAGCGTCTGCAGTGGCGGTCGTGGTAAGTGTGATGTCTCAGCTCAGAACTCGACAGGGGATATCAAGGACTTACTTCTTCTAGAAACAACCAGGTTCCTATCGTTGCGATCATCATGAAGATGGCGCTCACAATGTTTGGGGTCGCATACGGAAATCTGACGAGGAAGTCTATGTTACCAAAGACGCCGGGGTATGTCCCCGCGGGATCCGACAAAATTCCTCCCAAGACCGGACCTATTATAACACCAATATTGAAGCACATGGGCAGAAGTAAGAAAGCGCGAGACTGGTATCTGCCCAGCGCGCTGTGTTAGTGGGACCGATCTGACCAGACGAGCAGATATTAGACCTACTTTTTTTCACGCACGACTTCGCTGACCCTGTTGCCAAGATTTTGTCAGCAGGTGATTTAGAAACTAAAAGCATAATCTGTCGACCTACATTGTGCGAAGAACGCCGATATTGCCGTTGGTAATGCCACCAAGAAGCCTAAAGAAGAGGGCCTGCCAAAAATTGGTAGAGAAGCCAAATCCGAGACAAGATACCACTAAACGACAAAAGTCAGCAACGTCGATACAAGCAAGACTGGGCGCCTGTCGACTCACTTGTGCCGATCAAGCCGATCAAAATGACAGATTTGCGGCCAGCACGCCTTGAATCTGCCACGCGTCCCCACAGCATGGCAGTCAGGAACTGCGTGGCAGTGAAGCTTGCGTGGAGAACCCCGGCTTGTCCCGAGATGACGGCGTCCGGCTGGCTCGGGTCGAACCACTTGAGCTGATAGAACATGTAAGACTGGAGCGAGGTCTGGACGAGCGGCTCGCTGAGGCGGGCCATGGTGATGACAAAGAGCTGCTTCTTCTTGGGCAGGTCTCTCCAGCCGACAACCCGCTTCGCTTCCGGTACGACCGACGACACACCGGAGGCGTCACTCGGCCGAGCTGCTGGCAGTGCCTCGCCCGCATGTCTCGAGCGGTGGTCGCCATTGTTACGACGGCTCCGTGGTGGGTCCGCATTGCGGAGGAGGTGGGTGCGACGACTCCCGTCCGGTCCGGAGTCGGTCTCGGAGTCGGTGCCGGCGGCCCAGTCTACATGTTGTGTTGCAGAGGCACTGGGCGGTGCGGCTGAGTAGTGTTGAGGGTTTGGCTCTGTCATTGGCCGGAGGGCAGCGTCCTCTCACATTGGTCACGCGAGGTAGTACAGGCGTTGCAAGAGTCGAGGAAAAGGTTGCCAACTAGGCGAAGAGCTATGTTGGCAACTGACCAGGTTGTGAAGTTCTTCTGCCCGACGAGCATATGATTATGTCAGCCACGCGGGACTTGTTGATCCGCACCGCCGTTCGCGGAGTCAAGTTGCTCATGATTGGACAGGGCGCCCTGTTTTGGCAATATCTTTAATGGGGCCGGGCTTGGTGTTGCATCGGGACACGCGGCTTCTGTTTTTTTTTTTTTTTTTTCAACTACTGAGGGTCAAGCTGATCAGCTAAGATGGGTCAAACATCCTGCAACAGTCTGTGCTGTGCCTGCTCTGGAAGATATAGTTTTTAAGGTTATGCTATCGAGGAACCCCTAAGGTATTATTATTACCAGCCGTCCAGCCACCCATCAGTAGGACTATTGGCAATGGTTCCGCCATCCAACGAACTTGACATTCCCAAAACCAGAGCGGCATGGAATCAGGGCAAGATCTTGAGTTGAGACGTTCAGGTGGTAATTGTAAGAATAGCTGTGTCTATCTTGAAGAGTTGAGCAATCACGACGTCGCAGGTCTGATTCAAGGGTCTTCGAGACCACGGAACCCTTGCATAAAGATAAAGGCTGGTGCTATTGTCTTGTGCGCCGTAAGCGGGTACTTGACAAGTGAACCCTCCAGGTCGCAGCGAGAAGCCAGCAACAACTCGAACTATGGGTAGATCTCTGGAGCTCGAAACCTCGAGATGTCTGAACCTCTAGGCTGATCAACTTGTCAGCCTCTCCACACCTCTGGATTTCGGAACCGCCGGAGACCCTGCAGCATTTAAGATGGGGTAAGACTCACCATCCACACAGGACCCTCTAGCTTATTTTTGCAGCGCGCGTCGCGCATGACTGTGCAATCTTGCACGCACAACACCAGCTCTCTGCGACAACGCCGCAACCCTACCAATCACAAATCCCAGCATGGCAATTGATTCGCCCTTGGACGCTGCTCTGCGAATGAATAATGCTGACTTTTTGACAGCCAACCACATTTCCCATCATCTGCACGCCATCGCTGCCAAGACCCTGCTGCCAGGGTCTTTCTGGGGAACCGCCCCCCCCCATTCTGCCTCTGCCAATTTCGGAGGAATCTCGAAGCTAGACAACAGCCTCGGCTGTTCTTCCCCCTGATGATTCCCTAATCATCGTCCCCTCAAAGCACCACCACGTCGCCGCTTTGGCGTACCCTTATCACCTACCCCTCCGCTGCTGCGCGGTCCATGTCACGTTGACGTTAATGCGGATTTGACAGCCAACACAACGCTTGCAGGACATTGACGATCCACTGCTGCCGTCTGGCGGGGCCTACTAAAGGGGAGGTGTACCCCGGGTTGCGATCCGGGCACGTCTTTGTCGCGTCACTCACACAGACTCCCACGCCGACAACGACGACGGGCCAGGCCAGCAAACCACGATTCCTGTTATTGTCGCACAAGAACGACAGTAAAGCAAAACATTCTGGATGGCCTCAGGCATAATCTAGCCGACCCGTACAATTCAGCCCCCCCCCCCCACCTCACCCCTTTTTTTGCTGCTCCTCTGCGTACAACAAACAACACCATCATAAACACAAACAAGCGCTCAAGCCAGGACGCACAAACCCACATATCCAGCACCCAACTCCACAACATCTCCTCATCAATCCGGCAAAGAAACTCCCGCCTTTCTTCTCCTTCTCCCTACCTTCTCAACACACGGAAAACAAACAAACGACAAGCCGCCGCCGCCGTCGCAACAGCAAAGATGAGCTCCTCCTCCCCACATCGCAAGCCCTTAGTCCAAGTGACCACCTTCCCCTTGCCCCCGGCTTCAACAAGCATCCCGATCCTCCTCTCCGGCCTGGCGATGCTCCTCTCGTCCCGCGGCTCCCTCCTGGGCCCGCGGTCCTTCCTGCGCAGCACCCTCGACAACCTCCTGGGCCCGCGCGCCGTCATGGTCGCGCGGTGGGTGCAGAGGCTCGTCTTCTGGTTCCTCTTCTCCGCGCACACCCTCGAGGCGGCGTCTTTCGCCTTCGTCAGGCTGAGGAGGCACGGCGTCCAGGTGTGCAGCGTGCTGGGGCTCAAGTGGCTCGCGGCGGTCTTTGTCGGGGGGAAGTTTGCGTGGGCGCATTTTGACGATGTCGTGGCTAGGCAGGCGCTGGGGGATAGGCGGTGATTTTTTATTTTTTTTATTTTGAGAGAGAGAGAGAGAGAGAGAGAGAGAGAGAGAGAGAGAGAGAGAGGTGTAATGAGGAGGTCGGGAGAGAAGGGGCGTCTGGTGACGATGATAGGTTTCCTGCCCGCGGAGTAGAGGAATTGGGGATGAAAAACAACCTCTATGATATTGAGAAGAGGGATGAGGATCTCTGGCGAGAAGGGATGTTCTTGGAGGGGAGCTCCTTCCAGGATGCAGGGCATCTTTGTGGGAATTTTACATCACAACCACAATGGAGAAGACGAGCGCGCGATGTTTGCCCTACTCGCGCGGAACGATGCAGGTGGAAAGCTAGACCGACATGATACCCACGATTTCTTTGCAAGATTAATATTTAGGCAAAATTGAGCATGATTCCAGGCCGATTATCACAATAGCTGTTATTTCGTGAATTTAAAATATCTTCATATCTTTCATGACCGCTGAAATCCAAGAACGCCACTGTTTCCGACCCGCAGAGGATGTTCCGCTGTCTGTATGCGCCAGTTCGATATGCAACGAAGGAAAAAAAAACTCGGGCTAAAATAAAATTCCAGAAATCAACACCCGGGGCTGCTCAAACATACTCCCTCGTACTCTGCTGTACCCCAACCCCAGGGGGCTGATACACTGGCGGCGGCGCCACCTCGGGATACTGCGGCTCCTTCGGGTAGTGTAGCACCTGCTGGTACTGCACTTCCTGCTGCTGCTGCTGCTGCGGCTGGGCGTTTCTCCATGGCTCCATGTCGTACCCGGTCTTGGAGCCGTCAGGACCGTCCCCCTTGCGGTTGAAGAAGCACTTTTTGATGAGCAATACCGCCCCGTATATGGGGAAGAAGAAGAGCACAAGACCCGCGAGGACGAACATGTAAAAGTTTGCTTGGGCGAGAACGAAGCCGCTGTTGAAGAACAAAAAAAAAGTGTCAGCGAAAAATGACCAATAGTCTTGAAAAAGTATGTCGGTGTGTGTAGGGAGAGAGAAAAAAAAGATTTGAAAGAGAAACGTACAGGAACGCATTGACTACACCTAGCAGTATCGTGAGCCGGCCCAGCCAGACGTGGATCGGCGCCAGCTTGGTCTTCTGCTGCGTCTTCCTGAACTCGCGGTGGTTCAGCACGCCCATGGTGAACTGGGCCAGGATGAAGATGAAGATGAATATGCCAATGACTTGGTGGGGGCTGTTGTAGTTGCGAGACTGCCAAAAAGAAAAGTGAAGCCTATCAGTCTCCGAATTCATTCGAAAAGGGGATTCTTGCGTGTCTGGGGATCCTATGAGTGACTTACTCGGTTATACATGTTGCTCATCCCCATACCCACCCCAACGCCCGCGACGATCAAGATGGTCGCGAAGCCCTGAATGGCAGCATGTGCCTTGACCCAGCCGCCAAGTTTAAACACAAACGTGCCGAAGGGCAACAGTCCGACGAAGCACATCACCATGATGACCGCGTGGGCAACACCCTTCCAGTCGCGATACTGTTCTGCGGCGACATCCCCCTGCACTGTGCCAATCAGGACGGGGGTATTGCTGCTCTCGTTGACCTGCGGGACGATGACGCTGCTGTAGTCTTGCGCGTCGTTGGAGGAGTAGGCGCGGGTCATGTCCATATAGAAATTTCCGAAGTTCATGTGTATGCGCAGGGGGTAGTTGGGGTCATCAGAGAAGATATCCCCGCTCTCGCCAGTTGCGTAGATCATGTCCTGGCTCTTGCTGACCACATCGATCCCGTTTCTTCCGCCATTTGGTGTAGCCCAGCTGCGACAATTGCGACAAACGCCATTGTATACCCACGCCGTACCGTTGACTTGTCCTGTGCCAGGAAGCGCTTCGACACGAATATCGGGGTTATACCACGGCTCTGTGTGGCCATAGCTAGCAATACGGGGCGAGAGGGTGACGTCCTGCCCATTGCTGGAGCCGTACATGATTAGTATCAAAGGGCAGTTGGTCATGGTGGATGAGCCCAGGCCAATGCCTCCCCATAATACATGCGTGGCCATGACCATTGAGAAGTAGATGTCTTGGGTAGACTTGTCACTGGGGATCCGTACGGCGAAGGCGAGGTCGTTAGTCGGGGTTATGAAGAGTGCTCCGACATCATTAATTAGGCTCGAGTTGTTGCTGGTGGTAGAATTGCTGGCAGTGGTTGTAAGCTGTGCGGCCGCGAAGGATGTAAAAATGTTGCTGGCTGTTGCTATGGTCAGCTGTGTTCATTTTGGCCAAATAATCTGGTCCATGTTCGCCAGGCGCAAGAGTGTTCGTTTGTGGGAGACATACTCGCAAGTGCTACCAGCGCTCCTTTGAACAAAGTCGCCGCCATGGCGAGAAGGTCCTTAGTTTTGTTGTGAAGACCGATGCTTATGGTAGTCTGAATACCGGGAATGAAAAGCAGTATAATTGTGGACCAGCCTCAAGGTCGGAATAATCGCGCTACGAAGAGAGAAGCTGGATTTTGACGCCCAGGACGCAGACCTCAGAATCGTAGACATACTAACGGCGATCGACAGGATGGGTTGTCGAGCCCATATTATCTGCTGTGCTAGTCGCAAACATGAAGCTTGGATTTTCCGCCGGCTGTCCAGTGCCGCCCTCCACGTAAGCCAGACGCGTCCTCATTGCCATGTCTGCAGCCTGTGAAGCGAACATGGGCTACACTGCATGCATATGGGCGCTTAGCCAGCGTTCCTGGACTCACATCGTGACCCCTGGATCACTGGCGGCGGGGTTGCAGGACGGGAAAGCTTGAATCGACCTGTTGCGAGCCGCTAATTGGCCAGACTTGTGAGTGCCGCTGTGACATGGAGTTGTGCTGATTGGCTAGAGGCTTCGTAGCCGCCCATCATCCCTGTTGTGGGCGCCATCTATTTCAAGCTCCAAACGGCATATGGAATGGCTAGCTGCTAAACACGGATAATCGGCTGCTGGTTCATTCCTGGTGCGCATTGCCGGTGACATTAAGGTTGAGTTACTGATAGACAGCAGTCGGGAGCGGCTGTGGCATTGATATTGAGGTGGCCGAGGCATGAGGGAAGTTGTGAGTTGCCATGAAACTTCGTGGGTCGCAGCTACTCAACTGGCACAGTAGTTTAGCCCGGAACTATTGGAAGACAGCGCAGCGCTCATGTCGCTCAAGCTCATGATGTAAATCGGAGCTAGGGAAGCATCAACATTTCAAACAGGTTGACGACCTGCGCCCGCTACTTTTTTTGGCGTCACCGCGACTTCGAAAGTCTTTGCCATGTCCGTATATCATCCAACCTTTCCTGCGTATCACGTTCGAGGACTAAACTACAGAAACCCCAGGCATGGCTCACGATGGTCTCTTCAAGACCTGTTCCATGAGAGCTGGCATTTCTGGAAGCATATGCAAATCTGACACACTTCGACGGTACGACATCCATTCTCGCAGTCTCGCAGAGTCCCACAAGTGCGGTCTTAGACAAGCCCAGTGATGAGGACTTAGAGCGCCTCACTCGTCTTGCTCGGATATGCGTCTCGCAACTGGCGTCTTGCCAGGAGGGTCCACCAAGATGCACAAAGTATTATGTAGCCCAGGAATATGTAGTGTCGAAGTGGAACTAGTGTCACGTGAAGACTGTAGAGCCCCCAAAAATCTCAAGAAGCTCGAAGGATACCCTTTCGGGGCAATGGCCTTGAATGACGTCAACGATACTCTCTTAGTGGTGGTCCTGTCGGAGCGATCTCCGCTCAGCGACATACTCAACCTCACCTCGGGATTTCAAGCTAACTGCGGCGGATTGATACCGCCGGCCGATAATCGGCATAGAGGGCGGCGCAGTGTCCCAGCACAGCATTGATGGCCGAACCAAGCTGTAACGGTAGGCTTGTTGTGGCCATGATGCCAAAGCAACTGGAGGTCGCCATCGGCGACTTCGCTAAACGCACATGGGCGTGGGCGTGGTCTGCAATGCGTGGCTTTGGTGGAAGCGAGGAAGAAGTATTGTGTACTTGTGCTCGACAAGCTTTGGGGAGGCTGGGGGTTGTGGTGTTTGTGGCGCTGGGATAGATGGCGACAAAGTGGTACATTCGGCAGGGCCGCGGGCGTGGGCGGCCGCTTCGAGCGTCGCGCGATGGCGAGGAATGGCGGGACGCGGCTGGGTGTCTCAGTGTCTCAGCACATGGCGTGCCACTGCATCGTGTGGGCTTGTGCCTGGCATGGGGCTAGAATGTCTGGATGCAGTGGTGATGGATGGGGTCGGCACAGTCACCCGCATGGACGGCGTGCACTGCGGCCCTCCAAAATGGTGGCATGCAGGTGCAGCCTGCAATGATGGCGTCTGCAGAAGATGCATATGCGCCTCGTTAAGTCGCCGGCCAAACGAGGCGGCAGAGCTACGTGTCTCGGTCTCTCCGTCGAGTATGTTTTGCGAGCTCGACGAGACCCCTGGATATCTGGCTCTCATGACAAACCATGACGTTACGTGCTTGTGAGGGTGGAATGGTCCGGCTGAGCTCGGCCGGGAATCCCAAAGTCTTGGCAGCAAGTCGGGACTGCCGTGGTCCTGGCAATAGAATGGACTGGACTGGACTGGACTGGATTGGCCTGGACGGAGTTGTGCTTTGTTATCAGTCGGGGGAGGCGAGAAGGGAGCTGAGCTGGGAGTGGGAGGGGGAGTGGGATGGGGAGAGCGAGAGCGAGAGCGAGGGGGAGCAGGAGGAGGAGGAGGAGGAGAGCGTCGAGAGCCCCGCACCTGTCGGAGCAGTTGCCCCTCCGCGACCACGTCGGCTCCTTCCGAGATGGCTCTGATCTGCCTGGAGCCAAGACGGCCTTTCTGCAGCAGGCAGTCCAGCTCTGTGCATCACCACATGACCAGACATGTCTATCTGGCGGGCTTGTCTCTCTGTCTCTACCTTAAGGTGGGGTTGCCCGTCCGCAACTCTGCTGTTTTGCATGCTTCTGCATCTCAACAACCTCAACGCACGGCAACGTCCAGAGAGGCGCACAGACACAACCCATCCTCCAAGCACCAGTCTGACTTAGACCCTTCCCGTGACCTGTCGCAGCCTCCCGCAGTCTCCCACGTAACCTTCCGCGATGGCTCCACTCGGCATCGCCATCATCGGTGGCGGCATCTTTGTCCGCGAGCAGCACATTGTGAGTCTCACATGACCCTTTTCCAGCGTTACTTTGCAACTTGTTCTATCCCGCTCGCCACACCCTCCCGGCTAGCGCGCAGGTTGAGCTGCCACCAGCACCATGCACGCAGGGCCCAAGTGACAGCAAGATCGTACCTGTTTATCCCTGTCTCGACGCGGTCGCGCGGGTGACCGTAGCGCCTGGCACCATCCGACTTCTCCCCCTCCAGGAACCTACTCCCGACCTACTTGTGTAGGTTTAGGGGTCCAAGGGTCCAAGGGTCCAAGGGTCCAAGGGCGTAAGGGCGTAAGAGCTCAAAGGTCTAAGGGTCTGGTCTGGATCCTGGTGTATGCAACCCATCTCAAATGCGCGTCTGTTCTGCACCAATGCCCAAAGAAGGACACTCAACCTGCAGCTCCCAAACGCAAAACAAAAGTCTAACAGCCCCATCTCTTGCTCCCAAGCACAGCCCGCCGCCCTCGCCAGCCCTCACCTCGCCATCAAGGCCATCTGGTCCCGCTCTCTCAAGTCGGCCGAGGACGCTGCAAAGCTCGTCCCCCAGGGCAGCCAGGATGTCGTGGACCTCTACTCCTCGGACTCCGCGGAGGGCAAAGGCATCGACGACCTTCTCAGGCGCCCAGACATTGTCGGAGTTATCCTCGCACTCCCCATTCCTGACATGCCCACCTATATCGAAAAGGCACTTTCTGCAGGAAAGCACGTTCTCGGGGAAAAGCCTATAGCCCCTACCGTCGACAGGGCAGTCCAACTCCTCGACTACCACAGGAAACTTTTGGCAGAAGCGGGCGGGAAGGCTGCTACCTGGGCTGTGGCTGAGAACTTCCGCTTCATCCCGGCATACGAGTATGCTGCGCAGCAAGTGAAGACCCTTGGCAAGATTACTGCCTTCCATGTCAAGGTCTGCTTCCTCATGGAGAAGTCCAACAAGTATTATGGCACTGCCTGGAGAGCCAAGCCAGAGTTCCAGGGTGGTTTTCTTCTTGACGCTGGTGTTCACTTCATTGCCGCCATGAGAAAGCTACTTGGCGAAGAGAATGCTGTGCAGAGTGTGTCAGCCCATACATCACAGGTTCGGGAGTGGCTGCCTCCAGTCGACTCTGTTCATGCCGTCCTCAAGACAAAGTCTGGGGTTATTGGCACGTACGTGCAGTCTACAGGCTCGAGCACTGGGGCTTTTCAGTTCCAGATCATATGTGAGGATGGAAGCGTCGAGGCCGAGGGCAAAAAGTGCGTCGTGATTCGTGGCCAGGGATCTGAAGCTAAGCGCGAGGAGAAGATCTTTGAGCCATCACAGGGTGTCAAGGAGGAAGTACACGCATGGGGAGAAGCCCTGCAGGCCGGCAAGCCCAATCCGGCACAGTCGCCAGAGCAGGCCATTGCAGACTTGGAGCTCCTCGAGCAAATGCTTCACAGCGGTGAACAAAACGGAGCACCGCAGGCAAGCAAGCACCAGTAAATGTGCCCAGTAGATGTGCTGTCTAGACTGCGTCATCATCTGAGCTCGGACAGATTGGTGATCTGAGATCAGCTATAGAGTTAGGTTCAGCATAGAGTCATGAAAATTAGGGTCCCGTCGAAGACCATGCGGAACTTAATTGACCCCAACACAGCTGTTCTGATTATCAACAACGTGCATATACTATTCATCTCAATTGTTCTAGGGCACCACGAAATGCATACCCCAACTGCAGTCTGGTCCAAGCTCCTTTCAAACCTTCACAACCTCGAGGCTGGAGCCTTAATTTTGTTATTGATCCTGCCATCCCGCAACGCCTCCAACCCAGCTCTCAATCCCGGGTCCATACCCTTCGGGTTTGGCCGCTTCGTCGCACGCTCGACCCAGACGTGCACGAACTCGCCGACAGCCTTGACTTTGTCGTCCCCACCCCCCACCCCTCCTCCATCACCGATCTCGCCTCCCGGAGCAACTGGCTCCCGCTTCTCAAAGAGCCCGACCTCGTAAGTCACCGCCGAGGTGCCCAACTTGCTGATGCGCAGGCCCAACTCGGCTACCGCGGGATACTCTATCGCCGAGAAGTAGTGCACTGCCGTGTGCGCCATGAGGGGGTGCCAGGGCGAGGAAGGGGGGTGCAGGCCGCAGTGGGATATTAGGAACGCGTTGATTACGGAGTCGAAGCTATATTACTGTTGGTATTAGTCGTCGGAGGCTATATCGTAAGGAGGAGAGTCATGTGTATGTGTATGGGTATGTGGGGATGAGGAATAGTTGGGTGTGAAGTGGAAATGATCCCAGCAATAGTAAAAGTGTGTGTGTGTGTGTGGATGCTTCTGATCAATGAAATGAAGCAGTAGCTACCGATTTGCATATCGCGAACACGTTTTGGGAGGGAGGGGGGTGGTTTAACACGTACAGATAGTTGTAGACTGAGTTGTTCATGTGGTCGTACATGTCGTTGTCTGCCCTGTGTTTGATTAGTTAGTATGCTGGTATGTCTGCAGATGTGGAATGGCACTTGGCTACGCCGTGCTTACCATCGTGTACGGTAATCGAGCATGAAAGGGTAGTCATCCCTCGTACGAGCCTGGAGCTCCTTCTTGGTCGCCATGGTTTTCTAGGTTATGTCCACTATATTGAGAACCGCGACCGTGTTCTTCTGCAAAACTGTACCAGTATTTCCGTGATTAAGGGACATAAATGAACAGATATTGAAAGTAACGCTCAATCACTACCAAATCTATGCGGGCTGGATTTGAAAAGGGATGCCGCCGTAGAGGTGGATGTAGCTTGCTTGGAGAGGGAGAGAAAGAGAGAGAGGAAGCAGGTGTTGTTGATGTCGTTATGCAGCGCTAAGCTAGATCGTTGATGGCAGCCGAGGTCTACGATTCTGGGGTAATCAACCCCCTGCAGATGTCCGACGGAATGGATATTCTGCCACCTGCCACCACCAAAACATTGAATTCTTGGCCGTCCAAAGTGGGAATGAGGGACGACGCATGCCACTTTTTTGCGGTTGGCTTGCTTTTTTTCCCCCGCAGAAACAACTTAACGACAGGATATTAGCGACAACAACCACGACAAGAGGAACTGCATATACACCTACGATCGGCGATTCGATCAACACGGGGCAGCAGTGAAAAACAACAGCCCAGCGCAGTTTGCGAAAAACTCAACGAACGCCTCAGCGCAACACACGAAAAGTGGCGCGCTTCACCAGGTTGCGCATTCTCTATCTCAGAGCAGCAGCACAATCGCAACAGCTATTCACACGGCACCGGTCTCTACAGAGTCGCGTACACAAGCACTGCACGAGCTACAGCTCGGTCGCAACAGCTTCAGCGACGGGCCAAGAAAGCTGGAGCACCCATTCACGACTGCTCAACAGCGACAACCCCCCGCTTCCCCGCATCGACCACGACAACGACAACCAAAACTTTTACCGTGAACGCTTCGGCGTCGTCGTCCCAATGACGCTGGACATGACAATGCCGTCGCCGGCGCCATCGGCAGCCACAGACCACCAGACCACCACTGCCGATCCATCACAAAACCCTGCCGCCGTGCCAGAAACGACAACGCCGCCGCCGACGACGACGACAACATCAACAACACGGATAACAAAAAAGCGCAAACCCAAACAAAAAGCCGACAAGAACACCGTCGACGACGACCAAGAAGGCCAGCTCTGGCCGATCCCCTACATAATCGACCCGCCCTCTCACCCTTCCGAGAGCCCCCTGCGCCGCGTAGAACCATACCACTACACCTACAAGACGTGGGTGAAGCAGCGCTGGCGGGGCCGCGAGCTGCTCGACGTGTTCGAGTCCGAGTTCCGCGACAGGCCGGTCGAGTACTACCGCGCGGCCATGCTCAACGGCTCGGTGAGGGTGAACAACAAGCAGGTCCCGCCGGACCACGTGCTCACCAACGGCGAGCTGGTGAGCCACACGATACACCGCCACGAGCCCCCCGTCACCGCGGACCCGATCCAGATCCTCCACGAGGACGACGACATGATTGTCATAGTCAAGCCCAGCGGCGTCCCCGTCCACCCGGCGGGGCGGTACAACTACAACTCGGTGATAGAGATTATGCGCGCGGAGCGCGGCAGAGACTGGACCGCGTACCCGTGCAACCGCCTCGACAGGCTGACCAGCGGCATCATGTTCATAGCCAAGAACCCACGCGCGGCCGAGGTGCTGAGCGCCCAGATCGCCGCGAGGACGGTGCGCAAGGAGTATATTGCGCGCGTGATTGGGGAATTCCCTGACGGCGAGGTGGTTTGCGACCAGCCGATTCTGCAGATTAGTCCCAAGCTGGGGCTGAATAGGGTCAGGGCGAGTGGGAAGCATGCGCTCACGGTGTTCAAAAAGATTGCGTATTATCCTCCCTCGCCGAATCGGCGCGTATCTGGAAAGGCAGAGGGAGAGTTGAATGGGACGACGGACAATGCAGGTACAGACACATCTTCGTCGTCGACAACGACAACACCAACAGAAGGCCGCCCCTGGGCCGGTGCGAAAGGATATTCGATCCTTCGCTGCCTCCCCGTGACCGGCCGTACTCATCAGTTACGCGTCCACCTTCAGCATCTAGGCCACCCGATCCAGAACGATCCCATATATGCGAACCAGAAAGTCTGGGGATCCCGCCTGGGCCGCGACGACGCCGCGGCATCAGAGAACACAGACGAGGACATCATCTCACGGCTCGACCGCATGGGCAAGCAGGAAGTCGCCGACGCCGTGGCCTATCATGATGAAATGGTTGACGATTACTACAAGAAAAAGGCCGAAAAGATGTCTGGCGAATTGTGCGAAGTCTGCGACACACCACTATACACGGACCCTGGGGAGCAGGAGCTTTCGCTGTGGCTGCACAGTCTGCGGTACGAGGATGCTGGCGGGCAGTGGCGCTATGTCAGTCCGCTGCCTTCGTGGGCGATGCCTCCTTCAGGGATGGCAGGTCCGACCTCGGTAGGCGGTATCGAGGAGCTCATTGTTGAGGCTGTCAAGGACGAGAATCCGGATATAGCATAGCCCGCGTCATTGTCAACCCTGCCGTGGTGCTGCGATACTCTCTGGCTTAGACCAAGTCTGGAAGTGGGGAGGGGGGGGTCCTGGACTAGGTTCCAAAAGTGAGACTTTCTTGCTGCTTTCTTCCACATTGGGCCCCTCGTACTGCGTCTTCAGACAGGGGCAAAGATGGTCGAAACGATTTGTTTCGCCGGTTTCACGCGGCGTCACCAATCCCTTCAGCTTGAAGATTGCAGTAGACATTAATAGATCCCCGTCAAACTTCAAGGCGAGCGAGAGGTCGAACACAAAATGCTATAGAAAACTCTCGGGGTCTGGGCATGCATGCAGGAAAGATTGCCTAGCGTCATCTGAACTTAGACCGAACAAACGGGGCCAAGAAATAAACCTTGGATTCCACCTAACACGAGGATGATGACTACTTGATCGGAAGGCGTGCTTGCATGCCGAGGCTGGCTGTGGGAAGATGAACGGCGCAAACAAGGGCAGACTAAGTTCTGACCCCATTGAGCGGAAATTCAATAGCGACCTTCCCATGCCCGTTTTCGTGGGCAGATATCGTGGATCGACCAAGGCAAACGCCTGCCAAGTGCCAGAAAGGCTACTCCAATGCAGGATCGTGACGCAGGAGTCTGGACCCGTTCGAAAAATCATGGCAGTTCTTGGCCAATACAATGTCGTAATCGTATGATATGCAGCCAGGGTTAGATTAGTGTAGCCTGGCAATCGGCTCTCGAGAGTTTGGGGCACGTACAAGTGACAGCGCCACCAACGACATGAGAGAAAGGCCAGAGATCTGGATGTCTCTTTCGATTATGCTTACCACACAGTACACTACACTACACTACGCTGCGCTCTACTGTACTGTACTGTACTGTAACTAGCTCCCGTGCTGAATTGGACAGGCTGTTCCTCAAAATGAGTCGTTGAATTGAAGCAGGGTACAAGGAAGTCGAGGGGACATGGCGTGAGCTTTGATTCTGCCAACGCCGGTACTTCTAGCTCGAACGTGCCACCCGGGCTCTCACTGCCGAAAAATCACGATCGGAGGACCGTCAGATTGTTGTACGTCCCCATCATTTTGTCGTATTATCTTCTTGTCGTATCATCGTTTGTAATTGCTCGCCCTGGGTCATTTTGAGTTCTGGTACTGCTCCTTGCCGGTGCTTCAGTAGCATGGCAGTAATTAAATCCGCTAGGCATTGAGGCGAGCTTGAGGTATAGCGTCGGGGACCTTGAACACGTCCGCATTCTTGTGTCAGACTGACAGGGCTTGCTCTGTTCTGTAGTGGCCGTTCAGCCAGAACAGGGCCTTGCGAACTCTAAACAACAACCACAGCAGCAACAAGAACAATTATGCTATATGTGCCTTCCAATTGGATGAATGGTAACGTGTTGCACTGGTCAGCATAGAGAAGGACGAGGCGAAGCCACACTGTCCAAGATAGGCATTCTGCATCTTGGTTGCCATCCGTCGACGTCAACGGCAAGTGGACGCGCTTTGGGGAAGCTCATGTGGGCCGGAGAGGCTGGCTGATGAGCTTGGCTGGCCGGGGCCCCAAGGTCATAGCTAGGGTAGCAGGCACATGCGCAAAGTAGTGCATATATGTCGTAGGTGCAATGGGTGTGCCGTCGGCAAAACTGGCACAAGCCCTGGTCCTTTGTATGAGTTTGCAGTTATTATTATTACAGCCAAGGCGCTGTAGCTTGGCCATGCCGTGCTGGATAAACGGCCTGCCGCTGGGTAAGCTAGGACCTCTCCGCCGCCAGGATGTAGGTAAGTACCGGTACACTGTACCTGGTCTGGCTGATAGAGGCTGCGAAGTCGCAGCGGGGGCGTCTCGAGGCTGAATATTGGCTATCTCGATAGTGATCGTGATCCGGGATGGGACGAGGACGACGAAGGCAGGTAGCAAACAGAGACCGAGGCTCATGGGCATCCATTGATAGCGTGCGCTGGGAGGAGAGTAGCATGGTGGAGGAGAGAGGGCGTTGCGCCATGGCTTTCCACCCCCCGGAACCCCTCCACTCCGCCGTGTCCTCTCCTCCCCGCTGCTGGCGGCCGGGGGGGTTCGGCCCCTGTCTGATGGTTCGTGGTGTGGTTCTTTTGCAAGGCGTCCAATAGCTCAAGGGAGCACTCTGTACGATGTATGCAAGCGGCATGCAGAGGAGGAGGGTCGGCGCGCCGAAGACGAGTGACGCCATTGCCAGCAGCAAGCCAGCCAGCCCGCCAGCCAAGTGAGGCCCGGCGGCGGGTTCTAAAGACAGGAAGACTGGATGACAAGAAGAGCGCGAATTGCAGAAAAGATTGGCCATGGATGATGATCTGCGGCGGATGGAGAGCGTGGGGGCAGTGGCGCACAAACCCCCCAGGTCTGGCTAAATGAGAAAATAGAGGCTGTCGTCGTCGTCGTCGTCGTCGTCGTCGTCGTCGCCGCCCCCCCGTGTTGCTGCTGTTGGCTGGGAATGCCCCCAAGAGTCCAAAGTTGAAGGTGCAAGGTGCAGCGTGCAGGGTGCTGTGTTTGACCGCTGTCGTCACTGGCTGCGGGGCTATTTGCAGCAGTCACGACACGCACACCCTCCCAGTGCCTTGCCCTGGGGCAGTGTTCGTTTCTGAGTTGCAATCAGGCGCCTGCGCAAGTGCATACTCCCTCTGTGAGAGAGGATAGACAGGCTAGCAGAGTGGCATGTCAAGACAGTATTGCTTGATACTGCACCTACTCAGTGTAGGTACCTTTTTTTACCTTGCAGGCAGGCCAAGACCAGCAAGCCTCCTCGCTCCAAGGGCGAGGTCGCGTACATGACAGTCGAAACGGTTGCCGTCGTTGCCTCAGGCTGAAGGGCTGGGATCAGGACTCGAGTGACAGCAGATTGGGGCCCCGTCAGGTAACATCACCATCCATGGATGCTGTGCCCACCTCGAGCTTGAGGCAGGTGGATAAAGCAAGGTAAGGTACTTACTTGCGCAGCAGTCAACAACAATAGCGATAGCGACAGCAGCGGAGCCAGCCCCGTGAGCTGCCCCGGGCTCGGCACTTTGCCAGACTAAGGGGCAGGGGCACCCAGCGCCCCCCCTCCCCCTGTCCTGTGCATTATTCTCCGCCCTGATGGAGTCCAGTCTGATTGCCCTCTACTCCGTACATACTCCCTCCCCTAGGGTACCAAAGCCACCACTATCATGTGCCTTTTCTGGCCAAACCGTTGACGATTCCCTGCTCAGAGCCCTGTTCGTCCCTCACTCAAGCCTCCAGCGCGGCCCTGATCCTCGCCTCGGCACGCTGCAACTGGCAGTCCCGCCAGCCCATGATCAACTTCATCTCGGCCGGTTGGGGATCCTGGGCGACCCTCTCTGACATTGTCTGTGGACTGCATCCCGACCCTGCTCAATGGCCCCTAAGCCTCTCTCTATGAGTCAGCCAAATCAGTCAGTCACTCTGTCCACTCTCTTCTTGCGTGGCAGACAGAACATCTCTCAATCAACCCACCATTGTCTCACTTCGCACGTCTGGAGATAGCCTGATCAGCGGCCCTGCCCTGCCGGAAACAGACCACTCGAAGTGCCTGCCTTGGTCAGTCAGCCTCTGTTCCCTGGGCTTTGTTGCGCTCCACGCGCCCTCTTCATCCGACCCAGGCCAACAGTGTCCTTGTTGCCGTCGGCCTGGCGCAGATCAACATTGCATGCTTGCCTCGAGTGCCTACCTCCCTGTCCAGCACCTCGACCCGCGCTTTGACAGTGGCAGCTGCGGTTATGTTGTTTACGCTCTACCGAACTCGGCGCCCACTCTCACATCACAGATGTGATCCGTATTTCCGGAGCATTGATGACTGGCAAGTCAAAACAGAGTTTGGGCTGCACCCGTCAGGCACTCGCAGCAGGCAGTCCAGCTAGCCAGCAAGCAACCTTTCCATTACCTACCGATGAGACCGGGATTTCCGGCATCTGTTCGAGTTTCAAAGCCCGGGCCGCTTCTAGTGCTTCTGCTGGTGGCTAGCACCAGCCAGGTGCCAGTCATCGTCTGCATGTTGATGTTTGAGCCGCACAGCCAGCTGCTTGTCTGCTACCAACCCCGGGCCGGACGCTGCGAAAGAGGGAGCGGGAGGGAGAGGGAGGGAGAAGGCAAAAACCAGACACTACGCGCGGTTGGACGCGAGGCGCGGTGAAATTTCTGACCGTCTGTTCTCGCAGGGTTTCTTTCGTGTCGGCGCATATTCTGAGTGCCGGCGCCTGTCGTTCCGGCACCGGGCGGGCCGCAGTCGCTTGCCAGCCAGCACTGAAGCCCTCCCAGTCGAGCAGCGTCGCAGTGCCTACTCGGCGGCCGGGTGACTGCCGCCAGGCGACCCCAGACTGGCTGCTGCAGTTCGGCGGCGAAGCCCTACCCGCGCGGCGAAGCACAGCATCCGCCGCTTGCCTGCCACTCGTCGGGTCTGGTCTGGTCTCGTCTCCATGCCCGGAGAACTGACGGTGACGCCGAGAACAGTATTTCCGACCCTCCTGAGCACGTTTTTCATGTACCGTACCGCACCGCACCACGCATTGCCGAGACAAAGTACCACACACAAACGAGGAATCGTTCGTACTTGCAGACACCATCCTCATCCAGACTTGTCAACAATCGCCAGCGTCAGAGAGCCAACTAATCCCCTGGCCTCTGTGGGTCTCAACCCCACTTCAAGATCCATGGCTAGCGCAAACTCTAATCCGTGGTACAGGTCCGGATTTTGTCCGCCCACCTCGGACAGCCATGCCATGCCGCAGACGAGCCCCCAGCGCAGCTCCCAAACGTCAAAGAGCAGGCCGCACCTAAGCACACACACATACATACACACACGCAGCATTGGCGGCTCCTCATTGGTGGCAGATCTCGCAGTGCTGACTCTGCGCAGGCCCCTCCTGTTCTTGTGGTTGACGTAGGGAGGTAGGGAGCAGAGAGGTATCAAGTACGAGGTACACTACAAGCATACCTGACCAGGTAGGCAGTGAAAGCACCATTGCCCTGGCCCCTGACGAACCGTGACACATGTTTTTGGCGAGGAGCCGGGCTGTCCCGACGGACTCTCAGAGTCCACTGCTGCTGGGTAGTCTGATGGTTGCTCAAGGTTCCCGTCCGCTTCTGAAAGGCTGATGGGGGAGTGTACAGTAATTTGCTTGTGCTACACATGTCCTTGGGCCACTCAATGATTGCATTGACTTATCGCCCTGTGGACAGAAAGCAGCTGTTTGCGTCGGGACAGGCCTCCGGTCCAGTCCGGCCGACACTACTCTGGAGCTCGCCCTCGCGCCCACGAGGCGCGCCCGCCCCGTCGGCGCCATTGCGACGCGGACTCGAGGCTCGACAGTCGTGGGCGTTGGCGTTGGCGCTGGCGCTGGCGCTGCGCTTGGCTGGTCTCTCTCTCAGCACGACGAGTCGGGCACGCCTCGCAGGTATGTGGTGGTGGCTACAGCATATGGGCCATGTATGCATGGTGTCCCGAAACAGCTCTAGTCGCTTGTCGTAGAGAGCACTTGGCGCAAGTACTCCATACTTGCCAAGGTGCTCATGGCCCGGCCGCGCCAATGCACCGAAGCCATCGGCTGCCTTCCATGCCTCGTCTGGTGCTAGCCTCGTCTCCCTCATCCTCGTCTCCTTCATCCTCGTCGTGCACCAACAAATTACGCACGACACGCCCCCCCCTCCCTTCCACCTTTGCCTCCCCACCCAGGCGGCATACGGAGTACCTATGCTTTCTGCATGCTAGGCCCCTTACGGCATGCCCCAGGAGCTCGTCGTCCAGGGTCCTAGCACGGCCTCTCCTGGCTGGGCTTGCACCTACAGCCTGTCGAGCCTGTCTGTCGCCGTCCTCGGCCGACCCATCCACAGATGACGATAGAGCTCTGGATCGCGGTGGGTACTTTGCGGTACTCGCAGTGCCCGTCGTGAGCTAGGCTGCTCTGGGCTAAGCTCGCCTTGGTCGCTCCTGCCGGGAAGCCACCTGCACCTTCGCCTGGCGCTCCATGTACTGTACTGTACTGTAGCTGCCGACCCACACCCATCCATCCTCACTTGCACCAGGCCCGACAGGCTTCTACTTGCACCCTCGGCTGCCCGTCCATGTTACTCGCAACCTTAAGCCATATATCTCTCCCATGACGCCTCACTTGCAATTCCGCCTCTGCCCACTGGACGCCCCTCTCTCCCAAGCAACCCTCGACACTCCAGATCCATAAAAGAACCAGCTTCCTCCATCTCCATCGCCATCCACTCCCCCGCTCTTCACATGGAGTCCTACGCCCACCCTCACTCTCCTCAAGAAGGCTACAGCCCAGCTTCCTCTACCAGCAACACCAACACAAGTTCCAGCCACAACAACGCCGCCATGTCGTCAAAGCTCAGCGACTCGACCAAGCCCAGCAAGCGCAAGGGTATGTATGGCCGCATGTCGACAACAACTTTCACAAGACGGCAAACCCTCTAACGAGAATCCTCCCCCAAACAGGTACTCGCAGTGTCTCTACACTTACACCATCACAACTCGCTCGCAAGCGTGCTAATGATCGCGAGGCGCAACGAGCTATCCGCGCTCGTACGAAAGAGCACATCGAGAACCTGGAGAGAGAGCTCGAGGAGCTCCGCAGCTACCAAAGCCGCGACAAGACCGTCCAAGAACTCATCAGGAGGAACAAGGCCCTCGAAGATGAGCTCTGCCGGTTAAGAGACAGCATGGGCATGCCTAACACGGCTGCCTCCAACGGCATGTACCAGTCTTGTAAGTTTCCCCCTTCACGTGTTCCAGCTTGCCTGTCGACGGATATCAAGAACGACCGGTACTGACTACCGCCTCAGCATACCACGACGGCAGCTCACGCAACTCCTCCTATGGCCAACAACCATCGCCCGTCATGGACAGCAACCTGCCGCCATACAGCCACATGGGCGACGCCGGCGAGAACTGGTCTCCACATGTCCAGTGCTCCGTGCCGTCAGCCGTTTCCAGTCCCGCCTCGTCTGGCGGTGACGACTATGGCAACAGCAACTACTTCCCCACCAGTGCTCCGGCGGCGATTCTTGAACGCACCAGCATGCCTACCAGTATGAATTCTCCTGCAAGCTCTGTGGTCAGCGGCAAGATGGGCTTCGAGGACATAAAGTCTGGTAAGTTTCCAGTTCGACGCCCATGGCTATCTCGGATTTGTGCTAACATGACCTGTAGAGTACGGCATTAGCGTTGTGCCTGTCACTGCCAGCTACCACCCTCAGCCTACGCCGTGGAACGTCTACCCCGTATACTATCCCGCCTCTCCAGCTGCGATGTGAGCAGCAACTCGGCACACTGACTCGACGACTTCATCCTCCACAAATCGGCGAATCTGCCCCCGCCGGTTTTCACCACCTTTGACTACCCTATTATTCAATTCAAATGTACACGAGTCATTAAACGCTTGAGGCCACCACACAGCTACTTGGATAAACGGAAGCCACATGATTTGTATCATACTCGGCGTTATCGGTCACCCCTCTGGGTATGCAGCACCCGGACAAAGGTTCATCTGCCAGCGGCGATCTGGGAGCATGTATGGATTACGCAAATTTTATGGAGACGTTTTTATGGGATATATGGGCGGCTTCAGCATGGAAACTGGGCCGAAGTGATACCAACAAGCTTACGGAGTTTTATGTATGGGATCCTCCCCTGACGAGGGTGCAGGACTGGGATTCGTTTCCATTTTCTTTTTGACACATTTCAAGTTGCATCAGGGCGTTAGATGGCATATTGTCATAATGTACGGCGACATTGTTCTTCATAGCATACTGGACGCATACCGCGTTTGGACACACAAGATTACCCTCGACATTTTTGTCGGCAATAGAGGATGCTTCCACAAAAAAAAAGACTAAACACCAGTGGCTATTCAATTCAACTTGATCAAGTCACGTGTTCAATAACAATTTCACGAATCTCTGTTGTCCACGTACGCGAGGCTACTTCGACAATGGGGGCAGTAGAATTGCAGCCCGAGGTGCTTCTGGAATCTCTTGGGCCCACCTTGCGGCGCCATGGATGAGACAATCCACCGACATACTGCAGGAGCAGATTCCTCACCTTGGAAAACCCACAGGACGTGCATCGCATCGCGCGCGTGCCCCTCTTTCCCCGCGCGTGCAGGTGGTGGGCGCGCAAGGAAAACCGGAGCCAGGACAGTGTGCTGTGCTGGGCCGCTTGCTCGCTCGCGTGGCAGCCAAGCAGAGGAGCGCGACTGCGCACGAGCTACGGCCAAAAGGCACGAGGAGGGTCGGGTGGGTGGTGAGACGCAGCGGGGCCGCTTGACCGCTTGGTGTTGATGGTCGACGATGGCGGCGGTACTGGCGTGCCTGGCGTTGTTGTGTCTGGCTTGTGCTTCTGGAAGTGGTACGCTGTCATCATGATGGTTGCAGCACAGTCGCCCGTGTGCGTGTGTGTGTGTGTGTATGTGTGCCAGGGGGGTCCTCGCCATCCCTTGTATGGGATGCTGCATACGACTACACAAGGCGGGGGTCAGACCAGGCATGTTTGGGGGCATTCGCGAAAGGCATGCGCAGATAGGCCAGATGGGAGACGCAGAGCCAGCGCGCACGCCCATATCGTGACCTTGAAAAGTACCGACTCCACCACGGCACAGATTGCGACTAGATGACCTATCTGTGCAAGCGGATCTCTTGGCAACGGAGGTATTATTAGATGATGGCGCGCAATGGTGGTGGTGTGTGCTGGCGAGCATCTGTGTGTGCGCATGTATGTGTATGTGTGTGTGGGTGTGTGTATGCATTGCCCTTGGGCGTTTCCATGCATTTGTGAAGTGAATCCCTGTGCATAGCATGCTCAAGGGTTGCGAACAACGCTCTGCGTCAAGTGTCTCCGACCAAGATGGCTAGAGTATGGCAACACCTGCCCCAATTGGTAGTTGCCTCAAATGGTAGTGGTAGCCGCCGGACGAGGAGTGCGTCAAAGTAAGTACGTAGCATTACCAAGGTTTGGCAGGCGATCATTGCAAGCCAAGCTCGGATGCCAGATGCGGCAGAAGGTTGGAAGGCTTCTAGAAGGGAGGGAGGCTGAAGGAATTCGGGCTGGTGGTGGCTGGATCGTGCAGGAGGGAGGGGCAAAAAGCAACAAGCAGTTCTGACCAGCAGGCTGCAGATGACAGTTTTGCGCAAGTTGCCACCAGGCTGGAGCTGGAAAGAGATTGCCAGCTCTAGAGCAGAGCTAACGTCAGACAGACGCCACGGCTGCAGCAAGAAAGAGGGTCGGCCGGAAGCCCAGGCTCAAGCTGGAAAGTGGCTCTGTGATCAAGGACCGCATTCTGGAAAAGGCTGGAAGAGAGGGCTTTCTCCGGGACGCTACACTAGCTCGACTCGAGCTAGACAGTGGTTGCTCTGGGGCAGGGATGGCAGCCGCGGAAGGCTCTTGGTTCGCGCCGGACCCGGCGATCTCTGTGCTCGATGACGGTTATCTCGTCGTGCCCTGCACCTGCAGACGACAGGAGCGACGGAGGATATGCCGTAGTGCTGCAGCGCGGACGGCACGTCGTGCGGAGATATCCAATGTAGGGTCGTGAGTGCGTGGCATTTGTGGTGCTGCTATCCCGCGCCGTTGGCTGCGGCTCTATCCTGTCCTATCCTGCCCTGTCCTGTCTTGTCATTGTGGTCATGTCATGGCACGGCTGCTGCTCCAAAGTCGCCCTCACATCACATCACGGCAATGAGGAGACTCGAGCTAAGTTGGTTGGCTAGGACGGGGAGTCTCGGGTGCCGTGTGTGCTACGGCGCGCCAAGGGGGTGTCAATTGATCGCCGCAAGGATGTCCCTCGCCCAACCTCAGCCCGTCCAATGGCGCCAAATGCGCCTGCGAATGACAATATGGAGTAAACCCGATGTTGACGCTGGGTCGTTGGGTCGCCGGTTGGCTGACAGGTACCAAGGTTGTTGCTGTTGTTTTCCTTGTTGTCGTTGTTGGTGTTGTTGATGTTGTTGTCGTTGTCGTCCTCGTCCTCCTGGTCCCTGTCCCTGTCCTTGTCCTTTTGATGGCTGTGGCCGTGCCCAACTGACCTCACCGCCCAGGCGCGACTGAGATGCGCGATGCAACTCGACTGCAGAACAGGCGTCGGAATTGAGCAAGATGTGCAGGGCAGATCACACAAGTGGGTGGCCTATGTATGCATGCAGCCTCCCACGGGATCAAGAGAGTAATTAATCCTCGACTGCATATCAAGGCATGTCAAGCCATGTCAAGCCATGTCAAGCCACTCACTCCATCGCTGGATTGAGGCAAGTGCCAGTTTTGCCGGGTGGGCCCTTCCATGTCCCGCGGGACGAGACGAGCGCTCCAAGCCAAGGCTGGCTACCTTTGCTCCCTCGCTTGGTCGCGCCTTCCAAGGTTAAGGTTGCCTCGATTCTAGTTGCTGGCTAAAGTACTTTGGCTGGATATGATCGTACTGGGCTTAACCGCGTCTCTTGCTCCTCCTTCAACCACCGCAAGATTTGCGGCTGGCGTACCCGGGTTCTCTGTCCACGTCCAGCTCCTCGTCCTCGACCGCACCCCTGTTCATCACCTCTGCCTGCTACACGCACTTGCGCGAAACCCAAACCTCAAGCCCGAGACCTACCCACACAAGACCACACGAGACCACACGAGACTACGCAAGACTACACAAACCCACACAGGTCGACACAGAAGCACTGTGCTTTCCGACCATACCTACTCTGTACAGGCGCTGCTGTCACGACGGCACAAATCACAGCCAACGCCCAGTGGCGTCCTTTCAAGCCACTCAGCTCACAGCTTCAATCCTGCATGGAACCTTTGCAGTTAACCTGGATGCAGGATCCCAGCTAGCCTCGACACCGACTTCGATTGTCGAGGGCTTGACGTGCTGCCAGCATCGTTTTCCGTCGGAAGCCCCGCCCGACTCCCGCCCAATCTCGTGTCCTGCCTTCGGGAGCATGCCGATGCGACGGCCGCGCCCTGAAGCATTCGTCGTCACTTCATTATGGTGCCCGCTCAATAGAGTTCGCAACAGAGCAACAGCGTCTCACCTCTGCAGGTAGGGTCCTGCACTGCTCTGTGATGCGACCAGCTTGCTTGCTGCTGTTCATCGCACCCTTCAGGACGTCATTCTCAGACCACCACACTTTCACAACGGACATTTATCCGGGCCACCGAACGTTATTCTCCCCATCATCCCCGTTGGCTTGGTCCAACTCGCAATCAAACACAATGCTACTTCCCGCAACACGCCCTACGCACAGCCGATATAGACAAAAACGACAACAAAAGTTCACCCCTCATGTCCGAAAAGTAAGGCAATGCAGCACAGCATCAGCAGTACTGTAGACCGAAAGCACAGGCTGCCATGTCGCGCAGCGACTATTGTTGTCACGACACCATCCTGATTAATTATTCCATCGACCGTGCCAGACGCCAGTAGTAGGGGTCCGCTTTTCAGAGACAGCCTCGCGCAGCATAGGACTGCGCGCCCGCCAATGACCAACACAGTCCAGCTTTAGTGCCGGAGAATCCTTACTACCATGGCAATCCTAGTTGGTAATTGCCGTTAGCAAAAACATCGTCTTCTTTGCCACGAGTCTCTGACGGGCAGCTGCTATGAGCGCATCGAGATGTCCCATGGTGATCTGCATGGATTGCCGAGAATCGCGCATTGCAACAGAGTATCGGTACGCGAGTGCTTGCAGCAACAGGGATGCCGGTCTGGCTCGGCTGCGTGCCCGCCACTTGTCCTGGTGGCACATCACAGCAGCATGCAGAAATCCTCGTCTTGGTGGCTTTGCTGCTTTAGGCATGCGTTTCGCGCTTGGAGAGTCATGGAATTCTGGTTGGGTGGACCATGCATCTGCGTATGGAGGACCAACTATTGGAGCCTCGAAAAGCGGGAAAATGTTTGGTGCTTGATGGCGAATGCAATTGCATCCAGCAAGCTCGTCAGCAGATTCGCCACGGATCCTTTGTGACACCTTCTGGAAGGCTTCTCGAAGCAATTTAAGGTTTGAATCTGCATGGATGCCACGCGCTGCGAGCAAGCTCATGCCGAAGAGGGGGTGGATCTTGACTCCCTGCATCTCCAACCCCGAGACGGGGCTGATTGCACACTTCGTGGCTTGGCCTTCTGCAGGACATGGGGTGCTCATGCTTGGCTCATGCTTGTTGATCGGCACTGGGAGAAACCCGCTTGCTCTGGCACGTTTTTCTGCGCCAACCATCCGACCGCACCTGGGTACTGTACGAGACTAACTGTTGTCGGCTTGCCGAACGAGACATGGAGGGTAGCGAATGGGGTGGCGGTACAGAGTCTCGAGGCCAGGAATCCCTCCCAAGGCCCCGAACAGGTCGAGGCACGGCCCGGGGTTGAGAAGGCAGCCCCTGGTTTTCCGATGGGCCTGTAGCCGCTGAGCCTTGGGACAGGCCCCGGTCCCTCGGTAGTTTGCCCCACTCATGATGCCTGTCCATGGGGTGCCAAGACCGTCCGCCTACGAATACTCTACACCAAGCTGCATCGCACAATGCCGACTTTTCCGTCCAGCGCCCACCATGGACGCCGATCTGCGCTGCTCATGCTGCTCATGTTGCTGATGTTGCTCATGCCGCCGTCGCGCTTCTAGTTTCGACAACTATGAACCCGACACCGCTGCCAGAAAGAAAAAATGAAAAAAAAAGATCCCGCGTCATGTGGTCCCACGTATGGCTACACACCATGACAAGTCAGCCACGTGCAGATAACGGTGCATTAATGTGCTGCCTTTGTCGGCACGCTATCGCCTCTCCTAGCACAAGATCCGGCACCGCTATTACAGCCACAGAAGGGAGAGTGCCACGTGTCGGCAGAGCGTAGTGCAGGTTGCTTAGTGCTGACTGCTCTGCGTGGCGTGGCGCGAGACGAACCCACAACACACCAACAGAACGAGCCTGGCTGGTCTGTCCGCGACCTTTATGGAGATCCTGCCTTCTATGCCTCTTTTGCGAGTCTATATGGCTTGACCAGGTACAGATGAAAACGGAGCACGTCAGCTCTCCAGATCGCTCAAGCACTACTAGCGTTGCAGACAGACTTCTATTGATATCCCGATCGATGTTGCTCGAGGCCAACGTACAGCAGCAACATGCCATCTGTCAACGGCGAACTAGAGCAGGCGAGGAACTGTTGGTCCGAGACCTGCAACTTTGCTAGATCTGAAGTCGCTGCGCGGACACAACTCTCCTAACATTGGACACTGACCGAGCTCAGGCGAAGGCATCCGATGCGATTTCGAGGATCGCACAGTATTACCACTGGCTTCGCAGTGGACACTGGATAGAGCAATGTTGTTTACAGTGACCTAATGATGACCCGCCATCGTCTTGAATCGACTGAGTGTTGCTTTTCAACAAGTACTGATGAGAATTTCCCCGCCTCGGCACATTGACCCGAGAAAGGCGGAAGAACGCTTCTGGGCTGCCTGGTCCTCTGTTTCTATCTCTTCATGGGCCATACGCAATGGCTGAGTGTCACAACGACCAAAGGTGTGTGTGGCCAGTGCTGCATACCCTTTCGGGACGCCATTCTGGACCGGCATCTTCAACTGTGTGGTCTCGCCTCAAAGACCAACTGTACTTGCTGCCCGTGCCTGCTCTGCTTGACTCAGAATCGCCTTGGCCGCCAGCCACAATCGAGATAACGCATCAGGACACCCTGACTGTAGCATCTTCACTACATGCCTGATCTAAACTCATTCTCTTACGCCAATCCTTCTGGCCCATCGTTTGCGATGATTCAGCCTGGAAAAGTAGTGTGCCGTCGGGACATATCTCTCTGTCTCCTTACCGACGCCGCACGACTGTCTCGGGATCATGCACATTGGAAACCCTATCGTTCGGGATCGCATCGCAGCATAAAAGTGATACAATGTGTAGTTATGCACTCGCAGCGGGAGCGATGCAGCATCGTTCATGCCTGTCAACAAGCATGCCTGACGGGTATCATGGTAATGCTGCACGACACCAGTCTCGACCGGGCTGTCCGAGCCATTCGCAGCAAAGCGCCATCGTAGTCGTTATCTCTTAAGGTTCGCGAGACGGGATCATGAAATTCCTTGTTTAATTCCAGCAATCAGCATTCTCGTATTCCGCTGCTGAGGTGCTTGTACGTACTAGGCCACAGCCTCGTTCGTCTGCTTGGACCCTCGTTTCCATTCCGCCCCGGTACTTAGTCCAACGGGTCGAGCTGGGTGTGTTTCGTCGCTGCGCGCACAGTCATTTTCCATTCTTCTTGATTCTTGGTGCCAAGTCAGCCATCTGAAAATGGCATCACGACGGAGAGCACTCCTATTGGATCCTCGCCTTATTATCCTTAACCTCGTTGTCACGGTGTCCACCCACGGGCCTCGACGCGGACCAGACGCAGACGCAGACGCAGACGCAGAGGAGGACCGAGCAAAGCGGAGTGGTAGGACAACGCCCCATGTCTCCATCACTTCAGGGTCCGCCGCTGCTGCCGCCGCCATTGTGTGAAAGACCCAGGATCTTGGTCGTCCCGCGTGATGCTGGCACGGCTCAGGAGCGGGTCCATTGCTTTCGAACACACGCGTCCTCACTATGTTATTATGTCATGCTTGTCCATTCGCCGTCACCGTTCGTCGGTTCCCACTGGAGCCGTCCCGTCTTCATCTCACCAATTACATTGCTAGTGTGCTCCTTTGTATGCACGTCGTACGGGAAAAATAAGCTACGTACTAAGCTAGGTCACTGGGCAGGACGCAAGGGGCGCATTGCTTCCGGGGAGAATTTACACCGATCCTCCCGTGATGATTTCCGGCATCTCTCCTCCGGTTGCCTCATCCTCGCTCAGCGCCGTTATCGTTCTCACTCTTTAGGGGTCCACAGGCCCTCCTCACTGCACCCAGTTGTAATGATCGAACCCTGTCAGCAAACAGGAAGGGGTCCGGGTTTAAGTTAGACTTTGTGTGCCGTAGCTAATGTTTCAGGGTCAGTATGTCCGCTCGTACGAGCTGTATGCGATCATCCCGGGCGGGTTGCGCGGGTAAGGTAACAACACGTCGAATTCGGGAAGTATAAATTTGATTGCCTTTGTTTTCTGCGGCCCGGTCGGCATATTAGGAAGGGAAGGGTCCATCGTAAGCCGGGGTGCCCGGGGGGAGGGAAGGGGAGTGATTGCAAAAGTACGAGCAAGGTTTGACTGAGCCTTGTCCTACCCACACGCAGCCTTAGCGAGGTTGCGTAACAGGCAAGTAGTTACTCTGCATCAATCGTGGGGGACATGTCCATGTTTAGGTAATGAGGCACCGCATCGACCAACCCAGCATGTGGTCAAAGGTCTATTAGGGGAATTTGGGGAGTGGGGGGCATGAGGTACGGAGGTAACAAAGAACCCCGTCCAACTTGTGACCAGTGTTTGCTTGGCGGTTTCGTGACGCGAAACGTCCCCCCCGTTCTGCTGATATGGTCCTGGCTGCTGGAGAGGATATACCAAGTATGTAGTCTGCCCAGCCTGTGTGCCCTGTTGTTTCTTGCGTGGTCCCCCCTTGCCCTTGTCTCGCATCAAAATGAGAACTCAACTCCCATCAATAATGGTACATGAACTTGACCCATGGACTCCCGCGACGTCCGGTTTGGGCGATTTTCCACTTGCAGCCGACATCCCTGTCCATGTCTCTGCAGTATATACCTAATCAACGGTGGGGCGGGGGGGACACTCGACCCAGTTGTCATTCATGAGCTACCTGTCGAGGGTGGTATGGGGGGAAAGAAAAAGTTCGCGCACTACCCTATATCTTTGTGTGCAGACATGGCACGGAAGCGCGCAGGTTTCTTTGATTATCATCATCTTCAGGCCGCCCTCGTCCTCCGCCTGGCACCAAACCCTGTCAGTGCCTGGGCCCTGGTTCGTTCGTTACTAAGGACAAGGCAGGGGGAGTTTGGTAGGGGAAAAAAACCAGGATACAGAAACGTCCAAGGGTTAGGTATTTTTCCAACATAGTCGGTGGTAATTTAGGTCCACGCCAACCTGTCGCTCACCTAATCTGGGGGTGGAGGGAAGAAGGAAGGAAGGATGGATGGAGGGCCAGGCAACAGCCATTCCAACCTATCTCTTGCGTTTCAAGCTGCAAGGAGGCGGACATGGGGCCAGGTAGCCGAGGTCCAGGGGGGCGAGCAGGGACAACTAGCCGGCCGTGTGCGTGTGCGTGGGCGTGCTTGTGGGCAGCAGCAAAGAACAAGGACGCGGTATGCAAGACGATCGACGTGTGTTGAAGCTTCGTAGACAAGGTAGCAGCACCGTTGCGGCACGGTTTCAGCCGCTCCGCCCAACCTCACTCACTCACTCGCCATCCTTTCCCTCTTCGAGAAATCTTTGTGTGCCGTGCCTCGGTCCGACACTAGAGCAAAGTCTCTCCCGTCCCCCCCACCTAGTCCTAGTCCATTCCTCCCCCCCTTTGTGGATGGGGCTCTCGGTTTGTATGTACGTAAGCGGAGCATCTTAAGAGGAACATGGATGACGGCACATGTTGCTATAATCCATGATATCTCTGCATAGAGGCTGGAGATGACAGCGGGAGAATATCCTCAGACATGCCAAGAAAGTTCCTGTTCTTAGATATTACTATGATCGCTGGGCTTGGCAGTGAGGCGCGTAGGTCGACTAGGGGCTGAGCACGAAATGCTATGGGAGGTCTCACTACCTCGTTTGCCATATCCAGACATAATATTCGAGTCCCCAATCTCGGCGGCTGGGGGCAAACTACCTCTCTCCATGGGGTGCACAGTTCGGATAGGTAGTATAACGGGCAGTAGATGATTGGACAGTAAACACCAACGGACCTTTGGCCGTCCCTCGGATCCTCACGATTTAGTGCTGACCTGCCCTGTTGTGCCAACACGCGACTAGGCTGTGGTCCAAGAACTAGACTTTGCGGCTTTATTGATCCTACGACGTATCACGCCATACAAGGATCTGGCTGGTGAAATAGCCGACGGAGGAGCTCAGCCTCTTATGCCCTGAAGCGGTGACCCCGGTGTGAACGTCAGGGGTGAAGACGATCGAGATAGCTACCCATCCAGTTGGCGATCACAGCAAGAATATGAGGATCCACTTGCGTCCAGTATCGTGTGAAAGCAGAGCGAACTTATCGGTCGAGTCGTTCTTCGCGATCATGCAATTGACGTCACATTATTCGGCGCATGGTTGATTCCACCCCATTCGAGGGCATCGTACGATATCGCATGACGATATGTCTATTTTGCCCGTTCGAGACAGACTCGACTCAGAGCATGACCTACAGGGTCAACTTACAGATTTAGAGCTCTACCGCGGTCTCGAACACCATCGCCATGACCAGGGTGGTACCTCCACTCCGGACGTAGCTCCGTCGCACATATGATTGCCAAGCACTGGCGAGTGACGTCAACAAAACACATCCGACCACGCGCATTTCCAGTGGGAATACTGTCTCGACACGTCTGATAGCAAAGTTCCTTATCAGGCTAGGCGGAATTGTGTCAGCTTATTACCAGTCAGCGACTCACGGTTGTGCCAGCCGGGTCGCTTCACTCACAATTTCAAATCTAGCAGACACATCGCGGTCAGGCTATCGTCATCAGATCGAGCCGCGTTGGCAATCCTGCTTGCCGTGGCACACCGATCGACCAACCTCTTGATCAAGAAAAATTCGGGGGGGACACACGATCGCTAGCTCGGCCCTACGCTTCCCCACAAAGTCGTTGAGGCTCACGATCATGACTCGTTTGACAGCGCTTATTCCCCACCAGGCTGAAGAACTGTCGGGTCCTATGGCGTCATTGTGATAGGCACGGGTGAAATCGTGCTGCAGCCTTGTTGGAGTACTTGCGCAGGTAAAGCTGTGTTGATATATAGCCGTCATGGATAGGATTGGGCGAAGCCGCCATGATGCGTATCGTGCCCTGGTAAGGCTTGTATATGCACGTCGGAAAGAGTTCCGAATGGTGGCACGGCCCAGCAGCAATAGCAGAACAGCGGCGGAGCTCTGTCTACGTGTTCGATTGATATGTCCTGTCATAGTAGGACGCGTATCTTGCAGTTGACCGCTTTTCTTGTCCGCGGTTGAATTCGATGCTGGCAACGAATGTGTGTCAAGGTGCTCGGAACGTTCTGCTGTCAGACGCCGCTGTGGGACAGGCCCCAGTCGTAACGTGTTGAAAGAGCCTAAGGACAATCCGTTTGGCCGAGCCTACACAATGAGACGCGCCGGGCGCACTGGCTAGGATCTGCCATTGTCCCGGCGAGTAGAATATACCCGAATAGACAGGCAGGGTGCTTGTGAGAGTAGTCGATATGCAACGGAGTAGAGCCTTTAACTTGGTCAGGTCATCATTATCAAATTCCATGGGAAAACATGCAGACGTGTGAACCTGTGACTCCAACCGTCAATCTCGAGAAACATCCAACGCTATTGAAGCTCTTCCTTGCCAATGTATTCTGTTATACGCGCTCTCCGTGGCATATTATATAGCAATGCTGAGAGATGAGAGACTTTTGTGTGTTTGTGTGTGGGCGCGTGCTCCCAGAACCGGACCGGCCAACGGCGTCTGCAAGTATTTGGGGGTCCTCTGAATGGCTGGAGTGCCTGGAGAGTTACACAACTTCTGTAGCCAGTCCTAGCTATTGTGATTCCTGCTGTCGCGTGTCTATTTGCCTTTCGAGTGGTCTTGTCGTCGCCTTGGGCTGTGCGGAGTAAAGCTACAGCAAGGCAATCCTATCAGAATCTTCTATAGGTCTAGCAAACCGATTCTCCTTCGTCTTGTGACCTGATGAAGAAGACATGTACCACCGGGATAGAGAGGGTACAATTGTATCAGAAATTGTGGTTCTTTAGATGCATGAACGGATGAAGTCGTCAGAGTTGAGGTTTGTATCCTGATGTATTTCACTCTCTCCATATGGAATGAATGGCGTTATGGTTAAACAGCTACCACACGTCAGTATACATCTTCATTCACTAATCTCGCATCGTAGCAACTTGTAGGTGATATGACTGTCGCGTCTCATTGTATCCTCTCTGCTCACCTGATTGGACTCTACTGCGATAGAGGAAACAGTCATTATCGCCTATTTTCCTTGAGCACGCGAGCTCCCGGGAATACGAGATGAGGTCAGGAACGAAACTGGGCTATGCAAGAATTCTGACATCCTGAATGACCCTTCGTGCTGCCTTGATAGTTATGGCAGGCCTGCCTATTTGGTACTTTGTGGCACTGGTGTGTCAGACTGAAGTGACGGCAACTGGATCATGCGATAGATACAGGTCGAGGGCAGTTCATGATCTCTTGAAGTTTCATATCAACACGTTCTCGACACCCAGACAAAGCGTTTCGCTTGGTTGTGGCCATGCGTGATGGAGAACTAAGCATGATGGACAGCGTTTAGGGTTCTGTGTGCGCATGTGACGAAGAAGAGGGTAGTGTCCTCTTGATACAGAATCACCATCAAGTTTGGAGAAATAGCTGGTATCCGTACAGGGCTTTCGGAAACGTGGATTCGAAATACCGCTCGTACACACCGCTAGATGAGCCGGGAAGGGGAGATGAACATTACTTTTCTGGTGGCTCGCGGGTCGCTGAGGAGGGTCGTGGCGAGAGCTGGAGGTTGTCCACCAACGATAGGAACCATTGATAACGATGTGAATTGGACGATGGATATCGCACTTATGCGAGCGCAGCTGTGCGAATGATGTCAACATCGGGTGGTGGAAGTGTGCCGCGAGGTACTACAGGTGAATCATGGCCCATTGTGTTGCTCCGTCGGTGGAAGCAAGCAGAAGCAAGCGGAAGCGAGAGCAACGTAGCGCAACGTTGCGTCGAGGGAAGGTGCGTTTGACGAGCCAACACGTTGGAGGTGCAGGGACAGGCAGCCCTGATCGTTCTGTGCGACTGTCAGAATGAATTCGTGGTCGTCTCCCAATCGACCATGACCACATCCAGGTGTCATCTTCACAGTCGTCACAGCCCCAATGATGCTTTGTATCTCCCTGCCAACCCTCAGCCTCCCCCAGCTAGAGCGCACACCCTTTCGAGACACGGCTCTCTTGCACGCCGGCGACCAACGAAGCCATCAATGTATTCCAGACACCGATACTGCGACGCACACGCCCGTTGTTGATGGCACGAGCAAGCTTCTACGGGTGTTCCACCCCACACCCCCGATCTCGAGAGACCCGCCCAATGCAACCGGCCCAGCCGGAATACGGTCCGCGTTGCTGGCCCCTGAGATTGCCCTCGGCGCCGTCCGGCCGGCACCGCCAGCTTGGGAAGCCACAGATAACCCCTTATGAGGTGTGAGGTGTCAGCAAACGCAACCGAGTGCTTGTCCTCTTCCAAAGCGCCCTCGGCTGGTGTGAGCTTCGATGTCAGTGCTGACTAACTATTGGCGGGCAGTGTGTGCAGCATCTCGCTTGGACGCCAGGCAAACACGGTCAAGATTTGACGGACGCAAGTAATCTGACGGCGCCAGCACGAGGGCCTTGCCTTGCCTGGCCCATCAGACACATGCGACGGAGCGGACGGAATGGGCGATGAAACCGGGCTGCCAGCAACCCCCGGCCCATGAGTCACCTCCCAATATCGAGATTGGATGACACCCCTTCGAGGCTTTGGCCTGCTATTTGGTCCTCTGGATTGCATTCTGCGCTTTTTATGGAAAGAGCCAAACTCAGCTCAGTGCTTGGTCTAGACAGCCACAACAACGGTTTCGAGCCAGAACACAAGGAGAGCCTCGATTGCTGCACTGTCTTGCGTAGCAAGCCAAAGTCTGAGATTAGGCTCACGGGTCCATTCTGAAGCCACCGATCGCTGGTCGATTTCCCTGAGACGAAAGCCGACGCTCGGACACCTTGGAGGTCCATGGTGAAGCCCAAACAAGGCACGACACCCGGGCCGGGCTCCATGAATACATAGCAATGACTGGCCACTAAGAAAACCTACGCATTTCCGGAACGCCCTCAGGCTTGTTTAGCATGCTAGCTTGCTGTGACCAGGTAGGGGCAGGTGTTTTGCCTGCCTTGATTCGGTTCCCAACATCGGAGGCTAATAATACTGGCTTCGCCAAAAACGCAAGGCATGATATTAGATTACGCCTCGGACTTGGACTCTGACACGCAGCACAGGATAAGCAAGGCCGCGATGGCCTATGCACGCCCTCGTCCGGCATTTCCGGGCCCTGACCAGCCTATGGGAATCTGGCGATCCCGTTGCGGCAGCGTGTGGGAGGTGCCTTTGCGGTGCACAAAGCATCAGCCGCCCAGGACGTCAATATCAATATCCAGCAGCCAGAGTGTGCCTAATGAGACACCAGCCAGGTGGTTGCCCCCTGTGGCCGCCTCCCTTTGATTGTGCGTCGCGTCTCCTGGCCGCAAGGGGATTAATGCCGGTCGCTACTCCAGGTTTCCCCGGATTGTCCCATGTGCCCCGGTGCAGTAGCTATGCCGAACTGCTAGCAGGCCGGCCCAGCAGCAACAACCAATTCCCGCCGGTTCGACACGTCAACAACCACACAAGCCAGCGGCACTGTCCAATATTAAATAGCACGCCGGCAGCTCTCTCTGCTCTGCAGGCCCTCCCTCGCTCTCAGGCAAGCAGCTGCGCACTCTCGATCCTCTTGCGCGGACCAAATCACGACACGTAAGTCTCCCCTCCTGCCTCGGCCAGATTTGATGCTGTCCACCACCAAGGCTTCCACCCCCCAACGCAACGTGGCCAGCATATCGGCCTGTGTACCCCCACGGCAGCCCGCCCCGGATGCTCGTGTATGTGCCTCTTGGGATTGAGGAGTGTGTCTGTCTCCTGAGTCGGTCGAATGACACAAACGCTTCGGGCCCAGCGGCCCCGGGTTGGTGCCAATTGTCTCTGGCCGCCTCTGGGCCTTGGATTGCAAGCTCGCAAGGCGCGCTGTTGGGCTTCTGCCCTTCCCGCGTTGGGGCCTAGTGCTGCACGCAAGCAGCAGCCTGCCATAGCACACGCCCACTCCACGGACGAGACACAGAAAGCCACTTACACGCATGGTGCCACTCCTTGCGCGCATCATCCGTATATACATGCCAGCACCTCCCCAGATCCTCCGTGCTAACCTGAGTCCAAGAGCAGGCCCTTCATACACACATCTCCTGTTCATACTTTGCGGCTTGAAATCTTCCCTTCCTCGCCACCCACAATACCGCATCTATAGCGATTTTGCTTGTTCCTCGCCTGTAAAACTCGACCAACCACCACTGTAAGCACCGCTGTATTCTCGTATGCAACGAGTCGCCAACTGCTAACACATTTGTTTCCTCACGTCCCAGACGTCGAGCCTCCTGCCCGATAATCCACCATGCCCGGCCAGATCATTGCCCCTATCCCCATCTCGCCGATGCGCATAGTGCGCCTCGGCCAGCCCACAATGGATCTCGGCAGTCTCGACTTCAGCCTCTCCACAGCTCCAGTGCGGAATATCCAGGAGCAAGACTGGCACGTCCCGGCGCCTCCGCCTCCCACTCCCATCGGCTTCAGACCCGACCATCTCGAGCGGTCACTACCGGTACTCCAATAGGTTGGCGCTCGAGTCGACCGAAAACCAGAACTTTGTCCTGGCCTGTACAATTTAACCGGCGGAATGGCGATTCTGCCTACTTTTGCCGGAAACCTTCGCCACAATCTATCGTTCACACATATCATTCAGCTTGGATGCTTTGGCACTAGTCCTTCGGGCTGGCCCTTGGAACTTGGAGTTTAGGAAAGCCTGCCATTGTTTCCTTTGTTACCGCACCACGTTGAATTCCTGTTGCTTTCATGTCGCCTATTGCTTCAATATTCCTTCATTATTAGGACAGGGAAAATTCGCTATAGATCTGTAGATACGGGACATAGGGATTAGCTCACGCAGGAAGCCCAGAGCAAAATCTAATCCCACCTTATTTTATTACTCCGTCCAGTAAAGTACACACGTTTTGCCCGGGAAGGAATACACGACACGTAACCTACCATCTGCTGATCCGAGACATGTCAATTCTCGGTCATACTGTTGATGCTCCTGTCGTGCATGTATATGCCTACTTGTGTCGATGCCAGTGATTAGAGACGTTTGTGTTGTAACGCCTTCATCTTTGAGCTTGAGCCAGCCAACCAGCTACTCGATCCTCCCTGGAAGCACGGGATCCACTAACACCCGAATCAGCCATACACCCGCTGGGTGTAGGTGAATCTGCCACCTTTCCCCCGCAGTGCTTTGGTTCTGACAAACACATACCGGAATGACAGTATTGCGGTCAACACAGCGCAGCCAAACGAGTCCCCTCCTCCGTTTTAGCAATGGAACAGGGAGGTCACAACTCGCCAAAATGAACACCAACATCTTCTTGTTTTTTCTCTCTCTCTCTCTCTCCCTCCCTCTTTTTTCATCCTTTGGGACGACCCAAGAATCAGGCACTTTTTTAAAACTTTCACCACCCCTCCTCATAACCTCTGTGTCTTCCTGACGGTCTTGAGAATATGGCATGGACAGGTCAAAGTGTGTTTTGAAGAAAAAAAAAAGGTTCAAACATGCAACAAACAAGAAAGTCGCCCAGCCACTACCAGAGGAGGCGCACACTAGATATACTCTGAGACATGCCATGCATGCCACTGTGTAAGCATTTGTGAGCCTGAAGCATAGACCTTCTTTCTTGAAGTAGCTCGTCACTTTGAGTGGGGGGAAAGGATCCTTTGAGTGGTTGGAAGATGTAATACTGTATATCACAAGGGACGTTGATTGCTTTGCTTGTCCTGATAGATACCTCATATATTTCCCCCAGATTCGAATTGAGAGGCTCAATGGTTTGTTCCCCCTTCCCGCCTTCGGTCTATTCGACCAAGAAAATAAGACGACTACCGGAGCTGTCTGTCTGGCGGTGAAGGAGGGGTGTGTATAATCTAGTCCCCCATTCTAAATCGTTGTCTTAAGAGAAAGATCCCCGAGTATGCAGCGGGCTGGAATATTTGGTGGCGCTTCGTTGGGGGTGCTGCGTTCGGGGGGGGGGGGGGGGATTTGGTGGGTCAAGTTGAGTTGAGAGACAATGTGTTCACCCAATAATTAAGCTCTGGTGGCGACAAGTCAGAAAAGACATGCCTTGAAAGTTTGTGTGTGTCGTGCTTGTCTCTCTCTCTCTACAACGAGGCTTTTGAGAGTTCATAGAAACCTTGAGACTCCTCCGAGTGTGAGCAAGCCTAGCTTGCTTTGCCTCCCTCGCATGCTTTGTCAGTGGGGGCAAGCGAGATGGTACTTCTGACTGAGCACGATGTTTGCATCTGCTACAACCACATATCTACGCCAGATGTGATAACTACCTTCTTCTTGGGTAGCTCATGTCATGCAAATCTGTGGCAGCGGCAGCCGACCTGGTAACCTCGAGATCTAAAAAAGTCCCAGGGCCAAGCAAGTGCACGATCGACCGACTAGCTGGATGCATCAATGAAGTAATCTAACAAGGATCTAAATTGATTTGGCATCTCGAGGGAAATAGCCAAGGTGGACCGAGAGCCTGGTTTGGCATGGCAACGGCACATAGCGTGCGCAAGTGGCTCGCACAGACGGAGGAGGAGGGGCCTTTGTTGAAAGCGGCGATGCACAAGCAATTGCTCGTTCCTTTATGTCTCCGCAGCAATTGATGCACAGATACTTCGCGCATCGTGCCACCTAGCGTCTCAGCGATTATTCGACCCGTGCTCACTCACTGGGGACGATTGCCGATAGGTGCATCCTGCATCGCAGCGTGTTGCAGCTTGTCACGCGCGCGCAATTGTGCGTCGACAGCGTTGTTGTGCGTTTCGTGATGCACAGGCAGGACAGAAATGACAGGAGCAAAAGAGATGCGGCCAGGCTCAATGCACGCATGATGCGCGGCTGGTCCCGCGGGGATCGCGCCGCGCGAAAAAGGTAACGTACCCGCGTCCCGTTTGGGCGGACCGGCGTACTTTACGCGGCTGCGACGCGCTAGCGGCCTCCCACAAACGCGTCTCAGCGACACCCCCTGCACGACTCCCGCCGCGTTTCCTGCTTCCTGCCCCTGTCAAAGTGCAATCACAGCTGCCCCCGCCCAGGCTGCCATAAGTCTGTGCTTTTGTGCCGAGACCAATGTTCCTCCTGCCCTCTCTATCCTTCACGACGACGACCAAGCAATCTCGTCTCGACAATCCATCATCCGTCAGACTGCGCCAACATTGCATTCCTGCCAACAGCCACCGCGCCTTCCGAGTCTCGTAGATCACTACCACCTGTCTCGCCTGCTCCTTCCGACTCTCTGCCGTCGTACCTTCCACACTGACGAGGCACATCACGTCCCGTTGCCCCGACGTCGCCATGCCGGCCGCTACCAAGATGCAGCGACGGAAGGCTCAGCCATCGTCCAGACTATCTGGAAAGAACACGACACAAATACAGCAAGATGGTTCGATGAACATTGGAAGCTTCGCCCGCGTCTCCAAAGCCGTCAGCGTGCCTGCCAAGGACCTCGACACCAAGTCCACGCCAACAGCAGCCACGACCGTCGAGGTCAAGTTGCCGGCGTCAACAACCCCATCATCAAGAAAGCGCAAGACCGCTGCAGCTGCCGACGATGAGGCAACTCCAACGCAAGAGCGTGCCTCCAAGCGCATCTCATCAGTATCAAAGCCTGCCGCCCCTGCTCCCGCAGCCCGACGTGCCATCCGCAGCACCCGTGCCGTCTCAGCCACCATCAACACATCATCATCAGTCGCGCCGACGCAAAAGTCCTCGCCGCCCAAACCCGCAGCACCACAACGCAAGCGAGGCAGGAGCCCCAGCCCAACATCAGACTCTGACGGCGAGAAATCCGCAATCGATACTGGCGCCCTCTTCAAGAGACTCCGCCTCGAGGCGTCGCCCGGTCCCGCCACACCACCACTCACCCCTGACGCCTCGAGCATCTCGGACAGTGAAAGCACGCCAGGCGTCCTCCCCGACGAGGCCCTTAGTCTCATTGACCTGCACATCGCCCTCCTGAAGACTCTGACACTGCACTACGCACACAATGGCCCCAATACGCCTGCGGACCTGCAGAGGCTGTTGCCAGACGTCGCCCACGCGTGGCGCCGCAGGAAGGTGACCAGGGCCGAGGTGCAAACATGTATCGGTGTTCTGGCTGCTTCCGAGGCGAGACAACCTTTTGTCCTTATTGATTACGGCCACAACAAGATCTGCATCGAACTCCACCAAGCCTATGGCAGCGCGGTATTCAACGAGCGAGAGCTCAACGCCCGTTTCTACGAGAACGTCTTCGCGCTCTGGCGCAAGTTCTGCAGCGCGCAAGAAAGCTTTAGTGGCAAGGCTTTCCTTGAGAGCCTCCCCAAAGCTAGTATCACAGTCTCCGAATCCTTCACCAAGGCCGCCCCAATCTTCGCCAAGGGCCAGCAGCGCCTCGAAGACCTCAAGCAGGGCATTGCGGCCAAGAAGCTCGAGAAAGAAACCCAACAGCAAGCAGCCGATACGCCTATGGCCAACACCGACGGCACAAAAATGTCCCTGCTCGACCGCATTCGCCAAAAGGCTTTGCAGAAGGCACAAGCTCCCGCGGGTCTGACACCAGCACAGCTCGAGCGCCGCGCCGCTCTTCAGCGTGCCTCGGAAGTCGCTGCTCTGCTAGCCATGCTTAGCCGTGCTACGACTAACGGTGGTGGTGGTCGCATGCCGTTCACCATGACTGCTATGCTAGAGAAGCTCAAGGACACTTTCCGCATGGGCATCTCGCGCGAGGAGGGTGCTGCTTGTGTCAGACTGCTGGGCAAGGAAATTGCACCTGAATGGATTCGGGTCGTCGTTGTTGCTGGCCGTGAGAACGTGGTCATTGACACGAACCGCACGTTGGGCAAGGCTGATATCGAGAGGAGGGTGCAGCAGCTCCTGTAGATCAGGACATGTAATGAGGATGTGTAGGCCTGGTTCATTGGGAAGGCGTTGTGGGTAGTTGTTTCTGTAAAGCACCAAGCATGGCGTAGCATTTTGTTTTCTTTTTTCACTCACGGGACTGAGTTTCTTTTGAAAGAGATACCACTAGTTTTGGCGAATCGACTGTCTTTCACAAACTTGTTCTGTCTGGACATCAATATGCCAGTGTTTTGTCCCCTGTGAATTTGCCAAATTTGTGACCATGAGTGGTGTTTCCCCGTCCGAAATTTTCAAGGAATTCTTGACATTATGTTTCGCGGTTATGTTTGGAGGAACATTCTCCTTGGACCCATCAGGGATTATGCCGTTATAATACAACTTGTCATTTCCGGACCGATTCGCCTCACCGGCCTCAGAAAGCTGCGCCTTAGCGTATACATTGTACTTGGTTCATAATCATGATTGAGCTTAATTCATCTATCATTCTAATAAAACCAAAATTGCCTGCTGACACTCCGACCCGAAGACCCGAGTCCAATAATCAAATTCCCAGCACCCGTTATTTTCAAGTGCTTGCAGCATCTGAAAGCGAAAAAAGGTGCTGACCATGGCCCGCCGACGACAATTTCGAATTCGGCGGGCGAATCCTGTTATTCGTCTTGTGGTCCTTGTGAGACCACGTGCACTGTGACCGAGGGAAGAGTCGCAGGACTACATGTTCTTGATTTTGGTACTTTTCGGGTAGTAAGGTGTCGCACGAGGAGACAGCGCTTATATTTATGTTCTTGTGGGTTTGTCTCTCTATCGTTGCACAGTCCGTCTTCTACTTCTTCTTAGCCGGGAATTTCGGCTCGCCAATCCCCGAGCCACGGAGCTTAACGTTGAGCACGCGCTCCATGGACGAGAGGACCTTTTGGTCGGGCGCCGCAGAGCCTCGCTCAAAATCGGCGATGACGGTCGGTGTGGTGTTGCACTTTGTGGCAAGGTCCTTCTGTGTCATCTTGGGCTCCATGGCCTGGCGGGCCTTGGAGATGACAGCGCCGACGTCCTTGCCGATTGTATTGGGCTTGATGATGTCGTCGGATCGGTCGACCTTTGTGAGACGCTGGCCTTCGGGGCCCTTGCCTACCTGTATTTGGGCGAGAATGTTAGCCTGGACCAAGCCGCGATGCAACAGAGCGTCTGAGGATGTGTCTGTGACACAGCACGCGAGGACAGCTGTCACGAAAAGGCTGACGAAGGGCTCCGCGCCATTTTGTGATGTGCGGGCTCACGTGAGACCTCTGCGCCCGAGGGTGCCCAACAAGGTCTGCAACGGCCCAAAATGACTTACAGTGTTGCCTGTCGCGAACTTCTTCTCTGTCGAGATGGCAGCGCCGCTCCGCTTGGCAGCATTGAGTGCGCTGGCACTACGAACAACAGTCTCGCGTGCGGCGGCGGGGCCCCGCACGCTCTTGCCAATCCGAGTAACGCTGTCCCAGTCGTCCGACATGGTTGCGGTAGTTTTATGTGTGATGGAGTATCTGTGCGTATGTTCGACTTGTTGACGTGGTGCTAAGTTGAGTGCCAGGTCTCGACGATGCTGTTGTGTGATTGATGACGATGTGTGGGTTGAGAATGAGAGTGGCGGGAGAAGGCTGAAAAATAAGGGTGCGAATTGGTCGATGATGTAGACGGGTGCCAGCCGGAGTGGAAGGCGATCGAAGGGAGCGCTGGAGGCCCGGGCTGGACCAGGCTTTCGGTGGTGGGGCGACTCGCTCGGTCTGGCATGCACGGCAGGCGCGGGCTGACTCAACCGGGGAAGCCGCCTCCGGCTGAGCAAGACAAGTCGGCAGGAACGAGGCTTTGGGCTGTGGCGGTGCTCAACGTCCGGGCGGAGGCCTGCCGCCGGCCAAGTCCGATGCAGACGCACGCGACAACATCTCGACGTCGTGCATGGACTCTTCCTCATCCTCATCACTTGTCGTGCTCGACGTCACTCGCCGGCTTCTGGGTTTTGCCTGGGACTCGGCGGCCGAGAAGATCCCCTCGACCAATCGAGACCACTCACATTGCTACCACCACATACTTTACTGTCTGGAACTAGGTATAGGTAGCCCGTCTTACAAACTATTGCATTGAATACTCTATGTTATGCAATGGTCACTGGGAGCCCCGGGCCATTAAGCTGGCGCTTCAGAACAGCCACGGTGTTTGGTCTTTGTTCCGGACCAAGAGGTGGTTGTCATTGGCCGATGACGCCAGCAAGAGCCCCAATAAAATGCATTCTCTCATTGGAGGGATTTGGTAGTCATTACCTAGACTGGGTAATAGCGTGCTTGTCCACGCCTGACGTAACAATGAGTATGCGCCAGCTACTACATAGTATGTACTATGCCCCACCACAGCTTCCCCGTCACCCCGCGCTCGTTTGAGCTGTCCTTCAAGATAATGGCCACGAAACATAATGTATCGTCGCCGTCGCGAGAAAATCATGCGAGTCCTGTATTTGCGTTGTACCGGGCTAGCCTCCCGCTGGCTCTTGAGTCTGCAATTCCAAGATACCATCATTGAACGAGTCGGGATTTCTAGAGGATGTTTGCGTTTACCCACCAGGTTTGGTGCGAATAGCTCACCTACATCTATGGGCGATTCCAAATTGTCCACTCCAGTCCCCGCCCGCTTCGATTATCCGTTTGCCTCATGCATAGAGCCCAGTGCTGTTTTGACCTCCACGCCGGGCTGGATGATTTGGAATTGGGCTTGCTCAATGTGTGGCGCAACACCAGCAGCCAGAGCGGGCCGAGTAAGCGTCTCGACAGCTACCCCGTTCAGGTACAAGCGGTGCTATTAGATCACCATGCAGCGATAACTGCGCCCATAAGGCAGGTCCTGACATGCGGAGGCAGCTGCCCGATCCAAAAGGCACCGCCGAGCTGTCCTTCCCCTCAGTGCCCACGCTCTTAAGACGTCGGGGTTTCCTGCCCGAGCCTGCCTCTCTCCCCTCCTGCTTGTTCCTTTAGATCAACAACAACAACACCAACAACAACAGCAGCAACGATCACTCCTCCCACACGTCCCACCATCACCACCCCAGCACCACTCTCCTAACCACAACAATGGGTCTCTCCGGCCACTGCCTTTGCGGCGCCGTAAAGTACACTGTCGACGCCGACCCGCTTCTCGTCGGTTACGACCACTGCGACGACTGCCAGCGCCAGAGTGGCTCGACATACTGTACGTTATTCCTTCTTCCCCACCCTCCACCACTCATCACGCCTCAATGTTTGCTTGATACTGATCTCGATCTCCCTCTCTCACCCACAGCTCTCGTCGTTGTCGTCCCCAAGGACAAGCTCAACCTCAACGGCCCCACCAAGAGCTGGGCGGGCAAGGGCTCCTCGGGCAAGGCCGTCCACCGCATCTTCTGCAGTGAGTGCGGCTCCCCCATCGCTCACGACCCCGATGCGGCGCCCGAGATCATTGCTCTCAAGGGCGGCACCCTGAGCCACGAGGACAAGCAGAAGCTCAAGCCGGTAAGATTGAACTCTCTCTCTCTCTCTCCCTTGCTCTGCCATTTGCCGAAAGCGACAACTGGGCGTCTGCGTGTCGTGTTGCCTACCGCTGGCATTCAAAACGTGCTACTGGAATCTTGTGCTGACGTTGCGTGTTTGCAGGACACCGAGATCTGGACTGTCGGCAAGCTGCCCTTCTGCCAGGAGAAGCTCGCCAAGCCTTTCTCCCACATGCCGGAGTAAATCAATTGGCGACTACTGTGAGAGCTGAAAATAAATGCTGGCCGTCAGTGACAGAATCAGTAAAAGAGAAATGCAAAGGGAATTGAACCGTCTCGACTAACATAATGCATGCAATTGATGAACCGGTCATGGTCGATGGCCGTAGATGTGATTGGCACGGTGTCCCTTGGAACTGACTGTTGACATGATGTTGCTGATTGCTGGTGAATGATCTTGCACGGCGAGACAAGGCTGAATAAAAGCGCCGTGCCTCAGGTCGTCACTCAATTCTGAGCCGCTGGATCCATTGTCCGTATCGTTCCGTGGTCGATCACGCATGCAGCTATATTCGGTAGCGCAAGTTGGACCAGCACGGTGCCCAACCATGAAGCTGCGAACTGTCAAATTCGTAGTGTCGAAGTCGTGCATCTCTCGGTTGAGAAGAAAGAGATGTCGTTGAATTAAGATTAAGCTCATTTTGGCGTACCTCATTGGCAAGGAGTGAGGCCACATGGCGTTGCTGACGGCCTGAGTGTGGGCGGGGTTCTCAGTGAGAACCCGGATGGACCGGCGGGTTCCTTGTCCGCCCGCCTTTTGTTGCCACGGAATCATGAATATTTCGTCACCAAGTGGTTTGTGATTCAAAAGATAAGAAATGGTGTGCGGGTGAACTACTCCCAACATTGTGACCGGACATGGAACTCACTCTCTTTCCACCCGGTGGTGCTCATAGGTACTACCTTGAGGTACTTGCACATCACTCTGGCACACGTTGGAAGTTGCCTCGTCAAAGCCTTCTTTTTTCCATCTTGTTGCATGATCTCGAGGGCGTCTTATTATTCTTGTCTATGTTGTTTCCGTTCCGCGTCCCAAGTCTTGGTGTTTTACCAAGAACTTTGCTCGCTTTCTGGTACACATTAATCCCATTCTGCTCATTTCAGGGTATCGTAATGCTCGAGTCGATCGCCTCGCTCCTTTTTGATCTTTTATCCTCCTCACCCTCACCCTCCTGCCAGTGGAGATATATCAACCCATCCCGAGTGTTGGACTGGATTGGTAAAAACACCCTATATCGTGAACTTTTTCTTTTGTTTTGTGCGCGGGCCGTTTTACAAAGCAGCAGCCAAAACACCACCGGCGACGGCAATCAACATACCCTTCACACCAGCGGCAGCAGTAGGCCCAGCCAGCCCCGGCGCGGCGGTAGTCGAGATGCTCGTGCTGGCGTCCTGTCCGCTCCCCGTGGTAGGTCTCGTGGTGGTAGTGGACGGGAGGTCCTCCCCGCCACTGGCACCACCAGTGCTCGATAGGCCGCCGTCGTCCGCATCGTCCCCGCCGGTAGGCGAGGGACTCGCGGTCGCAGTCGCGCCCGTCGCGCTGCCCGTGATGGGTCCAGGCCCCCACGAGGAGGCCGTCGGGGTGAAGTACAGGCTCACGGCCGGGTCGCTGGGTTTCTGGTCCTCGGACGTGCTCGCGCCGGTGGTCGGGTGGGGGGCGACGTAGTCGGCAGACGAGAAGAGGGCCTGGAACTTGGCGGTGGGCGCGGCGCCGGCGCCGCAGAGCTGGGACGAGGCAATGTCCAGCGCGGCCTCGAAGTGGTCGACGTCCTGCTCCGAGCGGGCGCCGTGGAAGACCTGGCAGTCCTGGCAGCCGCGCCACTGGGAGAAGTAGCTGCCCCCGCACATGCACTGGGCGTGCGCCTCGAGGGCGAGCGAGGACGTGCCGTTGGGCTGGCAGAGCCCCTCGATGGTCTCGACGGCGATGCAAGGGGGGACGACAAAGGCCGACGAGGCGTCTGCGTCCTCGGGCAGCTCGGGGCTGCAGACGGAGTTGATGTAGTCTTCTGACGAGTCTTGGCGGGGTGAGATCAGGAGGCTCGAGGCGGATGCTGAGGTTGAGAGGACCGCCAGGGCGGCGATGACGGAGGCCGTCTTCATGGTGGATGGGGTGATGGCCATGGTTGTAGTCGTCGGCTTTTTGTGGTTGCAGGCGATCGAGAGAGGCTAGGGGGCTCTTGACTATGACGCGATGTGGAATGTGTACTTTGGCGGAGAGACAGAAAGAGCAAAGAGCAACGCGAGGGGAATATGTGTGAGTGTGTGTCTTAAAAGGCACAATCGCAAGTACCCAGACTAGCACGATATCCGGCACTCGGCAAAGGCGCGACACCCGGGACGTCACAGTGCCTTAGGCAGCAGTGTAATTTTCGGCAATGTCATTTCTGTCTCCGGAGCAAAACCGCATTCCTCTGCCCTGCGCCCTGCAACCTGCCAATCGCGTTGACAACCATACGATGATATCTGGGTCTGGTGTTGTGCCAAGCCGCAGCTGCGATGCGGCACCAGGGTACTGCTGACAGGAACCCGCGCCAGACTAGGCCTAATCGCGCAATTACAGGACAGAAGTCCGGGGGGCCCAGCACAATATACTTCGGCCAGCCACTCAGCGTCGTCCATAGTTGGCTGGGGTTGCCTGAAAGGGCTGGACGTGTTGGCGCTAGCACGGACACAATGTCCGTATCCGGTAGCATTTCTGCATTTTCAGCATGTCCCCTCGACCCGTTGTCAGATGACTCTAATACCTTATCTTGGCTTGCAGATGATGGCAATCGGGTCGAAATTGGCTATACCTGTTCAAATTTCGCACGCGGTTTGTACCTCACGAGATCTCGAGTCCCACTTACTTACCCACACTCTCTATCATATCAACCTGTTTTTTTGTTGCGAGTGGCAGATGAAAGTGGAACTCTTGGCACCAGATGCCCGAACTTATCAGCTAGCAAAACTATTTGCCTCAACCACCATACAAATTATCAGTATCCTGCCGGTACGAGACATTTCTGGTGTTTGACACGGTACAAAGTGGTGGCGTGGGGACATCGGACGTCCCGTTCACACAAAGTCCATCCAACGTTGCCTGCGACAACCAGAATTTTGACGACACAGCTTGCTTCTTCGAGGATTTTGTGGAGCACAACGAATAAGCCATGCTGGTCTCGAGCACAGCACTGGTCTGCTCGGTCCAGGACGATATAGACAGTCTCTTTCTTGCCAAAGAATCGGAAGACTTGCGACGCCACGGCTGCCAGAGCTTCGAGCTTGTCGTGCCATATCTGGTGGCCGTCATCGTCGATTGCTCCCGGTGTTGCTAGCGCTCCATATGTCCGGACTGACGCGAGTAGTCTCTCTCGCTTCTCGTTCTCTTCGACAAGCCTCCCCTTGACGGACCGTAGCAATTGAATGAGCACAGACGGTATCGCCTCAAAAATTGTAGTGTCGCTGTTGGGAGGTCTGAAAATAAATGCTGCGTGCGGTATCAATCCGTGACGATGCAGTCTGGCCTCCACGTCCAACGCCACTGGCGAAAACCAACAGTGATGCCTGCCATAGCTGATGAAATCGTGACTATGTGCAATTACTACATGTAGCGTCGACTCTCCCTTTCGTTCCCAAGCTGAAAAGTCAGCGCCCTTCCGATAGTGCTCGATGTTGTCGATCCGCATTTGCTCGAAAATAGTCTCTGTGCGTCGGTCAGCTTCGAGAAGATTCGAGTAATGATCGATCGATTCCCTGTGAAAGAGAGGAGTCCAGTCGCCAAGTCCCAGGTGCTGTTGGATTTCAGTAATGTGACTGGAAGCACGTTCACTCTCGAGTCCTTGGAAAAGGAGGACCCTGTCAGCCATAAGGAACGAATGACCAAGACCAGCTTTACATGAAACTCACTTTGAAGTTTCTCTAGGCTTGCTTCAAGCTTTTTGCTGAGGTCTTCATTCAAATGCTTCAGGTCATCGATTCGGGAAGCCTGTAGCTCTTCGCACCGCATCCGTATCGCACTCATCTGATTGTTTACGTCGTCATTGAGATCAGTTAATCTGGCAGAGACGAATACTGAGCTTCCGAAGCGGCCTTTGATCTCTGATCAGCTTCTTGTATACTACAACGAGACGGGGCACGCATAGCTGGATAGAAGACTTCTCTTACGAAGTGATGTCTGTAGACAATAACGGCTGATCTCCATGCAGAGCTCCACAAAGCTCATATAGGCGAGTACTATCTTCTTTCTCAAGTCGCGTGAAAGGTCGGAATCGTCGTTGTATATGTCTTGATACAATTGAAACCCAGGTAGTCGGTCTTTGATACCGTCAACAATGGCCCACGCCTGCTGCTCTATCGCATTCTTCCTACTTGCTAGCTTCCAGACAGTGTTTCGTCAGAGCTTGAAGTAGAAAGCAGCGGGAGGAAAGAGCTCACCACAAAGACACTACAGATGGTCCCGATCGCGAGGGCCGTGGACGGATCGCCCAGGCATTTGACCACCTCGAGCACTGGACCAATTTGATCAATGAAAGCGACTACCCCAGTGGAGAAGTCCTGATATTTCTTCATCCATCTCTTGGCGCCTCTTTCGTGCTGAGCGTTGAATTCGATCTGAGACAGCCTGGCAACTGCTGCCCACTCCTGTGCATCGGTGCTGGTACGCAACTCCAAGGCGCGGAGTTCCTGGCTACGAACCTTTTTATGTGTGCGTAGCCATGCATGGAAGTCTGCCTGTCGCCGCTCCAAGGCGCGGAATCGCTGCCTGTCATCTCAAAGGGTCAGCAAGGATATGGACTGATTCAGACATCACGACGTTTATGAGATTGGTAAGGCTGACCACTCTGCTGGCGAGAGCCCATGTTTGGAAAGGGCGGCCTCATCGAATGCGAAGTAGTCCGACACGCTTAGATCGTTCTTCATTTTGGTCAGAGGTCGAGACAGTTGTCTCAAGCTCGCTCAAAGTCAAACCGTCCGTCCTTGGGCGCCCGATGGTGCAGCACGTCCGCGGGCACGACCTGTGGCGAACAGGTGACGGGGAGAGAAGAGGAGCCAAATTGGTTAACGAACCGCCCAGCCTGTAAGTACCAGGATTTCTGCAGCAATGGGTGGAGGACGATTGGTGGCAATGAAACCAACAGCGCTTACATGCATCTTAGCAGTCGCCTCGATGCAAGGATAGGGAAGAGACATGCAACCATGTTGTCGACAAAGCTGTTGGTTGCAACGCAGGGTACTGATTCCGGATCCTGGCAACCTTGTACGAGCACAGTTGGATTCGAAGGACAAAGCCAAGACCCCCCCTCTCGAAGGGCAGCGGATCACTGCAGGCTTATTGGCGCAACCTCTTGGGGTTCGTTGCACCCGAGATATGGCAAGGTACGTCTGGATTATGCAGTCGAGGACCAACTGCCCATAAGTGGAAAGAGCATCATTGCACCGAACCTCCTCATGGTTGCATACACCTAGGGCGACTTCCCCGCTTCGCAGAACCAACAAGACTGCCAGTGTCTACCAGCACCCGCAGATGTCTTTCCTGTTGCAAGTTGCACTTTTAAGCTCTTCTTTGAGCTCGTCCTGAGACTTCGGATCCGTGGAGATATCATAACAGAATCGGCACACGGCCTTGAGCGACTTCCAGTGGTTCTTATCACATAAGTAGTTGCTACTACACGCCTGCAAGATGGGTGACGACACAGTCGCGTCACAAGCCACGCAAGAATCACGGGTACGATTGACGCAATGATTTCGTCGTCAAAAGACTGTGTTGCTCGCTGATGCTTTGTAGGAACCCTTTGAACAAAGAATCAAGGCTCTCGAGGCGAAGTACGCCGAACTCGAGCAGAAGTATAGCAAGTTGCTAGAGGCCTCTAACGATGCAGGCAAGAAGAAAGACTTTGATGCGAATGGAGCGAAAGAAAGTGACTCGAAGGATTCTGGACGCCCGCGCAGTGGGAGCCTAACCACAGAGAGAGAAAAATCGCCCGCTCCATCAAAAGCGGACGAGGTGGGTTCCATCTACTATTCAGCCATGCCATAGTCTGGACCAGTTCTCTGGCTGACGAGTTTGTTCAAAGCCCACGGGTCGATTCCGGATTCTCTTGAACAGATTCGACACTAAGACTCATACCTATGTGGACTACAAACCCGAAGAATCCGACCATGCCTCGAAGGACGATGAGACGAAGTATGCATGGCAGCTCAGAAAAAGCATCGAGCACGACGACCCAAGTGAGCTCGAGATATTGTCAGTCTTCTCATGATGAGATGAGCCACTGATACCGTGCTCAGTCTGAGCTAACACTGAATTGTGAGGAATAGCGACAAGCCATTCATGGCACTTCTCCAAAGACTTTTGGCTCACTACCCGCGGCATTGGTCGATCTCAAATAGTTTCATCTTTTTTGCACCGTACGAGCCAATTGTGTTGAATTGGGACAAGCTCGAGAAAGCGTCTCAAGAGCCCGGAACCGATGAAGTCGACACTTTGGCACGATCTGACCTCAAGAGCATGCTAGACACACTGCAACAAGGCTCAGGCGATGCCAAGCTAGATGAGTACTTGAAGAACAGAATCAACTACCAAACAAACCGAGTCATCACTTTCGACGCTCTTTGGACAATCTTCCCACCTGGCACCTTGGTTCACTCCCGTCCTTTCATGAAGCAGGATCAAATTTTCATTGTGTTCGACAACAACCAGCCCTGGCCTCGCGTCTCGACAGACAGATTTGGCACAATGTTACCTTGGGAACTGCGCTGCTTCTTTTATGACTGGAATGGTGAAAGATTCTTGCGACGTGTCGTGACATTGAGTATTGAGCACTTCGAAGGCTCATTACCGATACCAACGCTGTCAATCAAGCCACTCGAGATGCTTGATGATCGAGATGAAGTGCAGCGCAAACTGCTCGTTCGGGGCAAGTCATTTAGAGAATATGCCACCTTGCCGCGCGAGCAAATGATGCTCAGGTACGAGGGCCGCGCAATCTTCGACAAGAGTGGACTCCGGAAAGTCTTTTCAGACGGTGTGAGTGATAGCTTCTTTAAATATAACATTGCCGATTACTGACCAGATGAATCCTTGGCGACACTAGGATAGAGACGATGATGTAACCACTTATCAACATATAAGCTCTTACCGATCTCAGGTCCGCCAGGCTCCTGCAGACACCATACCGCAGAATGTAGGCAGCTCAACGCAATACCAACCGGGAAGTTTTATAAACTAATCTGATGTCGTCGCAGGTCGCTAGCGAAGTCATGATTGACTTCGAGTCATACTACAAGTATGCCCAGCCATGGTCGTCCCTTGGCAAGTTTGTTACCGATGATGAAGGCGAGTGTGACTGTACAGACTGTCGTCTCAACGAAGGTCAATTAAAGACTTGGCGTGTTGGTTTCGACAACAAAACTGGAGAGCCAACCGAGAAGTGGGATGAGTTGCAGTATCTCCTTTGCGCACCACGGGTACTGGGATATATCCTACGTGAGAAGAGCTGGGCCCAGCTTGATGTCACTAGACTACAAACGGTGGTACGAAATCACACGAATAACGCTTTCATGACCATGCTTAAGCTTGCTGGGCAAGATGGTGGGCAGAAAACAAAGGAGCTGCTGCTCAGCCTGATCCAGAACCACGGCAGCAACAAGAATTCAGACAGAAAGGATCGGCAACTGAAAGATCTGATCGAAGAGAAGGGCCGCGGCTTGGTCATCTTACTTTATGGTGAGGCTCTCGAAAAACTTACGAGGCAGTGTCATGTTTGCTGACGACAATAAGGACCCCCTGGTGTTGGAAAGACATCAACAGGTATATTCAAGTCCCAGAAACTACCTTCATAGACTGAAAATGCATGCTTACCCAATTCTCTAGCCCAAACCATCGCGATCGCTGCTGGAAAGCCCCTCCTGACCGTTGGGGTGGCAGACGTTGGCACAGCGGCCAGAAACGTGGAGCGAAACCTTGAAAAGATATTCGATCTGGCGACAGCGTGGAAGAGCGTCTTACTGATGTGAGTTTTGTAATTTCCACCGTTGAGAATAGATCGCTAACTATCACAGTGACGAGGCCGATGTGTTCCTCCAGAGTCGTACTCGAGGAGAGCTTGGTCCGACCACAGAAAGAAACGCACTTGTCTCCGGTCAGTATTTGCCCGTCAGTGCAGTCGCCAAGTTAGTATGTAGCTAACCAACAACTAGTATTCCTTCGTGTACTTGAGTATTATCAAGGCATTCTCATCTTGACAACAAATCAGATTGCGCAGTTCGACGTTGCCGTTCAGTCCAGGATTCACATTGCCATCAAGTACGAGTCCTTGAACGTCGACCAAACAGTGGATATTTTCCGGAACTTTGTCAAGCAGTATGAGGACATGGGCTTGATTGAGCCCAGGGAGAAGAAACAGATCGACCATTGGGCAAAGTCTCAGCTGGCTCGCAAGAAATTTGACGGACGCCAGATTCGCAACGTTGTCACTTCAGCCATGGGCCTTGCCAAGTCGCGCCACGACGGAAAGCTCAAGTACGAAGATCTGCTGGATATTTGCGACATCATGGAGAACTTCAAATCAGACTTGTCATATCAAATGATGCAGTACCAAGGTAAGTCTACATACTCCATGCGCCGAGTGACTCACACGTGTGGAGGTACGGACATTGGCTGATTTGTTCGACCGCAGAATCTCAAGCGAGGAAGGCCTGATCGGGAGCAAGCAATTGGCACGTGGTCAGGAGTGCGAAGGTGGCGAAAACGTAGCAAATCAAACCCAAAAAAAGACTGCCCGAACCCAAATGAAAGCTGTTGCCGAAGACTGTCCGTTTCACGCATGCTGCTATGGTAGATGTCGTACTTCATGACTAAACCTCACGGACGCGTCCATTCGGAAACTGCCAATAGTTCGTTTACTAGACAACTTCGACATGTTGATTTATCGTGTACAGTTGAGGAGTATCCAGTGAAGCACATCAGATGGAACGCTCCAAACTCCAAGCCCAAGACACATTCACTGCCTCCACGCTCTTAGAACATAGCGGTCTTTGACTTTGCGCATCGGTAGCCCCTCGTTCCAGGTGAGATACCACTTGCTGAAGGTTTACGGTATCACGTGGTCAGGGTCGAGTCGTGGCACTGTTGTTCATAATGTGGCAAGATCAACAACCGAAAATTACGCACGTAGCTGGCCAGCCGCAAGACGTCCGAGATTGCTACACCACGTAGTAGCATCCTTGCGTAAACGAATACACCAGCACTAGATGTAGTGTGACAGTGAATATTCTGTAGCGCGGCGACAGTTATGTGCAGCAACTGACTCGAACCTTCCTGGAAAGATATAATATCTTTCCAGCGAATCACCAGCATCATCTGGCTCCTTCAGGTCTCAACAGGCTGATCCCACCTCTGCATCGTCATGATGAGGCCGGATCGTCACGAAACAAGCATGGTCAACCTCATGGACGTCGATTAGAATTCGCCAGCGCGTTCCATCGGCTGTAGCATGAAGGTGCTCCTTGGACGAAAATCTGGCTGCGCGACACAATTGGTAAGCTTGATACCCCCAAGGTGAGGTTACATGGCTGCACATTTCAAACCCGACTTCGCTGTATGAGTTGCTGGCCGCCTTTAGTACCACTATGAAGTTTTCTTCGGCGATGGAACTGCTTTGATCTTGGAAAAGTATCATTGCGGTCACAGTGAGATCATGGTCAAGAGCTGTCGGCGTGAAGGGGAAAGACACGCCACCACTGTGTCTCTTATACCATAGTCGTTGTGGATGGACTCCCGTGGCATGGAACGGGAAATCAGGGGCATTGTCTTTATCAATCTCGACAATCATCAGTCTATTGGTGACCTTTTGGTTCCACAAAGACTCTGCCGGTGTGAAGTCGCGCGGCTGTAGAAAGATGTGTTGTCTCTCAGCATACTTCTGCAGCTCTGCCCCTGAGACGCAGCCAGGTGGTGACCCAGAGTCAGCTCGATGATATATGTTGCTAGCCTCATCTTTCCGGATTCGGATGGCTAGGAAGGCGCTGGCGTTCTCGGAAGGATGACAATTGAGAATAGCCACATCATCTGATGTGCTAAGTGTTATCTGGACTTCGCTGCCCAAATCTTGATCATCATCAAAGAATTCGATCATGGATTTGAGAGGAGCAATGCTGTCGCCAGGGATGACCGGGAGGGAAATTTGAAGGCCCTTATTAGTGATTGAGAACGGGGCATCGTGTTTCCTCAACTTTGCCCTAAACACTCGCCCGGACTTCGCAAAATAGGAAGGCTTCCTGGCAAGGACGCCGCCGTTCACAACTTCTGAACCAATTCCCTGCCATGCGAAGATAGATTGGTCATCAGAGTGCTTCATGATCTCCCCTTGCAAGCGGAAGAAGGCCTGCTCGCCTTCCCCATAAAGAAGGGGCATGGTCACACCGAAGAGCCCAAGCAGACAGTAAGCTTGGTCCTCGACTCGCGTAGTTTCTCTGCCAGATGCCCATGACATCTTCTGAGCCACGCAGTAATCACTAAGCCTCCCATCTTTGAATAACCGGAGATTGATCTTGGTGATGGATGAGATCCGATTGCGAAGAAGGTCGCGTGTGCCAAGATATCTCCAATCTTTGTTGAAGAAAGTCACCAAACGCGGCGCAAGAAGCTCCTGCAAGGTCCAGCCTCTCTCAAACCAACGACTTCTGTGAAGATCCCCCAAACTCTGGACGTCTCCAAGATACGCATAGCAGACAGTAGCGTCTCGCTACCATTGGAACATGGAGTTGATGGCTTCAGAGAGCTCAGCCGAGCTCCTTTTGTCGATGCAACATGTGTCGATCCACTGCACCGAGTTCAGTGACTGTGCCTCCATTATACATTTCTCATGCGACAGTCTCGGTGTCGGAGGTGACTCACCACAAAAGCTAAGCCGTCATTCTTGGCCCGTCGACAGCACCCGGAGACTTTAGCATAACCCTCGAGCTTTGTTCCAGTCTCTTCCTGCCACTCAACGAAGCTGATCTCTTCGTCTCCCCACGTATGCGACAAGATTGCATACGGTGGAACATGAGGGCCGAAATCTATAATTTCAAGCGTGTGGACACTGAGGAGTCTCATCCTGCATGGAAGAGGGCGTCTTGGCACAATATGTCTAGACCAGGCGGGAAAAGCTGCAGAAAAGGAACTTGAACATGATGTTATACGTCGTATGGCTTATGGATCTTGAGCTCACGTTGTTCGAGTGATGATTTGTAAAAGACGGTTTGCTGGTCAGATGTGAAATGCGGGGCAAGATCACACCTCGCTGTTTGAACTTGTGAAGGAGTTGGAGACCTGGGCCTAAATTCAGCTGATCAGCTGACCAACGGGCACTCTGCAGGCCTGATCGAGAGCCATTCTGGAACAACCGGAGAGTCGTGACCGCAGTGTTGTCCTCATACTGTAGTCTTGCTGCCAGTGACCTCACAGAATGGCTGTGACTTCGAATCGCATCAGTTTGTCCCCAAGGCTGCCAACCGGGCATGGTGTTGGTGCGGGGCTGTCTACCCAAATCGTTACATCGCGCAGTCTGCTATCGTTCCTTCCTTCGTAGTCGTGCCTGCCTCAAAGTGTCGTTTTCAAGGACAAAACACACACAACAAGGTCGAAACTTGATATCCCTTGCTTCTTCAAGTTTCTCCCCAGCTCCCATCCTCAGCAATTATAATCTTACTCCCACCGAGCACCGGATACAGTGGGGCACTCCCCTACTACCCGGGCCGTGGCTTCACGGCAGACTGAGTCACCATCCGGCTCCGGGGCTGACCATCCTGACTCACTCGTTATTGGTAGTGCTCACAATATAGAGAGTTTCTAAAGTGATAATATAGTTCGTGCAGGCCAAGACGTTGAGAAGAAAACGTCGCCTACAGGTACATCATCACCACTTCTCGTAACAACATGTCGCTGTCTTTTGTCACCCTCGATGTCTTCACGACGGACGCCTTTCGTGGCAATCCGCTAGCCGTGTGCCATGTCCCTGCTACGACGACCATTTCACAGCAGCAGAAGCAGCTTATCGCCCGCGAGTTCAACCTGAACGAAACCGTCTTCCTTCACGAGCAAACCGCAGAGGATATCCAAGCTGGCCAAGCGCGAATCGACATCTTCACTCCCTTTGCGGAGCTCCCCTTCGCTGGGCATCCCACCGTCGGCACAAGCAACTACTTGCAGCACGACCTCAAGCTCGGGACGGCCAGAGCGCTCCGGGCCAAGGTTGGCCTCTTGCCTTTCTCACTGGCAGACATAGCAGGGGTCAATGGCGTCCAGCTGGAAGTAGCACACAATGTGCACATCCACGACAAACCTTTTAGGGATCGGCCATTTGGAGATCTGCCTGTGGTCAGCATTGTTCGCGGGATGACATTCATCCTCGCCGTGAAGCCCGACCTCACGGCCCTCGCCGAGCCCACCGAGGCGCTCCTCGGCTCCAACAAGGTTTATGGCAGCTCACACTTCCTCGACGAGGGGTGGCAGGTTGGCCACATTCCGACGTACTTTTATGTGGACTTGGGCCTCTCGCAGGACGGCGCTTGGCGGCTACTGCGCACACGGACATGGTCGGTTCGCGAGGACCCGGCCACGGGCAGTGCTGCGAGCGCTCTGTGTGCATATCTCAGTCTGACGGAGAAGGAAGGGGCCCTGGTGCGGAAGTTCCACCTTACGCAAGGCGTCGAGATGGGACGGGAGAGCCACATCTACGTCGAGGTGAGGCTCAAAGAGGACGGGGAGGCCGTGTCGGAGGTGCTGCTGTCCGGAACGGCTGTCAAAGTGATGGAAGGCAAGATCCCCATCCCTAACTTGTCATGATGAGCATCGTGTCTGTCAGAGGCACAATCATGTACCTAAATAGCCTGTCGGATTGTGCAGACTCGACTGCAGCAGGTTGTGCGACACATGTCGCAGATGGGTAAATTGAACAGCCGTTTCCTGGTTGCTATTCGCCCGTCGGTGGAGAGGGATAGGCAACAGTAGCTCTTGATTGCTCGGCGCTATTGTCGCAGGTGCGGTTCGAGGCAAGCATGTTGGGATTGTCTTGTTGGCTTACCCGCGTGCCACTTGCTGCATGAGGGGTGGCTGCGCAGTTATAACATAGCTCTAGACATGCACCAGCACGGCCGTCTCGTGGCACGCACAGGTGGCGTTTAATGGTCCAGTGTATGTGCTGATATCAGTACTAAGTATGTATTGTTGTGAGTGGAGAGGGGCCGCGCTCAGCACGACGTAATCTGGAAATAGATGTGCACAAATTACATGCATCCTGACGTTGCACCACCCGATGTGTCGGGGACTTGGATCTGGATGATTACTGTGTTCTGCATATTACGTTTTCTAGAAGAGGATCTGGAAGCAGGAGATGGGGGTCTCGTCCGACTTGACCTCGAGTTGAAACAAGAGACAGGGCGGAACAACGGGTCTGCTGGGAAGGATCTCTTGCCATTGTATCTTCTGGCCAAACTGTACTGTAACATTCATGTGGTGCATCGACCCTCCAAGCGCCGACTGGGCCAACACTGAGCTTTCCACATAATCAGACAGCCTATGCAGAAAGAAGGATAGATAGATAGCCTCGCAGGCAGGGGTGTCGTCGATTGCAGGGCTTGGCTTTCAAGGTTGCTGCAGCCCCGCCGTGCCGGCTCCCAGCCACCACCAACAACAACGCAGTACTGTACCAGGACTACATAGTACCACCGTGGTAGGGTACCTAGGTAGTCAGCAGAGCGCCATTTCGCTCCCGGTACTGCTGCTGGCTCTTTTGCGCATGACCAGCCATCTGGATTCTGAGCCGCCCACACGATTGCGCAGAGCAGAGCCAGGTCAGCACTACCTGCGTTGGTCCATTTCTGTCGAGGCCCTGTCCTGCCTGACCTGAACTGCAAATGCAAGTGATGCAAGTGCAAGTGCGCAAGGACAAGGGCACCACCACCACCACCACCACCACCGCCAACTGTGCAATCCAGTCCAGACACTAATTACTTAGCTCTAGCACAGGAAAGCACCCACCGGCCAGGCCCGTTCCTTCCGTAAGTGCGCCCATTGTCCTCCTCTGACGTCTGTCTGGCCTTGGTCTCTTCAGACAGCCAGTCCACTCCACTCCACTCAGCCAGAGAGAACTGGGCAGGCGCTCATCATCCCCATCCCATCTCCATCCTTGTTCCTAGCCAGCCAGCCAGCCAGCCACCTGCAGTGAGTGCCCAACTCTCTGTGCTGGCCACACAGCTCGTCACACCGCACTCCCAATCTCTCTCCTCCTGTATCTTGCCTCTTTACTCCCCCTTCCAGCACGTGCATGTCCCTGCCTGCGGCCTTTCGTCTTGACAGGCTGCCGACGCACGGCTCAACCGTCCTCTGCCTCTTCCCGCCCAGCCAGTCTCTGGCCTCAGTCGTTCACGACTGCCTTGCTGCGCCTTCACCGAAGCCACACCTACCACCAACGGGAGCAGTCCGCTTGACATGGCCTAGGCTGCGCTGTGTGCAAATCCCTCGCGGCTGTTATTCAATCTCGGCAGGCTTTGGAGCGCATCTGAGCGGTCCTCTCGACAGCCACTTAGGCGGCGCAGCGGCCACTTTCCCAGACCTCGACGCTGCCTCGCTTTTCACAGCACCTGTCTCTTTCCGTGTTTGCTTCCATCAACCAACCGGGTGGTGCTCTCTTGTGAACAGTCATCTCGTGCCAAAGACGGCGATACCATGGCCAGGATATCTTCCAGCTTGAAACGGGTCTTTTGAGTCGGATCAGACCAGGTCTCGCCCGCACCAAGGATTGGCCACCATGCCGCATTCTGACGTGGCAGCCACAACGACCACAATGACAGCGCAACTCCCTCGGCCTGAGGCTCACCTGAGCGGACGCGCCATGGATCTGGACGAGCGTGCTGTCCCGCGCTCCTTGAAACGACACAAAGTATTGCCTCACCCTGAAGACTACAGCTACATCCCCGCAGAGGACACCCTCCCTCCCGTAGACAATCTCGAGCCTGCACACCGGTCATCAGCTTCTTCCTTGGCCCACGACACCGCAAGCGATCGAATGAGCAACGGCGAGCTTCCCCCGACACCGCCGGGCTACTCGCGCAGTACCGGCAGTAGTCAGTCCGCGCTGCCCTCGAGCCCAACTTATGTTGCAAGCCCAGAACAGAGCAATACTAGCGTCGCCGTGCGGTCATCCGGGACGCCACCGAACCAGAAAAGTCCACCGACACCAGACGTGACACCTCCAGCTAGAGAACGTCGCCCCAAAGCCCAGCGCCCAACCTTGCTTGATCGCTTTCCATCAAAGGCCACTACAGACTCGCGCGGTGGCTCGCGCTCTGAATCCTTCAGAACCGCTCAAGAATTTCTCGGCGAATCCGACGACGATGAACGCTCAACCGTGAAGCCGGCCTCCAGTACCGGCGCGAGGACACCTCAAGCCATTCCGAGACTCGATCCAATGTCGCAAATTAGAAAGGACTCTACCGGGGGTGTCAGACTGGGTTCGGGTGATGATCTCACACCCAAAACACGACCAGAATTCTCATCTTTTGATGGAGACTGGGCTTCCCCGCAAGCTGAAGTCGAACAGGAATGGGACGACAATCTTATGAGAAATGTGACGGTCCGCCGCCGGGGGCCTCGTGGGAGAGCCGCGCCGTACCGGGAAGTTGATGAAGAACCCGGTGGCGCGCCTCTTGTTGTGGCAAAGGTCCCACGATCCGTGCCGACGCAGGAGCGCACGAATGCGAGGTCGTCGCCAGGGGCTGACAGAGGCCGAAAAAGAACACCGAACTTACCCAGCGCCTCGGAGACGTCTGCGAGCATCGAGACCAAGAGATCCTCGGTCATGTCATTGAAGTCGGGTACATCGACCGCTGTCGAAGCCGCGTCGTACGACTCGCTGCCACGGAGACAGAAGACGCTGCGCCACGTCAAAAAGCAGGTTGCGTTACGAGATTCAATCGCCGACTTCCCTGCAAACTCAACTATTCTGGCAGTGACGCAACCTGAGGCTATGATCAAACAGTCAAGACCTCCTGTACGTGCTTTTCCGGCTCGAACGGAGAGCGTTGCCTCAACTGGCACGATGAACTCTATAAGCAGCCGTAAGGCGCGCCGTGATGTATGGAAGAACGGCGGCATTCCAGTGGTGATCATTCCGGATAGAACAGTGTCGAGTCGGTCGACCAGGGCTCCTTCTCTTCGGTCTACTACTAGCAGTCGTCAGTCGAGAAGAAGTAACAGCATGAGCTCTGCTCAAGAACCCAACCGAACAAGGGAGATGGTGTCCACTCTTGAACCGCCGCAGGCTCGATCACGACGCTCAATGTCACTGTCGGGCAGCTCGTGTGTGACTGACCAGCTCACGATGGATTACCCGCCAATCGTCCCGCGGCGAAACTCCTCACTATCCGCGCCAACCAGTCGCAATGGTTCTAGAGCTCCCTCATTAGCTGGCTCGCGGGCAGGGTCCTTAACTGCTGAGAGCCTCCGAGCTCACAACGCCGTTCACAAGAACGTGGCAGAGCCAACGACGCCGCCAAGAATGACCGTGCAAACTCAACTACTGGGTGACATCCCAACCACGGAACCTATGCCCTTGAAGCTACAGCCGGTCCGTTCTATGGAGTCTCAGAGATCCGGGATGGAACACAGAGCAAACACGGACAGCAACGGCGATCCGTTTTTCGGGAAGCGTCCTACAACGTTCAACACACCCTTCTCACAGGCCTCTGTAGAAACAAACGGGACAGGTACAGTCGCACACTCGATTGCAGACGTCGCAGAGGCGAGGGTTGTCAACATTTTCCCGCACCAGAACAAATCAGTGCTGATGGTGCACAACGGGCCGAAGCCGACCGAGGTGGCACCCGTGCAGGACGAGTGGCAGCCGGGCGATGACACCGAAGGTATTAGCACCAACAACGTCTTACAAGTCCAGACAGTAGTCAAGCTTCCCTTGTCAACCCAGCGAGTTCCGGTCACACCCCCACAGGTGCCCCGAATTCAGATGGACGATATCGACTCTCCTCTTCGCAATCCTCGCTCGCCGCCTCTTCCTCCGGCGATACAGCTGATCCCTGCTACACCATCTGGCCTGACTCCAGCACACGAGAAAGAGGACAACATGCGCGATGGGTACTTCCCAGGCGCTTCGCGCCGCCCATCGCTCGTGCGAAGGGCATTGGGCCTGCGCAGTGCCCCGGAGAATGGTACGCCCCGCCGAATTAGTCTTCTCAGAGCGCTCTCGATATCTCGCAACATCCGCCGCGACACCGCTGAGAACCCGGATCTGGCCCCAGCTCATCGATCTGCCAGGTCACAGTACCCTACTGCTGATGATCCCCCAGAGGACGATACGAGGCTGCATCCATTCTGGCGGCCAGCTTCTCAGGAGGGGGAGTCAGACGACAGCGGTTCTGAGGAGTGGGGATACGACTTCCCAGATGATGTGGACCAAGTGTATGTGTATCCTGCGAGGCGGGACAGGACGCCACCTCGCCGCAGGGACAGTCTTTCCGCCCGCCTGAGGAGCACGTTTTCCATTCTGCCAGTTGACGACGAGAGGCACTACACTTCCGACGAGCCGCGTGACACTGACCGGAGAACCATAAAGCGGACTCCGAGCGGCAATCTGCGTGTCATGCGCTACCCAGATAACCAACGACACGAATCACCGCCCCCATCGCGTGGGCTAACTCGACGCTGGTCCCTGAGTTCGTCGAAGAGTCGCGAGGATCGTCCCTCCACCGCCCCTCCCCGTCCAGAGCAGAGGACATGGGGTCCGGAGAAGCAGGTTGATGACCGTGGCCGCCGCATGTTTCCTGGCTGGCAAGATAAGCTCCAACAGATGCGACCTAGCAGTCTACAGCGTCGTCTCAGCGAACACCGCCGGCAGAAGCGCACTGAAGTCCTCAGACAGAAGATCAGCGGTCCTCAAGAGGTCCGTGATGGGGTTGAAGATGTGGTTAGGAAGAAAAGCTCCAGGGATGGTCCATCGCAAAAGAGGCCGCAAGCGGAGCTCTCTACACGTATAAACGACACTGTGTACGACTACCCGAGTAAAGAGGAGGTCTGGTATGGAAGCCAGACTTAAGTCATAGCGAACAACTCCGGTCACCGACGACAGAACATCAGGTCGAGCACACATAGAGAGGGTTTTGTTTTTGTTTTTCCTGCTTCCATAATGGCGAGCGTTCATTCACGACACTTATGAGATGATGATCACGTTTATTTTTACAATCAAATTTGCTGTTAAGAAATCTACATGATGGGCACGCTGCTTATGAAATTGATGGTTCTGGGATTTGGGGGATACATGTACAAATTCCATCAAGATGTATTAATTTATGACTATCTGTGGTTCCGTTGCGATGTGACCTCGCGGTTTCGATTACGTGATTGCCATGCCTACGCGTGGTAAACCATTCCGCTAAGAAAAGGCGAGCACATTTGTAACACTAAACGCACTTGAAATTTATATGATTGTTCAACCTCACTCATCCTCGCTGTGATACTGTGCAATTTGGTATATTGCTATGTCTTTCGTGGTGATGAATTTGTCCCGTGAACGCCATGCTTTTTTGATCAAGTCGTAAATCAATGCTGCCGAAATATCAAAACGTACTAGACTTTCCCTAGTTTGGGTAACTCTAACCCAAAGAAAACTCATCAGCAAGACACGCACGGCCGCTCCTCGAGATGGTTCCAGCTGGGAAATTCCGAAGTAACCCCCCCCCTTCACCAAGTACAGATAGCTCCAGGACACACTGGTTCGCTGGTTTTATCCATGCGCTGCGCAGAGGGGTCACGTCCGCTAAGTCCCGGGTGCGGGGCAGTTCGTGCTTCCGAGGTCTCCTTCACGACATGCCTGCTTTCTGCTTTCGGCAGTATTTATAATAACATGTGCTTCCAAGCTCACCTTTCACGGGCGGAGAGTCGTCCTCTTCTGGATTCGAGAATCTAATCCGTGTCATCTCGTCTCCAGGTTACTAGAGGGCTTTGCCCAAGGAGTCTTGAGACCATGTATGACATCGCTTTCTGGTTGTGCCGGGCTCCTCTTTTCGTCAGGGTTATCCTTCTTACCTGCCTGGAGGACCACCAGGAGGAGGGAAAGCACCAGGCGGGGGCAGACCAGCGGGGAAGCCTTGCCCCGGCGGCGGCATACCAGGGAATGGGAACGGGGGCGCGCCATTGGCGCCAGGCGGCGGGAAAGGTAGACCTCCAGGTGGTGGGAAGGGCAAGGGCATCCCATTCGGTCCGGGTGGAGGGAACGGCGGCATACCACGTCCGCCTTGTCCCGGTAGAGCTGTACCGCGCGAAGAAGGATCGAAGTTAGAATGTGGTTGTCGTCGGTCATGTAGATGCGAGCGATCGCGGTGCAGATATCGATGGTGGTACTTACGAGGTAGACCCTGGGGGAAGCCTCCAGGCGGCGGCGGCATGCCCGGCATACCGGGGAATGGAGGGGGCATGCCTCCGGGGAAACCGCCAAAGGCACCCGGTGGCGGAGGGAACGCGCCGGCTCCGGGAGGAGCGCCTGGGTGGAAGTGGCCGCCGTGGCCGCCGGGCTGGTTCTGCGGGAGCATTGGGTTGGCGTGGGCCTGTCCCTCTGCGGCGTAGGACGAGGTGATGCTGTCGATGACGGACTGGGCCTTTTCGTGGCCAATTTGCTGGTAGTAGTCGACGACGTTGCGCAGGTGGTTTCGTCCGCTGTTGTGGGCCTTGCGCACGCTCATCGAGTCGTGCGTGAGGTATACATCGCAGTAGTCGCAGAAGACTGTGAGAGAAGGAGATGTGTGTGTTAGCTCGGTGTTGTGAGATGTGATGGGAGCGAGATGGGGACGGCAGGCGATTTGCGCCAACGAGTAGGGTGCTTACATTTCGGCATGGTTGCGGTCGTCCAAGAGTTGAGCTGTGATGTTGTGCAAGTGCTGTCGCCTGGGCGTGTAGGTGGGTGGCTTCAGGAAGCGAGGATGGCGACGCGCCTGGAAGTTGTCGTATGGCGACGAGGCTGAGGATCGTAAAATGGTTGGCGCGCCTGGATGCAGCAAAGTCGAGGGCAGCCTTGTCGTGCCTGGATCGGACCTGGCTGGGCAGCTTGACTTGATGGAAGACGGGTCCAAAGTCAGGTTGCGCCACAGCCGTTGTGGCAAGCCCTGCTTGGGGGTCGAGAGTGTGGCTAGTGAATGTGCCTTCTTGTGGCGGTGCATCGCTCAGCGAGGTCAAGACTTCAGGCACGGCGACTGAGGCCTGGAAGCTGGGATACCCAGGGGTTGCCTTGGGAGTGCCCCGCCGCCAGGGTGCTGATTGGTCGAAGCTCAGGACCAGGAGTTAACACGTATTGTGCACCCAGGCGCACGGCTAGCGGCCGCAACACAAGACAATTGTCGTCGCCGCCAAGTGAGTGAGTGCACTGAGCAGTGGGCATTCGACAGCCGCATCCCACCCCCCAATCCGATCTACACGACACGTCTTCGACGACCAGACCTTTCGTTCCTGCCCTGCACAGAGTCGACTCGCACGGCACGAGTACGGCCACAGCAGTAATCCCATCCTCGGTCCCTTCGACACACAATCTGCCCCTCCCGGCTTGAGAACCACAGCCCTTCAGCAACCATGGCTGGCCCGCGGTCCCTGCTGCAGTACATTTGCAGCATCGTTCTCTTTGTTGCGTCTGTACACGCCCTTAAATTCGACCTCGCCGCCGATGGCAAGCAGCGCTGCATCAGGAATTTTGTCGGCAGGGACACCCTCGTTGTTGTTACTGCTACCGTTGGCGGCTTCAAGGGCGATGGCCAGAGAGTCAACATGCACATCAGGGATGCCGTTGGCAACGAGTACGGCCGTCCCCAGGATGTGGCTGGCGAGCAGCGCACCGTTTTCCACTCGCACGCCGACGCCGCCTTTGACGTCTGCTTCGAGAACCTGAACTCTGGTGGTATGTGCTATTCTCCAAGTCCAGCTGTAGGAGTTCTCATCTAACCTCTTGTTCCCCCTATAACAGCCCGGGGCACCCCCATGCGCCATATCGAGCTTGACATCGACATTGGCGCCGACGCCAAGGACTGGTCCGCTATCCAGGCGAGCGAGAAGCTCAAGCCAGTCGAGACAGAGCTGCGTCGCATCGAGGAGGAGCTGGCCGAGATTGTAAACGAGATGGACTACCTGCGGTCACGCGAGGTCAAGCTGCGCGACACCAATGAGAGCACAAACAGCAGAGTCAAGTGGTTCGGCGTCGGCACTACCCTGCTGCTCGTTGCCCTCTGGGTTTGGCAGATCATGTACCTGCGGGCGTACTTCCGTTCCAAGCACTTGATCTGAGAGGTTTCGGGGGGGTTTTGTGGAGAGATACGAGAAGTCTCGGCAGGTGCTGGGCTTTCGTGTCGAGAAAAGAAGATGTGTGTGGCGCTGGGAGTATGTTGAAGGCTTGCACATTGCATTCTGTGGCTTCATCAGCCAGGAAGCCTTCAATCATAATCGGAAGCATGAGCTGTGTCTGTAAATATATATGAATTCTCCGCAGGCCATTTGGGCATGCTGTCATGCGACACCAAGCGACAAGTATTCTGCCATCTACGCAGCCTATTTGACAGTATCTTGAGCCAATTGATGGTGTTAAGTACTCCCAATATCGTTGTTACACATGCAGTAAGACAATGATGGCCCTCAGACGAAAAGTTCGCAGGTCTATGGTAGGCTTCCCGAAACCTGGGTACAAGCTCCTGCAAGCGTGCTTTGTGAACCACACACAAACAACGGGGTTCATGCCGTGAATCGTTACAGTGGTCCTGCCCTGCTCTGCTGACCACGAGGTGCGCCCGAAGTGTTCGGGTCGGCAACGGGCAGATTCGCCTGCGAGGCGGCGGCGGGCTTCCGGAGCTCCGGACCCGCTTCGCCTCCGCGCATCATCGACGTCAACCACTGGACCCCGACTTTTCAAACGACCTCGGGCCTGCAACCTCACCACCTCCAATCTCAACACTCGGCCAGTTCGAGACCGCAAAACAGCATTCAAACAGATGCCACATAAGCAAGGGAAAACCATGGCATCAATCATCTCCAGAGCGCTGCGCTCCTCCGCGCCGGCTTCGGCCAGGCTTCTCGGCGCCCGCTCGTTCTCCGCCATGGCGACCCCTCTCCGGTATGCCGCGGTCGGCAATGTGCCCCCTCCCAAGAACCAGTCGGGAGGCAACATAACATTCGAAGGTCGAGAGATGGGCATCGGCGAGCTCGAGGAGTCCGAGTTCAAGATCCAGCCTCTGCGCCGCGTCGGGGAAGATGAGGACACTATGCGCGCGAGACTGATCTGTACGTCATTGTCTGCCCATTTTACAACTGCCACCGTCTCAAAGGATCGTAGCACTGTGTTATATTTTTTTTCCGAAGAAGAAGGAGAGAAAAAGAAAAAGAAGAAGAAGAAGAGGAAGGTAAATGACTAACAAGGTTGGCTTGCTTCCAGACCAGTCCCGCAAGCGCGGTATCCTCGAGTCCGACCTGCTCCTCAGCACCTTCGCCGACGAGCACCTCCCGCGCATGACGAAGGAGGAGATGAGCTCGTACGACCTCTTCCTCGACGAGAACGACTGGGACATCTACTACTGGGCGACCCAAGAGCCGCCTTCCGCCTCTGACGCCGCTGCGTCCAGCACCACCACCACCACAGACACATCCTCCCCGTCCTACGCCGGCGGCGCCGAGGCCGAAGCAGCCATCAAGGCGGGATCATCCAGCAGCAGCAGCAACACCACCACCACCACCGACACATTCCCCCGGGGCACATCGCCCATCTCCCCGCTCGGCGCCCGCGGCTCGGCGGAAGCAGGCGCCGCCGCGTCCGCCGCGGCCAGCGCCGAGCCGTACCTCAGCCCGGGCACGGGCGTGAAGCAGCCCAGCTCCGGGGAGTGGGCGCAGACGATCGGGACCTTCAAGCCCGCCTACCGGCCCGTACCCGCGCGGTGGAAGGACAGCGCCGTCCTGAGGAAGCTCCGGGAACACGTCAAGAGCCGCGCGGCCGCGGGCAAGGGCGGGATGGGGTTCATGCCGCCTCTGCGGTCATGAGCGGGAAGGTGACATTCACCACACGTTGTGGGGAGAGATTGTGTTTCCTGAACTGCCGTGTGTTTGTACGCGTGCGTGTAGGAGGAAATGTGAGGCGGTGGGGGGGGGGGGGGGGGGGGGGGCAACAGGAAGTTGATTTGGCAGTATACCGACAAGCTCGAGAATAATCCCGTGGGAAGGGGGGGGGCCAAAAAAACGAACATTTAGAGACGGTATAAGCCGACGATGCTCACCATGACAGCATGGAAAGCCACCAGACAGAAACAGAGTAGCACTTGGGGGGAATCACTTGTACCAACAGAAATTGTAAGATTTCTCTTTCACACAAGAAAAACCAGATCAGGCATCAGCCTTTGGGCTTTTCATTGTTTTGTTTCTTTCATTCTTTCAGCGTTCAGCATTTAAAAAAGGTAGCCTGGTCATTGGACCACGTTAGAAGGAGAAAAACAGACAACAAAGACCCTTCGAGGTCGCAGGTATATAATCCTCTCGTAAATTGCTGCCCGTGTCAAGAAAAAAAAAAGTGAATCTAGCTGACCGCCGTCGCGAGAACGACCACATCCGCGAAGCCGCCAACTGAAACACGTCTATGGACATGAACATCTGGAGTAAATAGTGCAATGGGCGATGGCATTATTGGGCATTGGCACTTCTCTTCGTGAGGACATGTTCAATGCGGCTTTCACAGCAGAATCGAAGACTGGCAAATTAAAAGAAAAAGAAAAACACAAATGCACGAAATCAAAGGGGTCTCTTCATCATTGGTCGTGAAACGTCATCATCGGCTGCTGCCGCTGCTGCTGTTGTACGCGCGCGTGCATGCGGGCTATGCTACGTCGCCTCTCTCTTGGGGTATCACCTAATTTCCTTCTCGACAAAGACACTACTAGCCCTTTGACTCAGCCCCCACCTTCAGGTAATATCCTCCCCAGACTCCTTAGGACTTCCATGACGGGCATTTCCTTTGTCCCAGCGCTCCTCTTCTCCCGTTCCGCTCTCTCCTTTAGCCGCACGGCACTAAGTGCTAGGACCCTGTCCGCTTGCCTCCCTGCTGTGAAGATCCGTTGTTCGACCTTGTGCACGCTATCCGCCAGGTGGTCGATCTTGAACTCGAGCGATTGCTGTAGGATCTGTAGTCGTGACCGGACTTGTGACGTGCTCATTGGCTGTGAGGATGACGTTGGTGCTACCAGCACTTCCAGCATCTTGGCTTCGTCGATGTCCAGGAGTGAAGGTTCGGGTAGTGGTAATGTGATTGCTTGTGGTCGATTTGAAGATGCGGCTTCTTCTGCTGTCGTTGTTGAAGGGAAGAGAGGCTCTTGTTCCACAGGCGCTGCCTTGATGGCCTGCCATGTTTTCTTTTCTGTCCTTAGTCTATGGTCAAGTTTGGTTAGCATGGCGCTCCTAACAGTACTCGAATATACCTCGTAAAATCTTACCTTTGTAACCTCGCCTCGAGCTCCGCGATCTTTTCATCGTGCTCGAGGTTGCGTGGATTTGGTTTCACTATAGGTGGTGGCCGCTCGACCTCTTCCCGTGCAAACCAATCCGAAAATTCTGACTTTGACGCGAAGTCCTTCAGCAACTGATCTTGTATCGCCCGGGCTGCATATCACAAAAATTAGCCATCCATTTATCCGCAGACATGGGCAAGTCCACAGATACGTACCACCGTGAATAGCATTAGCGTTCGAGGACCCGTGAGGCGGTTTCTCAGCGAGTGCCCGTTCCGCACACCATGTGAGCAGTTGTTTCATCCTCCTGGGCTCCGTAAGACCGTCGGACGAGATGTGTTTATAGAACTGCGCAGGCTCCACCGCACGATGCGGTATTGCATTGTTGCCGCTCTCGATCAATGAACTCGCCCTCCGTCCCCTCATACCCAAACTGCTTCGCCTTCCGCCGCCGGTCTGTTTCCTCATCTCTTTGTTCCGGTTTATCACTGGTGTGTCGGCGAATGGTAGGGCAATCTTCTTCCCTTTCGCCTTCGTCGTCACTTCTGGTGTCGCCTCCCGGTCCTCCCCGTTGATTTGTTCGGCATCATCGTACACCTCCTCCTCCACTACCTCCTTGCGAGTTTCCTGCTTTGCGCCACGCCGCGTCGTTTGCCGCGAGCTCTTTGGTTTGTTCTTCTCCTCCTCCTCCTCATCCGGCAGCGCTCGCGGAGGCTTCCGCTGCGCCTTCTTCGTTTGTGCAGTCGCAGGTGGTGGCGGCGACGGCTGCCGCTTCTCTACAACGGGCGCAACATCTCGCGTGATCTGATCTGACTTCCGTTTGGATGTCCTTTGCGGTAAAGTCTGACGCGGAGGTGATGGCGGAAGCCCCTGGCTCTTAGCTGGCTTTGCTGGCTGCTTCTGTCGCGTTGTCTTCTTTGGCGCTACCACTGGCGCAAACTCTGGCTCCTCCTCTGGTATCGCCGCTGGTGGTGCTGTACGCGCCTTCTTAGGCTTTGCTCGTGTGAACTGGAAGTCGCCATCTTGCTCGTCGTATGCTGTAGGTTGGCGGCACGTTATCGCGAGGTTAGTGCACGTGTTCTCGTCAAGCTCATTCATTATTTTCCTCGTGCGCATTGATTTTCCCACTGAGTCTGGTCTCGTGTACACATCGTAAAATCCCCCAGAAGAATAACTAAACGACCTACAAGAGAGGCGCTCACTGCGACCGCGCTTGGTCGAATTGCTCATGCTAAGGACTTGAAGCGGTTGCCGCGTGTGGACGAGTGTAGTCATGGACGCGGACACTGCTGAGAATTGGCGTGCATCAATTCCAGGAGGCGGCCTAAGGTCGCGAGAACGACGAGAGATTCTGCGTACGCGCGCACGTGCGCGTTTCCGGAAGAGCCGTAGTGGCCGTGGCCGTAGAAATCTGGTTGAGCGATGAGGTGACGTGCAATCGCCAGACGCGACGGGGAGCAGCGGCGCGGCTTTTGATGCGGATGGTCGGCGCGCACTGTCGAGGCTTGGCGATATGTCTGCAATAGAAATGCTTTGCGTGTATGGTAAGTGTTGATGGACGCGATGTCCTAGTCGTCGAGGTGGTGCAGCGTGTCGGGTGTTTGCAGCGGCGAGGGTGGTGGTGGTGGTGGTGGCGGCGGCGGCAACGGTGGTGATGGTGATGTCGATTGGGGGTGCTCTCTCCCGTGTGGTGGATGAGGCGCGACCGAGCGTCGTCGCCAGTTTGAATGTAAACATTTCCCACTGGCGCTAAGCCCCTTTTGGCGCGAGCCTTCCGAAGCCTGACGTCCGCCGTCTGCAGCTCCCCCGCCGCCCTTCCTGGCCAGCTCCACTTCGCGGGCACCTCAACAATTGGAGCTTGGTGCATGCCGTCCGTTGCACATGCTCGTAAACAGTACCTGAATCCGGTGCATCATCAAAATGGATATCTTGTCATGGTTGGATCTGTGGGATTGCATACAGGTCCAGAGTCACAGATAGGCAGCCGCATTGCACCATCACCCGTCAAGTTATCGTTACACACATTCGGCGCATGCACTTCCAGCGTGATTGCTTGCTTGCAAGCCCTCAAGCATTGACGTGGTGCAAGGCACAAAGAGAATTGTCGACAACGAGAGCAGACCATCACGGCAGGACATCTCGCCTCGACAAGCATATCCACAATCGGCAAGGAACGGGTTATCGAACAGTATCAATACTCTGCGCGCAGCTGTCGTGTATGTGCTACATAAATATGGACGGAAGAATCATAATCGTGACAAATACAGCAAAATGCCAGCTGTGATGCAGGGAGTGTATGTATTGCAGTTCATAGACTCAACAGATCGCAAGCTCGATCTTTTGCCATGTTCCGTAACGCCAGACCAGAAATAATGACGAAGCTGTGTGGCCACAACAACTAGACAAAGCTTGAGTGTGCGCTGTGTTCCATCCCCCGTAAGAAACACCTTTTGTTGTATGCCACCATCCCAGAAGTACAAGTACTATAATGTTGTCGCCATCTCGCATGAGCCATATCCGCTCCGTAGATAGCAACAGAATATGCCGTGCCATGCACTATGTACGACAATATTCTCATAATTAGACAGCCGGAACGCCGTTTATGCCCACGCCCCGGAGATGCAACGTTGGTTGCAGTATAAGAAATCGTAACTCAGAGTAACCAGATGCCGCAGTAATCTCCACTCATCCCACGCGGGGAAGAGAGCTCAGATCAACTCACATCGACTCTCCTCAAATGAAAAAGACACCGTGCTCGAGGACCGAGGGTGCTACGAAATGATGATCGGAGCCGGCCCCCTAGGAAAAGCGCCTTTGCGGACCCTGCCCAGCCATCACAGGCTGGGTTGGTATAGGTGCGCCCATGCCGTAGGGGTTCATCTGTGGGTTGTAAGAGTCCATGGCTTGCTGCATGAATGCACCATGCAGACCTTGCTGCTGCGTTACTGGGCAGTCTTTGTGCGCCAGTAGCAAGGTCTTGAGGTTAACGACCTCCTCACGGAGCTGAGAAATCTGCGCCGTAAGAGCATCATTCTCACTGCTAAACATCTCGACCTTGTTTTGCAAGTTGGCAAGCCACTGCTTCTTGCGTTGGCGACATTTCAGTGCAGCAACCCTGCGTAGTGTTAGTTTTAGTCATCGACATAGCGCGGTCTGTAACAAGCTGAACATACCTGTTACGTTCGAGGAAGTTCTTGCGCTTCTCCTCGTCAGTCATCTTCGACTTCGGCTTGCCATCTGGTCCAGGGGCATCATCATCCTCGTCTTCTGACATTTCCTCGTCACTCATAGGTTCTGATGGTGCTGTTTTAGCTTTCTTGTTGGCGGGTTGCTTGGCGGAAGGCTCGTCGGCCTTTCTCCGTCCATTGGCCGCAGCTGTTGACCCTCTCTTGCCCTTGCCTTTGGGTGTAGGCTTAGCATTCTCGCTTCCCTCGGAGACGCCACTGGCGGCTTCACTGACACCTCGAGCAAGAGCGGCGCCGTTGCCATTCATATGTGGTGATGTGTTGGCTTGACCTGGGTGCGTAGGTGCGGGATGACTATGAGCTGCTTGTGTACCACCAACAGGGTATTGTTGAGGCTGTGTCGGGGCGTTGCTGCGGCCTTGGGCACCTTGTGCGAGCATGAATAGCCCATTGGCAGCATCATTATCATGTGGGTCAAAGGCTCCAGATGCCGGTTTGGCCTCTGCCTTGATAGCCGGTCCGCTAGCTTCAGCGGTAGATGTGGCTGCCGCCTGGTTAGCCTGTGCAGCCTCAGCACGGCTCTGCTGTTGTTTGGCCGCAGCAGCACTCATGGCTGTTCGATGAAAGTCAAGAGTGCTAGGTGTGGCTCCGCCGCTCGCGAGTTGGGCGAACAAAGCCTGAGAGTTCGGGCTGGCAGCAGGGAACATGGACCCGCTCCCTCCCGGTGTGAGACCAGTCCGTAGCGAGCTCTCGTTTGGTGTGAAGCCGGTGCCGCGGGTGATGTGCGAGGTATCGCCAAAGTAGTCGTTGGCAGGTCCAGACAGCATAGCTGGGCTCAGGGGACCAGTCCGAAGTGAGCCACCTCCCCAGTTGAATGGTGTTGTCCCTGTGCCGGGAAGCAGTGACGAAGGTGAAGTTAAGGCAGCCACGCTGGGCAACTTTGTTCCGCCGGGGGTTTCGACAGTTCCGCCAGTGCGGAATGACTGCTCAAAAGGATTGGGTTCGAGGCTCAACTGGCTTGAGAAGTAGTCACCAGCTTCGCCAGGCTTTGGTGGAGGGGCTAGAGGTCGCTCGGTCTCTGCATTCGCAACGCTGATCTCAGGTTTGTTGTCTATTGTCTTCTTGCCCTTCGCTGCGGACTCTGAATGTTCGCAAGGTGGCATGTGTCAGTAAGCAGTCGCAGGGGGCCCAAGTGTTGCAAAGCAGGAAGACCACGAGGCACAGTCTGTCGTTGATGCTGTCCGAAACAGGCACAATGCAATGCTTCAAGCCAGTACCACGCTTTGGGTAGTGCAGACTACCGACGGCGGCGATGATCTGTCGTGCGTCACAGAGGGCGGCAAGCAGGGAGAATGGGGCGGAGAGGAGGTGAGGTGACGAAGGTCTGGGACACCGTGAACGGCTTACCTGTCGAAGAGCTCTCCGTGCCTTTGGTCTCGGAAGGAGCCATGATGACGGAGGTGAGTGACGAAGGTGGTGGGTGCTATTGTATGGGAGGCGACAAGAAGGATATGATGTAACGACCAAAGCAGGTCAAGTCCCAGAGGCAGTCTGCACAAGTGAAAAGCAAACCACCTCTGAAGGAACAACTGCGCGTGGCAGGCAGGCGGGAGGACTGGCAGATCAGACTGCTTCCGGATGTCCAGCAGCCGCAGCAGACGGGCGGCACAGAAGTCGAGTCCGGTCAAAGAGCAGGCGACGCACGGCGAGGATGTACAGCGGTGGCTGAGAGTCGTCAAGGAATAGCGAAGTGCTACGGATGCTGGACCGATGACGGATGGCGGGCGTTGTCGACAGGCAGCGCGGATGGCCGTGGGCTTGGACGTGGACGGGGTGGTGCAGCAGAGGTGAGTTTGTTGCGATGAGGTCATGAGGGAAGAAGTGACATAAGGGGTGGTTTTTAGGAAATCGGGCACACAGCAGGGACCGCCAGAGCCCCCCAAAAACGACGTGCCCCCTGGCCCAAGAGGTGGCCATGGCGCCCCAGGCGTCGTGCTAGGTCGGCGGCGAGACGTGCCCCAGGGTGCGGCCGGTACCGACACAGTGCGAGCCATCTCTCCGCCTGAGTGGGTGGTCGACCACATCCCCGGCTCGCAACTATCCCTGGGCACCCCTCCAACCCTCCTCCACAGCACCACCACCACCACCACCTCGCTCGCCCGCCTCTCTTCCAGCCTCCCCCCTGGCTCTGGATTGCATCACACCCGACACGTTCCCTCTTGGGCTACTTCCCCGAACCTCCTGTCCTAAGTGCAGAGGCTGTCCCTGGCACGCACGCCTTGGCTGCTCACGACCCAGTGCCGGAACAATTCCCAGCGCAATACACGCGATACATACAGGACAGCACCACGCGACACTACAGTACAGCAGCCTTGTCGTCCGCTCGACGTTCGAGACCACGGCACAGGTAACGGTCTCTGCCGGTCCTTCTGCCGGCCCTCTTCGTCCGACTTACTGGCTCGCTCGATGCCTGTGCGGCCCTGGAGCGGAGTTTGAAAGGCGACCGGCGCGGCGTGGGTGTAGCGCAACCGAGCGCGTGCTCGCATTAGCGGGGAGAAGCTTTTAACCCGTTCCTACTTTCCAGGATCGCCGGAAGCAGACCGTCTTGTTCCACGCCAAAGCCTCGCCTGAAGAACAATGCCTACGCACTCCGGATTGTACGCACTGCACTCCAGCTTTCTACAGACAAGCCCCGAAGCAGGCAGCTTCGTTGATGTTGTACAATCACCATCGTTTGAGGAAAACCAGTGCCCAAGGCGCTCAACAAATGCTGTACACATACAGCTCAAGCGAGGTTTCGGTCCAAAGATACGAGTGGCAAATTGTCAACCACACTTGGAGCATGCGCCGTCCTTGCGTCAGCTTCTCCTCCCGCCATACATACGGCCATACATACGGTCAGGAGATCTCCACCGTCGGCTTCTGTTGTTGCAGCCCATCCTTCTGACAAATTGAAGCCGTTGTCAGCACCCAAGAAGAGAGATTAATAAGCATTCACAACGACGACAGCTGACCACGACACAATCGCGTGTAGTTTCAAGCAGGCACGTCTTATTATGAGTGCGGAGGCAATTCGTCAAAGACATTTGCCACCTTCCAACGGACTAGCAATTATCCATCATTGTATGGCTATCTGGCAACTTCAAAATCAGAGCAAATCGTTGTGTGTATGGCAATGTTCACTAGGGTCGGGGAAGATACAAACCCATATTAGGGACGAGAAGAGAAAGGACCTCGCTTTCGACAAGCTCTCGACATGTACCCCTGGCTGTCTGCGTACGGTGTCGGATATTCATCCTCAGACGGTTCCAGCATTCGAGGTCTAGACACCCCCCTTCCCTTCACACGGGCTCGTCAACCAACCAGAATTTTCTGCAGAGGACCTAGCGGGCCGGCAGGGGTGGTAATCTCGACAGAATTACGTCACTCTGTCGCCCAGATTGCGCTTTAAAGTACCTCCACAGTGCTTGGCGTCGTCCATTGTGCGATGTCTCGGCTTTGACTCTGGGGCCACACAACGTGTCTAGGGATCGTCGATGCGGTGTTGTCATCGAAGACAGCTCGAGATCGGGCAATTGTCAGTAGCTCGCGGAGGAGCAGCTGTGACCATGAACATTGCTTGCGAATCTCTGGACAGGGCACTTGTGTCCCGCAGCAGCGCGCGACGGTCGCCAAAGTCCCAAAGCGGCCGCGGTCGGATGGCTTGTCGAGCTTGTGGACTGATTGTGCTCGCGGCACACCATTCCACCGGGTCGACGCGTGTGGGAGATTTGACGCAATTGATGAGACCCAAGCATGTCTGCCATGGTGGCCGAGCGCGCGTGTGAGCAAGGAAATGACTGGGCAGGACTTGTAGCTACCTGGGAGACAAATGGGGCTTGAGCAAGGGTGTCCCTGGCACGACCACGCCAGTGCTCGTGAGACTTGCAGGCGCCTTCAGCCCTTGGTGCTTGGCCGCCAACGGCTCCAGGTCCACGGGCCTGCTGGCGCAGGTGCAAGTGCAGGTGCAGGTTATGGCTGATGACGTGTGTTGTGCGCACTGTTCTTCAGAGCAGCCAGCACAATCGTCCCTTGCTGACATTCTCGTGTGTGTGGAGGGCTTGCTCCGGCCGCCCAAGACAAAACTGCACTTGGGTACCAACCTAATTATCCGACACCATGCAAGCAAGCAAAGCCGCCCGCCGGACGCAGTCAGTTAGTCGAGTCATCTGCCGCCCCTCCTGGTGCTTCGGGTGGTGGTAATTAGATGCACGATCTGGATCGGAACGCGCTGTTCCTGTATCTATGGCGGCTGTAATCGCCAGCTGTATGGAAAATGGACTATGGTTTTGGCGTCTGGGTTCGCCTGCTCCACAAAGACGAACATGGTGGCCGAATGCTACTTTGGTAGGATTAACTCCCCCATACTCTGTACCCATCGCACGATGGTTCCAGGATTCCGCCGGGGAAGCTATCCAGACGTTCCACCCCACCTCGCACTCCGCAAAATCAAGGAGGACCAGCCCGATACGGACCAGAGTTCACTAGACTGTTTTGGCTGGCCGCAGCTATCGCGGCTCGCGAGGCTCTGCAATCTGATTCTTCATCTCACCGGCAGATTCACGCGCTCACACACAGGCTCGATGGTTCTAACTGTGCTGGGCTTAGCTCATGACAACGACCTCAGTTCGGCCCAAATACTCCGTGGCACGCGTGCTGTCCGCCTCGCTAGTCCGTCGTGCTAATAAGCAATCGAGCTTGCGGCTGACTGTGGTGACGATTTCGACACGTTTCCATTCTGCACCTGAGCGCGAGGGTTTTGGGTTTTCCAGAACCGCGCAGAGAAATCTGAAAGGCTGTCAGAGGCGGTGCACGTATCGACCAGTACTATTGTGCAAGCAGCTTCCAAGTGATAGAATCCTTGCGACTCTGCTCGTGTGTTGGACTTAGCGTGGACTATCCGCAAAGCACGGGATGAAGACCGGCCTTGGGGTTGGGTGCCTCCATGGCATCAGCTCCCATTCTGGTGCGTGGGGAGCGAGTTGATATCTTCCGCGGGATGACATAATCGCATATCTGGCTGAAACGAGACCGCGCCTGTTCAGACACGCGCATGCCCCAGCCATTGTCGCTGTTCTCGTCCGGGCCGAGCTGGATGTCAAAGGCAGCATCTGAAATTGCTGCTCGTGGCCGTCAACCTGGACACGCAGCGGCGAAGGACCCTGAAAAGATGGGCCGGCCACCGTCACCGTCTCGCTGGACTTCCGGTGAGTCCCGTCCCAGGCCGACTGGAAACGGAGCGGAGGAAAGTGCAGCAGCATGTGGGGCGGTATCAACGTCAAACGCCCATTTAGGACTAATTTTTCATGGTGTCTGCATGTGAGGCTCTTGCGACATCTGCGTCTTGAAGACATCCAACGACATTCGGTGGTCGCAGACGGACTCGCATTGCAGCTGAAAATACCGTGGTATTGCAATCTGCAAGCCATCAACTGCTATCCTCTCATTTGCGACAGGAACACCAGTATATTTCAACATCATTGGATTATATTTTCGCGGAACACTCAACACAATATAATGGTTCGTCGCAAGGACTTTCTGGGCTCCGCTAAGCTTAAAGGAAAGAAGGAGCAGGTACGTTGATTAAAAGCTTGCTCATTGTAATTTCATCTTGTGAGTGAGATCTGATTCTTCATGGTAGAAAAAACTTGAGACTGCCGATGACTTTCTTGCTGGTAAGTGCATCGCTCGACTGTCTCAATTTCTGTAATACGAAGAGGGGGAAATCACTGACACGATTCAACGAGATAAAGCTGGCGTCGAGCATGAGGAGGCTGCGGGAAAATGGCGAGCAGGCGACGCCGCCAAGTCGATGCGGTTCTTCCAACGCGCAATTGAGGTGTACGAGCAAGGCTTGCAGGTGTCGCCTAATAGTCTAGACCTTGCATACAACAAGTAAGTGTTTTGAAAGAAAAAAAAAAAGGTTCCTAACCAAGACCATAAGTCATTAAGTGCTCATTGCCACCTAAATTCTTCAAACATTTTGTTGACTGCTAAAATACAGAGCCCGAGTACAACTCGAGATATGCACACATCCTGTGCTGGTCAGCCAGCTGAAGCAGCCCCTTCTCGAAGTCCTCCAGGTCGCCCTCGCATCACACCGTTATGCGCTGCAGCTAGGCCTAGAGAATATCGACACACTGTTCAACACGGCTCAGGTTCTTCGGAGTATTGCCGAGGAGGTCGCGGGTGCGGACGACTTGCCTAGCGCGGATGCCATCAAGCTTCTCGAAGAGGCATGGGAGCTGCAGAGCAAATGCTTCGAGATCCAGAAGGTCCGGTATCTCGAGAGTCAGGAGGAAGAACGGATGGCGCACGAGCAGACTGCCGCGGACGAGATGGCGGCAGGCTCATCTGGGCCGACACCAGCAGCTCAGGCCAAGCCAGCAAGCAGTAGTATCACCACCGGCGGCAACGAAGACCAAGGCGAGGAGGAAGAACAATGGGTCAGCGTGGTCGAGCCAGTTACCAAAGACACACTCATAGACACAGTCGTCTCGCAGCTCGAAACACTCACAACCTTGTGCAGCATACTAACTGACACACCGGACTCGGCGCCACCGTCTGCACTAAGCTTCGCTGAAAAGCATTCATCGGATCTCCTCCAGACCCTTCCGGAACTGACCCACGACAACGCAGAGCGCTTGCAAGAAGTGGCCCTAACCAAAGCAAACTTCGTCTCGTCTCTGTTATCAGCGGGCACAAAAGCCGGCAAGCTGGAACCCGCGACGTACAAGAAGGAGCTCGACGCCGTCTTCTCCGCACCGGAGCTACACGCTCCGGACTCCACGACAGTGGACGCGGATGTTCTCCTCGCCCACGCGAAGGCGCTCATCACACTGGCCTCAGCATTCCGGGAAAACCCCGCATACGACGCGGCCGCGGTAGCGACGATCCGGTGGAACGCACTCACCCAGGCCAGCGAGCGCCTCACCTCCGCCTCCAAGGCCGCGGGGATCGAACCGGACGACCTCGCCGCGACGCACATGCTGAGGGGAGACTGCTCAATGTACCTGCACAACTTGCAGTACCCGCCAGCCTCGCACAAGACGGCGTCCGAGCGGGCGCCGCAGCTCCTCAAGAACGCCGAGATCTTCTACAGGAACGCGCAGAAGCTGAACCCCGGCGCCGAGGACAAGGCGGTCGCGGGCGTGAGGTCTTGTGTGGCGGGATTGCTGCTGGAGCAAGGACCCGGGTATAGCGTCGAGAAGGTGCTCGCAGGATGTCCGAGGGGGACGCAGTGGGCAATCGAGCAGTTGGAGGATATGCTTGCAGAGGGACTGCTGCCGCCACATCCGCAGATGGGGTGATGTCTTTCTTCTTTTTCTTTCCTTTTCGAGGATGGGTACTGATAGTGTTACGGACAAGTACGTGGCCTAAGGCAGGCGGGCAATATAAGATGGAATTGCGGCAGCACTTTACTATCCTTTCCACCAGAGCAGACGAACTAGCTCATTATTTGATTCGAGCACAAACGGTACAAATACACCTATCTACGCACGTCCTACATCTTTGCCTTGGCCTTGGCCTTTCCATCACCCTTGACAACCCTGAACCCATGTCTCGGCGCATGAACCCGCACAACCTCACCCCCCTTGGCCGGAAGCTCGACAACCACCTCCGTCCCATCCATCTTGACCAGGACACCCGTGTCTTTGTTCACAGGCGCCTGGTCGACAGGCCAGACGGTGACCGTATCGCCCCTCTGCACCCCGAGCGCGGCGATGACCGGGTCCCCCTGGCGCACAGTCTCGGCCCCGCCGGCGAGAACTTCGGCGTACTCTGCGCCCAGAACGATCCTGGCAGCCTCCTCGCCGGTGACGACGTCCGGCTTGGCCGCTGCTTTCCTGACGTAGGCGTCGAACCGCGCGATCCACGCAAACGTCTTGGGGAACTTGCCTGGCCCGACAATGTCCGCGGGGAGCGCACCGGGCATGGACTTGAGCCAGTGCAGGATGAAGACGGCCTCGATGTCGCCCAGGCTCGGTCCCCCCGCGGCCGCTGCAGGAGCGGTACCAAAGACCCAGTCCCGCCCGTCAGAGAGCAGGATTCCCTCGAGGAACTCCACGAAGCGCGTGATCTCCACTAGCGACGCGGGGCGCGCGGCGGTCAGGCTCGCCGGGGTGAAGGCTTTTGCGTCCGGGTTGCCGGTGACGAGCTGGTTCCTGTCGCGCACAAAGTGCTTGTTCTTGAGGAAGGGCGAGTCCGGGGGCATGAGGCGCGCGGCGTGGGCGAATAACGCGTTGGGGAACTCGGTGAGCTGCCGCGAGATCAGGTGCTGCAGGGCCGCGTGCTCCGGGTTGGTGGACGGGGAGGCGGAGATGCCCGGGTGCTGGGGCGATGCTGGGTAGAGGGACTCGAGCTTGGCGATGATCAGGCGAGTGTCGAGGTAGATGTCCCGGCCTATGGTCATGAGGGGGATGCGCCGGTAGGAGAGACCTAGGAGCTGGACATCTGGTCGCGGGAGGATTGGAGGTTGGACCTGGAGAGGAGGTTTGTCAGCCAAGATCGCTCAACATGCTGCGAGCAGTCGTGGCAGCATGTTTGGGAACGCGGACTTACACAGGTCTTGAAGGGGATTTTGCGCAGGTTGAGATACCATACTAGGCGACGCCCGTAGGGCGAGCCTTCGTAAGTGTATAGCACGATGGGGAGGTCTTGGACAGCCATTGTGTGCAGAATCGTCAGGGCTGCGTCGTACGCCGCACTTGAAGGTGAGTATAGCTTGAACGAAACTCTTGTACAAGTATCAATTGAGAACCTCGGTTAAGTTGAAAGTCGTCTTGTGAGCTTTGCAAGTTGTTGAGCAGACCCTCGGGAGGACTTCAATGGCGGGACTCGTGATTCCACATAGGGCCACGGCAGGAAGTGAGTTGTTAAGAAAGGGAAGAGGTTCTCGAAGCAAGCACTGGTCGTTCCCAATGAGGGAAGAACCCCCCGGACCCCAGATTGCTGTTTCACACGGCAACCTGCGATCTGCAGGCCCCCCACACCAGCAATCGTGCCTCGGCTGCGCTAAAGTGCGGGCGCACCGCAGTCCAGGACCCTTGCTCCACGCAGGTTTTGCTTGTGTGCAGGACGCTTGGCTGGTGACCATAACGATGACCCCTGATTTCTAGCATAGTATCTCAGGGTACGGAGCAGTGTACTTTTCGACCTTGAGGTGCTTAACTGCTCGTCTATATGCGTCTATAAAAGAATTGGTGCAAAACGGAAAGATATATCCAATGCGATACTTGAAAACAGAAGAATCTTCGTGCTTAACATCCTCCAATATCTGCCATAATTATCGCCTGTCGTGAAGTCGTGATATGTGCGTTTAAATCGTCCAACCCTCGTTTTCCTGGTCCTTATCCCCATCTTACAAGAGCAGTTTCCTACACCATCAACAAGCCTCCAGCAACCACGGCTGCAATCGTCATTAATACCATCTCCCCAAGCTCTCTCCGCAACGACATACCGGAGCTCGGCAGCTCCTTCATCACCGTCGCGACTGGCGTCGAGCCAGATGACAGTGTGCAGCTCGCTGTACCACACTGATATCCGCTGGGACAGCACCCGGATACTGGCCCAGCATCTTTTCCGCACAAAAACCACCCGCCTGCGCATGTACTCGTCGGCAAAGCACTCGCAGCTGCCTCGGCATCCGTGACCGGCACGACCAATGTAATACCATTGTCCGTGAGTGTCGTCATGGCTGGTGGGGGCGGACACGACGTCGTTGCGCAGTCGCGGCCTGTGCGGCAACATCCTCCTCCCGCACCGACGGCAAGACACGCATAGAAGCCCGTCGGACAGTAATCTGCCGGTGCGGTTGGTTGAACTGGGGCAATTGCGCTGCCATAGGATGATGTATCTGTGGATGTCTCGGTTTGGATTTGAGTTTCAGTGGCGGTGGACGGCTCGGGAGGGTCGTCTGTCTGTGTGCTTGTTACTGTTCGCGTGGTCGGCTCGATTGAGGGCGTCACGGTAACGACGACTGTAGTTACAACCGTTGTTGGGGTTGGCTCGTTGACGACCGTAGAGGTCACGGTGGTTTGGGTGATGAGGGAGACCCATGATCCAATGCCTGCAGGTGAGACAACAGTTAGCCACTTGCACCGAGAACATCCCTCCTGCCGAAGCACTTACAGCCAACATTGGCACAAACATAGCCCGGCACACAGCATCCACCACCAACATCCGCTGCACAAGCCGTGCTCCCGCCGGCACAATCACCTACACTACCCTTGCAGTTCTCCCCGTCAGGACAGCAGCCCACGTTACCCGATGCGGGGGCACCCTCGACAGTGAAGCACGTCGTCCCCGTCTGGCAGCAGTAGTCTGGCTGTCCGATATTAGTGCATGCCGCCGTGTTTTGGGGACACGAGAACTGTCTGCCCTGTAGCCTGCGGAGGACGTCTCTCTGCGCAGCGGCAGCTGCTGCTTGCGGATCTCGTGCGCGGTTGTTGCTGCTGCTGACGCCACCGCTCGCCGAGAGAAGGTGGATGTTCCATGGCGCCAGGAAGGCTGGGGATGTGTCGTTGTCGTCTTGTGCTGCTGCACGGGGAGAAAGAGAGCTCCGTGAGCTGTCAAGGTAGTCAGCTGCCTCGGCGAGGGGGTACTGTCGTGGCAAAGCGAAGGCCAGGTATTCGGGCATCAGCTTCTCGCCCTCGTCGAGGGACATCTTGCGGACAGCGGTGGGGACAGCATCGCTGCGGGCGAGCAGGGGCGCTGTGCTTGTGGCGAGGAGGGAGAGGAAGAGCTTCCGGTGGTTGTTTGTTGAGAGTAGTGGCGGATGGTGCATTTTTGTCGAAGATGGAGTGGACGGAGCGGGCGAGTTGGGGATAAGAATATGGTCTGGTTATCAGGGGAGCGCCGTTAAACTAAGCTTCTCTAGCATGTGATGCGTGGAAAGCTTGGCGGTTGATCTGACGCCAATGCGGCCTGTTGCTATCGACCCCGCGCTCTTTTGGTAGATGTAGCAATGGCGTCGTTTATTGTGTAGTGTAGAAGCGCCCGAGAAAGCGAGAGGGTAGACTCGCGGCCGTCCTTCAGGCAGCGTGGACGGTCAAGGCACAGACGTCAGTCACAAGAAGTCGGTGGCTGGCAGACGATGCGCTAGCGCCCAATCTGACAGCCGTATCCACGCACTCGGGTGGGTTGCGTTCTGCTCAATACAAGTTGTCCCTGTCCACTGCAGCTGCAGGGGTCTCCACGTCGCATGCATGGCCCCGGGACGGCTGTCAAGGGTGCAGGCTGCAGGTCAGTATCACGACAATGCAGTCTTGGGTTCTTGAAGTGACGCATATGGGGTCATCTGCTCGTTCACACAGATCCACCCGGATCTTGTAAGACTCAAGATGAGTTCTGTTTGTTGGGGCGGTGCCCAGACATCTACATAGTATGACCACCATGACCAAGTTGTTCCTTGTCCTTGATACATAAAGCCGTATTTGTATACGATGATCCAGATCGCTATGCTAATATAGAGTACATCAATCATACACTTTCATATAGTACACACCGCTTCTCACAACCTAGATCTAGCCCCGACGTCTAGAACAAGGCCTCTTCGTCATCCTTCTTACCGACAAGGTGCCGATCCTTGAACACATCTGCCACCTGCTTCCTGAGCAGCGCATAGCTCACCAATGCGGTCGCCACGCTCATGTTTAAACTGTCCAGATCTTCTGGCAGATCAGGCGGACTAGGAATCGACACCGTGTGGTCTGCAGCCCGGCGAATCTGCCGGCCCAGGCCCTCCCCCTCGCTGCCAATTACCAATATTACCGGACCGTCCCCCAGGGGATCCAGTCCCTCCAGCCGGTCGATGGTCAAGTGAGTGGTCCTTCCTATCCTGTCTGCGATGGGAGCGGCAGCAATCACCGTCCACCCGTTGCTCTTGGACTGCTCCAAGAAGGCAAGACTGGACTTGACGGATAACAACGTCATTGACTCGGACGCACCCGCTGAAGCCTTGAGCGCCGCAGGCGTCAGGCCCACTGCGTTGTTCTTGGACACCGCCACAGCGGTGGCGCCGAGGAACGCTGCTGACCGGAGGATGCCTCCAAAGTTGCCAGGGTCTAGGACGCCTTCCAGGAATATAACCAGCGGATGCCGGCCAGCCGGAAGATTGTGACCAACGAAAGCCGATGTGCCGTTGATTGCCGCCTCCTCGGCAGACTGATAGTCAAGTTCCAACCTGAAGCCCTTTTGCGAGCCTTCCTCAGTCTCATAAGATAGTGCCTTGACTGGCAGCTGGGGTAGAGGCGACGCTTCTAGGACGAAGCCGTTGTGAGGCCGGCCTTGTGTCATCCGATTCATCATCTCCAGACCCTGACTAGTCCTGAGTCGATGAACAACGGCACCCTGTCGCTCGGCCATACTTGCATAAGATCTATCCTCCGGCGCGGGTTGCTTGTTGTAGCCATCGTAGAGGTAGAGACGGTAGAGCTGCCTTTTCCCCTGCGCCAATGCGGCTCTGATGACGTACCGTCCGTAGAGAAACTGCGAGGCGGCGGTAGTGTGGTGGATCCGAATCGGAAGACCGGGCTCGGGTTCCGCCTCGGTAGTGCGAGTATCAGGCAGAGAGTCGTGGCTGGTTGCCTCTGTGCTTGCTTGGCCGTGGCCGTCCTGCTTCTTTATGGCAAGATTACGCTTGAACGCCGGTTCTTGCGCCGGTTCTCGTTTCTGCTGCTTCGAGTGAAGTCTATAGTCATCATAGCCCCTTGTCCTGCCTTGATCCCTGAAACGTCCTGACGTTCTGGTGCCTGCGTCGCCTGGCTGGTCCGCGTGACTCGTGGCTGATTTCCGTGCTCCAAGATCTCGTCTCCGGTTATCGCTGGGGCCGTCTCTCTGGGTGCCGTATCTCGGCGTCTGACCACGGAAACCAGTTGTGCGAGATTGTGCCTTCTCGTCGTCGCGGACGAGTTTCTCCATTTCCGAGCGCAGATTACCATGCTTGATCTGCCAGACCTGGCTCCTCTTGCCAAATTTCTCGTCGGGGTTGTTGAAGCGCGAGCGTCTGGACATGGGCTGCGGTCCCTTGTCTGTGATGTCTTTCTTTCCTTTCTTTATTGTGTAGTTCGGGGCCTCCCAACCTGGATCGCGCCGCTGGCGTGTGGTCGTCTGTCGTCCTTTTCTGCCACCACTGGAAGCGGCCTCGAGAGCTTGCCAGCCGGAGCCTTGCGGGCGAACCTTCTGGGAGTTGCGCAGGCCGCGATGGATGGCACTGAGGGCAGAGGACCGCAATGGTGTTGTGGAAAGAGGGGCCGCTCGGGGCCTGAGAACGAGGGCGCGCATCGTGTGGTGCTGTGCTGCCGACAAGCACGTGGAGGGGATGGGCACCCTCATTGTGGCGGGACGGTCAAAGCCGGGGAAGGAAGAACAGCCGTCGGAACGAGTATGGTGGTCTCTCCTGCTGAGGTCAAGAGGCGGGTCTGTGGCTGCAAAAACACTAAGAAGTGAGAGCTTGGAAAGTGCAGATCCAGTATGCTATCCAGACCCCATCAACTTTGCGATGATGATCCGGCCCGTGAAAACGGAAACTTTTTGGGCCCGCACCAGCTCGCAAGGGTCGTGCAAGGGGAAAGCTGCCACCACCAATCAGCTGCGGAGCGCAAATGCCAAACCTTGGACGTCCCCAAGTGCCCGCTGGCGAGTCCCTTTTAGTGGCCTGGGAACAGTGAGGGCGCGGTGACCCCACGCTGAGCCGCCCGCTATCTTATCGGGCACTTTAATGCGTGGTGCAACGCGGTTGCGAGGCGCGTGTCTTGCGGCGTCCGGGTCGTCCCATGTGACGTTGGCATCTTCAGTTCAGGGCAACGTTTTGAACATTGGACCTCCCACCGGGCAAGAGACGATAGGCCGTTCTATACCCTGTCCGTGTCGCGAAAATCTATACATGTTGACCTCGAATACTACCTTGAACAAACGTTAACCGCCAGAGCAACACAAGATACAAACCATCTCGACAAGCATCGTGACCTACGGAGTTACGACCAATCCTCGCAGCACCAGCACTGCCTTCCGATCAGGCCCGGACACGCTTAACATACAGCGAAGTTTTCGAATATGTTACTCTCGCTGCTTGAAGAATGAAGAGCTATAAGGGACAGCGACTCGGGTAATACGACGGGGAATCAAGACTGGCACATGGCCTTGAATTCGTTATTGGCCGTGCCCGACGAGGCCATGGGGCTGCCAGTAGATGACAACTTGACCCCGATGGAGGTTGATCTGCAAGAACTCGACACACACGAGACAGCGACTGCCGTGCCGGTTGCCGATATAGGGCTGTCCAGTTTCGAAGACGAGACTGGTCCCAGGCCTGAGGTGGAGCCAGCTGAGTTCACCGTACAACACGCCCGACCTTCGATCGAGCAGCATGGTTTCAAAGATTCTGTAGCTACCAGCATGGGAGACGGAGACTTTCAATCAACGGCGGAGACGTCAGGGGCCGAAAGCGAAGACAGCATGGACGTTGCCATGGGCGAGCTACAAGAGGAGGATTTGCACACTTCGGATTCAGAGGATACTGCGCTCGGCATTGTCAATATATCATCTATCAAGCCACTGCCCATTGAGGTTGTGCTGTTGCCTCCGACCGACCCAGAATCTTATTTGATACTGCCGCCAAGCGAGACTGTCGACCGGATCCTGGAGAAGGTTGAGGTCGACGGCCAGACTTTCTTCTCCGTGGAGTATACAGATGGGCGGATAGAGCAGGTAAGACCATACTATGCGACTTTCTTCATGTCTTTTCAGGCCTGCTTCGAGCACAACATTTTGCATGTACCGGTGCGTCAAGAGCCATTGCAAACGTATGAAGCTGTTCGTTTCGGGCTGCACACAGACCTGTACCTCCCCCTCGTTACCTTACCACCCCTGCACACCTGCTTCACAACGACAACTTCATCCACCAGTCCGCCACATCAGACTTGGTGTCCTTCTCTTAACTTTGTTGTCAATTTGGTCGATTTCGTCTTTAACCATCCCGGAGCGTGTTCTTTTCTCCATCGTACGGTCAACGGCGGCGCGACACACTCGTCCTACCACCACTTTCCCAAACCACAACAATCTGCTTTGTCCATTACCTTGCCATCTCGGTCGACACAACCCAGATTCCCATTCCGAAAGAATCTTCGTTTGATGCAGTAGAGTCACTCATCGTCACAAGTTGTGACACTACAAACAGCATCATGGTATGATGAAAGCACTTTATCCGGCCTTACCTTCCTAGATTTCTTACAAGCAACTCCATCTCTCACCTCCGTGGCACATCCCGAGTCACAATAGAATCGTCCACTTTCACCCTGCCTTCACGCCTTGTTTACAAATTGATCGTACGTTTTGCTGACGTATAGCAAAGGTTGCCTATGACGACATCCTGGAACAAGAGCGAGGCCCTCGCGCTGTACATCAGTTCGACTTCGACTCCCGGTTCAATCTGAGTCACCCGTCACATTCAGCGATGTCAAGCAAACAAAAAGAACACCGGCCAGAAGCCGACTATGAAGACTCGGGCGAATCAGAGTTAGACTTCTCGTTTCGTCCTCGCCGTCCTACTCGGCCCGCTCCCAGAAGCAGTCGTCGGGCATCACGAAAGGCCTCAACAGCTGCTGGTGGCGCGAAGACCTCAAATTGGCAATCGACCCATTTTGAAATTCCTGACGAGCTCCACAACGAGGAGGACAGCCTCGTAGAGCCTGCTGCACGAGATGGTGACGACTACGAGGATTCCAAATATCGTGGCAAGACCGAGACACGTCTGACACGATCTAAGAACCCACTCCTGAAGAGCTATAATTTGGATGAGTCGGCGGACGAGCTATCACAAATCATCAATGACAGTGACAGCGATGGCGATGACTGGATTCTCACCTCAGACATCAACCCCAAAAAGCCGAAGAAGAAGCGTCCGCCACCACGACAAAGAAGAATCACACAAAACCGACCGTCTGGCCATAGACATAGAGAATCCTCCATTGAGTTCGAGCCAAGTAGACGATCGAAACGCACTGCCAAGTCCGGCAAGAGCATGCGTGATCCAGATATGGAAGATGACTTCTTCGTGATGACGGAAGACAAGGCACCAAACTTGCCTAAAATCGCAGCTGTCAAGGAAGTCTTTCGTAGCCTTCCAGCAGACGACAAGTTTCGCCTCAGACATTCTAGCACCTGTGAAACCTGTCAAGGGCGGGAGAACAGTGGCCGGGGCATGTTTGTGTACTGCCAGGGTTGCAGCTACTCATACCACAAGGGCTGTATTGGACTTCGATCGCAACGCGATCATCGAGTCACAAAGATCGGTGATGATGAGTTCGTTCTTCAGTGCAAATTCTGCATCGGCACATACAGCAAGAAAGATGACCGTGCCCCGGACCATGCGTTATGCCAAACCTGCCGCAAGCCTGGCGAGTCCTGCAGGGAGTTTTCAACGAAGAAAACCCCCAAGCAAGAGGAGAAGCTGCGGGAGGAGAACGACGGCCAGGATCCAGTCACCAAGATCCCCAGTAAGCGCCTGAATAACGCGGAAAACGTGCTGTCGCGATGCATGACATGTCGTCGTGGTTGGCATCCCGATCATGTGCCTTCCAAGGACATGGCCGATAGTGATAACTTGGAAACTAAAGATCTTCAAGGGAATTGGCAGTGTCTCGAATGTCTCGGCACAATGCACAAACTCGATATCTTGGTTGCCTGGCGTCCGATCCACGATATAGCTTACAAGCCTGGTCAGCAGCACCTGGACTTCATCGAGCAAGACATCGAGTATTTGGTCAAGTGGGAAAGTCGCTCACACTTTCACGACAAGTGGATGCCCGGTGCTTGGGTCCATGGTGTGGCTGCGGCCGCAATGCGTAAAGCCTTCTACAAGCGCGAGAGCACGGCCTTGCCTCACATGGATTTGAAGGCTGCGATTGCAGAGGAATGGGTTATCCCTGATATCATTTTCGACGTTAAATATCGGCACTCCCACAATGCGCGCAGCAAGGCCGAAGAGCGGGGCTTTGTAAATGACATCAAGTCCATATATGTCAAGTTCCAAGGGCTGGGATACGATGATACGGTTTGGGATGCACCCCCTCCGCGAGATTGCGTCTGGGGAAACGCTCCATGGGAAGCTTTTGAGAATGCCTTGGCTGAGTATCTCAACGGCAAGCATTTCGCTCATGTGCCTGAGAGCAAGTTGCGAGAACGCATCGCAATGTACCGCCGGCTCAACTTCGAGAAGGACTGCGAGCTCGACAAGCAACCTTCATTCCTAAAGCGTGGCGAACTCATGGGCTACCAGCTGGAAGGTGTCAATTGGCTGTTGTACAAGTTTCACCAGCAAGAGAATGCCATCCTAGCAGATGAAATGGGTCTCGGCAAAACGGTTCAGATTGTTGCCTTCCTCGCCGCGCTGGCTCTCCATCAGCCCAAGTGCTGGCCTTTCCTGGTTGTTGTTCCCAACGCAACTTGCCCCAACTGGCGTCGTGAGATCAAGAAGTGGGCTCCTGATCTACGTGTTGTTGCTTACCATGGCGGCAGGGTAGCACAGGACTTGGCATGGAATTACGAGCTCTTTCCATACGGCAAATCCGATGGCATGAAGGCTCACGTCGTCATCATGTCCTTCGAAGCAGCGACCAATATGAAGGCCCAATTTGGCACTCAAACGAAATGGGCGGGCTTGATCGTTGATGAGGGTCAACGATTGAAGAACGAGGACTCACTGCTCTACCGGGCTCTATCTGATATGCGGTTCCCTTGCCGGATCCTGCTAACAGGTGAGTTTCTCTCCTCTCTTCTTCAACATGCTTACTGACGATTTTGCATAGGCACACCGCTTCAAAACAACAAACGAGAGTTGTTCAATCTTCTCCAGTTCATTGACCCTGCCAATGACGCGCAAGCTCTCGATCTGAAATACGCTGAGCTGAACAAGGAGAATCTACCTGAGCTACACGCTCTCATTCGTCCTTACTTTCTCCGTAGGACCAAAGCACAAGTGCTGCACTTCCTGCCACCCATGGCGCAGATCATTCTTCCGGTCAGCATGTCCTTGCTGCAGGAGAAACTCTGCAAGTCGATCATGTCTCGAAACACTGAGCTTTTGCAGGCAATCGTGTCCAAACGGCAGATCAAATCTGGTGAACGCAAGAGCCTGAACAACATCTTGATGGACTTGCGCCAATGCCTGTGCCATCCCTTCTGCTTCAATGCGGACGTCGAAGACAAGACGGCCGATGCCGAGCAAATGCATCGCAATCTTGTGGCGGCGTCTGGAAAATTGATGCTGCTCAACATCATGCTCCCCAAGCTGCGCGAGAGGGGTCACCGTGTGCTCATCTTCAGCCAGTTCCTGCACAGCCTCACCATTTTAGAGGACTTTTTGACAGGTCTCGGACTCGAGCATCTACGTATCGATGGATCCATCTCGGCATTAGAGAAGCAGCGTCGCATCGACGCATACAATGCCCCGGATTCTCCCGTGTTTGCGATGCTGCTGTCTACGAGAGCCGGAGGTGTCGGCATTAACCTGTACACAGCTGATACCGTCATTATCTATGATCCCGATTTTAACCCGCATCAGGATCTCCAAGCTCTTTCACGTGCTCACAGAATTGGGCAGAAGAACAAGGTCCTCTGCTTCCAGCTAACTACCAAAGACACGGCCGAGGAGAAAATTATGCAGGTCGGCCGCAAGAAGATGGCCCTGGACCATGCACTGATTGAGAGCATGGACGCTGCGGAAGACGCTGGCGGTGACCTCGAGTCCATCTTGAAGCATGGCGCAGCAGCCCTCTTCGGCGATACTAACGCGGACAGGATCATCTACGATGCTTCTTCTATTGACAAACTACTTGACCGCACCAGCATCGAGATGACCAAGACAGGTGATGATGAGACGAAAGAGAATCAGTTCTCATTCGCGCGAGTCTGGCAGAACGGTAAAAACGAACTCGTGGAAAACGATGACGCTGTCAACAGCCCCGAGGTCGACATCGACGCTACCGTCTGGGAGTCAATTCTTCGCGAGCGTCAGGAAGAGCACGAGCGCGAGCTTGCTGCAAAAAGACAAGTCTACGGACGTGGCGCTCGGAGAAAGACTGCTGTCGATGTGCGGTACAACAAGCACGTAGGTTACGAAAGCCTGTCTGACAACGAAGACAAGGTATTGACACTTGGAAAGCAGCGCGGCGACGACGGCGGAGGTTCCGACATGGACATCGACCAAGACTACTCGGAGCCGAATGATGAAGACGATGATAGCGAATCGGCTTCTGGAACTCCGGGTCGGTCTGCAGGTACGAAGCGACAGCGAAAGATCTCTACTGCCAACTCTAACAAGAAGCCCAAAACTGACGGTGCGCCGACTACTAGAAGAAGAAAAACCTCTGGCACAAAAGCCTCCAAAGGCACTACAGGTACCAGCGGCGACACCGCTACCACCGAAAGTCGCAGCGAGACAGTCATCATCATCGACGACGACAGCGACACGTCAGCGACGGCCTCCGCCACCTCTGGGCTCGGCGGAAGCAGCACCTCGGCTGGCAAGATACCCTCAGACATTCGTCCCGCCGCCCCAGTACAGTCAAAACTCCACGGTCGTATCACAAAGCCATTCCCAGCAGGGGCTGCTGCCACAGCGGCACCCGCCACCGCTATCGGTGTTACCAAGCCAGGCAACACGCCACAGTCGACCGCCCAAGGGGAAGTCCCCGGAGTGGCGTCAGGAAATGGACCACGAGAGGCCGATGGAGCAGATGGGCACGAATAACTATCACGTGGCGTATTATTTGACCATGACAAGGTCAAGAGTATGCGTAGCATGTGGGCGGAGACACCCGGTCGCCACGAGTTGCATCAACTTTAATTCGGAGTTGTCGTTGCGTCACGCCATCGATGCGTTTCGGACATATCATGATGGAGACCAATACCACAATGAGCTAATGCGCGAAGTTTTGCGGAGCCGGTTGATAGAGGTTGTGACAGGAAAGGCAGCAATACAAAGCAATGGAGCTGTACTGCCGTCGTCGTGAGAAGTTAGTCATCGAGGTGGTGGATAGAATGCGCGAGGACAGAAGAAGAAGAAGAGAATCAGCGAATGCAGCATTTACATGAGTTACCCGGAGTCGAACAGCAGTCATTACAAAGATCATGGCGATGTTCTCCCAGAACAGGCGTTTGGAGCCAGATACACAGAGGTTAGAGGCATTTGGGCGCACAGCGTTGGCACAGGATTGAGGTTCCTGGATTTGATAGAGAGAGCCTCGCCATACAGGATAACCCAAGGATATTGCAGCTGCTGGAGAAAGATCTAGCGAGAAATGCAACAATTACCAAGGCATGTCGCATTGTAACTTGTGTCTATAGTGTTGTGCTGATCTCCCATTGTGATATGTGATAATTACGGCCTTTGTCGCCGTGCCCGGCCCAGTACTTGTAGACTTTGAGCACCTCGGATCAATTGACGTTGCGAAAGCAGTCATCATTGCGATCAGCTGTTCAACTTTGAACCATGTCGTGGAGTGGACCAAGTTTTCCTTTGGAGCTCCGCGCGTTGTGACGGAGACTACACTCCCCCACTGCCGTCTTGATTTCGCACGATTCTAATTCCCGAGATGTGGTTGATGGTATAGTGGGGAGAAGTGGGGAGGGGGGTTTGGGGGCGAGGACGCGAGAAACGCAAGCTTTGTAGTGTTCTTCGTCCCCGATACGGGGGTCCTCGGTCCAAGCATTGCAGATTTCATGACCGGACGTAGACACGACGAGTCTGCCGGGGCGTGGCACCGTGCCCGAGCGGATGATCCAAGGGAATTTCCGGGCAAGCAGGGTCGGCGATCGGCGCAGTTGCGGTGCCGATACTTAAGTACTGTATGGAAAATGCGGGACAGGGCTGTGTGGGGGAGGATATCGGTTTCTTGGAATTCCCGTGCTAGGGGGCTGGAGGGGGGGGGGAGAGGGATCCAGCAGCTCGATGCGGATGCTGTTGTGGAGCCTCCAGCCCTACAGTAATGACGGCACGCAAAGATCAAGCTCCTGTTGGGGCGGAGGCTTTTCGGGTGTTTGGCTAACGCGAGCGTCGCGTGGATATGATCAGCAGCAGTGAGGTGCCTAGGGGGAGGGGGTAAGAAGGAGGGGAGCTAGAGAGAGAGTTTGGGCATGAGGAGGAGATAAAAACTCCCTCGCGCGGCTGTCTTTTTTTTTTGTCTTTGCACCCTCATCTTCGAAACTTCATCATCGTCAAGACTCATCATCATCAATCACCACGAGACAAAAAGACCACGAATATAATCACAAGCCTCGTTGCCACCCCCGCCCAACAAACTCGAGCGACGAAACACCGCTGCCCAAGATGTCCACCTCAATCTTTGACCGCAACCCAGCCCTCGCGACAGCCTCGATCCTCGGCATCGCAGCCCCGACATTCGCATCAGGGCTGCAGTTCGCCCTCTCGCACCTCGCCATCCCTCCTCTCCTCAACAAGCCCCAATCCTTCTCCACGCCGGTATTCGCACACATCTACCGCGCCGGCGCCCTCGTCGCCGTCCCGCTGTCCGTCCTCGGCCTCGCCGGCTCCTCCGCCGCCGCGTACCTGTCCCACGGATACCCCGTCACCCCTTACGATGCGGCTTTCCGGGGGAGACTGATGTCCCCGCGGACGGCGTGGATCTCGGCCGCCGTGCTGTGTGCCAGCATCCCCGTCTTCACGGTGCTGTTCATGAAGGGCGACATCACGCCGCTTCTGGAGCGGGCGGATGCTTTCAACGCGGGGACGAGGGGTGCGGGGGACAAGAGTGTCGTCACCGCCGCGGATGACGCGCTGGTTCGGGGCTGGTTGCAGAGCTGGCGGCGGCTGAACTTTGTGAGGTGCGGGATTATGGGGGGTGCTGCTTGTTTTGCGGCTTATGCGATTTTCACGGCGGCGGTTTGAGGTTAGCGTATTTTCAGTATTGTAAGAGAAAAAGAGAAAGAGGGGAGGGACGATTGAAGGGATCTTGGCGTCAAGAGGGCATCCAGTTGTCTGATATTGATATTATTTCACCGAGATGGAGTCTGGCGACGAGATCAAAACCACCAAGGACAAGGCGTCATTCTGAAAGGAGACGAGAACTCCTACATTTACGAGATAGATGCTGCCCTGAAAATGTAACAACGTAATGGACCCAATGACAAGCGCCTGGCTCATCATGCACGCGAGACAAGGTAAAGCCTATGGTTTTCACAGCGCGTCCCGCAAAAACAAGGATATAGAGAGTGACCAACGTATAAGCCTTTGCTATTGGCACTTGGATTTACGTGATGAACAGAAAGAAAAGCCCGCGTGAGTCTTCGCGCGCATACTACGCTATCATATTCGTTCATTTTTGGTTACCAACGTGAGTAGAGCTTCTATAGCGACGTATACCTTCACAGCATCCCGTACATCACACCAGGCAGGCCACGCCGCCAAGATCCTTTGTTATCATGCTGGGACTTGATTTTGTTTCCGAAGTGGCGGCTGATAAGCAGCAGGTGGCTCAAGGTCCCCCCAAGAAAGCGTTCCCAGAATCGTCAGCCCTGGCACAGCTATTGCCGCCTTGAGAGTGCCAAGCTTGTAATGACATTATTGCGGAGCAGATTACAGGACAGTTGCAGTTGTGAAGAGGGGTCGGGGAGGTCCGTCTTCACCAATTCTTGTTCAGCTTTGTTTCGCATTTTACCCTGGCTCCTATATGAGACTACGGCGGTCAACCCTTGGATTGCCAGCCATATATGGCTTGGCACTTGTTGCCGGTGCAGGGGTCGACCAGCCCTACCCGTTCGGATTTTGTACCGGCCCCATGAAGTGTGGTAGGACTTAGACTTAGACTTAGACTTGGTTGGGCTCCACCCCGCTTCCCAGCGGGCGTGGGGTTTGCTGGATGCTTCAGAACCTTTGTGAACGATGTGTAACGTCAAAGTGCAGATGCCAATTGATGGGGTCAATGTGTATACAAATTCAGCACATGTTCTCTTCTACTAGATCCTGGTCAACTCGAGATGATTTGTGAAAGCATTTGAATACAGAGAGAGGTACAACACTCAAACCCCTCATCTATGCCACGCCACATCACATCGAACCCTAGACCCGACACGGCAATAACCCTCCGAGACAGCCCAGATCAACAAGAAAACCAAATGCCTCCTCGCGTTTGGATCATCACAGGTACCCGGTCCGGCTAAGGGTTGCAGCTCGCCGAGACTGCCGCTGCAGCAAGTCACCTTGTTTTTGCGGCATCACGCAGTCCTTTCCAATTTCAACAGGGACGATCTGATCGCACGGATCACACCCATGCCGTATCGATCACAACGAAAGCCTGGCCAACACGAAGCGCGACACTGACGCCATGTTCAACCTGCACGGCGGACAGGTCGACGTCATTGTCAACAACGCCACATACGTACAGACTGG